>OX637354.1:3903201-4503201 GCA_951799405.1 Agapetus fuscipes
AAGGGGTCACCAGCACAGATTTTCACTAAATGTGTCGATGGGGATCGTACACAATAATTTAATTGGACCATTCTTTCTGCCAGCACGCCTATGATTTTTTCTAAGAGCTACCTTCCCTGTTAGAGGATGTGCCGCTTACCACATGAATGGGTATGATTTACCAACACGATGGATGTCCAGCCCACTATTACCAGGGCGTGCGACAGTGGATGGATGACAACTATCACTGAGATGGATTGGTCGCGGTGGCCCAATTCCTTGGCCGGCAAGAAGTCCTGATTTAACACCATGTTACTTTTTTATTTGGGGTCATATGAAGGCATTACTCCATCGCACACCGATTTCATCTCAAGAAGAGTTGAGATAGAGGATTGTAACAGCTGCCCAACAGATAAAAGATGGACTTTCATCACGAGTAACTTTGAGTGAAGTCTGTTGCAGGCTTCGTGCTTGCATTCGTAACGCGGGAAGGCAATTTGAGCAAAATTTGTGATTTTTCCATGTAAGTACACTTTGAAATTTTCTTATTTTATTATTTTAACTTATTTTTAACTTATTTTAGCTTTTTTAACAGTAATTATAAGAGTTTACTAATTTCTCCAGACGAATATTTTTTTTTAATAAAACTCACATTTCCCCTTTTGCGTGTTTAAAAAAGGTTTTTTTTTGCAAATTTGTTGTAAAAGTTCAAACATTTGCACTATTTTTGAAGCTTATGAGTTGAGGAAGTTATTCCTGCAGTTTGTACGCCAAGTGTGTTATCATTTTTTTGAGTTATCCTCTTTGGATGGAAAAAATTATAAAAAAACAAAAAAAAAAATTGGGGTTGAAAACCTTTTATCTTGGAGTTTTTGGGATTTTTTTACATAAATTTTAGTTTTCAGTAGTTGCTCATTTATCAGCTATAAGAAAAACACTTATTTGTTGCAAAAAATTAAGACAATTTTCCACAATCATAAGTTTTAGGTCGAAAAATGGTCAATTTTCAAAAAACCTAAAAATTGAAATAACTCGAAGATGTGTGATTTTCGACCCCTACTTAACTGGGTCAATCTAATCTAATCTAATCTAATCTAAGCTGCAAAGATATATATCATTTAAGATTTATACTAAATGCATTCCCACAAGCAGATATGTATAATTTCGCGCTAACACATGCCGCATGTGGACCTACAATATAAAAACCCAATCTCAAATGAACATAAGCCCTGCAACTCTTGCCGACCTTCTCTGAAACAGGGGTGACATTGGCAAAGTGAACCATTTGTTACAGTATGGGTGGTCAGCCGCATACCAACCTATAAGTCAAGGAATATATACATTATACGTATCTATACCGATATCCTGGTATTCACAATACCGGTCTGTTCTTTCCACTCTCTAATTTGAAATGAATTAATTTTCCGTGTTGGTGTATTCTTTTTGATTTTTCAATTCCTTATAATTAAGCAATACTCAGAGAGGAGAGACGCGAGCGCTGTTTTTTTTTTATTTTTTTAATTATATATATTTTTTATAACTCAAAAATAATTTATTTTTTCTCCGCTGATTGAGATGGAATTTGAATTTTTAAATTAATGTAGATTTTAGGAATTATCCTCAAAAACCAGCCGCACGTGACTTCTTAATTTGATAATGAAGAAGAATTGATTTATTAACGCGGGAAAATAATCAACTTCTTCTTCCTTCAACTTCTTCTTCCTTTAACTTCTTCTTCGAACAGAGAAAGGTGGATTTAAAAAAAAGTAGGAAATCAAGATGGCGATCTTTGATTGTCCCACGATTCTTTTTCGCCGTAACGGTTCGTAGTCTATTGGTAACGCTTCGGACTCGTAAATGGAAGGTTGTGGGTTTGAATCCCGGCGGAGCACTAAAAATACACAGTTTATGTTTTCAAATATGCTCTTCGCTGGGTAGAAAAATTCTTATACCTTTACCAAAGGTCCATCCTGCCTTACAGCAACTGGGTCTTGCTTGAGAATATGCGCTTTGTAGCGACGACCAAGCTCGTAAAAACCCTTGTCGATAGCTCTGTTAGTAGAATGCTTGCACTTCGGTTGAACTGGGGATTTCCTGGCTCCCGAGAGGGCTGGTACTAATTTCTTGTGAAGGCTGAGTAAAGTTTGCCGCAATTTTATTTTGGGTTTGAAATAAACACCGAAACGGTAATAATTTTACAAACCTTCGGTGGGATTCGAGCCCGAGCTCTCGTCATGGAATGCAAGCACTCTTCCAGCTGAGCTATCGACCAGACTACGCTACGCTTTTAAAACGCTACTTACTAAGCTACACAAAGCGTCTAGCGAGTGGAACTTATTTATTTTAACAAGTAAGGGAGCTGGCCTTACGCTAAACGCTTCAGTTGAAGTGGGGCTTTCCCAGCTCCCGTGAGGGCTAGTACTCATTTATTGTGAAGGCTGAAGTTTCCGCTATTTTGTCTTGGGTTTGAAATAGGTAAACACCGAAACATGAAATCATTTCTGACATCTTTGGTGCGGTTCGAACTCGAGCCCTCGGCAATGCAAGCACTCTACCAACTGAGCGTTCGACCGGACTCATTAGTTTTATTTTTTCAGTCATAATATTCATGAAAAGACAGAAAAAATTTGCCATCTGATATTATACTGGCATCTGTATTTTAAAATCGAAAGTTTGAAAGAAAAATACTTGCCTTAGCTGAGACACAAACCTTTTTCTTCAGTTACCCGCATTTCACATTAGAACTATTCTCCCCGAATTGTCCGTATGGATTATCGGACAGACTGTGTGAAAGTTTTCATACATCTGTATCTGTCATTTTATACGTCGGTGTTATGGCCGAGGGGTAGAGGCGCGGTATTTGGAGCCGGATAACATTGGTTCGAATCTTGCGTCTAGCCCACTTGACCATAACTTCGACCCTGGTTCAACAGATGCCGTTGCATGCACACAAGCTTCTGCTTTCGCATGAAGACAACTGGCCAGGAAAATAGGTTCCACAAATCTATTTAAAAGAAAAAAAAATCGTCATACATTACTAGACATTTGACCCGGTAATCATTAGACAAACCATAACGATAGACTTCAAAACGACCACTACGCTCTGCCCTCACTGCTGTCAACAAGGTCATAGTGCCCAAAAGAGCGAACACATCAAATTTTGCAGACAGGAGCTTTGCAGTGGCCGGGCCGGTTGCCTGGAACAATTTGCCCATCGGTGTTCGCGCGAACCAGCCTACCACCACCTTCAGAACAGATCTGAAGACACTACTTTTCTCCAGAAGCCATGGCGCCCTTGAGATGGTCCTGGACCATTAAATGGCGCCACAGGAAAGAAATCATACATCATCATAAACAATTCAAGCAGAATGCGTTCTCATGTGAAAAGCCAGTGAAAATTCTTCATAGATTAAAACAAAACTTAACAACAAGAAAATATATGTATTCGGTAGATACATATTCTTCTTTATCTTTGTCTTTGCTAAAAAAAAAATTTGATTCGAAATTTACCTACACATTGATTTGACTGAGGATCAAGAGGTCCAAGCCATCAGTAGGAAGATATAACAGACTTCATAATGAAGTCTGCAGGTGAACTGGCTAGACAATATTCTCTGCCTAGAAGTGCTACATAGGCGATTGTGAATTCCTTTGTAGTGGCCAGACTTGACTACTGCGATGCGATATATGCTGGCCAGCCCAAAAATCAGCTCAATAGGCTTCAATCGCTGCAGAACGCCGCAGCTTGACTCATATATGGGGCCGCAAAGTCCTGCCACATCACTCCTCATCTTCAAGCTCTGCATTGGCTGAAAACTCCTGAGAGGATCACTTTTGAAGTCGGTTTGCTCACCTTCAAAGCACTGCGTGGGAGTGCTCCGGGGTACCTGATGGAGCTGGTGTCTCCAGCTACTACAACCTTGCGCGGACAAACACTGAGGTCAGCTGCATCAAGAAGCAGCTGCCTGGACATCCCTGCAAGAAGGCCCCGCACTGTTTTTGGAGACAGAGCATTCAAGGCAGCCGCTCCAATGACTTGGAACGCTATTCCCGCCTCACTGAGGGAACTGGATATGGAGAGACCATTTAAAAGAGGTCTCAAGACTCACCTCTTCGTCCAATCATAAGGACAAGCGCTTTGTAGTCACTGTCATAAAAGGCGCTATACAAATTTTGTCTTATCTATAGGTATCTATCTAATATTGTGTCATCACCCGGCCGGTTGTCTTTCAATGGTTGCTGAGGATGACAGTCCCATACAAGACCGACATTTTGGTGGCCGAGAAAAAAGTTCCAAAATCAAAAATATTCTTCTTCTTCTTCTTCGTGTCAGCTTCATACCGTATTGGCCCAGTAACGAGCAATGTCTACAGCTCTTTGGTTTCCCGCAAAGAGATCATCCATGGAGCAGCTTGTCGGACAGGAGGGACAACACCGCAGGTGCTCCATTGTTTGCTGAGCTCCACACTCACATAGTGTAGAGTCCTCCCGTCCCAGAAATCCCCAGGTCAGCATGTTGGCCCGGGCTCTTCCAACATTGGTCCTCAATCTGACAAATATTCTTACCTCATGTCTGCAGTAAAAGGTCTTCGTATGAGCTCTTTCAGTCTGGTATTCCTTACCTTATTGAATCAATACAGGTTCCTTCTTTCTACACTACCATCCTTTTACCCATCGTTACAATTTCTGTTGATTCACGATGGGGTTGTTCAATCTTGTGGGGGAAATAAAAGTCACCGAGTAATTCATATATTTGTTTTATTTCCATAAGAAACTCCTCAGAATCAGTAGCAATTATACAATGGAGAGTAAAACATGAATGACGTAAATGTATCCACCAATTTCCTGATCCCGTACCAAGTTCCCAGTCACGCACTAAGATCTTGATCGCGCTCCAAGTTCCGGATCATGCATCACGTACATGGTCATAAATCAGGTACATGGTAATAAATCAAGTTATTTGATCACAAACCACGTTCCTGATTACGTACCAAGTATGTACCCAATGCACACCAAGTATCTAGTCACAGATCAAGTTCTTGATAACATACCAATTTCCTGATCACACATCAAGTTCTTGATCACGCACCAAGTTCCTGATCATGCAACCAGTTCCTGGTAACGCACCAAGTTCCTGATCCATACCAAGTTCCTGATCACGCATCTTGTTCCTGATTGCGCGACTAGTTCCTAATGACATCAAGCGACTGGTCACGCAACCAGTTCTTAATGACTCATCAAGTTCCTGATCATGCAACCAGTTCCTGGTAACTCACCAAGTTCCTGATCCATAACAAGTTCCTGATCACGCATCATGTTCTTGATTGCGCAACTAGTTCCAAATGACATCAAGCTCCTGGGCACGCAACCAGTTCCTAATGACACATCAAGTTCCTGATCATGTGACTAGTTCCTGATCATGTGACTAGTTCCTGATCACGCATCAAGTTACTGATCACGCATCAAGTTCCTGATCACGCATCAAGTTCCTGATCATGCATCAAGTTCCTGATCATGCAACCAGTTCCTAATCACGCGTTAAGTTCCTGATCACGCATCAAGTTCATGATCACACACCAAGTTCCTGATAAAGCAACCAGTTTGTAATCACCCATCAAGTTCCTTGAACACGCATCAAGCTTCCAGTGACGCACCAAGTTCCTAATCACGCACCATGTTCCATCAAAGGCCTTTCTCTTACATATACAAACACTCCAGACAACATCGGCACTTAAGTTCACATACAAATATTATGTAAAAATATGCTCTCCGAGGATAACACCTGTAAGCAACAACAACTCATGGCAACATGACACCCTTCGAGGACAATGACCAGACATCAATGTTGGCAGCTTCAACACATAACAGCGCCCTTGGCGTGGCCGATTCCACTAAATTGGATAATTATTATTATTAACAAGCTAAGTAGTTGCACTACACATGCAGCTTTGTTGCATTAACAAAATGTTCATGCATTCTTATTTTTTTCATTATTTGGAACGATTTGGAATCAAACCAAACGATAGGTTCGTTTGCTTCCTCGCTAAACAATAAATTGGTTTGTTTCCTGGCTAAATGATAGATTGGTTTGCTTCCTCGCTAAATGATAGAGTGGTTAGTTTCCTGGCTAAATGATAGAAAGGTTTGTTTCCACGCTGAAAATATACATACTGGTTTGTTTCTTCACTAAGTATTTGTTGTTGACGTTAGGTGTTATCAGCGGAGACACTCTCCCTTACAATGACACCAACATTTTCATATGAGACATAAAAATGCATTACAGTAACACTAGTATAAACTTTACATGCACTTCAACTTCCCTTGCCATTGAGTATTCGATATGACATCAATTTCCATAATTGATTTCATTAAAATTACTAATATTATACCCTTCAACTGCCGGACAGCATAAATCAGATCTTCCTTTTCGACACGATGATGATAAAGGTGCAAAGGGGTCGCATGTGGTGAGTGGACCCTATTTATTTTTATAGGTAAGCCTTACGACAACCACTTCAATTGAAGTTGGGGTGTACCAGCTCTTGTGGAGGCCGAGTATACCTTGCCGGTATTTTAATTTGAATTTGAAATAAACACTGAAACGGGAAATCATTTCAGACACCCTCGGAGGGATTCTTACCCGAGCTCTCGGCATTGAATGCGAGCACTCCAACTGAGCTATCGACTGGATTTTTCACAGGCTTGGTCGTCGCTATAGAAAGGGCCAATTCTCAATCAAGACCTAGTTGCTGTAAGACTAGATGGACTTTTGGTGATCGGTCTTTGGTAAGGTTTATGAATTTTTCAACCCAGCATATTTGAAAATAGAAATGATATTTTTTGTGCTACGCCGGGATTCCAACCTACACCCATCCATTTACGAGTCCGAAACATCACCACTAGACTACGGATTGGTCTTGATTGTTATCTTTTAAAAAAACAATTCATTTGGAATCCAGACTGTTGCCTAATCTTGTTTGAAATCTTTAGTACGTCTCTTGTATGGAGTACTCGATGGCAAAGGAAGCCGAGTAAAGATTACACTCTTGTTACAGTCTGCGACATGTTTTTCTGGCTTAACAATTAATTACACCGTAAGTAGTATATAATATTAATAATGTTGAGTGGCGTACACACTATGTTTAAACCGTAGGGGCGTCAAAAGCACTTGTTAATAATCTCTATCTAACAATACAACTTAACAGCAATTTGTTCCGACTATCACTAGGTGTTTAATAAGAAAAATATGCAAAAAATATATATAATGTATAATATATGTTACTTTTACATGCCTAAAGTTATATATTTTTTTTTATTTTTACAAGCGAGCATGCATAAAGAAACGGTACTAAAAAACAAAAATAATTTATCTCTGTTTTTCCCTATTTTAATTAATCCTTGTAAGCATCCATTCCTTGACTTATAGGTTGGTATGAAGCTGACCACTCATACTGTAAACAAATTGTCCACTTTGCCACCCATGTCATCCCTGTTTCAAGGAAGGTCGGCAAAAATTGACGGGTTTATGTACATTCGAGGTTTGGATTTTAATTTGTAAGTACACACGCAGCATTTGTAAGCGCAAAATTACATGTATCTGTTTGTGGACATGCATTAAATACGAATCTTAAATTTTGACGTATTTTTGCAACGTAGATTATAGATCTAACCTTCTCGGTTAGACCATGCTGTGTAAGCAGCTTTTTTATCTGCCGACGTTTTGCTTTCACGAGCGGAAAGCATTATCAGAGCTGGTTGTTAAAGAGCGCCACAACCTCTTCAGCCTCAACTTAGAAGTCAAGCATGGCTATTCACAAAACATTTGATCCGTACCTGATCTGCAGATCATCAATTTTTTGTATAGAAAATTCACTGTAAGCTGCGGATGAGCCATCATAGCGTTGCAGTTTGAGAATAACACCAAATAAAACACGATTCTAAAAATTACTCTTTGTCCTGGAAGTGAGTTATACAAAACTGCCGTGTAGTTGGACAAAATGGAGTCAGAAAAATAGATGGATAAGACAGAACAATTTGGGGTTAATGTAAATCAATGAAATGCATTCATTCCTTAGGGACTTACAGAAAAAAATACCTTTCAGAAAGTCAAGCTTGAATCAAGGCGTTCGAAAAACCTTGTTGGCCATTAAAGAAAACACTGCAAAAGTTTATTTACAAAATAATACTAGGTCGTTCAGAAGAGGACAGTAGATAAGTTGGCTTTTAAATGGTGGTATTGTAAAATGATAATTTCCAAAGTGGTCCAGAGATCCACGGCATACTCGATGGGGCAACGCAACTAAGCTACACATATAGTGTAACTTATTGTCTGTGTTATCCCCGAAGGAGTCGCATGTGGGATTCGGGAGCTATTTATTTTTACGGGCAAGGGGGCCGGCCTCACACCAACCACTTTCAGTTAAAGTGTGGGTTTCCCAGCTCCCGGGGATGCTGGTTCTCATTTCTTGTGAAGGCTGAGTAAGTCTTGAGATCGAACCCTTGCTCTCGGCATGGAATGCAAGCATTCTACCAATTGAGCTATCGACCTTTTTACGAGTTTGGTCATCGTCGCTATAAAACGCCAATTCTCAAGCAAGACTCAGTTGCTGTGAGGCTGGATGGACCTTTGGTGACCGGTCATTGGTAAAGGTTTATGAATTTTTCAACCCAGCGAAGAGCAAATTTGAAAATATAAATGGTATTTTTTTTTGTGCTCCGTCGGGATTCAAACCCACAACCTTTTATTCAGAGTCTCAAGTGTTACCACTGAACTACGGACCGGTCTACATCTACATTATAAAAACCCGTTGCCACCCAAAGTACTACACCAGTGCTGAGTTTGACAGGACTGGGGACAACTGTGCCGCACAGTATGCATCAGTGGCAGAAGTTAGTAACTACTCCTCTATGTTATAACTCAATGGCTTGCACACACCTTCTACTGAATAAGAGTTTTAGGCTTACACGGCCGGCTGATGATGCTGGAGTGATGTTTTCCGGGATCTGTTGCCGTGGTCTGTGGGAGCTGGAGCTTCCGGACGTTTCATTACAGTTCTCATCAAGATCATCACCATCATCATACTTCACGCTGAAGAAGCACATCGTAGAAATGGGCGAAACGTCCGGAAGCTCCAGCTCCCACAGACCACGGCAACAGATCCCGGCAAACATCACTCCAGCAACACCTTCTACTGTCCTCATCGGTTGTGACTTCATATTTTATGATCAAATCTACCCCTACCGTGTAAAATTTTGTATTATTTAACTTTGTTTAGACTCGATTTCTTTAATTTTCTGAATAAAATAAGTATTTATTACAAGACGAAATGAACCATGCTCTTTCAAGGAACAAATTTTTCTAATACAATAGTCAACACGGGAGGTTTAGTTATTTTTTTCAATAAATAATAAAAAATGCCATAACCAATTAAAAAGGAAACTACTAGAAGGATGGTTTTGTATACTTTGAAACATAAAATGGGTTATCTGGAAGATTCTATGGCTTGATCGGCGCAGGGCACAACCAAGTTGTATACATATTGCTCATTTCCTTTTGTACTTTCATTTTTAAACATAAAAACAAAACAATTGTGTTCTAGTAGGATATGCATTAATAACGGAGACTTCACAAATGAGCCAGGGAAAATATGGAACTAAAGCGCAATTCTGCTAAATTCCTTACACTTTGGATATCAATCCAAGTCGGAGCTTGCTAGCCCTTGCGAAAGAACTCCATAGATAAAAAATCACAGTAGGTATCAGTGGCGAAGGGTGCCATACAACTCCGTTCCCATCGGTTTCCCTTTTAAAATGAGGCAAAAATGATAATAAAGTAGACTGCATGGTTTCAATGGGGAATAAATATCGTTTCTTTGGTTTTAAATGTATTTTTTTACTTTGTGCCTATATTTTTTAACTACTTGGTTGCCTCATTTTAAAAGGGATGCCGATGGGAATCGAGTTGTATGGCACCGTTCGCCACTGGTAGGTACACCTTATTTTTGGACGCGAATCGCTAACACGTCGCCTTAAGGTCTTAAAGAATTTAGCAGAATAGTGCTTCTGGCCAGGATGCTAGGCATAGTTAGTTCTGAACTACCGTGGCACTGGTGCTGATCATCCAAACATGCCAGAAACAGAACATACAGTTATACTTTAATGCAACAATACGTAGATAGATTGGGAAGACGCTAAAAAGCTGTGTTCTGTATTTATCACATCTGTCATCAGATGTCACTGTATGTTTGTTTCACAGTGCTCCTTTAAATAAAAAGACAGGGACTTCACTTTGCCAAATGTCACCCCTGTTTCAGGGAAGGATGGCAAGAGTTGCAGGGTGTATGTCCGTTTGAGATTTGGTTTTTATGTTGTAGGTTCACATGAGGCATGTGCAAGCGCGAACTTGTACGTGTCTGGTTGTGAGAATGGATGTAATGTGAATCTCCAATATAACATATCTTTGCAACTTAGATTAGATTAGAGTCAGAAGCGCTATTCTGTGATAAATTCCTTATATTTCGGATATCAATCCAAGTCGGAGCTTGCTAGCGCTTGCGAAAGAGCTCCATAGATAAAAAAAAAACGCAGTAAGCCTTATTTATGGACACAAATCGCTATCTCGTCGCCTGAAGGTCGTAAGGAATTTAGGAAAGCGCTTCTGGACTCTCGCGGAGGGTTATTCTTAGACATTTTAGTCGTCGGTTGAGCCCACGCTTTGAGAAACTAATGATGCATTTGTATGAAGACCTGTCAATCCAAGATGGCCGCAAGTGAACACCTGATTTGTTATCATACAATTATTACAAAATTCGGTAGGTAAGAATGACCGTGGTGATGCAATTTTCATACCGGGCACCATTTGTGTGTCAAAGCGTGGGCTCAACCGACGACTAAAATGTCTAAAAATAGCCCCGTCAGTTTCTGGCCCTTTAGGGCTTGTGAGCCAAAGAAATCAAAATCATTTTGAAATAATAAAAAAACAAGACCTCTATTAATGGAATCGCTAACATAAAAAAATAACAAACATTGAAATATGCATGCTTACACCACAAGATAACTATTTACATGCGAATTAACACGTAAGGACGATACACAATCAAAATGACAAAACTTATGTTTAACGTTTTCTTTTCTTTCAAAAATGCTATGGATGGATTGGTTACGTCTATGATTTATAAATACAGCATATACTCTTACATTTCATTTTTTTAACAATAATTATTTACATTGTGGCACTGGTAAAAGAAACGAGTCACAATTTGATTTAACAGAAAAAGGCAAACCAAACTCTTTACTCTTTGTGAAAAAGACAAAATGTATGGAGAGGAGAGGTTCCCAAAACGGTCCATTTTGACATCTATAATCTATAATCTAAGCTGCAAAGATATGTTAACATTTAAGGCTCATATTAAATGCATGCCCACAGACAGGCACATGTAGGTTCGCGCCTACACATTCTGCATGTGTGCATACAAATAAGCAAAACCTCACATGAACGTACACCTTGCAACTCCTGCCGCCGTTCCCTGAACCGGGTGGCATTGGCAAAAGTGAACCGATTTTTACAGCACGGGTGGTCAGCCTAATACCAACCTATCAGTCAAGGAGCTTGTACTTGTCGTAATGTAGTCATTGGCTTATAGATGCGGGTCAATGAGAATGGATCTCAATTAGTCAATTATAGTACCACAAATCCTTACTAAAGAAAGCAGTGCAACTAAGCTACACGTATAGCGCAACTTCTTGCCGTGTTATCCCTGAAGAGTTTTGCATGTGACGAGCGGAATCTGCTCGTGCCACTTTTCAAAGCCCTTTTCGATACATGCTCTTTAGAAACTTCTTACAAAGGACTTTGAAGGCTCTAAATTAGTATTTTTTATGACTCGGAGCTTTTTACCAGCGCGACAACAATTACACAATAGTACTAGTGATTTAACAAACAGTTTATGTGTTTAAAATGCCAATAGGTAGTTAAGATTCATTAATTGAGTAAAACAGATTGAAATTTTTATAAATTCATCTCGTTATCTATTTAATTATTCATTTATTCTATTATTTTTTAATGATTTTTCTAGAAAGATTGGAAGAAAGTGTATTTGTTAATGCATTATTAATCATATATTCTTTATAAACATTCCTATAATGTTATGTTATTAAACGTTTGCGTTTTTTTTTACATTAGAAAAGGAAATCTATTACAAAATATTATCTAAGACTCGAACCTCACTATTCAAAAGGCGCAACGGCGGGTTCGCGACCCGGCTAACCCCCACCTTCCCCTCAACATCTCCCAACAACAATAGTAAATTTGGTTCCAAATTCAAATTTGAAAAATGACAGATGCACTCGACCGCCATCTTTAAGTACATGTTGCCAACAGCACAGAGCTTCACTTATTACCTACAAATAGACAAAGCACCACAAGTTCATACAAATTTTTAAGTTCATTTAAAAACGGATTTCTTCAATATTTTTGAAAAAAAAATACAAACATCAACTTGAATAGTTTTTAAATTCAGAAATTAATAGCACTTAGAGGGATGCTGATTCCTTCAATTCAGCATACAAAAAACATGAAGCTATTTATAAAGAAAGTAGTTTACACAATGTTTGATAGCATTTTTTTTTTCACTATGTAGCTCATTCTGTCGCATAAAAGAACACCATTTAAATATTTTCAAATTATGAACAATAATTTGTACAAACATCGACCCATTGTTTCTTTCTTTTATCATAAACAAATAAAATAAAATTTAGCCTCTGGGGCTGTCCATATATTACGTCATTCGCATTAAGGGGGGGGGGGGGGGAGTCTGGTCTGCGGATGATGGCAAATGATGTACGAGTACCAAAAGTGACGTCATTCTTGTAAATACCAATTTCTACAAAATATACAAAATATTACGTAAGTAATATAACATTATCAATTATTAAGCTCATCCATTATTACAGCAAGAGAGGGGGGGGGGGAGCGGGGGTCATTAGATAATGACTATAGGATGATTGTAAGGGGGGGGGGGGTCGAAAATTGGACAAAATCGATGACGTAATTTATGGACGGCCCCTTTACAAAAAAAAAAAAAATAAAGCACTATATGATAAGAGAAATTCTTAAACAAATTAAACAAGATTCTGATCATCAATCACAGATTGCAAAAAAATGTATTTATAAAAATATACTTAAATGAATAATGATTTGTATGGACAACTTTAAGGTAAACAGATGTAATAGACATTTATTTAACATTTTTGGTTATGAAGTAATAAGTGCCCATTGTATCACTTGAGTATTTTCACCTTTTCACAAAAAAAACCTTAACGAGCGCTAAGAAAATTCCAAAATCAGTTCATCCTTGCCCTCTGCCGAACAAAGATGTGTCTGCTGATGCTTTTGGTTAAGAAGCTAACAAAAGGTCGAGAACACTGAAATTCTTTAGCTGACGGTTCATATAAATATCCGGTTATTTCATTTATTTTAAGTAATTTTACAAATAGGTAATAAAATGTTGGAGATGGTTAGGAACAAGATTTAAAAAAATAGTTAAGACCAATGCTACACAACTAAGCTGCACAAATAGTGCAACATCTAGCCACTGTGTCTCCGAAGGATCGTTACAAGTAAATATCGTTACAATTAAATTGTTACAAACAATGGAAAACCATTTTAAAAGGCAATCGGACAACCATGAAGTGTCTATTTCTTTTTGATAACAAAAAATAAAAAATAACGCTCGTTAAGATTATATATCACTAACTATTTGGGTGGAATAAAAGTAAAATTAAATAATACTTAAATCAACTATTTTCAATAAGTATATTTTGGATGAATATATATTCTTAAAATTGAATAAATGAATTAAAGATGTAGTTTTTTTTTTCACTCTTAATTAACAACCTAAAAATAATAATATCAATAATTATAGTGATGTTAGAGTCGTTATCCTGCGAGAACAGATTAAAGTCGATAACGACTTTAACTTGATGGCTCACTCAACGTTTTTTTAAAAGCTATTTTTGAACCTAATTCTAAAAAGAATTTAAAAAAAAACTAAAAAATATATTTCTCTATTATGGGACAAATCTGAGCTGATTTGTGTACCAAAAAGGAGTGCACTCTTCATCCAAACGATGTCTTGCTATAATCAGTTTCTAGGCAGCCATCATGTTTAGATAATTTCTTTTTGACGTATGACGTAAATATCTTATGTCTCATTTTTATAGTTTTACAATTATTATTATTTTTCTTTATATTCATACAAATAACTAGAGAATTCTTTAAACTTAAAAATAGCATGTCAAAAGAATAGCCATTTCAACAAAATAATATTAAATCTGGACAAAAATAAATTATACTTTAAATAAATTAATAGTAAGCGAGATTCACATGTTTTCTTAGCGAGTATACAACTACGTGTAGTAATAGAGAAAATATATTTAACGAGGCATCGCTTTAATGCAAGTTATGTCGAAGCACAGGGTCTAGTACAACCAAATATCATTTTGCAATACATCTCTGATCCGCATAACAACCTTGGGATCGGAAAGTCAAAAAAAAATTCAACAAAAAAATAAAAAATAATGAAAATTCCATTCAATGAGTTCGCAAATGTCGCACGCTTAATCATAACGAGCAATAACTCAAAAAATAAGAATGTTGGGAAATCACGTTTGAAGTTCAGACAACCAGTACAACTTGTATGGGATGAAAAAGGCGACCGATGTTTTATCTCGGTCATATTCGTCCAAATTGAACGGCTGTCGCATTCTACCTATTCTTCTCGCATTGTTCTTGCGTTTTATTACAAAATCTCGATTTTCCCAATTTTTGAGTTATTGCTCTTTATTATTAAGCGTGCGATGTGTGGGAGTTCAAGGGCCCACATTCAGAAAGTTAAGTTGAACAATAGTTTTCAAAGCGACACAAGACATTTTTAGTATATCGCCACGTTAAAGGTAAAACTGAATAAGTGACATATTAAGCTAACATGGGTTTCTCAGATAGATGCACCTTTTTTTGATATTTTCTACGAGAAAAAACACTACAAAAGTGTTGAAATCCTGTAGTTGAGAGTTTGTGATGAGTAATAGTTTTTTTTTTTTTTAATTAGAATTTGTTTTCTGTTTAGTTTTTGATGTCCATACATATTATTTATTGATTTTAAAAATGTAATTTGTTGTGCATGTTCCTTGACTTATACGTTGGTATGCGGCTGACCACCCATGCTGTAGAAAATGGTTCACTTTGCCAATGTCACCCCTGTTTCAGGGAAGGTCGGCAAGAGTTGCAGGGCTTATGTTCATTTAAGATTGGGTTTTTTATATTGTAGGTCCACATGCGGCATGTGCGAGCGCGAAATTATGCGTGTCTGCTTGTGAAAATGCATATAATGTGAATCTTTAATGTTACATATATTTGCA
Organism: Agapetus fuscipes; assembly: GCA_951799405.1. Taxonomy (NCBI): domain Eukaryota; kingdom Metazoa; phylum Arthropoda; class Insecta; order Trichoptera; family Glossosomatidae; genus Agapetus; species Agapetus fuscipes. The sequence continues at coordinate 3,918,598 of OX637354.1, forward strand.
ACTTAGATTAGATTAGAGATTAGAATAGTTCATAATGAGTTCACTTTGAGACAGTTACACCCAGGCAGGCGCGTGCATAGGGTATAAGCAAATAATTTTATAATCTATATTTTCTCCCATCCCTTGAAAACAACTCATTTGAAATTGAATGAAGTGCTAACGATGGCTCCAAGCGAACTTAAAGTTTGAATTTTAAATGTCAATACCAAGCTTAAATGCGTTTTTTACCATATCTTGCCTGCCTTTTAGGCGCATGTGCCTGTATGGGATGCACGCCCCTGCACCCAGTAAAATGTTTTATCTACAATTTCTCAAATCAGTGAACCGCCACCTATTCAGTTTTAACTTTAAGGTGGCGATGCACGGTGACCATACGATAAGTACGCAGAGTATAAAACATGTGTAAATACTCGTAAACTGTTGCGTAAAACTCAATGGTCCGATAGGTAGTAGCAGTGGCGGCTCTTCATTGGGGGTCGATGGGGATGTTCCCTATGATTTTTTCTTCATCAGAACTGGTTGAAGCACATATAAATGTGCACACGAAAACGTCATAACATTTGATTGTAGATTTATATACAACAATTTGTTGTGTATATTACCTGGGGTGCTAGCTATAGCATGGTCATCAAACTATACTTCAAGGTCATCCCCTCTTCCAGATTTTAGTTTGAGCCGCTACTGGGTAGTAGGATAGGGCAGAAATGGCTGGGAGTGCCAAATAATGAAGTCATCTGTTTACATAATAAAGAAAAACATCATACATGAAGTTAGTGATTAAATTTCAGGAGCACTGGTTGGCGGGTCGTTTCTTCTTCGATTTATCCGTGAGACCTAAGTTGGCTGCGATGGTGGCGAGGATGGACTCGTTGCGGTGGCTGGCGTTCCTCGCGTTGGCGATCCTCTTGAGCTCACACGCGCGCACCAGCTGCTCCGAGTGCAGCGCTGCGAGGGCCCGACGCACGCCCAGTGCGGGCACCCGGTGCGCCGACACCAAGCGCAGGTACACGCAGGCGTCGGGGGCGCGCTCCGCGTAAGAGAAGCCAGAGTGGTCTATGGGGGTGATGCCTGCCTTCCTGGAGCACATGCCTGCAATTTGCAAAAAAAAACAACAATTTAACAATATCCGTCCAATCTGTATCAAGAACGTCCAGTCGATAGCTCAGTTGGTCATAACAATGTATGGTATGGTAGTCATAACTACCATAAGTACATATGGTAGTTATGTAGTTATTTAAGTCAACGACGTTACCATGTTGAAAGCACCGGTTCCCATAGATCACCGAAGTTAAGCAACATTGGGCGCGGATAGTACTTGGATGGGTTACCGCTCAGGTACACCGCGTGTCGTTGGCATCTTGGACCGGTCCGTAGTCCAGTGGCAGCACTTCGCACTCGTAAATGGAAGGTTGTGGATTTGGATACCGGCGGAGCACAAAAAAATATATCATTTATATTTCCAATGTACTCTTCGCTGAGTTGAAAAATTCATAAACCTTTACCAAAGACCGGTCACTGAAAGGTCCATCCAACTTTACAACAACTGGGTCTTGCTTGAGAATTGGCGCTTTCTACAGCGACGACCAAGCTCGCAGAGGGCTCTTGAGGTGTGATACACACAAAAACAGCGCTCACCAAATAAATCATCCTAATATTATTATTATATGTAGTACATACGGCCAGTATTATTTAATTACGTAAGTAATCCTCTTTGGTATATTTACTTAGAAACTTCATTTTTAACTGCTTTTACTTTGAAAATAGATTAGTGAAGAGAAATGTCCGGTAGATAACTCAGTTGGATAGCTCATACCAACCTATAAGTCAAGGATAACAACCTGTGAAAATTAAAATGTTCCACTCGCCACATGCGAAATCCTTCGGGAATAACGATCAAGTTACACTATGTGTAGCTCAGTTGCGTTTTAATATTCTTTGGGGCAACCAAGCAACGTAGCGGCCTCCAAGGGTCCATCATGGTATCCAGCTTACCTGTGATGAAGATGTCCTCCAGATGAAAGAGCGGAGTCTCCAGGGCGGCCCGGTACAGCGCAGGCACCGTGTCCATGGACATCACGTAGCTGGTGCCCGACAGGTAGCGCGGATACGTCTTGTCTCCGTACATGTACGTGGGAGAATACCTGCAAAAGAACATGCATTTCATTCTAAGCTTTGAATCATATGTGCTGTGCAAAGTTGTTGATTGTCCGGTCGGTAGTCTAGTGGTAGCGCTTACGACTCGTAAATGGAAGGTTGTGGGTTCGAATCCCGGCTGGAGCAAAAATAATTTATCATTTATATTTTTAAATATGCTCTTCGCTGTAACTGCAACTCTGTCGACATTCCGCTAAGGGTGGCCAGAGCCTCTGCAGAGCTGCCTCCATTTCTTCACTGAGTTGGCAAAATCATATAGGTACCTTTACCAAAGACCGTCCAACCTTACAGCAACTGGGTCTTGCTTGAGAATTGGCGCTTTCTATATCGACGACCAAGCTCGCAGAGGGCTCTTTGGTGTGATTCACACAAAAACAGCACCCACCAAATAAATCATCCTAATATCTTAATCAAAATCTAAGCTGCAAATATATGCATCATTTGGGATTCATATTAAATGCATTCCCAAAAGCAGACATGCATAATTTCGTGCTCACACATGCCGCATGTGAACCTAAAATGTGTGAATATAAAACCCAATCTCAAATGAACATAAGTCCTGCAACTCTTGCCGACCTTCCCTGAAGCAGGGGTGACATTGGCAAAGTGAACCATTTTTTACAGTATGGGTGGTCAGCCTCATACAAACCTATCAGTCAAGGAATTATTCATATTATTATTATTATGTGATCAGCAGACTACAATTCAATGAATGGACCATCGGAACCTGGAAAAGATTGTTGTGGTGACAAACGCAAAATACCCAGATCAAAATGATTGGACAGAATGGTAAAGAACTCTTGTGCAGGAGGAATATGGGACTGGAGAAGAAAAATTTTAGACAAGCAGCGGTGTAAAAATATAAAAATTCCCCGATTGTCGGGAATCCATTTATTATTTGCTACGGGCAGCGTCACACAACCAAGGGGCTTCTTGATTGCACCGAGTCCTTTCATTTAAGGAGGAGGAGCTTTCGTTACTGGGCCAATACGGTGTGAAGCTGACACGAAGAAGAAGAAGGAGGAGGAGCAGGACGCTGTCTCTCACCACTTGCTGTTGGGATCGTTGATGGGCCGCGCCTCGCAGATGAGGTCCCCCATGAGGAGCTTCTGGCTGCGGGAGGCCTTCACCGCCTCGGGGCACGTGTCCCCCTCCGCCCCCGGCCCGCACGCCACGCCCGTCTTGTTCATGTGCTCCAGACTCTTGTTGCGCAGCGCCTCCACCAGGCGGAACACGTTCACAAACATGTCGTCGTCGGCTTTCAGGATGAAGCGAACTGGAAGCATGCATAGTAACCATGAAAGGGTAGATCACAGGTTAGAAGAGGCATCAAGAAGAGATGGGAACTACTTCATGCTGCTCAGAACAGCCAAGCTATTTACATCGGAGAATTCTGGCATTGCATATTATTTTTTTTAATTTAATTTATTTTGCCTGGCCAAAAACAGGTATTAATATTATCATCCTTGGTTCACTTTACCAATGTCACCCCTGTTTCAGGGAAGGCCGGCAAGAGTTGCAGGGCTTATGTTCATTTGAGATTGGGTTTTTTATATTGTAGGTCCACATCCGGTCCACGTGTGAGCGCGAAATTATGCATGTCTGCTTGTGGAAATGCATTTAATATGAATCTCAAATGATACATATCTTTGCAACTTACGATTTAGATTTAGATTTAGATCCATAATTCATTTTTAATATTTTTAGTGAATTATTAATAAATAACTACCTAATGACATCTGTTGAACATATTGTCGATAGAATATGAAGCTAGAAGATAGTCTATAGTGTCTAAAAGCTGTCTATGAGCGAGTTGTCTGTGACCAATTTGTCGTGGAACCATTGAAGCATCTATGAAACAAATGTGCCTAAAGCAACCTCCTGAAAATGCCAACATTGGTCTCTCATTGGCTGTCCCAGCAGGATCAACCTAGAAGCCCTATAGCCCATTCTGTCCCTTGGAAACAGCAATCAATGCTTGTTTACTGCGCAGATATTTATAAGACGGAGTAAAATGTGAAAGTGTCTCACCGTTGTCTCCGCAGTTATTTACCACCCACTTGAGCAGCATGATGGACTTGAGCGTCAGGTTGTTGTAGGAGTCGATGAAGCTCTCCTGGATGATGTCTCCGTACAGCGCCGCCTCCTCGTCTATCCTGCCCTGCAGCTCCGTGTCGTTCTCGTTGGCCGACTGCCCCAGCAGGAACAGGTACTTGGTCTGGACAGGCTCGGCCGGACGCAAGAATTCGCCGTCGTCAGCTGCCTCATGCTTCGGACCCGCCTCCTTACTCTTCTTCTTTCCTTCATCCCCGTCTACAGTAACCTGGGACTGCGTCGACTTCACTAATTTCTCCTTCTCGTCGCTGTAGCTCAAACTCAATTTATTATTCTTCATTGTCAGCCGCATCACGTCCTTCACCTTATCCAAGCTCTCTTCCTTCTCGTAACTTTCGTATCCCCGGGGAGGAATCCTCATTATATTGGACATCTCCGTTTGGTAATCGTAATCCTGTATATTGATTTCGTTTCCTTCAAAGTTGCCGAGAATATTGGCATCCGCGTCCTTCTGTAAAGCTTCGCTGTGATCAAACCTCGGATCTTCGACGAGTTCCGGGTCCCTCTTAACATATCTACTATTAGCAAAGGCCTCTTCAAACGACCCCAGATCCCGCTTCTCCATCTGGTGGTCAAGTGCACCGGGCGGTCTCCCCTCCACCTCTACCCCCTCAAATTTGTTAACTAAATTATTCCTACGGTTGGCTACATCTAATATATCACCTTTTGTAATGAGATTCTCATTCCTTACGCTAAGTGTGTCAGATCTCTCGACATGAGTATTTTCGCCGTCATTTCTAACTGAGTTCGTATTCATTTTAAAATTTCTAATTGAACCAATCAGATCACTAGTTAAAGCACTTGCTCCGCCCCCTAACGTCGAATTCCCCGCTCGCTGCTCTTCTGTTTCGTTTCCCCCGTCGCTGATCAACGACTCCAGCACGATGTCTTGCTCATCCTCGTAGCTCTCCTCCAAACCTTCTGCGAGCTCTCTCTTCATGCGGCGGTCCATGAAGGAGAAATTATTTGCGTCTCCGAGCTCGCTCAGCACCCTGTCGGTGAGGTTCATCTTGGAGATGTCCTGGTTGACCTTGTGGAGGATGTTGTGCAGGATGACGTAGTTGGAGTGGTTGCCCCAGGTCTCCCGGATGGCAGCCCGGGCCTCGAAGTTGGCCATGGCGGAGGTGACGATGGCCAGCAGGTAGATCTGTGGCTGCTGCTGCTGCTCTGGCTTAGCTTTCACGCGGCATACGGACTTGGGCTGGTTGAGGAGTGTGACGTTGTCTGGCAGCACGTACGTCCTGGTGTCCCTGGAGGTGTTGTATGACCAGCCCGACACCGTGCCTGTAAGGGAAACAACGTAATTGTAATAGTGAAGCCTGCACTGATTCCATAGACAAAAAAGAAATCACGTCACACTTTTCCGGATAGCTAGGGACCCGGTTAACTAAAATTATATAGAAAAGTAAAATAAATAAAACAAATTGAAAAATTTATTATCTTTACTAAGATTGGTTAATGCACACACTATATATTTTTTACTAATATTTTGTTATTGGTCACTAAGGACTCTAGTTACATAGACCTGCCAACATCTGTTTCAGGGATGTTCTGAATACATTCTGATAGCAAACATGGTAAAACTTACAAACCATAATCTCTAACCTGAGTTATTTGTTTTATCATCCCTACTTAGGATTTCCAATATTGCAAGGAAATCAGATAGCACCTTTGCAAGACAAAAATTTTAATATAATCTACAACCTCAGTCCCAGGGATGTATTAAAATAAAAAAAAATCATAATTAATGCATGCCCACAAGAAGACACATGTAAATAATAAAAACAAACTGCAGTATATTGAAGTTTAAAATTTGTAATGACCTCACAGAATTTCTTTCCAAATTTGATATTTCAACTCACCTAAGCTACACATATAGTGTAACTTCTTGCCGCGTTATCCCCGAAGAGTCGCATGTGGCGAGTTGAACCTATTTTTTTTTACAGGTAAGGGGGCCGGCCTTACGCCAACCACTTCAGTTGAAGTGGGAGTTTCCCAGCTCCCGAGAGGGCTGTTACTCATTTTTTGTGAAGGCTGAGTAAACCTTGCTGGTATTTTTTTTTTGGGGTTTGAAATAAACGCCGGAATGGGAAATCATTTCTGACACCCTCGGTGGGATTTGAACCCGAGCTCACGGGGCGGAATGCAAGCACTCTACCATTTCGCACCCTGAGAATGAAAGTGACCTATTTAAAAAAAATTGAAGAATGACTTAAATACACAGAATGACAATCTATTAAAGGTACAATCTATTGAACCTTTATTAAAAGACAAAGAGACCGAAGTATGCCTCTATCATTCTTTGACCATAAATAATCTGTTTTAAAATATAGGTGTAATAGAGTGTACCTTTTTGAGTCATTCTATGTATTTAACTCATTTTACCAAAATTTTGGAATAGCACTTTCATTCTCAGGGTGCGATTTATCGACCGGATTATATAATAAGGATATCATAAGTGAATTCCACATGCCATCATTATGGATGGTTTAAATAATTTACAATGTAAAGATATACACGGGAGATACCATCATAAATTAGAAAACAGATAAAACCAGACTTGGTGCATTCAAAATGATAAAATTGATATTTTAATTTTTTATTTTTTTTTTTTAATTTTATTTTATTAAAAAAAATAGATTTGTGAAGAGGAATGCAATTCACCAACCTATTCTGCCTGGCCAGAAACAGGTATTAATATCATCATTTAATAATTCATTATTGTTTATTATTAATGAATTATTAAATAATAATTACCCAATAACATCTGTTGAACCAGGGTCAAAGTTAAAGTCAAGTGACCCAAGCGGGGATCGAACCAACGTTGTTCCATTCGAAACACGCTAGAAAGATCAGCCCTCTTGGCCCACGCGGCTATAACCCCGACTAATAATATAATCTTGTTATTGATAAAACAAAAAGTCATTTGAATAAAGATAAACAATATCAGAATGAAAATAACATATAAGAAGCAGAATGTTTATGGTGTTAACGAAATAATAAAAATAACTGTTACTGTAGCCGGCCCCTGATTCTGCAAGGGGTGGCCGGAATGCAAAATTGTTATTTTGAATTTGTCAGTTAAAATAATGTAGATGGCTCAGTTGATGCTAGCATTCCATGCTGAGGGTTCGCGTTTGAATCCCACCGAGGGTGTCAGAAATGATCCCCCGTTTCGGTGTTTATTTCAAACCCAAAATAGAATAACAGCAAGGTTTACGCAGCCTGCGCAAGAAGTGATTATAGCTCCCTCGCTGGGAGCTACCTTCACTTCAACTGAAGCGGTTGGCGTAAGATCGGCCCCCTTAACTGTAAAAATAAATGGGTTCCACTCGCCAAATGGGTCCCCTTCGGAGAGAGCGTGGTAAGAAGTTACGCTACATGAGTAGCTTAATTGCGTTGTACTACAACCATGTTACCACAAGTTTTGTAAAATATATTAGTCGGGAAAACCAAACCACACATGATTAAAAATATATTTATAAATTTATCCTGCAATCAAAAATCAACGGAGTTAAAAATCAACAACAACAAAAATGACATCACACAGCAGGATTTCTATGAAAAAGGCAAATAAATATTTTGTTATTGGTTGTTAACCCTTTAACTGCGGGTGGCACGCATAGGCGTCAAGTGTAAACTTGCATACAGTGCGGCTGTCAATCATACCACCTGTAGACGTCATCCAACTTTAAACTTATCTCTGACATCTACATAATATGTTAAAGAATTCAAAAGACTGCAAGTGGTTGGTTGATGGAAATAACACCGCCACCTTCTATTACGTCGCTTTTTTATACTGTTATGTTTTGACTTGGGGTTCTTTTTATTTGAATTGCGATTTAAATTCATTTTGGAAGATTTATTTTTCACAATACAGGTTACAATTTACTGTTCACTATTCACTCTCTACTTACAGGTGTTTGTGTCACAATAGTCAAGGAGACTCTTTATCGTATTTATTTGTGCTTGTATTTATATGTGCGGCAGAGACGATTCTTGCATGTTCGAGAACATGGTAAGATATCTTCCATAATGGATTATACTAGAGCATTGTTCTACACTACACCAGAGACGTCACACACACCAACCAGCGTGCCTAGGCTCACGTAAAAACGAATCCATAGTTCATAACAATACTTTACCCAAGTAACCAAAGACTAGCCTGTAAAAAACGTGGCCGATGGAAAAAAATACATGGGTTAATAGACAATATATATCTTTGTTTGAAAAGTGAAGCCCCGTCACCGAAAAGCCTTAGACAATAGGTGCAGATCTACCTTGTGGTCCCGACCAGAGCTTCTCAAACAGTGTGTCCAGGAACATTTGAGAGCCCTCATGCAGGGGTGATGTTGGGGGAGGGTGGTGGGGAGTGGACGGGTGAGCTGCCAGGCAGAGAGCAAACAACGCTACAGGCTACAGTCACATGCAAGTCTACTCTCTATACCAGGGGTCTCCAAACTACGGCCTGCGGGCCAAATGCAGCCCGCGAAAGGATTTGGTCCGGCCCGCAGACGCCAATAAAAAAAAATGTTTTAGATATTGAGAATGGAAAGATCGGCCCCGTGAACTAGCAACGTACATCGTACATACGCTGTCAGCTCTCCGCCAACGCTGCAAAAACACTGTTTCCAAGTGTCAAATTTTCAAATTTTTTCACCCTGGGGGACAAGTCACCCAGACCCTGTTGGCCCGCCTTACCACCTCGAAATTTCCAGCCCTTGGGTAAAATAGTTTCCAGACTCCTGGTCTATATAGTCAAACTCGGTTGTAACAAGTCAGGAGAGCACCTCCCGAACAGTCTCAGTAGTAGCATCTCGAATTTAGGCCTTAAGTCATATGTTAAGACGCTCAGAATCCCTTTGCATTTTTGTTTGTAAATTTAAAATCCTCGAGCCCTAAACCCTCACGGCTATAATCTTTCAGTGATTTCTGAGCCTCCTTTGCTTTGTGTAAACACTTGGGAAAGTGTAGCTTCACGGGAGGGCTTTCTGCCACTCGCATCTCACATAACTTTTGCATGCGAGTCCTGTGACACATCCCCGCATGGGATGGATATACAGGGTGTGGGTCAGTCGAGGGGAGACTGTAACAAGCACAAAGGGACCAACTGATTTAGCTCTTTTAAGCCTAACTCGTTATAAACGCGAGTAGGTAAAAAAAGTAGCTGCCTCTAAGGCCCAGTATCTTTAACGTTAGCACATGTTATGCTAATATATATCCTTGGAGCACAGTCGTTTTATCGGAACACGTTTGTGTGACGATGAGCCCAAACTAACACATCAGAAAGTATTAGTAGCCATGTACTCGTACTTTCCTTGACTTATAGGTTGGTATGCGGCTGACCACCCATACTGTAAAAAATGGTTCACTTTGCCAATGTCACCCCTGTTTCAGGGAAGGACGGCAAGAGTTGCAGGGCTTATGTTCATTTGAGATTGGGTTTTTATAATGTAGGTCCACATGCGGCATGTGTTAGCGCGAAATTATACATGTCTGCTTGTGGGAATGCATTTAATATAAATCTTAAATGATATATATCCTTGCAGCTTAGATTAGATTAGATTAGATACTCGCTATATTTGTGATCGTTATAACCGAATTTGACTTCAAATTATTGCTATACACAGAGGCGAGCACTCTATATAAGCAAATCTAACTGATTATGTCTGAATATATTTAGTTCCTTCACTTATAGGTAGGGACTGGAAAATTTCGCGATCGCGATAAAACGAATTTATTCGCGAATTTTGATGTTTTTACGCGAATAACGCGAAATTTGAGGTTTTACGCACATATCGCGAATTTTCGTACTTTTGGTAGAAATAGTGCGAAAAAGTTGTTATGTGTCGCTTCTGCAACGCAACTTTTTTGTGGGAAAGAAAAGATTCCTGTAAAACCCTTTGCAAGGTGCAAAGCACAGAAAAAATGGTCGTTATAGCCGAGGGGCAAGTGTTCAACGTTGAAACACGCTAGAACGCTAGACGCGGGGTTCGATCCCCGCCTGGGTCATTTGACCATAAATTTGACCCTGGTTCGACAAATGTAATTGGGTAATTATAAATTAATAATTAATTAAAATTAACAATACTCGTAAGGAATTTTTCATTAATGATATTAATACCTGTTTCTGGCCAGGCAGAGTAGGTTGGTGAATTGCATTCCTATTCACAAATCTATTTTATTAAAAAAAAAAATGATAAGCAGAACTGTCCTGGACATCTAAACAGACTTGAATCGTGACATCAATGAAATAGGAAATACATCAAGGAGTGAAGCTGCTGCTGGATTAGCCAAGAGCACAACTTGAGGCTTTCATAAAAGCCAACATCCCTCGAAAAAATTAGATAACCCTCATCTAGAGAGACTAAATTTAATATTTTAAAAGGATATTGCAGGGTATTCGGAGTGTCATTCAAATATTTTTAAAAACTTCTTTCAATCAATGGTTTTAACTGTGTAAGTTGTAACTCGTATTGATTCAGATGTTGTGTATTCATTGTTTTTGAAGGTACATATTTTTTTTTTTTTTTTTAGGAAGTTGTTATTTATATTGTTGTTTATATTATAAATTGTAAATATCAGTAAAATCTATAGTTTTGCAATTACATAAACCTTTATTTCGATCAAATCAACCCTAAAAATTACACCGAATCTCCCCGTTTATCATAAAAAATAACGCGAATTTCCCTGTTTTTGATCAAAAATAACGCGAATTTCCCAAAAAAATAACGCGAATTTCGCAAAAAATAACACCACTTTTTTCCAGTCCCTACTTATAGGTTGGTATGAGGCTGACCAACCATACTGTAAAAAAAAGTTCACTGTGTCAATGTCACCACTGTTTCAGGGAAGGTTGACAAGAGTTGCAAGGCTTATGTTAATTTTAAATTGGGTTTTTAAATTGTAAATTCATATACGGCATGTGTAAGCACAAACATGTCTGCTTGTGGGAATGTATATAATATGAATCTTACATGTAATATATCTTTGCCACTCAAGAATTAACAAGAAGTGCTGGAGTGATGGAAAACATCACTCCAGCATCATCAGCCGGCCGTGTAAGCCTCAAACTCTTATTTAACAAGAAGTGGGTGATTCTCAATTAATAATTCTATCTATAATCTAAGTTGCAAAGATATATTCACATTTAAGGCTCATATTTAATGTGTTGCCACAAGAAAGCACTTGTAAGTTCGAGCTTATAAATGCTGCATGTGTACATACAAAATAAACTAAACCTCAGATGAACACAAACATAGCAACTCCTACCGCATTTCCCTGAAACTGGGGTAGCATTGTTAAAAGTGAACCAAGTTTTTACAGCAGCAGGGGGGTCAGCCTCATACCAACAACCTATTAGTCAAGGAACATTGAAAAAATGTATGAACTACTAATTGATGATGTTAATACTTGCATCTGAAATGGAAAGAATGTAAGCAATACTTGTCACAAATGTATTATTTTAAATTAGAATATAAAGACAAGGAAACGATTGAATTTGTCTAGCTCTCGGTTGGTAAAAAGATCAATACCCTGAGTTACAACAACTGGTTTACGATCACATGTCATGGGGGGTAAAAGATGTTAAAGAATGGAAGTTTGGGTTGCCATTTACGCTCACTGGAGGCACACTGTTAAATCTTCCATACAAAGATTCAACAGCGCCTACGCAATGCAACTCAGCTACACATATAGTGTAACATCTTGCGTGTGTTACATCCGAAGGGGTCGCATGTGGCGATTCGGGACCTAATTATTTTTAGGGGTAAGGGGGCCGTCCTCACAGCAACCACTTTCAGCTGAAGTGGGGGTTCCCACCTCCCGGGAGAAGGTTGGTTCTCATTTCTTGTGAAGGCTGAGTACAACGCAACGCAAACGCAACTAAGCTACACATATAGTGTAACTTCTTGCCGCGTTATCCCCGAAGGGGTCGCATGTGGCGAGTTGAACCTATTTATTTTTACAGGTAAGGGGGCCGGCCTTACGCCAACCACTTCAGTTGAAGTGGAGGTTTCCCAGCTCCCGAGAGCGCTGGTACTCATTTCTTGTGAAGGCTGAGTAAACCTTGCCAGTATTTATTTTGGGTTTGAAATAGACACCGAAACGGGAAATCATTTCTGACACTCTCGGTGGGGATCGAACCCTTGCTCTCGGCATGGAATGCAAGCATTCTATCCACTGAGCTATCGGTCGGACTTTCTACGAGCTTAGTCGTCGCTACAAAGCGCCAATTCTCAAGCGAGACCCAGTTGCTGTAAGGCTGGATGGACCTTTGGTAAAGGTATATGAATTTTTCAACCCAGCGAAGAGCATATTTGAAAATATAAATGGTTTATTTTTTGTGCACACCTTCCATTTACGAGACCAAAGTGGACTACGGACTGGTCACCGACAGTGAGCGTAAATGGCAATGTGAACATCCATACATTTTGTACTCCCCGGGATATGTGAGCCTACTTGTGTTTTTTTTACTATAGGGGTACAATTGCAATTAATTTTGCTATGTAAAGCTGTGTCCTTACTGGGCATGGAGGTGGCCTTGTCGTACGCCAGCACGTAGAAGAGGAAGAGGACGAAGAAGACCAGCATGAAGAGCTGGCAGCGGGGAGGGCAGCGCTTCTGCGGGGCGGGCGGCGGCCAGGGCGCCAGCTTGTGGGGGACCAGGCGCTCCACGTCCACGTACACCTGCTCCTCCAGGCAGGGCGCAGCACTGAAACACACAAGGTTCGAGCGAGTTATTAGGTTGTTTTGTTTGTCACAGGCTATTTAACTCCGTTATCGATTCGCCTTTTAATTTTTTGGTAATTTATACAGCGCCGTCATGTGACATCACCTCGAGGGCGCTTTACAAATATTAAATTATAAAATAAAATATAATCCCCCTATAATATAAAATTCAACGGCCTCCCCATACAAAATAGTTGTGCGTTAATGGCATTCAAACTGAAGAACTCCTGAACAGATGCACGTCATATTCACAACAAATATTGTTCAGGACTTGGGATGTGCTTCCTCATCATTAGTAGATTTTAAATTGTTGTTTTTTAAATAAATAAACATGATCAATCACAACACCTTTTTATGTAAAACCTATGCGAGAAACAAAACTCATTTTGACATTCGAATTTCAAATAAATTGCCAGCACTTCAACATAGGCTTCAAAGTTGCCATCGTTGCCATTGCCAAGTCGATTCTTTTTCGGTTGAATTCCGTTGAGTACCTACCTACCTATATTTTTTATTCATTTAAAAATTTTACTTCAACCAGTTATAACATGTATTTTTTAGAAATAATGACGATCGATTAGGTCAACTTTTTATATGAAACCATACTTTTTGCGGCATTTAATCTTTTTAACATTACAATATATAATCTAAGTTGCATAGATGCATTAACATTTATAATTCATATTCAATGCACACCCCCATGGAGACACGAGTGAGTTCGCGCTTATCAATGCTGCATGTGTAATAACAAATAAAAATTTCAGCCTCTCATAACCATAAGCCCTGCAACTTTTGCCGACCTTTACAGAAACAGGGGGAACATTTGTTAAGTGAACCCATTTATGCGATATGGGTGGTAAGCCTCATCCTAACCTATAAGTCAAGGAATTTGAGTTTGAAACATCCTTAAACAACGGTTATCTTAATTTATAATCTAAAGTTGCAAAAAAGAGTTTTGATGATTAAAATACAATGCACACCCACAAGCTGAGAAATAATTACGATCAATTAGGTCAACTTTTTATATGGAACCATACTTTTTGCGGCATTTAATCTTTTTAACATTACAATATATAATCTAAGTTGCATAGATGCATTAACATTTATAATTCATATTCAATGCACGCCCCCATGGAGACACGAGTGAGTTCGCGCTTATCAATGCTGCATGTGTAATAACAAATAAAAATTTCAGCCTCTCATAACCATAAGCCCTGCAACTTTTGCCGACCTTTACAGAAACAGGGGGAACATTTGTTAAGTGAACCCATTTATGCGATATGGGTGGTAAGCCTCATCCTAACCTATAAGTCAAGGATTTGAGTTTAAAAAATCCTTATACAACGTTAATCTTAATTTATAATCTAAAGTTGCAAAAAAACTTATTTGATGATTCAAATTAAATGCACACCCATAAGCTGGCAAATGTCATTTCACGTTAACATACAATTGTGGCACTTGATGTTTTTAATATTAGAATATAAATCTAAGTTGCATAGATACATTTTATAATTCATATTCAATGCATGCTTCCATGGAGACACGAGTGAGTTCCCGCTTAGAAATGCTGCATGTGAACTTACAAATTAAAATTAAGGCCTCTAATGCACATAAGCTCTGCAACTTTGGCCGACCTTTTCAGAAACAGGGGGAACATTAGTTAAGTGAACCCATTTATGCGATATGGGTGGTAAGCCTCATACTTACCCTGAAGTCAAGCAATTTGAGTTTGAAAAATCCTTAAACAACGGTAATCTTAATTTATAATCTAAAGTTTCAACAAAGAGTTTTGATGATTAAAATACGATGCACACCCACAAGCTGGCAAATGTCATTTCACGCTAACATTTAATTGTGGCACTTGATGTTTTTAATTTTAGAATATAAATCTAAGTTGCTCACATACATTTTATAATTCATATTCAATGCATGCCCCCAAGCAGACATGAGTGAGTTTGCGCTTACAAACGCTGCATGTGTAATAACAAATAAAAATTTCAGCCTCTCTTGACCATAAGCCCTGCAATTTTGCCGACCTTTTCAGAAACAGAGAAACATTCGTTCAGTGAACATTTTTTTAGGTATGGGAGGTCAGCCTCATACCTCATGCTTCATACAAGATACTCAGAACATGAAAGAACTAAATAACCCTTTTACCGCAATTTTTTTTCAAATTACTTCTTAAAGCATTTAATTACTATGAAGGAGGTGTGAGGAAAAATTATTGCGAAGCCAGACTTACACTGCCCGAAGGGCCTAGCAGACAACCGTGCGCAGCACGGTTAGTCTGCTAGTACAATATAAAATTGAAAACAGAATAAAAAACAACTTTAAAATAATAATTTAAACAGATAAAATTGTTAAAAACGGTAAAATGAGAATTAAAAATGATAAAAATAGTAGGAGCAAAACACAAAAACGTCAGGCAGCTCAAAAGCGCCATCTTCAACATCGATTTATTAGCTTTGTCTATCCTAATCATCTACCTATAATGCAATCTATAATAATAATAATCTATAATCTTAGTTGCAAGGATATATTCATTTAAAGCTCTCAGATATATGCCCACAAACCAACACGTGCAGTTCGCGCTTACAAAATATGCTGAATGCGTACTTACAAATAAAATCCAAACCTCAAATGAACATAAGCCCCACAACTTTTGCCGACCTTCCCTGAAACAGGGGTGACATTGGCAAAGTGAACCATTTTTTACAGTATGGGTGGTCAGCCTCATACCAACCTAATAACATCTGAAAAATAACTTAGTTCATCCGTGACACAGAACAAAAGTAAATTGTTCCGAAGACTGTTCATGTTCGATGTGGGTGATTGACAGGAAACAAAAATAAGACTTGAAGCAGATCAAACTGGAATTTGCTGAGTCCTTTCAATTATTAATCTTTTGCCTCTTATCCAGATTCCCGGATGGTCTGCGACTCTGGTAGATTTTCCGATTGAGTAGCTATCTCAAATACACGGAAGAATTGTAATTCAGAACCAGCACCTTCCTTGACTTATAGGTTGGTATGAGGCTGACCACCCATGCATGTAAAAAATAGTTCACTTTTCCAATGTCACCCCTGTTTCAGGGAAGGATGGCAAGAGTTGCAGGGTGTATGTCCATTTGAGATTTGGGTTTTTATGTTGTAGATTCACATGTGACATGTGCAACCGCGAACTTGTACGTGTCGGCTTGTGAGAATGCATATAACACACACATGAGAAGCATTACCAAATGCCTTCAGATATCTGTACCACGGCATACAGACCGGACATACTCATATTCTGAAAGGCAACAAAGCATGTGATACTTGTTGAGCTTACAGTCCCATGGGAAACCAACATACCAAAGGACCACAACTTCAAAGTTAACACGTATTACAACTTGGTTAACCGGATAGTGAGAAACGGATTTAAGACTGAACTCTTCGCCGTGGAAGTCGGAGCGAGAGGGCTACCGGCAAAATCCCTCTACAGCCTCTTCAAGAAGCTAGGCCTCCCAAGAGCGGCACTGAGCTCATATATGGAGAGAGCCTCGAGAGCATCACTGGAGGCATCCTACAGGATATGGATAGGTAGAGGGAGGGAGGTCGAGGGCGGGACTGGTGGTTCTCCGCGTCCTAGTCATCGCAGACTAGCTGATGAGGGCTTGATACGAGCCGAAACGTCACGTGCGCTAGGAGAACTACAGAGCGGCCGCTCACTAGTCCTGCCTCGTCCGACACCCTCCTCTATTCCCAATGGGCCCGGATATGTTCGGTGAAGCCATTGAAAGCTGAGTTCAACACCTTCCCTTCATGTGAATCCCTTATGTTACATATTTTTGCAACTTAGATTAGATTAGATGCCATCGAAGAGAAAGACACTTTCGTCTGAAGTCAGCTGTGGTATTATAAGAACTCATGGGATTGTCGCTCACCGATGGTTGCGCCGCG
Organism: Agapetus fuscipes; assembly: GCA_951799405.1. Lineage (NCBI taxonomy): Eukaryota > Metazoa > Arthropoda > Insecta > Trichoptera > Glossosomatidae > Agapetus > Agapetus fuscipes. Next base: position 3,935,535 of record OX637354.1, read on the forward strand.
GTCTGCCGTGCGAGCCGTGTCCGCCGGCTGGCAGGGACGAGGATGATGATGATGATGAGGGCCCGTCCTGCAGTCTGCTGTACGGGGGCGGCGCCCTCCCTGATGCTTCCTCTCGTCTGCGCCGACCCATCTGCAATACAGCACACAATGTCAAAATGCAGCAACTTAACGCAAGTATAAAACACTACACAAGCTCCCCTCGATCGCGTAAATCGAAAAAATGTAAGAAAACAAAATCATTCACTAGGTGAGCTGTCGTAAATAAAAACGCAATTAAGTTACACATATAGTGCAACTTCTTGCCGCGTTATCCCAGAAGGGGTCACATGTGGAGAGTTGAACCTATTTATTTTTACAGGTGAGGGGGCCGGCCTTACGCCAACCATTTCAGTTGAAGTGGGGGTTTCCCAGCTCCCGAGAGGGCTGGAACTCAATTCTAGTGAAGGCTGAGTAAACAACGCAACTGGCGAGTTGAACCTATTGAACCTATTTATTTTTACAGGTAAGGAGGCCGGCCTTACGCCAACCACTTCAGTTGAAGTGGAAGTTTCCCAGCTCCCGAGAGGGCTGGTACTCATTTCTTGTGAAGGCTGAGTAAACCTTGCCAGTATTTTGGGCTTGAAATAGACACCGAAATGGGAAATCATTTCTGACACCCTCGGTGGGATTCGAACCCGAGCTCACGGGGCGGAATGCAAGCCCTCTACCAACCGAGCTATCGACCGGACTTAGTAAGCCTTGCAGTAAACCTTGCCGGTATTTAATTTTGGAGTGTGAAATAAGCACCGAAACGGGAAATCATTCTGCATCTCACGGCATGGAATGCAAGCACTCTACCAACTGAGCTATCGACCAGACAGTGAATTAGTACTAGTTCATTTTTACCTTTAAAGTGGCAATATATTCCCTACAATTGATTCATGTAGAGAGTCCAAAAGAATATAGAGACATCCAACAGGTGTAAATCTAGCACTAGGTGCCTGCCACCAGCCACCAGCTACCAGCATGTCTCTGCTCATGTAATTGCTCCACTTACAGCAATTACATCTGTGTCAAATGCCACACGGGCAGTGAGTGCATTTACTCCACAATAATGGCTTATTACTAGGGATGGGTGGAATGTACTTTGAACTGAGTACAAACTTCGGACGAACATTCGGTTAAAATAAAAAATTCAGACGAACTTTGGTTCGACGCGCTTTCTCGAGAGTGACACGTCTTGATTTGTAATAACAATAATAATAATGCTGGAGTGAAGTTTTCCGGGATCTGTTGCCGTGGTCTGTGGGAGCTGGAGCTTCCGGACGTTTCGCCCATTTCTACGATGGGCTTCTTCAGCGTGAAGTATGATGATGATGAAGATCTTGATGAGAACTGTGAATCGTTGAAAATCGTGAAACGTCCGGAAGCTCCAGCTCCCACAGACCACGGCAACACAAACATCACTCCAGCATCATCAGCCGGCCGTGTAAGCCTAAAACTCTTATTCAATAATAATAATATTAGGATTATTTATTTGGTGAGCGCTGTTTTTGTGTGTATCACACCTCAAGAATTGCACATGCATTTGCTTGAATTGTTTCTAGATGCAATGAAAAAACATGCTTTCAGAATTCAAAAAATCTTTTTGATGTTCTGTTTGTGAAATAAAAAATGAATTTCATTCAACTCTAATGTTGTTATTGCTAATGCTGATTTATTTTGTTAAAAAGGTAAAAAAATTACGCATTATAGTTTGTAGTTACTGTTATTTGTTAAAAGAATACTAAGTAAGTTTATTTAATTTTTGTTATCTACATATGTAACGGAGTAGAAGAAGATTTCATTTTTATCAAAATGTAAGTTAATGTTCACTTGTTCCTACTAAAACAAATGACCATGAGTGAGTATATAAAGGCATTTTATTTTAGGGTTATAAAATATATCATCTAAATCTAAGCTGCAAAGATATGTATCATTTGAGATTCATATAATATTAAATGCATTCCCACAAGCAGACACGCATAATTTCGCGCTCACACATGCCGCATGTGGACCTACAGTATAAAAAACCCAATCTCAAATGAACGTAAGCCCTGCAACTCTTGCCGACCTTCCCTGAAACAGGGGTGACATTGGCAAAGTGAACCAATTGACCTCCAATTACAAGTAAAAATGGTGGAAGTAGGTATTTTATTTTACTTTTTCTTACACCGAATGTTCGGAATTTGAACTGAGTTTCGGCCGAATTCCGAAGTTCGGTTCAAGCTGCCAAAATTCGGTTAAACTGAATGTAAAATGAATTTTGGCCCATCTCTACTGATTACACAGCGACAAGAATTCCTGCGTGGTGTTTAGCACAGAGACCTTCACACCATCACTGCGCAAATCTGTTCGACATTAAATATTACAGATAAAAAGTTGATTATGATAGACGGCTCAATAATCTGGAAAATTCCATGTTCTAGAATTTAGATATTTAGCCCTGAAACCGGGAATGGCATTGGAAAAAATAACCAAGTTTTTACAGCATGGGGGTTAGCCTCATACAAACCCATCAAGATATAAAGGTCTATTATAATTTATAATCTAAGTTGTAAAGATACATTGAAAACTCATATCAAATGCATGTCCACAAACAGACACGTGTAAGTTCGCGCTTACAAGTGTTGAATGTGTACTTGCAAATTAAAACCAAACCTTAAATTAACATAAGCCCTGCAACTGTTGCCGACCTTCCCTGAAACGGGGGTGACATTGACAAAGTGAACCAAGTCTTTACAGCATGGGAGTCAGCCTCATAAAAACCCATCTAGATATGAATGTGATTCACATAAAAACGGCATTGACCAAATAAATCTGCCTAAGTAATTGTCATTGTACTGTACTGTATTTTCTACCGTTCCACTAGAGGTGGCCGGTACCTCCGCAGATGCGTCTCCACTTTTTCCTGTCCTTGCATACCTCTTTCATCTCTTCAACATTCACCACTTTCCTCATACATACTCTTCTCTTATTCTCACTCTGCAGGTTCCATTCTTTCGCAATCTCACCTATTTGGTCTAACCATTCCTTCCTCGGCCTTTCACTTCCACACTTTCCTCATCCTTAAAGAAATTCCTAAAATGGCATCTAAATCTAACTTGCAAAAATATCATTTGAGATTCATATTAAATGCATTCCCACAAGCAGACACGTATAAGTTCAGGCTAACACATGCCGCATGTGGACCTACAATATAAAAACCAAATCTCAAATGAATACAAGCCCTGCAACTCTTGCCGACCTTCCCTGAAACAGGGGTGACATTGGCAAAGTGAACCATTTTTTGAAACAATATTATGCATCACTAATTTAAAAATAAGCATTGGATTATCAGACAACTAAGCTAAACATACAGTGTAACCCGTGGTCTCGGCATGGAGTACAAGCACTCTACCAATCACTAAGTACATAATTCATCTAAAGATATTAGCACAGTCCAGTGACTACCAAACACTGATTATCCACATAGACAGGTAGATATACATTGACTTATAGAACATGTGGACTGGAAACAATTTTAACAAAAATAGTCACTATATCCGCTTCAACTTACTTAAACGCAAATCGTCCTTAGTTAGAAAGAGAACAAAGATCTTCACAGTGTCTTTTTGTTGTAAACAAAAAAAAAATGGTGAAATTACGAAATTGAAAAAGTTGTCAGCGTTGAAATTCATGCCTGCGTGAAAGCTGTGCGCACGCGTTTTTAATCTTTTCACATGTTTTGGTGGCTAAAATTGACAATTTTTAAAGAAAAAATTAATTATTTCAAAATATTATCGCATGTGTAATTATTGATTGTCACAAAATGGGCAAAGCAAGAAAACAAAGAATTCCATATGAGTCGTTTAACTGCAAACGCCGACATCTCCAAAATTTATGATTTTCGAGATAATGATTGAATTTGATTCTGCGCAGTGTAACAAATCATTTGCTGTGTGCGATATAATGTAGACCTCACTTAATCCTTCGTAATTTTAATTGAAAAAGTATAATTTCGTGCAAACGCCGTCATCTCTAACTGGTGTTGACGTTTTACAAGTTTATTTTTCTCAAAATCATCGCGTAAGGAGTTGACAGCGTTTGCATTTATACGACTCATATGATTATCAAGTATTCTGTGGTGTTTGACAGCTCTGTGGTTGACAGGTCCGGTTTACATTAGAGCCATGTAGATACAGGCTTATTAATTTAAATGAAAAATTATACTAGAGTGCCGTTTGTGTGTTTCACACTTCAACGGCCCTCTCCGATCACGGATAAGACTTTTTTAAAAAGATGTGTCTTGAGTGCTCCATGAAATACACCGACAGATTTGGAGTTCTTCACTCTGGGTGGCAGTCTGTTCCACTCCACCAGACCCACAACACGGAAAGCATGGTCTGTGAAATTTGTTCGCATCTGACGGATGTAATAATAATAATATTAGGATGATTTATTTGGTGAGCGCTGTTTTTGTGTGTATCACACCTCAAGAGCCCTCTGCGAGCTTGGTCGTCACTGTAGAAAGCGCCAATTCTCAAGCAAGACCCAGTTGCTGTGAGGCTGGATGGACCTTCAGTGACCGGTCTTTGGTAAAGGAATATGAATTTTTCAACCCAGCGAAGAGCAAATTTGAAAACATAAATGGTATATTTTTTTGCGCTCCGCAGGGATTCGAACCCACAACCTTCCCATTCAGAGTCCGCAGTGTTACCACTGAGCTACGGACCGGTCGTAGTATGTATCAATGCCATAAGCTAGTTTCTTCTCCATGTATATTACAACTCAATATTGTTACGAAATTAGGGTTCAATTGTCTTCAAATTAAAAATACACAGGTCTTCTTCAATAGTTATTTATTTTACACAGTTACAAAATTTATTTTCACACTACTTTCTCGATTATTCCACTTGGTTTTGGTTCACTGATCAGATGACTTCGATGTGTTTGTAAGTCTCTATGATACTGGCCCGCTCTGCAGGCCATTCGCACCTTTATACTCTTCAGAGCAGTATGATCCAGAACTAAAGTCGCCAGACGGTTCCAGAGTAATTATTACTTCTCGATGTTTCACGTACTACCTAGAGATACAACCAAAATCCTACCTACAAATGTAATACAGAATTCCTATAATTATAACAAGTTCCTACTTAGCCTAGAGAATTCTACACTTATACACAATTATCGATCCTACCTACCTATACCTATGAGGACTCTTATAACTATAACTACCCATACTTATTTCAATATTTATATTTACATAACACTACCCCCCACCTAGACTGTTTCGTCCCGGAACAGTCTTGACTCTGTGTAGGTAGGGGCATGCTGATCCACATCGACACCCTGTGGTCAGGAAGAAGTGGCAGTCCACGGATTTCTCCCCACTGGCTCTCGGCTGCGCTTGCTCGCAGCACACCATGACGCTGATGCCGACTCCCGAGAACACTGCTTCAATCATACTCCGGATTATCCGCCAGTCTCGATTAGCGCGGCCGCCACCCATCTTCGGTATTGCCAGACGCGCCTGCTGATCCTCCAACATGTAGTCACGCAGCTCAACAAGGCCGTCCCACAATGCCTTGTAGTCCTCTTCCAGGTTGCTGGAATCCGGGACAACCAGGCAGTATGCTTGTTGACGCCCCTTCGGTAGTCTCAGAGCTCTTCCTTGCGGGCTGCTCGAGGGTTGCGGTTCTCCGAATTTGTATCGGAAGACCCGTGCAATTCCTCTAGACATATCTAGATCTTCCGGTACACTGCATGCCAGTGTGTGGTCCCTAGTGACCTCAAATAAGTCCTTGTGGACTTCTGTGGTCACTCCATGGCGAAACTTCTGCCCTGCCTTCGCGTTCTCCCAAAACGTCTCAAAGGCTGGTGATCTTTCGGATGCGACGCACTGTCGTACTTTTTGGGCTGGTTGGTCATCATTATCGCCTAGGTATGGTGAGAGGCGATTGTAGTGCACGACCCTTGGTTTTCCGTTTGGTCTCTTTTTTATGCGGTAGACCACATCGTTGATGCGCTCCAAGATCTCGTACGGCCCGTCCCAGGAACGCTGAAGTTTCGGACAGTATCCTTGGCGCCTCTTGGGGTCAAAAAGCCACACCCAGTCACCAGCTTTGTACCCCATGCTGTCAGCTCTGGTGTCATAGCGCTCCTTCATTTGATCGCTGGCTTCCCCGATGTTCATGCGGACCTGATCATGGATGTCATCCAGCCTCCTGCGAAGGTCTGTCACATAGTCTTCTCCGGCTAGGTCTTCACCTGGTTTGCAGCCAAATTTGAGATCACAAGGAAGTCGCATTTCTCGCCCAAACAGTATGCTGCTGGGAGTCTTCTTCGTCGTTTCCTGAACAGCCGACCGGTAAGCCAATAAGAACAAAGGCAGATGTCGGTCCCAGTCCCGCTGATGGCTGGACACTACTTTGGCTAAGTACCTCCCCACGGTACGGTTCATCCTTTCCACCATTCCATCAGACTGTGGATGTAGCGCAGTGGTCCTGGTCTTGTAGATCCCTAGCCGCTCACACATTTGCTGGAAGATAGCAGCTTCAAAGTTCCTTCCCTGATCAGAATGTAATTCCAGGGGTACGCCAAACCTGCTGATAAATTCGGTAACTAGAACTTCAGTCACGGTTACGGCCTCTTGGTTAGGGATTGAGTAAGCTTCCACCCACTTGCTGAAGTAATCCATCACCACCATGATGTACTTGTTACCCTTCTCAGTTGTAGGAAATGGGCCAGCTATGTCGATGGCAATTCTTTCAAAGGGGCTGCCAACATTGTACTGACGCATTGGTGCTCGCCTTTTCCTTTGCGGTCCATTGGCCGTTGCACAGGTTACACATTTTCGACACCAATCTTTGACGTCTTCGCTGCAGTTGATCCAGTAAAATCGCTCTTTCACTTTCTCCAGCGTCTTCTTAACGCCTAGATGTCCTCCAGAAGTTCCTCCATGCAGCAGTCCAAGGATTTCCGGTACTCGGCTCCTCGGAACGAGGGTTTGCTTTCTTCTAAGTGTGCCGTCTTCCTTCTCGATCTTTCGTTTCAGAAACCCTCCTTCTATCACTATGGATCCCCATTGAGCCCAATAAGCCTTGACAGTTGGTGATAAGGGGGCGAGTTTTTCCCAGGTTGGCCTTTCTCCTTCTCGCGCCCATTCCATCACATACTTCAAGTCCGGATCATTCAGTTGGTCTTGCGCCAATTTTTCATCTTGCCAGTCCTCATCTTCGGTGGTCGTCCTTTGGACAATTGCTACCTTGTCCTCCATCTTGCTGCAATGTTTGCAGTCACTGGCGCATGGTCGTCTGGATAATGCATCCGCATTTCGATGAAGCGTGCCAGGTCTATGTTCGGAGTCATAATCATACTCCTGGAGCCTTTCAATCCATCTAGCCACTTGCCCTTCTGGGTTTTTGAATTTCAGAAGCCAAACCAGTGCAGCATGATCAGTCCGTAGTGTGAATTTTCTCCCGTACAAGTATTTGCGGAAGTGTTCCACTGATTTTATCACGGCAAGAAGCTCTCGTCTGGTCACGCAATAATTTCGTTCTGGCTTGGAAAGCACTTTACTGAAGTAACCCAGAACAGTCTCATGCCCATCCTGTATTTGGGAAAGGACGCCTCCTATCCCCACATTACTAGCGTCGGTATCCAGGATGAACTTTCCATCTTTTCGTGGGTAGCTCAAGATGGGGGCACTTGTTAATCTTCCCTTAAGCTCTTCAAATGCTTGTGCGCAGGAATCACTCCAATGGAAGCGCGTGTTTTCTTCCGTAAGCTTGGTGAGCGGTTTTGCAATGTCCGCAAATCTTGGCACAAACCTCCTGTAATAAGTGCACAGCCCCAGGAAACTCCTAGTTTCATGTTTGTCCTTCAGCACGGGCCAGTCTCTTACTGCCTTGATTTTGGCAGGGTCAACTTCAACTCCACGTTGAGAAACTATGTGTCCCAGGTAATTTACTTGTTTCTTGAACAGGTTACACTTTTTCGGGTTGAGCTTCAGTCCAGCGTCTTGTAGTCGCCCGAAAACTTGCTCCAGATTTCTCAACTGATGGTTGAAGTCCTTTCCCAGGATGATTATGTCATCCAAGTATACCAGGCAGGTTTCCCATGATAGTCCTCGCAGCACATTCTCCATCAGCCTTTCAAACGTGGCGGGGGCATTGCATAAGCCAAACGGCATCACGGTGAACTGCCAAAGTCCAGATCCAGTCGAGAATGCAGTTTTCTCCTTATCTTTGGCATCCAATTCAACTTGCCAGTAGCCACTTTTCAGGTCCAATGTGGAAAAAATGGTGCATCCTGCCAATGTGTCCAAGGTGTCGTCAATCCTTGGCAGAGGGTAACTATCCTTTTTCGTAACATCGTTGAGCAGTCTGTAGTCCACACAAAATCTCGTGGTACCATCCTTCTTTTTCACCAGTACCACCGGGGATGTCCAAGGGCTACTTGATGGTTCTATGATGCCATCCTTGCTCATGTCTTTGATGATCTTGTCAGCTTCTTCCCGCTTTGCAAAGGGTAGTCTTCTTGGAGCCTGTTTTATTGGTCTCGCTTCTCCGGTGTCTATGCTATGTCGCACTACCTTGGTTCTTCCCAGACGGCCATTAGAGTCCTCGAAAATGTTCTGGTAGCGGCAGATCAAACTCCTCACTCTCCGTTTGTTTTCCTCGGTTAGACCTTGGGAAGCGTCGTGGACCAGGGCTTCCAATTGTGTTGACAATTTGTTTCCTTCGCATGACATGTTTGTCATCTGTTGCACAATGGAAGTTATCCTCTCGCATCTGCCCAAAACAAAACCTTCATTCATTTTAACTGGGTAGCTGTTCACATTCATGATCTTGACAGGAATGGTCTCCTTTGCGCGAATCACTGTTCTTGCCACCATGACTCCTTTGTTAACATTGTCCATGTTCTCCGGTTCTATCATACAGATTTGGTCATGTGTACTACTGGAATCCAGGCGGGCACTCACTATCATCTCGGATCGCCCCTTCACTTCGGTATTCTTGGCTAGGATAACACGTGCAGCCAGTTCTTTCCGTCTTTGCAGGATGACTTCTTCATTTCCAATTTTAATGGACCCTTTCTTTAAATTTAAACTGCACCCAAATCTGTCCAGTATGTCCATTCCCAATATAACGTCTTCTTCAATGTTGGCCACCAACGTCCGATGATCAAAAGTGGTGCTGCCAATTTGGAAGGTGGCAATCGTCTCCCCATACACCTGTGCTGACTCTCCCGTGGCGGTGTGCAGAGACCACTTTGTTGGTGCAATCTGCTTACCTCGTGCCACTATGTCGCGTCTCAGAATTGTCCTGGTTGCTCCCGTGTCCACCAGTAGTTCACGAGTTACTCCATCTATTATGCCATTGATAAAAATGCTGCTGGCTTTTCCTCTCACGGTTGCGACAGTAGCAGCAGATTTCAGGGCCTCTCCAGCGTGGGTCAACGGTTGCCCCTTCCCATTAACCCTTTCTAGTTTTCCGCAGCCTGTTTTCTGGGTTTCTGAGGCTTGGGACACTTGGTGCTAAGGTGGCCCAGCTGTCCGCAGTTCCAGCAGCGTGGGTCTCGTCTTCGAGGTCTCAGACGTTCCAGCACTTTTTCAATTAGCTCCTCGGTTGTAGGTAGCTTGACCTCCTCTGCCTCGACTGCACGAACCCTGGCGTGGCCCCTGATGGACTGTTTGACAGCCTCAAACTCGAGAGCTTGGCTGAGCGCCTCGTTCAAAGCCTTGGGATGGGCCAGTTTTACGGCTTGTTGCGTCTCCCATTCCCGCAATCCATTTAGGAACTTGTCCACTGCCAAGCTCTCACAGATGTCGTCGGAGGCTGTCGGGTAAGCGTCTCGTACCAGGCGGGCGATGTCCATTTCAAACTCCTGGAGGCTCTCGTTGGGCTTCTGCACCCTTGTGTTCAGCTGCGACTTGTACAGCTGCTCCAGGCACTTGTGGCCATAGCGCATATCCAAGCGCTGCTTCAGCTGCCCAAAGTCACCACGGTTGTCCAGGGGTATGGCCTGCAGAACCCTGAGAGCGTCTCCTCGGAGCGACAGGCTGAGAACCGAAGCCTTCTTCTGCTGGCTCCAGGCTCCCATCATGGCAGCCGTTTCAAAGAGGGTCAAATACTCCTCCCACGACGTCTTCCCGTCGAAGGTCGGGAGGTTGTGCTTCGCCAGCGAAGGGTCATCATCCCCTCTAGTGACCCTGGTTGGAGTTGAGCATCCCTGGTCGGTCTCGTCGTGAAGGCCGTCTTTGGGGGATATTCTGGTGGACTCCATCTGGCCCTTGTCGGCCAGCTCGGCACGCAGACGGTCCTCCAGGCTTGATATACGAGTCTCCATTTCCCCCTTCAGGGCTGTCATCTTCTCTTCCATTTCTCCTTTCAGGGTTGTGAGATTTCGGGACACCTTTTCCTCCAGATTCCTGGCGTTGTCAGCCATTTCCACCTTCAGGTCGGTCACCACTTCCTTCAGGTTGGTGGTCATCTTCTCCTCCAGCCCGGTCAGGTCCTCCTTCAGGGTCTTGGCGTTGTCAGCCATCTTCTCCTCCAGCCCGGTCAGGTCCTCCTTCACGGTCTTGGCGTTGTCAGCCATCTTCTCCTCCAGGGTCTTGGCGTTGTCAGCCATCTTCTCCTCCAGGGTCTTGGCGTTGTCAGCCATCTTCTCCTCCAGGGTCTTGGCGTTGTCAGCCATCTCCACTTTCAGCTTTTCCTCCATGGAAGTGAAGTTTCCGGTGATGCTGAGGTTTAGCTCGTCCAAGGCGCGGTCCCCTCCAGACGCCATGACAAAATATGCCGGGTCTTCGCCTGACTGTTCTAAGGCCTCCATGAGGCGTGCCTGTAAGGCCGCCTTCCCTCCTGAGGTCTCCAGGTCCCTCTCCAGAAGCTCATTTTTAAGCTCAGTGACTTTGAGGTCCTTGATGTTCACTTTGGTTGCCATTTTTTTTCAAAATTTACTTCAAAACAAAAATATTTTTAAATTTATTTAATACAAGTTTTGAGTTTTATATATATAGCTGTTTTGAATACATACTTTAGCAAAATAATAATTTATCTGATTACACTGATTGGTAGGTACTGTCTTTTAATATTTATTTTTAAATCACCAATATTTTTTTACATAATAATGTCTGATAGTACATAATTATTTATTTCGTCTCAAGTCTTTCAAACACACAGGTAGGTACTTATTGTACATTCACACACTTGTAAACGAAGGGCAGTTATTCAAAAACTTTTTCTCGATGAATCTGGAACGTTCTTTTGTAATATTTTTCAAGATTTTTATTTATTTATTTTATTTGTTAATCACACGCAATAATAAAAAAAAAACTATGGTCCAATTTGATGACTTTCTCAATGCGGTAAAATAGTCATTATGTTATGTCCAGAATTATGTTCCATATGATGTTCCAGAATTTTTTTTTTTGAACTTGCTTTTTGCGTCTTTTCTTTTAACAAAAATTTATTTAAACACTTGTTTTCACAAAAGTCAGTTCACACAAAGTTCAATTTGACTAAAGTTCATTTTAACACTATTTAATTTATTTTATTTATTTTTAGGAAGAAGATCTTAGTTTTTCTTGACAATTCCGCACCTGACGCCAATTGTTACGTAATTAGGGTTCAATTGTCTTCAAATTAAAAATACACAGGTCTTCTTCAATAGTTATTTATTTTACACAGTTACAAAATTTATTTTCACACTACTTTCTCGATTATTCCACTTGGTTTTGGTTCACTGATCAGATGACTTCGATGTGTTTGTAAGTCTCTATGATACTGGCCCGCTCTGCAGGCCATTCGCACCTTTATACTCTTCAGAGCAGTATGATCCAGAACTAAAGTCGCCAGACGGTTCCAGAGTAATTATTACTTCTCGATGTTTCACGTACTACCTAGAGATACAACCAAAATCCTACCTACAAATGTAATACAGAATTCCTATAATTATAACAAGTTCCTACTTAGCCTAGAGAATTCTACACTTATACACAATTATCGATCCTACCTACCTATACCTATGAGGACTCTTATAACTATAACTACCCATACTTATTTCAATATTTATATTTACATAACAATAATGTAAATAACTCCACAATAATGGCTTATTACTAGGGATGGGTGGAATGTACTTTGAACCGAGTACGAACTTCGGACGAACATTCGGTTAAAATAAAAAATTCAGCCGAACTTTGGTTCGAAGCGCTTTCTCGAGAGTGACACGTCTTGATTTGTAATAACAATAATAATAATGCTGGAGTGAAGTTTTCCGGGATCTGTTGCCGTGGTCTGTGGGAGCTGGAGCTTCCGGACGTTTCGCCCATTTCTACGATGGGCTTCTTCAGCGTGAAGTATGATGATGATGAAGATCTTGATGAGAACTGTGAATCGTTGAAAATCGTGAAACGTCCGGAAGCTCCAGCTCCCACAGACCACGGCAACACAAACATCACTCCAGCATCATCAGCCGGCCGTGTAAGCCTAAAACTCTTATTCAATAATAATAATATTAGGATTATTTATTTGGTGAGCGCTGTTTTTGTGTGTATCACACCTCAAGAATTGCACATGCATTTGCTTGAATTGTTTCTAGATGCAATGAAAAAACATGCTTTCAGAATTCAAAAAATCTTTTTGATGTTCTGTTTGTGAAATAAAAAATGAATTTCATTCAACTCTAATGTTGTTATTGCTAATGCTGATTTATTTTGTTAAAAAGGTAAAAAAATTACGCATTATAGTTTGTAGTTACTGTTATTTGTTAAAAGAATACTAAGTAAGTTTATTTAATTTTTGTTATCTACATATGTAACGGAGTAGAAGAAGATTTCATTTTTATCAAAATGTAAGTTAATGTTCACTTGTTCCTACTAAAACAAATGACCATGAGTGAGTATATAAAGGCATTTTATTTTAGGGTTATAAAATATATCATCTAAATCTAAGCTGCAAAGATATGTATCATTTGAGATTCATATAATATTAAATGCATTCCCACAAGCAGACACGCATAATTTCGCGCTCACACATGCCGCATGTGGACCTACAGTATAAAAAACCCAATCTCAAATGAACGTAAGCCCTGCAACTCTTGCCGACCTTCCCTGAAACAGGGGTGACATTGGCAAAGTGAACCAATTGACCTCCAATTACAAGTAAAAATGGTGGAAGTAGGTATTTTATTTTACTTTTTCTTACACCGAATGTTCGGAATTTGAACTGAGTTTCGGCCGAATTCCGAAGTTCGGTTCAAGCTGCCAAAATTCGGTTAAACTGAATGTAAAATGAATTTTGGCCCATCTCTACTGATTACACAGCGACAAGAATTCCTGCGTGGTGTTTAGCACAGAGACCTTCACACCATCACTGCGCAAATCTGTTCGACATTAAATATTACAGATAAAAAGTTGATTATGATAGACGGCTCAATAATCTGGAAAATTCCATGTTCTAGAATTTAGATATTTAGCCCTGAAACCGGGAATGGCATTGGAAAAAATAACCAAGTTTTTACAGCATGGGGGTTAGCCTCATACAAACCCATCAAGATATAAAGGTCTATTATAATTTATAATCTAAGTTGTAAAGATACATTGAAAACTCATATCAAATGCATGTCCACAAACAGACACGTGTAAGTTCGCGCTTACAAGTGTTGAATGTGTACTTGCAAATTAAAACCAAACCTTAAATTAACATAAGCCCTGCAACTGTTGCCGACCTTCCCTGAAACGGGGGTGACATTGACAAAGTGAACCAAGTCTTTACAGCATGGGAGTCAGCCTCATAAAAACCCATCTAGATATGAATGTGATTCACATAAAAACGGCATTGACCAAATAAATCTGCCTAAGTAATTGTCATTGTACTGTACTGTATTTTCTACCGTTCCACTAGAGGTGGCCGGTACCTCCGCAGATGCGTCTCCACTTTTTCCTGTCCTTGCATACCTCTTTCATCTCTTCAACATTCACCACTTTCCTCATACATACTCTTCTCTTATTCTCACTCTGCAGGTTCCATTCTTTCGCAATCTCACCTATTTGGTCTAACCATTCCTTCCTCGGCCTTTCACTTCCACACTTTTTTCATCATTAAAGGAATTTCTAAAATTGGCGTCACTAATTTAAAAATAAGCATTGGATTATCAGGCCACTAAGCTAAACATACAGTGTAACCCGTGGTCTCGGCATGGAGTGCAAGCACTCTACCAATCACTAAGTACATAATTCATCTAAAGATATTAGCACAGTCCAGTGACTACCAAACACTGATTATCTACATAGACAGGTAGATATACATTGACTTATAGAACATGTGGACTGGAAACAATTTTAACAAAAATAGACACCATATCCGCTTCAACTTACTTAAACGCAAATCGTCCTTAGTTAGAAAGAGAACAAAGATCTTCACAGTGTCTCTTTGTTGTAAACAAAAAAAAAATGGTGAAATTACGAAATTGAAAAAGTTGTCAGCGTTGAAATTCATGCCTGCGTGAAAGCTGTGCGCACGCGTTTTTAATCTTTTCACATGTTTTGGTGGGTAAAATTGACAATTTTTAAAGAAAAAATTAATTATTTCAAAATATTATCGCATGTGTAATTATTGATTGTCACAAAATGAACAAAGCAAGAAAACATAGGATTCCATATGATTATCAAGTATTCTGTGGTCTCGACAGCTCTGTGGTTGACAGGTCCGGTTTACATTAGAGCCATGTAGATACAGGCTTATTCATTTAAATGAAAAATTATACTAGAGTGCCGTTTGTGTGTTTCACACTTCAACGGCCCTCTCCGATCACGGATAAGACTTTTTTAAAAAGATGTGTCTTGAGTGCTCCATGAAATACACCGACAGATTTGGAGTTCTTCACTCTGGGTGGCAGTTTGTTCCACTCCACCAGACCCACAACACGGAAAGCATGGTCTGTGAAATTTGTTCGCATCTGACGAATGTAATAATAATAATATTAGGATGATTTATTTGGTGAGCGCTGTTTTTGTGTGTATCACACCTCAAGAGCCCTCTGCGAGCTTGGTCGTCACTGTAGAAAGCGCCAATTCTCAAGCAAGACCCAGTTGCTGTGAGGCTGGATGGACCTTCAGTGACCGGTCTTTGGTAAAGGAATATGAATTTTTCAACCCAGCGAAGAGCAAATTTGAAAACATAAATGGTATATTTTTTTGTGCTCCGCAGGGATTCGAACCCACAACCTTCCCATTCAGAGTCCGCAGTGTTACCACTGAGCTACGGACCGGTCGTAGTATGTATCAATGCCATAAGCTAGTTTCTTCTCCATGTATATTACAACTCAATATGATATAATGTACCTACTGCCGGAAGTGACATAAAAATAATTACAACTGGTCACATTCCACTGGTCTTGCAGCCTGTCCACACTGTCAAACAAACAAGAAAACCATAGAATAAAATGAGGGACATCTCCAAATTTGAAAACTTTAACTTTTACTCTTAAAGCTGTTTCATCTGTGCAGAAGACTGCCCACATTTTTTTTGTATTTCAAAAAATATTGAATTTGAACTGAAATTACGGTCGTTTAACATGTTAACATATTATAAACAATAAAATAAAAATTGCTTTGTATTAATTCACATGAGTTAAAACAAAGCAATTTTTATTTTATTGTATTAAAATGAACTTTCACGAAGTTACTGCTGAAAATCTAAATAATATATTATAAACAATTTATGAATATTCGACAAACTGTTATAAGAGCGCTTTCTTCATTCTCGACACCAGCGTCCTCAGTTCATCCTCGATCAACACACAACAGAGGTGTCTCTTGAAGACGCTGGTTGGGACACCAACAAAACATTGCAAAAAAAGTATTAAATCCTCTAGTAACGGTTGGCGGAATATCCGGATGGATAAATTATAATTTTAAAAGATTTTAATTGGTAAACACAATTATACTTGAGCTATTACAAGATTGTGATCTAGTGGTTAAAGCTACGGACTCGTAATGGGAAGGTTACGGGTTTGATTCTCCGCGGAGCACAAGAATATATCCTGTTTCGAGCCGCAGCATCCAAGGTCAAAATAGCAATGATGATCGCCGATCTTCAATAGAAGTGGCACCAAAAGAAGCAGAGCACAAGAGTATAATCATTTGATTTTCAAATGTCATTCACCTAGTCGGAAAATTCATTTGCCGTTCCCAAAGATGGGTTGCCAAAGGTCCTTCCAGCAACCAGATTTGCATGAGTAATTGACGCTTTCTAAAGCAAAGACCAAACTCGCAGAGGGCTTTTGAGGTGTGATTCACACAGAAACAGCGCTCACCAAATAAATTATCACATTATTTATAAAGCGTTTCAAAGATCCATCATCTTATAAATCCAAGACATTGTTAATTAATTTTTACTTCCTACGATTTTTAAACAAATAAGACATCCAAAAATATACAATAAACAGGTTCCCAAATGCATTATGAATGGGCACCCAGGAGGAAGTCGAAGGGTCAGAAGACCAAGGCTCAGATGGGAGGACGTGGTGAGGGGGGATGCTATGCGGTTACTGCAGGTGCTAAGCTAGAGGACCACGGCCGTGGACAGAGACGGATGGAGGCTGAGGATAACGGAGGCCAAGGAGAGATATGGGCTGTAGAGACATTGGAGAAGAATAAAATATACTTAAGGAATTAAAAAGATATTTATCAAAGAAACAAAATGGGGCCTTAGAGTTTCAAGGAGTCGCCAACAAGAAAAAAGAAAACAAAACAAACAAAAAGAGTTCACTGTTTGTTCAGATGGTAAACAACATTGTATGTGAAGATAATATTAATTAGATACTATGATAGTATTTGTATGGGTTAGAATATAATATACATACATGAGTGGTTAGATATGAATGGTCATACCTCAATTATTTAATTTTGTAACACATGTGTGGCTAACAGTTAAAAATGTGAAAGTTGCATACCTACCTGTGCAATCCACCAGTACGCCTGATGCTCAACAGCCTAATTACTTTTGCAATAAAAAAACACAAATACAACATTCAAATTTGGAATTTTCTCTGTTCCAAATTTGAAGATCACACACAATATTACATACCTACGCAACGCGAATATCTTTCTCTAATACTTTTAAGCTCCGTTGAACACAAAATGTGAACTATGGTATTTTACATTCAAAACGAGGTTGGATTTAAGTATTGAGTTATAATATTGATACATGCTACCTGACTCACCTGTCTACCAGACCTGTCAACCAAAGAGCTGCCAAACACCACAATCTATCTATAATCAATAATCGAAGTTGCAAAGATATACTAAATTTAATTTCCATATTAAATGCATTCCCATAAGCAGACACATATAAGTTCGCAATTACACATGCCGCATGTGGACTTACAACATAAAATTCCAATCTCAAATGAACATAAGCCCTGAAACTCTTGCCGACCTTTCCTGAAACAGGGGTCTAATCTAATCTAATCTAAGGTGCAAGGATATGTTACATTGGAGATTCACATTACATGCATTCTCACAACCAGACACGTACAAGTTCGCGCTTGCACATGCCTCATGTGAACCTACAACATAAAAACCAAATCTCAAATGGACATACACCCTGCAACTCTTGCCGTCCTTCCCTGAGACAGGGGTGACACTGGCAAAGTGAACCATTTTTACAGCATGGGTGGTCAGCCGCATACCAACCTATAAGTCAAGGAACACACACACACGACAAATTACATTTTATACATCACTAAATAATAATATCCAAAATTCCAATTTAATAAACCCTAGCCGCCAACATTACAGATCAACCGCCATTTCTTTCTGTCCTTACATACTTCTTTCATTTCCTCCAGAGTCATAACCTTCTTCATACAAGCTCTTCTTTTATTATGACTCTGGATATTCCATTCATTCGCAATTTCGGATATTTGATCCATCCATACCTTTCTCGGTCTTCCTCTACCACGACATCCATCTATTCTACCAACATATACTTTCTTCGTCAGTCTTTCCTCATTCATTCTCTCCATATGCCCAAACCATCTTAACAAACTTCTTTTAATCTTCACTTTCACACTTTCTCTTGCACCACATTCTTCTCTTACAAAATCATTCCTCACCCTGTCACTCCGTTTTTTCCCAATCATACTTCTTAGAAAGTCCATTTCAACAGTATGGACCTTACTAATTTCACTTTCATTCACCGTCCAGGCCTCGCTTCCATACATCAAGGTGGGTAAAAGTATGCCACTGCGTACCGCCTGAAACAGGGGTGACATTGGCAAAGTGATTTTTTTTACAGTATAGGTGGTCAGCCTCACACCAATCTATTAGTCGCAACTCTCAACTAAGCTACACATAAAGTGTAACTTCTTAAAGGATGAAGAATGTGGCGAGTGAAATCTATTTATTTTTACTGGTAATGGGGCCGACCTTACGCCAACCCCTTCGGTTGAAGTGGGGTTTTCCCAGCTCCCGAGGGGGCTGGTTCCTACTCATTTCTTGTGAAGGCTGAGTACACCTTGCCGGTATTTTATTATGGGTTTTGAAATAAACACCGAAACGGGAAATCATTTCCGACACCCTCGGTGGGATTCAAACCCGAGCTCTAAGCATGGAACGCAAGCACTCTACCAACTGAGCTATCGACCGAACTAGTCAAGGAAAGTTAACCAATTTTTACAGTAAGTACGAATGGTCAGCCTCATACCAAACAAACCACATCAGAACGAGAGTTTAAAGAGGGAGTTGAAGACTCATGTTTTCCAAGAAGCTCCTTGACTTAAAGATGGTATGAGACAGACCATCCATACTGTAAAAAATGTTGGAAGGTCGACAAAAGTTGCATGGTTTATGTTCATTTGAGGTTTGGATTTTAATTTGTAAGCAAACAGCCAGCATTTGTAAGCGCAAACTTGGACGTGTCTGTCTGTGGGCATGCATTTGATGAGTTTTGAATGTTAATCGTTGCAACTTAGATTATAGATTATATCCTCCCCAAAACACAAGCTATGCTTACTTTGGGGAGTATTTATTGTAATTAGATTTTTTTATTGTAATATTTTGTACATATTGATAAAAACAATAAAGACCTTATGATTATGATTATAAGTGAAGGATGGGCGCCCTTGGGGTGGCTGGAGCCACTAAACGGCGTCGTCCAAGAAGAGAATAACAAATGATCCAACTATATATACATATATAAATGTATAAGAAGAGATTATCGAAGAAATGATGAAATGAAAGTGTATGAAATGTAGAAAAAAAAATGTAGAAAATGAATGAAAGAAGTATGTAAGGACAGAAAGAAATGGCGGTTGATCTGTAATGTTGGCGGCTAGGGTTTATTAAATTGGAATTTGTTTTTATTTGTAAATGGATATTTTGTATTTGGATATTATTATTTAGTGATGTATAAAATGTAATTTGTCGTGTGTGTGTGTTCCTTGACTTATAGGTTGGTATGCGGCTGACCACCCATGCTGTAAAAATGGTTCACTTTGCCAATGTCACCCCTGTCTCAGGGAAGGACGGCAAGAGTTGCAGGGTGTATGTCCATTTGAGATTTGGTTTTTATGTTGTAGGTTCACATGAGGCATGTGCAAGCGCGAACTTGTACGTGTCTAGTTGTGAGAATGCATGTAATGTGAATCTCCAATGTAACATATCTTTGCAACTTAGATTAGATTAGATTAGATTAGATCGGGTAATGTTTAAGTTTACAACTATCGGTGGGTGTCCCTGACGTCGGCAATCACATTATGGGTCATTAAATATTTAAATTGGAAAATACGCAGCCATTTCAATGCCAAACCAGATATTGAGAGGGACAATTAATATGAATACAGGCACTTAATTTCTTATTATAGGTTTAAGTATTATCATTAATTAGTATTTTGATATGAGGCAAAAGTTGCAGGGTTTATATTCTTTTGAGGTTTGGATTTTAATTTGTAAGTACACTTCCAGCATTGGTAAACGTAAACTTACACGCGTCTGTTTGTAAGCATGCATTTGATATTAATTCTAAATGACTAGCATGTCTTTTTTTTCCATTTTATCCACGAAGGAGTTGCATTGGAATTAGGAATCAGCACATCCAATAAAACAGAACTTAGCTGTACATATAGTTTGAATTCTTGCCGCATTGCCGCCAAAGGTGTCATATGTGGCGAGCGGAATCCATTTATTTCAGGGGCTGGCCTTACGCCAACCACTTCACTAAAAGTGGGGGTTTCAAGCTCCTCAGGGGTCAGTACTCATTTCTTGTGAAGGCTGAGTGAACTTTGAAGGTATATTGATTTTGGGTTTGAAATAAACATGAACAGGGGAAATCATTTCCGACACCCTTGATGGGGAAAGAACGCTTGCCCCCTGGCATTAAATGTAAGAACTCTACCAACTGAGCTATGCTTAATACTGGGGAGTTGCTTTCTGGGATCTGCTGCCGTGGTCTGTGGGAGCTGGAGCTCCCGGACATTTCACCCATGTCTACGATGGGCTTCTTCAGGCTGAAAGTAAAATGATGACTATCTGAGCTATCTCTTTTCACCTTTTTCTAATACACGGGTGGAATCGGAAAAAGTGAACCAAGTTTTTTTATGACGACTGTCCAAGCTAACAAGAACAATAATAATATTGGTGTTTTTAAAATAAGTGCAATTTTCATAACCCCCACTTCAACAGAAGCGGTTGGCGTGAAGTTGGCCCCCTTCCCCGTAAAAAAAATAGATTCCGAATCGCCACATCAACCCGCTCGGGGATAAAGCAGGTAAGAAGTTACACTATATGTGTAGCTAAGTTGCATTTCATAAAAAAAAAAAACAGACAAAAATACAAATTGAATACATGTCGAATCTATAATAAGTAAAAGAGAATACCAAAAAAATCAATTAAAATAACACAAAAAACTTCTTTTTTTAAAACTACCTGAAGATGTCCTTCATTCACTGCTTTTAAAATTATTATTTATTAATTTACATAACAATAACAAATCCGAGTTAATTGTTACTTTATGTATGACAACAACACGACATAACAATATTCATGATTCACACCAAGGTTAGGTAAAGACGGAGTTTATTATTTTATTGTCGTTGCGGACATTGTTAACGAAGACCTGACAATTTGTTTAACAATACAATACACAACCATTAGCGTCCGAGCCGTGAACCAAACTGACCAAACACATTCACGCCGTGTCTCGCCTAAATTACAATTGCAAATAAGATGTACGTACGTCAAAAAAAAATTAAAATCCGACCCCTTCCGGTTCTTTCACAAAAAAATAACAATAAACCCAGCGACGCGAAGCATTCTTAGTGTTGAAATGGACTCACGTTGGATGCGCTTCCAGTTTATCACATCTTTAGGGCATTGCGGACCGGTTGTTTGAAAATTTCGCAATTGATTTTGTTACAACCTTCGGCTCGCCGCCATCATGCAAACACAAAAAAAAACAACTGACAGTTGGTGCGGGAGATGTGACAGTAAAAAAATATATTCCCCACATTGGGATTTTAATCGATGTTGTTATGTAATAAGTACCTAACTGCGTAGCGATTTGTTGCGGATAATTTTTTATTCACACACATCAAATCCATGGCTCGTCCGTAGCATACAGTGAATATCCTATACAAAAAAAACGACGATCCGTAGATCAGCTATATTTAATGTAGAAGGCTTATATTTAATGTACGCTCACAGGCAGATAGTGTAAATTCGCGCTTACATTTATTATACAGCATGTGAATTTACTAAATAATCCAAATCTTGCATGAACATAAACCTTGTAACTCCTGCCACTTTTCTTTAAAACCAGGCTGGCATTGGCAAAAATAAATTAAATTTTTAGAGCAAAGAACTGTTTTAACAAGGGTTGTCGGTTGAATGAGATTTTAAAATGTAAATTGATTGATTGCACAATCAATATCTCTTTTAGAAACCTATTTCTCATTGCTGAGGGTTGTGAGTTGTGACCCTCGTGGTAGCAACCACCTTTCTCTAGTTCTTTTTTGACTACGCTGCTCATTGTGAGGGGGATCTTCCTCATCCTCTCTTCCCCACCAAGTTACATTTTTAAGTTGTAGAAATTCAGCTAATATCACACTGAACTATCAAAAATGACATTTACAAGATGGCGAAGTTATGTAGTTCCGATTTTCACCACATTCAGGTAAACCAGTGTTGATTCATACTTATTCGTTTTTATTTTTTAAGAAATCCTCTGCGTAGGGGCTCCCTAGTTTTCAGTAAATGGTAGAATACTGTGCGTCCTATGCGTAGTCTAGAGGTAAGGCTTCGGACTTGTAAATGGAAGGTCATAGTTCGAATCGCAGCGGAGCACAAAAAATGTGCCATTTATATTTTCAAAAATGCTCTTGCTGGGACAATTCATTGCCTTTACCCGGGGCCAACATGCTGACCTGGGGATTTCTGGGACGGGAGGACTCTACACTATGTGAGTGTGGAGCTCAGCAAACAATGGAGCACCTGCGGTGTTGTCCTTCCTGTCCGACAAGCTGCTCCATGGATGATCTCTTTGCGGGAAACCAAAGAGCTGTAGACATTGCTCGTTACTGGGCCAATACGGTGTGAAGCTGACACGAAGAAGATTGCCTTTACCAAAGACCGGTCACAAAAGGATTCAGCCTTACTGTTACAGCAATTGGATCTTGCTTAAGATTTGGCGCTTTGTAGACAACCAAGCTCGTAAAAAGTCCAGTCGATAGCTCAGTTGGTAGAATGCTTGCATTCCATGCCGAGAGCAAGGGTTTGACCCCCACCGAGGGTGACAGAAATGATTTCCCGTTTTGGTGTTTATTTCAAACCCAAAAGAAATATTGACAAGGTGTACTCAGCCTCCACAAGAAATGAAAACCATTTTCCTCGGGATCTGTGAAACCCCCACTTCAACTACAGTGGTTGACATGAGACTGGCCCCCTTACCTGTAAAAATAAATGTCCCGAATCACCACATGCGACCCTTTTGCAGATAACGCAGACAAGAAGTTGCACTGCATGTGTAGCTTAGTTGCATTTTAGATGATGATAGTGAATTCATAGGTTTTGAGCACTGCTGTGGATTGCACCGCATACCTTTTTATTAGCAATCTGCGGTTATGTGAGACTGCGACCAGTTATCCTAAAATAAACAGAATGAATTCTGAAACATTTATAAAATAAAACCATTGCCACTCTTTCATAACAAATTTTATTTCACATTTTCAAAAAAAAATCAAGTCATTTTGACGCCTTATCGATTATACCACGTGTTTAAAGATGACAGTTATGTATATTGAGATGTCAGAAACAAACAAAATAAGTTCTCACCAATATTTTCTTCCGTTTTTTGTTTAACTCGTTCCTGTTAGACAACTAAGGTCCATTATATTAACTGTAGTTACATAAAGCTTTCAATTTACTGCAGATTCAAAATTCCGGTAGTTCGATCATCAGTTTTAGTTAGCTAATAAACTAAATACACCCGAAGAGACAAGCCCTTTCCTTATCTTAGAAATGATGACAATGCCATTGAAAAGCTTCCAAACCACTGGTTATAAAAATCAATTGTATAATATCCGACAAATGACACAAAGAATGTTCCATTGGCGGCAATTTTTATGTGTTCTTACATCAAAAACCAACAGCTGTTGTCAGTGAAGACGACGCCATCTTGGAAATACTTACTATGTTACTATGGTGATTGTAAGTAAGTTACTAAATGTTAACTGGCGAAATTCGGTGAGTTAAACAAACTAAACTTGCATTTCAGTTAACTTTACTAAACATGAAAATATTGGGCCAAAGTATAAAAGATTTTTGTTGTATAACATGCAGTGATATATTCTGGAGATAAATCAATTAAGGCGTCAAAAGAATACATACAAAAAATATTACAATAGGAAACTTAAGGTACAATTTAGAATATCCTAGAAAACTTATGTCTAAGTTTGTTTTAAAAAAAAAACTACATCATTTATATTTTTATTATTATAGCAAGCATGTAAAAAAGTACCAAGTCCTTTCATATATCAAATCACAAATGATACTTATTTTTGTAAATCTGTAAGTTTAATTAACCTCAAATTGAAATAATAGTAAACAAAAAACATCTTGATAAAGGTAGGTAAGTACAAACATTGTGATAAAAAAATATTTCCTGGCAACACAAAAAAAATGCTGTTGGGGTTACAAGTGTGCAAAATAGAAAACCCCAACATTGTTATACTTTATACCTAGCAATATAAATATTTATCTTATTGAAAATAGCATTGTAATGTTTATTTTTTAAGTTTACCTTTATCGATTACATACATTAATTCAAAATTAAACACCAGTCTCACAAAAATCATAAAAAAAGATAAATTAAAAAAAAAGAGGTGTCATTTTCACAGAACTAAAATATTTTGTTATACCTACCTTGAAATAAAAATAACTTGGATAGTATTTTTTATTAATATTTAGCTACCATTTAGTTTTAAAAAAAAATCAATTCCCTGATCATTTTTTATGAAAAATAATTG
The DNA here is from genome assembly GCA_951799405.1 of Agapetus fuscipes. NCBI lineage: Eukaryota > Metazoa > Arthropoda > Insecta > Trichoptera > Glossosomatidae > Agapetus > Agapetus fuscipes. Next base: position 3,960,066 of record OX637354.1, read on the forward strand.
ATTCTATTGAAACATGGAAATTGGTAAAAAGAAGGCATATATATTTAAAAAAATAAAAATTAAAAAATACTGAAATGAAAAAACATACATTGCGATAAATGTACATATATATTTGTCAAAAGATATTGTTCAATTACTTAATTATCAAGCATCTTTTAATCAAGAATAAAAACATATATTTTTTAAGAACCATGAATTTTGTACAGAGTAGAAAAGTGTTGCCATAATATAATATTATCATGTTACACACAAATTACGGTTAGGTAAGTATTTACATTTAAGTATTAAATTTTTTAATACTTGCGACATTGCTCACATCATTTAAATGATAAAAAAACTGGCAATACGTTGCAAAATCTATGCCCGATATATATATATATATAGTCAAACTTCGTTATAATGAGCACAGAGGGAGCGATTAATTTTGCTTCTTATAGTTATTGCTCATCAAAAAATAGAACCAATAGGAAAATAAACACTGATTCACCAACGTCATTGTTATGTATTTATATATTTCGTTACTTTTCCAATGTCACCCCTGTTTCAGGGAAGGTCGGCAAGAGTTGCAGGGTTTATTTTCATTTGAGATTGGGTTTTTTATATTGCAGGTCCACATGCGGCATTTGTGAGCGCGAAATTATGCGTGTCTGCTTGCGGGAATGCATTTAATATGAATCTCAAATGATACATATCTTTGCAACTTAGATTTAGATGCCATTTTAGGAATTTCTTTAAGGATGAGGAAAGTGTGGAAGTGAAAGGCCGAGAAAGGAATGGTTAGACCAAATAGGTGAGATTGCGAAAGAATGGAACCTGGAGAGTGAGAATAAGAGAAGAGTATGTATGAGGAAAGTGGTGAATGTTCAGTACGCAAAGTCTGTATGAGGTCCTCGGCGAGCAAACGTCCGTCTTGAATGCCGTCCTTAGCAACCAGAAGAAAAATATTTGAATGCATTTTCCCTAGCAACTCGGATGGGTGACGACACAATTTTGTCTGTGTCAATTTGTCTGTGCGGGCATCATTATCTCCGGTCATGATTATCCAAAGTACGCTCGGTCCACATTAGCTCAGATAATCAAGGTTCTACTGTATTTGGTAAAGAAAATTACACTTTCAGCCTTATTCTTTAGATTGGTTGACCTTTTGAATTGTAAGCTTGCACGCAGTGCGGCTGGCAATCATAAACGTCATTCAACTTTGAACTTATCTCCGACATCTGTGCTCAAGAATTCAATAGTCTGCAAGTGGCAATATGTGCTACAACCTTTGTGACTTTTGTTCTTGAATAACTAATACATGTGATTGTTCACATGGTTTGAAGTGACGTCAATCAATTTAGGCGGGAAATCAAGAAATGATTTTAAAAATGAGTTTGAAAAAGTATTCCGCACTGCGGGTATTCATATAACCAAAATATTCAGAAGCGAAAAGTTTAAAAACTGGTTTAATAGACATTTTTTTTTTTATGAATGAGGGTATTAGGTTTGCAGCCATGTATTCTATGGACTTTATATATATAAAAAAAAAAAACTAACATAAAGAGAAACTAAGGATTCCGTATACATAAAACAAGAAACTAATTTAATAGCTTTCAATGTTAATTCCAAGAATTAAAAAATAATTTGGGACCGTTTGTCTTAAAGCTAGTAAACAAATTAAAAAACGCAATTGTTTTAGTCGTACAGAATCAAAGGCAGCAATCTAGAATTGTCATAGAAAACAAGATAAATACGTGGAATTCAAAGAAGTAATTGTGTTATATTTTTTACTGAACCCCACTTCAACTGAATGAGCTCCATTCATTAATCCCTCCCCCTCTCATTTCAGAAAGGGAAACTCGTAGTACGACTCTCATTCATCCCTTTGCAGTCGATCTCAAAACTATGAGAACTTGGCGTTTTCATGACTCATTCCTTTGCCAAACTGCCCGCTTATGGAATGGTCTACCAGTATCTGTGTTCCCTTCCCAATTTAATCCGGTTTTATTCAAAACCAACATCAATCACCACTTCCTTGCAGCGCCTCACGACAGAACCAAGAACTCAAGCAACACCTCTGCGGCACCCTTCCAGGGTGACATAGACCCCCAAGACTCTCAAGAATTGGGGAGCCTCCCGCACAGGATTCCTTAAAAAAAAAAAAAAAACTGAAGTGGTAGGCGTACGGCAGGCCTGTAATAATAAATAGGTTCTACTCGCCATATGCGAAACCTTTCAGGGATAACGCGGCAAGAAGTTACACTATATGTGTAGCTTAGTTGCGTTTTAGCTCCGTGTATAAAACATTACACAAACTCCTCTCTATAATAATATAATCTATAATCTAAGTTGCAAGGATATATTCATTCAAAGCTCTCAGATGTATGCCCACAAATAAACACGTGTAGTTCGCGCTTACAAATGCTGATTGTGTACTTACAAATAAAATCCAAACCTCAAATGAACATAAGCCCTGCAACTCTTGCCGACATTCCCTGAAACAGGGGTGACATTGGCAAAGTGAACCATTTTTTACAGTATGGGTGGTCAGCCTCATACCAACCTATAAGTCAAGGAATACGAGTAATAAATAAATTTAAGTATAAGAAAACAACAAAACCTTAAAAATAAATCTATACAAAAAAAGTAAAAAATGTCTTATGCAAAAAATGTAGCAAGCCAATAAACCAACATTAAAAATCAGCATTGCAGATTAGCCGCCACTTCTTCCTGCCCTTGCATACTTCTTTCATTTCATCCAGAGTCATAACTTTTTTCATACAAGCTCTCCTTTTATTATGACTCTGGATATCCCATTCACTCGCTATTTCGAAAATTTGGTCCATCCATACCTTTCTCGGTCTTCCTCTTCCACGACATCCATCAATTCTTGCAGCATATACTTTCTTCGTCATTCTTTCCTCATTCATTCTCTCCAAATGTCCAAACCATCTAAGTATACTTCTTTTAATCTTTACTTTCACACTTTCTCTTACACTTTCTTTCACACTTTCTCGATCATGAATAATCCAAGTTGCAAAGATATAGTAACTACTGCAACATACTGTAAAGAATGGTTCACTTTGCTAATTTCCCTCCTGTTTCAGGGAAGGTCTGCAAGGGTCGCAGGGCTTATGTTCATTTGAGATTGGATTTTTATACTGTAAGTCCACATGCGGCATGGGCAAGCGAGAACTTATACATGTCTACTGGTGAGAATGTATGTAATATGAATTTTAAATGTAATATTTCTTTGCAACTTAGATTACACATTACATAGTGAATGCACTATTTTATATTCGGGGTAATTATCTAATTTTACAACAAAATAGATCATTGCCTTTGATTCTCCACGACTAGTTTAATATTTTTGCGATTGCGTTTCCTCTTTTTTTATTATTATTAAAAAATAAATAACACTCGCTCTATCTCGCCCAGCTTCTCCTACGCTTCACAAATGATAAAATTAAAACTAAATAAATGTAAAACTCAAGGGCAAGTGGTTGATTCCGGTGGTGCCACGTAACTAATGCCGTATATATCGTGAACAGCTCCCAATTTTTAAGATAATCTTCTTATGCGCCATTTTCGCACATTGATTCATTGATTTGACCGGTCCTTAGTCTAGTAGTTAGCGCTCGTAAATGGAAGGTCGTGGGTTAGAATCCCGGCAGAGCACAAAAATGATACAATTTATATTTTCAAATATGCTCTTCGCTGTGTTGAAAAAAAAATCATATACATTTACCAAAGATCATGTTAAGACGCTCAGAATCCCTTTTCATTTTTGTTTGTAAATTTAAAATCCTCGAGCCCTAAACCCTCACGGCTATAATCTTCCAGTGATTTTTGAGTCTCCTTTGCTTTGTGTAAACACTTGGGAAAGTGTAGCTTCATGGGAGGGCCTCCTATCACTCGCATCTCACATAACGTTTTGCATGCGAGTCCTGTGACACATCCCCGGATGGGATGGATATACAGGGCGTGGGTCAGTGGAGGGGAGACTGACCCTGAGAGAAGGTGTTGTCACCAAATGTCTATCCAGCGTTACAGCATTTAGCTCTTGCTTGGGAATTTGCGCTTTCTAGAGTGATAACCAAGCTCGCAGAGGGCTCGTTGAGGTGTGACACACACAAAAATATTGTTAACCAAATAAATCATCAAAAGAATGGAAAACAAGATATATTTGTACTATGAATTATTTTTTTTAAAGTAACAAAGAAGATACTTAAAATTCACGAGTCGTTCACAAATCGAGCATATATAAATATTATAAAAATAAAAACTTAAAGTATAATCCTACATTGTTAAGCACATAACCTAACCTAGTTGTGAAACAAATAATAACTTTAATTTTAAATGTTTTCTTTTCTTTATATATATAGCCGGGATTCAAACCTCACAGTGGAAGAAAACAGCCCTGCTTAGAAAAATAATTAAACAAACAAAAATTGAATATTGTACTACAAAACTTTGATGCTGTTTTTAAATAAATTTTACCATCTTCGATCACAAGAAAATTATTTTTACACTTTGACATGAGTCGGAATGAAGTTCTACATTAAAAAAATTCTCGGCAAGGTGACGTCACAAGCCTCGATGACTATGTTCTTAGTAAGCAACAACAAAATATTTGTCAGCTTGTTTCCAAGCATCCCGGACGGTCGCTGTTTAAATTTTTATGTCAATGCCATTTGTGCTGGAGAGTTGCTTTCCGGGGGATCTGTTGCCGTGGTCTGTGGGAGCTGGAGCTTCCGGACGTTTCGCCCATGTCTACGATGGGCTTCTTCAGCGTGACAAGTGAAATGATGAAGATGATCCCGGAACGCAACTCTCCAGCATCGTCAGCCGGCCGTCAGGGGCGTGCATCCCATACAGGCACATGCGCCTAATAGGTAGGCAATATATCGCTGCCTTACTTCTTGTTTATCGTACACGCCATTGAGAAAATTTTACATGAGCAATGTTTGCATGTGTACTGGACCGATGTGTCTTATGAAAACAAGAAATTTATTTAAAAATGTTTAAAAGAACTCTCACATTATCGAGTTTTTCTTAGCTCAGATTGTGTAGAATTTGATTCTTAAGACAACTGCGTGAAAAAGTCATATTTGACAAGATTGGCGTATACGATAAACAAGAACTGGGGGAGCGATATGGTAAAAAACTCATTTAAATCTTGATATTGAGATTTAAAATTGAAAATTTAAGTTTGATTGATATTTATTCTGAAATGTATTTGCCTATACCCTATGCACGCGCCTACCGGCCGTGTAAGCCTAAAGCTCCTTTTCATTGACATTTGTGCCAACTCCATTAGGTTTTCATCATTTTAAAACTGTTCAATACTTTAGTTTACACTGAATAATTAAATGAAAAGGATTTTGATTTCTAAAGAGAAACCTTAAAAGAATAAAACAAAGTAACACAAATAAAAGACAGGGCCATTTGCCATCAAAGCATACAAATAAAAGATTACTTGCATAAATTCGAGTGTTAGCCTTCAGTAATTGAATTATTAAATCCTAACCTACGAGTAAATGGATGACAATGATACAAAAAATGCTCGTTTGGATGAAAAAAAAATTGTCTAAGAGAATGATTGTGTGTGTGTGTGTGAGCTAGCCAAACAGCCGCTTGAGGTCGTGCTCGTAGATCGCTATCAGCAGCATGATCCCGATGCCCGAGAGGAGCCCCGTCAGCTGCAGGACGCACTGGCAGAAAGACCCGCCCTCGTTTGAATGCGACGACGACAGCTCGGGTATCTGAAAACACGATGAGAGATATTTTAGTGTGCTGCACTGATAAGAAGACAAAATCCCATGTGTACTTTCTCTCTAATGAAGTTCATCTATTTCATATTGAGCAACACGGAAGGGGACTTTAAGGCCCGGATTAAGACCACTGGGGGCCCTGGTGCAGGGAACCTTAGGGGCCTCCAAATCCCAAACCTTCCCCCCCTCATAGCTGGACAATATTTATTGATACTTCTTGCAAAACGATTACTGACGGCATTTTAACTTGATTTTTGAAAATCGTGTTCGGAACTCTTCCGATTTAAACAAAATCTGGAGGTCTCTGACACTTGGTGGATGGAACTTCTTCTTGGCGAGGAGAGCAGGCTGCAGCAGACAGGAAGGATATAGGACTCACCATGTCCACCAGAGCAATGTAGAGGAACATGCCGGCGGCCGCAGCAAATATCCACTCTGTGGCCTCAGGGGTGTGCCCCGCCAGCACCCCCACCACCATGCCCAGCAGGCACAGCAGCGAGGAGAGCAGGTTGTAGCAGACGGCGCGCTTGGCAGACATGCCGGCCTTCAGCAGAACCGCAAAGTCACCTGCAGATCAAAAAACAAACCCAAACATTTAGCAAAATATAGCTGAAGTCTGTTATAACGAGCACTAAGGGACCAACCAGTTTCGATCTTACATAGCTCCGATACCGATCCCTAGTCTAGTGGTTAACACTTCTGACTCGTAAATGGAAGGTTGTGGATTCGAATCCCGGCAGCGCACAAAAAAATATACCATTTATATTTTCAAATACACTCTTCGCTGGGTGAAAAATTCATATACCTTTACCAAAGACGTGCATTTACAAATGCTGCATGTGTTTTTGTTCATTTGAGGTTTGGTTAATTTCATATGTACACATGAAGCATGTGTAAGTGCAAACATATGTACATCTTTGCTACTTAGATAATAGATTATAGACTCTGCAAAGAGCGTCAATTCAAGCAAGACCCAGTTGAGTTGCATTGTGTTACCTATTTCATGCGGCAGCTCGTGGCACAGCACGGCGATGGCAGTGGAGAAGCCGCCGGCAATGTTGCTGGAGAAGGCGGCACCGATGGCCATGCCATCCGTGAAGTTGTGGATGCCGTCCCCCATGATGACCATCCACACCACGGAGCTGAGCGAGGAGGGCGGCGAGTGCACGTGCCCGTGAGAGTGCGAGTGACCGTGGTGCGTCTGCGAGTGCTCCCTGGAATGCGTACACCATCAAATTTACATTATACAAATATACACAAGCTTGAGCTCAGTAGATTCCAGTCTCTCTCTCTCTCTCCCCAAACAGACAACATCTTTACAATAATAATAACTACACAGCAGTGGCGAAGGGTGCCATACAAGCCGGTTCCCATCGGCTTCCCTTTTAAAATGATGTAACAAAGTAGTAGTAGTACAAACAAACAATTCAAATAAAATAAAAAATTCCATAACCTCTAAATTTTGACAAGTGACATCGCGGCAAAGTGCTTGCAGTGGGTAGGTACCTACTTACTCGCCTGCATGACAGAAACAGACGCGCCAGTGCTATGTCCAGTGCAGAGGTACTCCCTGCAAGTACTTAAAGATATAATAACTAACACTGTGCCGCGAGTGCAATGTCGAACAAAAGAGTGGCCAAACATTGTGCTGAGGAGGCGCGTGAGGCGCAGAAAACGAGGAGGGCGACGGCTGAACTACTCAGCCCCGCCAGTGACAACTCCTGCTGTTTGTTCAGTGCATTGTGAGGATCTTGCTTCCACATCCAGATCTTCAGTGGCACCTTCATCGTCGAGCTCCCTGCTGACCAGCGGGAGACATCAGCAAATTCTGGAGAGGAAGATCAATCTTGGATGCTGGAATGCGAGATCTATCGCCAATAAAGTGGATGACATTTGTGAATTATGTAAAAGCCATGACCTTGGCATCCTCGCACTGACAGAGACGTGGCATGAGAGCTACCACTCAAGTGCCATGAAGAGACTGCGTGCACTGGGGTTCGCGACATTTGAGGAAGCACGGGCAAGGCCACGTCATGGAAAAGGGACAGAGAATATTTCCTGGACCAACCATGGCGGAGTTGCGTTGCTAGTGCGTCCAGGATGTCGTGTGGAGAAGATTAACTTTTTTTCTTTCACGACATTTGAGTGCCTTGTGTGTCGGGTATCTTCCGGTGCAACGCTCACAATAGCTATTGTATATCGCCCCGGCTCTAAGCCTGTTACGGCGGAGTTTTTTCATGAATTTCGGGAGCTCTTTGAAGTTTTAGTAACTCGTAATGAGATGTTTCTGATAGTGGGGGATGTTAACGTCAGGCTTGAGCGCAGAGATGACACCAATTGTGTTACTCTCACTGCCTTGCTTGCGGACTATGGCTGCAGACAGTGGGTAGATGCTCCCACTCATGATGCGGGTGGCCTACTGGATGTGGTCATCACTAGACAGGAGGATGCTCCTTTGAAAACAGAGGTAAGAGATGTGGGTTTGTCGGACCACAGGTTGGTGGTGGTACGTTTAGATCTAGGACGACCTGTTCCTGTATACAGGAAAATTACCTCCAGGTCCTGGAACAAATTTAAGATCGATTTCTTCAAAATGGATTTATCTCTATCGCCGATCTGTTGTCCGGAAACCTACGTCTCAATGCACCCAGACACATTAGTTGGGCTGTACAATGACACCTTGAAAAGTTTAATAAATCTGCATGCTCCCATTACAATCAAACATGTTAGGGAGCGGAATAGTGCTATCTGGTTTGATAGCGAATGCAGTGCGCTGAAACGCAAAATGCGACAAGCAGAGCGTAATTTCAGGAGCGGCAAGCCAGGTAGCACTAGAGAAATGTGGATAATTGCACAGGGTCTGTACAGGTCAGCTATCCTCCAGAAAAAGTCCCAGCATTATTGTACCATTATTGCTAGTGAAAAATGTCCACAGCGTTTATGGAAACTTCTGGAGAACGTGTCTGGTGGTGCCCGGGCCGGTGCGGGTCCGGTGACGACTGCTGGTGATCTCGCTGCTTACTTTCAAAGTAAAATACCGACCAGATATTCTCCCCTAGGGGTTAGTCCTGGTTCTCTGGGACTTTTGTGTAATTCACAGCTTGAAGTGCTTGGGCTGACCTCTATTGAAGAGGTGACGCGAGTTGTAGCGGGATCGCCAAATAAGCAGTGTGATCTGGATCCTGTGCCGACGTGGGTACTAAAAGAGTGCATTCTTCTAGTGGCTCCATTTATTGTTAGGTTTATCAATGGATGCCTAATGGATGCCACTATCCCCTCCTTTTTAAAGGAAGCGCAAATAACGCCAATATTAAAAAAGCCAAATCTCGATCCTAACGATCTCTCCAATTTCAGGCCGGTGTCAAACTTACCGTTTCTGTCTAAGGTACTGGAGCGCATTGTCTCTGATCGGCTGGTATCTTATCTGAGTGCTAACGATCTGATGCCTAAGAGGCAATCAGCCTATCGAAAATATCATTCGACTGAAACTGGCTTACTGACGGTGGTCTCAGATCTGATATCGGCAGTGGATTGCGGAGATCTTGCTCTCTTAGCGCTTCTGGACATGAGTGCGGCGTTTGACACCGTATGTCATGATATTCTGATAAGGAGGTTGGAGGGTTCGTACGGCTTGAGGGATAAGGCGCTGGCGTGGTTCTCCTCCTACTTGGCGGATCGCAAGCAGGTAGTGCGTACTTGTGACTGTGTCTCACCTTCCTATTCGCTGATCTCCGGGGTGCCGCAGGGGTCTGTACTGGGACCGATCCTGTTCATTTTATACACTGCTGACATTGAGAGTATAGTTGAGAAATGGGGCCTCATTACACATGCATATGCAGATGACTGGCAAATTTACTCTCAGTGTCAGCCACATATGGCTCAAACTCTCAGTAACAGGGTGGCAGCTTGCATTGCGGAGATTGGTGAATGGATGACAAGCAATGGCCTAATCCTTAACATGGGTAAGACAGAAGTGATGTGGGCGGCTACAACCAGGCGTGATCATCTTTTGACAACTCGAGTACCACTCTCCATTGGGGGAGAGCTGATTCAGCCCTCCGACTCAGTGAGACTTCTAGGAGTCACACTGGATCGGAACCTCACAATGGGAGAGCAATTGAACTCGACTGTATCTTCCTCATTTTTTGAACTTCGCCAGATAAAGGCGATCAGGAGATGTTTACCGTCGGGAGCAGTCAAGACCCTGGTGAATGCCTTTGTGATGTCACGAGTTGACTATTGCTCAACGCTGTACATAGGTCAGCCGAAAAAGCAGTTCAACCGTCTTCAGTCTGTGCTGAATTCAGCGGCAAGACTCATATTCGGGATGTCTAAATTTACTCGCATTACTCCATTGTTAGGGAAACTGCATTGGCTTCGTTTTCCGGAGAGGGTGGTCTACCGTGTTTGTCTGATGGTGTATAAGGCTGTAAATGGTACAGCTCCTTCATATTTGGCTGACATGTTTACACCCGTTGAGAGGGATTTGAGGCGCCAAACGCTCAGATCTGCAGGGGATGGCGTGGTGGACTTGGTTCAGCCACACCGTCAGACACGCACTAATTTTGGGGACCGTGCTTTCCGGTTTGCGGGACCAATGGAGTGGAACAGACTGCCACCTAATGTGAGGAAGGCAGAGACTGTTGGTGTCTTTAAAGGAGCACTAAAGACACATCTTTACAAGAAATCTTATCCGTGATTTGAGAGGGCCCTTGAGGTGTGACACACACAAAAACGGCGCTCTTTAATTATGTGTACATTAAATAAATTATCCTTATATATATATATAGTTAAAAAATATAGGCATAAAGTAAAAAAATACACTTAAAACCAAAGAAACAATACATATTTTTTCCCCATTGAAACCATGCAGTCTTTATTATCATTTTTGCCTCTTTAAACGGGAAACCGATGGGAATCCACTTGTATGGCACCCTTCGCCACTGCTACACAGTTAAAATTTATTAATTGGATATTAGTCATGTTCGACTGGCGGTGCACGGTGGTATACTAGTGCCCACTCTGATGTATGGAAGTGAAGCCTGGACGGTGAGTGAAAGTGAGATTAGTAAAGTCAATACGGTAGAAATGGATTACTTAAGAAGTATGATTGGAAAAAGAGGGAGTGATAGGGTGAGGAATGATTTTGTTAGAGAGGAATGCGGTGTAAGAGAAAGTGTGAAAGTAAAGATTAAAAGAAGTATACTTAGATGGTTTGGACATTTGGAGAGAATGAATGAGGAAAGAATGACGAAGAAAGTATATGCTGCAAGAATTGATGGATGTCGTGGAAGAGGAAGACCGAGAAAGGTATGGATGGACCAAATTTTCGAAATAGCGAGTGAATGGGATATCCAGAGTCATAATAAAAGGAGAGCTTGTATGAAAAAAGTTATGACTCTGGATGAAATGAAAGAAGTATGCAAGGACAGGAAGAAGTGGCGGCTAATCTGCAATGCTGATTTTTAATGTTGGTTTATTGGCTTGCTACATTTTTTGCATAAGACATTTTTTACTTTTTTTGTATAGATTTATTTTTAAGGTTTTGTTGTTTTCTTATACTTAAATGTTATTTATTACTCGTATTCCTTGACTTATAGGTTGGTATGAGGCTGACCACCCGTACTGTAAAAAATGGTTCACTTTGCCAATGTCACCCCTGTTTCAGGGAATGTCGGCAAGAGTTGCTGGGCTTATGTTCATTTGAGGTTTGGATTTTATTTGTAAGTACACAATCAGCATTTGTAAGCGCGAACTACACGTGTTTGTTTGTGGGCATACATCTGAGAGCTTTGAATGAATATATCCTTGCAACTTAGATTATAGATTATAGCCGAACGGTTCGGGCCCGAACCGTTATAAGAGAACTTACATTAATTTGTCGGGGTTATAGCCGCGGGGGCCAAGAGGGCTGATCTTTCTAGCGTGTTTTGAATGGAACAACGTTGGTTTGATCCCCGCTTGGGTCACTTGACTTTAACTTTGACCCTGGTTCAACAGATGTTATTGGGTAATTATTATTTAATAATTCATTAATAATAAACAATAATGAATTATTAAATGATGATATTAATACCTGTTTCTGGCCAGGCAGAATAGGTTGGTGAATTGCATTCCTCTTCACAAATCTATTTTATTAAATTTAAATTTAATCTCGACGTAGCTAACGTCTTCAGCAGGTCATACGAACATTACCGATATTCAGTAGGTAAGAATAACCGTGGTGATGAGACTTCCAGCCCAGGAATCATAAGTTTGTCAAAGCAAGGGCTCAACGGACGACCAAAATGTCTTAAGAATAGCACCGTTTGGGTCTATGACACTTTTTATAGTGCTGCAGAAGTGTTGGTGATGTGGGGGTTGAAGTCCTGATCCTTTGTAGCAGGGCTGTGTAGTGTTGCGTATTGCATTGGATTTATTTTGAGACACTGAAAGGAAGTGGCGATTGATATTGGTTTTAAATAGGACAGTGTTAAATCGGTGTGGAAACACAGACACCGGTAACTTGTTCCATAAGCGGGTAGTTTGGCAAAGTAACGAGTCGTGAAAACACCAAGTTCTCATTGTTTTGACGTCGACTGCAAAGGGATGAATGTGAGCCGTTCTACGAGTTGCCATTTTTGTGACGAGAGGAAGTGTGAAGCAGTGTGGGATTGTCACCTCAGGATGACGGTGTAGCTCTCCTCCTGGCCGGTGAGAGGGGCAGACGTGTTGCTAAGCAGCGCCGGGTCCAGGTTCTTCTTAAACAGGATGTCGTTGATCACGTCATTCATCTTGTTCTTTTCTTCTGGAAATAAAATTCACACAATTGTAATTTTTATCAATAATTAAATATATTTGTTTACTTATAAACTGCCATTTCGTAGTCATGATTTTGTTTGGAAGACTTTTCTAAGATTGTAACCATTTACAAGTGCCTATCAACACAGCCACGTAAAGCGTCATATTTTTTCTTCCCAATTTAGATGTGCAGACTCTATCGAAAATTCTGTTTAATTTCTATGACTGACTTTTAACATTTTAAAGGGGGTTTGACTGGGGATTGTATATCGGGATGAAACAAACTACAATATGAGTTATAATCTGAAATTATTTTTTTACTATAAAATAAGAATTTCTAAGAAAAAATCAAAGGAAAATTTAGATGACATTTAACCCTTCAACTGTGGGTGACACGCAAAGGCGTCAAGTATAAACTTGCGTACAGTGCGGTTGTCAATCATAGATGTCATCCAACTTTGAACTTATCCCTGACATCTATGTTCAAGAATCCAAAAGTCTGCAAGTGGAAATATGTGATAAACCTTTGTGATTTTTGTTCTTGAATAACTAATACATGTGACTGTTTACATACATGTTTGAAGTGTCGTCAATCGATTAAAGTAGGAAAACAATAAACGTTTTATCTTGTCTTGTCTTGTATCCTGCCGCCATTCCTCTAGGGGTGGCCGGTACCTCCACACAAGTGCCTCCACTTGACTCTGTCCTTGCATACTTTTTTCATCTCAAATTCAAATTTGCTTAAAAAAGCTATTTGCTATCAAATTTGCTTAAAAAAGTATTCCGCACTGGGGGTATTCATAAAGCCAGAATATTCAGAAGCGATAAGGTTAAGTAGTTATACCTTCATGCCCAATCGAGTTTCCAATTTCAATCGGCTTCCTGTGATTGTTCTCCGAGGGCAGCAAGGAATCGTTGACTCCAGAATCCCCGTTTCCACAAGCATCCCCGTCCCGATGTCCCTCGTCATGATGCAGCGCTTTACCCGACACCACGCTCAACAGCTCTTCCGTGACGGCCATCTTGGCGTCTCCCTGCTCCTCTTTACTGCTGCTCCTTCCATCCCGGACATGATGATCATCATGGGTATCAGTCGCAATCTCATCATAACAATAAGGATACTCCGAGTACTTGTGCTTGCAGATTTTATTGGAACTCGGCACCGAATTGCTGACATTATTCTGTTCCACCGGTTTCGATTTGAGGATCGACGGCAATTTAAGGAAACCGGGTCCTCTCTCCGAGCTGCAGCTTCCGGAACCTTTCAAGCAACCGATGTCGTCTCTCATCACACGGACGCGAGAGGGTAATTTATTTTCTTTGTCCATCCTCATGCGACGCTTCCTCCATTCGGCGACAAGAGTCAAACCTTTCTCCGTGAAATAGAAGAATACAACGCCAAGCATGGCGACCAGGCCCTTCCACATGCTGTCTTCGTGCGAGGATTTGCCGTGCGGAGACATGGCGTGCGGGAGGAGATGAAGCAGAGCATCCCCGCATAGAGTTCCGACAGCTAAGGCGACGAGGAACTGAAGAATCTGTTTGTAATAGACATTTTCCATGATAGGAATAACGGCGACACCTAATAATCCACACGCGCTGATGGCAAGGATGCACAATCCGGAATAAGTCCAGACCGCGACACGGTTGCTTGCGCCGCCTTCCTCCGAATACGCGTCATGATCGTCGTTAGCGTGTGAGTGATCAGATGGGTCGGTGCGGCGGAAACGACGCATTTCCAAATCGTCATCGCTGATATCTGTTTTAGTGAATTTCTGCTCAATAACACATCCCGACCTCTCGTAAGAAGTGTTGGCGACTCTTTGGTACAACAATATGGGACAAGCTTTCCACAGGGTCTTGGCGTTGAGCTTTATTTTGGATTTGAAGATGTCCAATGACGCATTCGCTGGAGAATCATGGTCTTCCACGTGCTTGTGGCCGTCCGTGTGTCTGTCAGAGTGGCGTGCATGCTTTTGTTGAGCGTTTAAACTTGACACCAAGTCTGCACTGTTGATACACTGAAATCAAAACATTCTCATTAATATTCACTTGGATGTGGGTGGCGTAGAATTGACAGCTGTCATGTGTTTAAAAGTATCTATTCCAAGAAAATCTAATGAATTTGATACATTATTCAATCCATTTGGAATGCATGAGTAATAAATGTTCTCAATGTTTATTACCACCATATTTGGTACAAATTCAATGATTAAACAAAAGAAAATGTTTCAATTTATGTGGTTGCTTTAACAGGAACAAAAATGACTAATAGTTTTACAATTTATAAGACAAAAAGAACTAAGCTAAGCTGGCTTACAACTGAGCGTTCCTCCACTGTATGGTAAAATATCTGACTGAATATAATATTAGCATCATCAATCTAATCTAATCTAATCTAAGTTGCAAAGATATGTTACATTGGAGATTCACATTATATGCATTCTCACAAGCAGACACGTACAAGTTTACGCTTGCACATGCTGCATGAGAACCTACAAGATAAAAACCAAATTTCAAATGGATATACACCCTGCAACTCTTGCCGTCCTTCCCTGAAACCGGGGTGACATTGGCTAAAGTGAACCAAGTTTTTACAGCATAGGGGGTCAGCCTCATACGAAACTATCAGTCAGAGAAGTCCTCTATAACTCCCCTCTACAAATCCTCTTTACAAAATAATTTATTGTCAAAAAATTTGTTACACTTACTGTTGCGTTATTGGGGTTTTCTCTGACTCCACGGTCCACCATCTCAGGGTGCGGCGTCAGGATCTTGGATTCCAGAATCATCCTGTCGAGATCCAGCCGCTTCAGCATCCTCTCAAAACCGGATAAATCCATGGTCATGGTCTCGTCGTTGCCAAACTGGCTAAACAGCTTCTTGATGTAAAAGTCTACGTCAATATTTTTGATGTTTGCTTTGTAGTTATTAGTCGGATCTTTGTGTTCTTTATTTTGGTTGTCTGGTATGTGGGCATCGCGTCTTTTACGATTCAACGGAGCGCCAGTAGAAGAATTCAATCTTTCATTACGATTACGATTATTCAACTGAGCGTTTGATTCACGATCTCTAACATCGTCCAGAGCATCAGCGTAATCCACATTCTTCTTTTCATTGACAGGTCTTTGATTATTCACTTGCGGATTTGATTCCCTATCTCTGACGTCGTAAAGTGCATCTGCGTAATCCGCACTGACATCTCGTTTGTTTCTTTTACGTTTCTCATCAGAATTTAAGTAAGTGCTATCTAATTCGTCGTTTCCCTGATGCAGTCGTCTCCGCAACTCGTCCCTGCGTAAGCTATCCTCCATGATATGTAAGCCTTCGTCACGCGTTGTTCCCTTAACTCTATTATCACCGATATTCAAAATACCTTCCGAAATCTTTTCCCTGTTTATTTTATTCAACTGAATACGTTTCGTACTTTTTGAATTCATTTTTAAATAGTGCATCACTAGGGAATTCGTCAAAGTGCTGCCATTCTGAGATTCATCCAGAGATTCTTTAGCCGGATGCGGCACGTCTTCAATTTTAGGTTTCCCCGCGTCCACTTTGAAGCGCTCGTGTCTCACGTTGTGGGACTTCTTCAGCTCTTGATCGGTGAGGCCCGACGCAGCCCCCGGATGCGCTGAACACGTAGTGTGTGATGCACACAGCAGACAGAACATGCATACGGTGACCAGGTTATGCGAAGACGCCATCATTATCGAGTCTGCAAGTCACTGGCCTCGACGGTGTTTTGGTTTAATTAATAGGAACTGTTTTGTTGATTAAATAATAAATAATTATTCTTAGGTTAGCACCCCCGCGGTTTTTTTTGCTCCTTATGTATAGAATACTTGTTAGTTTGGTATGATTTTCCCCACAGTCTTGTTACGCTAACGCTCGCTCATGCCGTCCTTCTCACTCTACACTTATTGTCTCTGGTTGTTTCGTCTCCAATCGGCTCCGCACACTGCCGCACCAATAATTCCCATATTAAAAATATTCTTAATAATTGTTATTTTTCCTGCATATCTGTAACAAAGAAAGAAAATAAATTAGAAACATGAACTATAGCGGCCTGATTCATTAGATTTGTGAACCTACCTGCATGTACAATGGAACCCACCTTTTAATATGGAAAAATTGACTTTAAGCTGGTTTCAAAATTAAATTATTTTTATGAATAAGGGGTAAGAGTAGAACATAAAAAAGGATATATAAATGTAAGAATAGCATTTTTGAAAATATAAATGGTATATTTTTTGTTCTCCCACGGGATTCAAACCCACAACCTCCTATTTACCCACATCCTTCCATGAGTCTGCCATTAGACTACGGAACGGTCAATTGGTAGAATGCTTGCTTTCCACGCCGTGAGCTAGGGTACGATCCCCATTGAGTGTGTCAGAAATGGTTTCTCGTTTAGGTGTTTATTTCACACCCAAAATAAAATGCCGGCAAGGTTTACTCAGCCTTCACACGAAATGAGAACAGTCCCCTTGGAAGCTAGAATAGGCCAGGCAACTTACCTGTAAACATCAATAGGCTCCGCACTCCCCTTTGTGGACACCTAAATGTGCATTTTAGTTGCGAATTGCAGCGATTCAAACCCCGTTCCCTCAGATGGGGCAACCACTAGACTATGACGGTTATATTATCGTCGCTTCACAGCGTTTTCTCATACATTGGTCTGCCATTTTGTTGCTATTATTAGAGCAGTATTGTCAAAAGTACAAAAAAAGTGTACGCAGGTACATGGTGGTACTGGGCCAGCCCAAGGTCGCGTCTCTGAAGGCATTATACCTGATAATTGAGCTCTTTTGTGTGCGGCAACAATCCTCATGTAATTTTTGTTGTGTCGCCGCCGCCGCCCACAAGCTTGAAAATCTATACCTGGCAATACTCCATACAATTGTGTGCTGCAATTTGTTAAGTGATTATATGGATCGACGCTGACAAATAACCAAGTAAGTTTTTTATTTGCTTGAATAGTCTGCAATCATTTAATGTTACAATAATGTTAAAAAAAACGCTATTAAGCTACACGTCATATCGTTTAACTTCTTGCTGCGTTGTCCCTGAAGGGGTCGCATGTGGAGGGTGGAACCTTGTTATTTTTACAGGTAAGGGGGCCGACCTTACGCCAACCACTTCAGTTAAAGTGGGGGTTTCCCAGTTCCCGAGGGGGCTGTTACTCATTTCTTGCGAAGGCTGAGTAAACTTTGCCAGTGTTTTATGTTGGGTTTGAAATAAACACCGAAACGGGAAATCATTTCTGAAACCCTCGGTGGGATTCGAACCTGAGCAAAAAGAAATGAATATAAAATTATATTTATAAAAATTTTATAAAATGAATTATAAAATTATAAACTGTATGAAAATGAAATGAAAGACGTTTCCTTGACTTATAGGTTGATACGAGGCTGACCACCCAAGCTGTAAGAAATGGTTCCTGTTTCAGGGAAGGTCGGCTGAAGTTGCAGAGCTTCATTTGAGGTTTGGTTTTTGAATTGTAAGCACACATACAGTTTTGTAAGCGCGAACTTACACGTATCTTTTTGCATTTAATATGAATTTTAAATGATAACACATCTTTGCAACTTAGATCAGATTAGATTAGAGATCCAATAGTTTCAGTTACAGATATGGATATCCGGATGGACATTTTGATGAACACTTTATAGTGGTCAGCCAAAGGAGCAGTCCAATCGCTTTCAATCTGTGTTGAATTCGGCAGCAAGACTCATATTCGGGATACCCAAATTCGCTCACATCAGTCCGCTGTTAAAAAAACTACATTGGCTTCGTTTCCCGGAGAGGGTGGTCTACCGTGTTTGTATAATAGTATATAAAGCCATCAATGGCTTGGCTCCACCTTATCTGACTGACATGATTTTGCCTGTTGAAATGGCTGTAAGGAGGCAGACACTCAGATCCGCGGCGGGTGATGAAGCAGTCAATTTGGTTCAGCCACGCCGTTAATCTAATCTAATCTAAGATATGTTGCATTGGAGATTCACATTACATGCATTCCCACAACCAGACACGTACAAGTTCGCGCTTGCACATTCCTCATGCGAACCTACAACATAAAAACCAAATCTCAAATGGACATACACTCTGCAACTCTTGTCGTCAGATTCGTACAAATTTCGGAGACCGCGCTTTCCGTGTTGCGGGTCCGGTGGTGTTGAACAGACTGCCACCCGGAGTGAAGAACTCCAAATCTGTGGGTGTATTTCGCGGAGCACTCAAGACACACCTATTTAGAAAGTCTTATCCGCTCTCGGCGCTCTCCTATCATTTGTAACTTAAAATAAATTAAATTAGCCTGATTTAATAATAATAATAATCCATAACAGTTTTTAGGCTTACACGGCCAGCTGATGATGCTGGAGTGATGCTTTCCGGGATCTGTTGCCGTGGTCTGTGGGAGCTAGAGCACACAGTTCACAGTTCTTATCAAGATCATCTTCATCATCATAATTCACCCTGAAGAAGCCCATCGTAGAAATGGGCGAAACGTCCGAAAGCTCCTGCTTTCACAAACCACGGCAACAGATCCCGGAAAGCATCACTCCAGCATCAATAATCCATAACTTGCTGATGCAGATGGTTCTTGAATTGATCAAGATAATATAGTAATTATTGGGCACTGCTTGCATTCATGAGACCAAATTATATCACAAATCAAAGTCCAGACAATCACCTCAGGGGATACTCATTCCTTACATGATTCACATACCTACAGATAAGTAATTGTCATTTCATTGTTGATCAAAAAATAAATAAAAAGTAAGTCATTTTATGAGTTGTGCTCATCTTGAGCTGGCGCAGTGATTTTATATCTTTGTTGTCTGAATACTAAAAGGAGTAACTGCAATTTTGCACTCTTCGAATGGTTATAATCTGTAATCTTAGTTAAAAATATATATTACATTTAAGATTCATATTACATGCATTCCCACAAGCAGACACGTATAATTCCGCGCTTACACACATCCGCATGTGGACAGTGGCCCCTTTATTTGTTTTTCATATGGGTTTGAATGGTGGCGGTCATAATTATGATAATGTCCACGCGACAAAATGTCCACCGACAAGATGTCCACCGACATAAAGTCCACGCGACAAAACATCCGACAAAATATCCACCGACAAGATGTCCACCGACATAAAGTCCACGCGACAAAATATCCACCGACAAAATGTCCACCGACATAAAGTCCACGCGACAAAATATCCACCGACAAAATGTCCACCGACATAAAGTTCACGCGACAAAATATCCACCGACATAAAGTCTACGCGACAAAATATCCACCGACAAAATGTCCACCGACATAAAAATCCACCGACAAGATGTCCACCGACAAAATAACCACCGATATAATGTCCACGCGAAAAAAATATCCCCCAAAAAAATTTCCAGTGGATATTTTGTCGGTTGAGATTCTCCACCGACAAAATATCCACCGACATAATGTCCACACGACAAAATATCCACCGACAAAACGTCCACCGACATAATGTCCACGCGACAAAATATTCACCGACAAAATATCCACCGACATAATGTCCACACGACAAAATATCCACCGACAAAACGTCCACCGACATAATGTCCACGCGACAAAATATTCACCGACAAAATGTCCACCGATATAATGTCCACACGACAAAATATCCACCGACAAGATTTCCAAAGACAAAATGTCTACCGACATAATGTCCACGCGACAAAATATCTCCACCGACATAATGTCTCCGCGACATAATGCCAACCGACGAAATGTGGGCATTATGTTTGTGAACATTTAACGTTTTGTGTCGTGGACATTCTATCAATGGACATTGTGTCGTAGAACAATCAATGGACATTGTGTCGTAGAACATCTGTCAATGGACATTTTGTCCTGGCACGGTCAAAACCGGAGGTTCCCGAACTTTTTTTTATCATAGCCCACTTCCAAAATTTTGCTGGTTCCGGTGGACCCCCTGAAAATTATTTCGATTTCAGTTATGCACATGGATATTTTGGATATACGACACCGTCAAAAATGCTACTAATGTCGAGGGTCCGGCTGAACCACTTTGAGAATCACTGCTCTAAGGTGGTGTGTACCATAGTAGACGCAACTAAGCTACACTTATAGTGTAACTTCTTGCCTGCGTTATCCCCGAAGGGGTCGCATGTGGCGCTTCGGGACCTATTTATTTTTACAGGTAAGGGGGCCGGCCTCACACCAACCACTTTCAGTTGAAGTGGGGGTTTCCCAGCTCCCGGGGGGGCTGGTTCTCATTTCTTGTGAAGGCTGAGTAAACCTTTGAGATCGAACCCTTGCTCTCGGCATGAAATGCAAGCATTCTACCAATTGAGCTATCGACCTTTTTACGAGCTTGATCGTCATCGCTACAAAGCGCCAATTCTCTAGCAAGACCCAGTTGCTGTAAGGCTGGATGGACCTTTGGTGACCGGTCATTGGTAAAGGTTTTATGAATTTTTCAACCCGGCGAAGAGCAAATTTAAAAATATAAATGGTATATTTTTTGTGCTCCGCCGGGAATCGAACCCACAACCTTCCCATTCAGAGTCCGCAGTGTTACCACTGAGCTACGGACCGGTCAGCATAGCACGTATACGTCATCGCGGCACATAAGATGCGGGCGCGCTGGGCGTGGCCGATCCCCGGAATGTGACGAGGCGTCGTTTACACTAGCGCTATTATTACTACCATCATTCCACGTGCAGTACTCCCTGAGTGAAATAACCATATATATTTTAGGACGATTTATTTGGTGAGCGGTGTTTTTGTGTGTATCACACCTCAAGAGCCCTCTGCGAGCTTGGTCGCCGCTGTAGAAAGCGCCAATTATCAAGCAAGACCCAGTTGCTGTGAGGCTGGATGGACCTTTTGATGACCGGTCTTTGGTAAAGGTATATGAATTTTTCACCCAGCGAAGGTTGGTACGAGGCTGACCACCCGTGCTGTAAAAATCGGTTCACTTTTGCCAATGCCACCCCGGTTCAGGGAACGGCGGCAGGAGTTGCAAGGTTTATGTCCATGTGAGGTTTTCTTTATTTGTATGCACACATGCAGAATGTGTAGGCGCGAACCTACATGTGCCTGTCTGTAGGCATGCTTTTCATATGAGCCTTAAATGCTTACATATCCTTGCAGCTTAGATTATAGATTATTATAGATATAGAAGAGTTCCTTCGGTTGGTATGCGGCTGACCACCCATGCTGTAAAAATGGTTCACTTTGCCAATGTCACCCCTGTTTCAGGGAGGGTCGGCAAGAGTTGCAGGGCTTATGTTCATTTGAGATTGGGTTTTTTTATATTGTAGGTCCACATGCGCCATGTCTGAGCGCGAAATAATGCGTGTCTGCTTGTGGGAAAGCATTTAATATGAATCTCAAATGATACATATATTTGCAACTTAGATTTAGATTAGATTTAGGTACACGTGCGGCATGCGTAAGCGCGAACTCACACGTGTCAACTTGTGAGCGTGCATTTAATATGAGCCTTCTATCGTCTTTAGTCTAAGATTTAAATGTCAATACTTAACATATTTGCAACTTAACTTAGCTGAGAAAACACTAACTATAATCTATCTATAATCTAAGCTGCAAGGATATGCAAGCATTTAAGGCTCATATGAAATGCATGCCTACCGACAGGCACATGTAGGTTCGCGCCTACACATTCTGCATGTGTGCATACAAATAAAGAAAACCTCACATGGACATAAACCTTGCAACTCCCGCCGCCGTTTCCTGAACCGGGGTGGCATTGGCAAAATTGAACCGATTTTTACAGCACGGGTGGTCAGCTTCGTACCAACCTATCAGTCAAGGAGCACGAAAAATTATAACACATTAAACAAATTAAAAATAAAATAAAGTAAAATTAAATTAAACTTAATATTACACTTAGAATTAATGCCCTAGCCGCCATTGTTGCAAATCAACCGCCATTCCTTTCGGTCCTTACATACTTCTTTCATTTTATTCAGAGTCAACAAAGTGTGGAAATCCTGTAGTCGAGAAGTTTGTCATGGGTAGTACTTAGTTCATAATTAGTTCACTTACTATGAGACAGTTACACACAATAAAATGTTTATGAGTAGACACTGGCTTACAGCATTGATACATACTTTGGAGCACAGTTGTCCCCAGTCCTGTCAAAAACATTTTTTTTTGAAATCTTGTGAAATTCTGTATTTTCTTGATTTTTCCATTATATTTTTCGATACTCAATAATTACACATGCCATGTCTTAAAAAAATACCTTTTACGTTTAAAAATTGACAAAACCATCTTATCCCACCCATCCAAAACCATAGACTCCCATCTCATCTTGACTGTGCGGCAAGTCTGAGTTTGTGTCTTGGATGATTTTTTTTTAAAGTAAAGACCTAACTCTGTGGGACCGTGGATTTGCTCAGTTATTTCACAAATGAACGAGGACCTATACAACCAAAGAAACAGCAAATTGTACAGATGATTAAATTGTAAGCTGATCAAAAGGTTTATAACGCGTGCGCACAATGTTCGCGCAGGAATAATTATCAAATCTGCCAACATTCCGGAAACATTTCTTAGTTTCATCTAAGTTTTTTGGGTTTATAACTAAATGACACAGTATAGATATCTGTTCCCACTCTTACTAAGGACCATGATCGTAAGGAAGTTGTAACACATATACGTCTAGTTTCGTTAAAATAATTTCTACTCCACAGATATCACAAGCAGGGAATGCAATCTCGATCTCGCGAGATCCCGATATTCCGAGATCTCGCCTCATTTTTCGAGATCAATCTCGAAGCATGAAATGACGAGATCTCGACCGAGATTGACGAGATCGAGCGGCAGTAGTCGGCGATGCATGACACGTGCTCTCTGCGCGCGAGCGATTTGCTGACCGACGAAGGAAGGTACGGACCGCATAAGCAAACTATCCCGACTATTCCCGAGTATTTACGATGTCGGTCAAGCGGGATAGAAAAGAATAAGTGATATAGTTTTGACTAGAGTAAGTGAGCGGAAGATATTCGAGGGCGTGCAGGCACTTGTTGGTTTACAATTGTTTCAGTTGTGCAGTTACTGTCATGTTGTGCTAAAATTATGTGTTTTTATGGGTTAATTGAATGAAAATTTGTATTATTTTGTTACCATTCGAGATCTCGCCGAGATCGAATTTCTGATCCCTCGAGATCTCGAGTTAGCGATCTCGTCTCGAGATTGCATTCTCTAATCACAAGTTAATGGGTACCAGCAAAAAAGAGCGGGAAGACCCACCAACGACAAACAACAAAAATGGATCTCGATGACCTTGAGATCCATATGGTTAGCATTCGCTTCGGGTTTGACCCTGCTTGCTTGTCCCTATTAGTATTTCTTAGAATCTATCTAATCGTGTGTCTTGAATGGAATGCAAGGCATGTAAGAAAAGTACAAAAAAGCTGAATGATTGAGTGCCCATAGGATCTAGCAGTAAGATCGTTCGTAGCACTGAAATTAGCTAACTCGACTTAGAATCGTACATAAAAAAATCTTGCCGATATAGCTCATGCTTATTATTTAGATGAGAATGCGTTTAAAAATGTATTTTTACAAAGATCTTTTCTTGATAAGAAATGCGATAAAAAATAAGTAAAATTTGAACGTTTTTTTTTTAAATAGATTTGTGAAGAGGTATGCAATTCACCAACCTATTCTACCTGGCCAGAAACAGGTATCAATATCATCAATTACAAATTCATTATTGTTTATTTTTAATTAATGAACTTTTAAAGAAGTACAAGTTCATAATTATTGTACGTCAAAAATACAAAGATATTATTGCGAATGTGTGATTGTATGTCTGCGTAATGCGCACTACAAAGGAGCTCCTGCCTACCATTAAGCAGAGAAAGCTAATGTACTTAGGTCACATTATGAGAAATGAGAAGTACCGTCTCCTTCATCTTATCATTCAGGGTAAGATTGAGGGGAGAAGATCTCAGGGACGCCGAAGGACATCGTGGCTGAAGAACCTGCGACAGTGGTTCGGCAGAAGCACCAAGTCCCTATTTCGAGCCGCAGCATCAAAAATCAAAATAGCTATGATGATCGCCGATCTTCGTTAGAAGTGGCACCAGAAGAAGAGAAGAAGAAGATTGTATGTCTGTGTATGTTTAATTACTTTTTTGTGTGTGTCTCTAGATGCAGGTATTTGGATAGTTGCACTAGTGTTCGCTCGAAGCTTCTAATTGAGAACATTCTAGCATGTTCTGGCGTATGTCAGAGTAACCCTTAAACACCTATAAATAGAGATCGCGATGCTTTAAAGGCAGACTAGTACCAGAGCAGTTGAGCGAGATGATACGAAAGTGAATCAAATATAAGTGAATCCAAAAAAAAAATTAATCAAAGTTTTATTAAATTGAACCCAAGCGAATTGCAGCAATATATTTTTCGTGTAGGCCTTTGTTATGATTCTGTCGAGGTACCTATATACCTACATAAAACATGGAGCACTCGATAGCTGGATGATTGAGCGATCTATTTTAGAGCGGAAGGCGTGGGTTCGACACCGAACACTGTCAGAAATGATTTCCAGTTTTTTCTTACCAGCCAGGCTTAGGTACTTAGCCTACACGCGAAAAAACGCAACTAAGGTACACATTTAGTGTAACTTCTTGCCCGTGTCATCTGAAGGGGTCGCATGTGGCGATTCGGGACCTATTTATTTTTACGGGTAAGGGGCCGGCCTCACACCAGCCACTTTCAGTTAAAGTGGAGGTTTCCCAGCTCCCGGGGGGGGGGGGGGGCTGGTTCTCATTTATTGTGAAGGCTGAGTAAACCATGAGATCGAACCCTTGCTCTCAGCATGGAATGCAAAAATTCTACCAATTGAACTATTCAAGCAAGACCCAGTTGCTGTAAGGCTGAATGGACCTTTGGTGACCGGTCATGGGTAAGGCCCGTAAGGGGCTGTCCATATATTACGTCATTCGCAATAAGGGGGGGGGGGGGGGTCTGGTCTGCGGATGATGGTAAATGATGTACGAGTACCAGAAGTGACTACGTTCTTGTAAATACCAATTTGTACAAAATATACGAAATAGTATGCAAGTAATATAACATTATTAATTAGTAAGCTCATCCATTATTACAGCAAGAGGGGGAGGGGGAGTCATTAGATAATGACTATATGATGATTGTGGGGGGGGGGGGGGGGGGGGGGGGTCAAAAATCGGCCAAAATCGATGACGTAATTTATGGACGGCCCCTAAGTGTTTATGATTTTTTTAACACAGCGAAGAGCAAATTAGAAAATATAAATGGTATATTTTTTGTGCTCCGCCGAGATTCGAACCCACAACCTTCCTTTCAGAGTCCGAAGTTTTACCACTGAACTACGGACCGGTCACAATAAACGGGAACCGGCTCCTTTGAAGTAAAGCTGGCTATTTTCCTGACACTACGAGAGCAGAATCTTATGTGTATGCAATGGCACCTATTGAACCAGGGTCATGGTTATGGTCAACTGGGCCGGACGTGATTCGAACTTACATAATATGCTGTTCCAAATACGCTGGTCAAGAACAGCGACTTGACTCCCACGGCCGTCAAATCAACAACGCCAGTTATACCGCTGTACGTTAAGACGTTGAAAACGGATTCCTCGAATAAAATGCAGCTGCAGCTATTAAGAAAACGGTGTGTGTGTGTGTGTTAGATTAGAACAGTACCCGTAGTACGAGTTTTTTCACAATACTCGAAGTATAGAGTATTCGAGAAAAATGTATGTGAACTTGAAAAGCACCTCTGGCAAAAAAAGTTTCGACAAAAAGTTTTGTCAGAGGTGCTTATCAAGTTTACATACATTTTTCTCGAATACTCAATACTTCGAGTATTGTGAAAAAAACTCGTACTACGGGAACAGAGACTGATAACACCCGCCCAAGTAATGTCCAGGCGCACAGAGTGGTATTTAAAATGAAAAAACATGGCCAAAAGTATCTCGCGTTTTTTTTACAATCACATGTTTAGATTTTATTTATTTTTCTAGGAATCGATGTTGTGTGCTATTAAACGTCACCCGAAGGTTTTCATAGTGCAAACTGTGTAAAATCTTTCGTAGAAATCTTGATCAGTAGGTAATATCCGTGACACTTTTTGCCACAAAACTACTCTTACAATAAAAGGATTGAAGCTTTGAAGCCAGTAGCCAAGAACAATAAAATTGCGTAAGGAGCAAGTTCGTAATCATATCCGACGGTTTGCGCTTACAGTTTACAATAAAATCATAGAATATAAAAATATATAATTAATATGGCGTCTGAAATCAGAAGATTCATCATTGACATTGCCATGGACAGTGAAAGCTCGGACGAAGTTTTCGAATATTTACTGTCGCGAAAACCAAAAGTTTATCGCCCTCGTGCTTTTGAGTTGGAGTGTTGGGATGACAACGAATTCCGTGCAAGATTTCGAATGACCAAAGAGAGCGTAATCTGACTGGTTGGACTAACTTCCATTTTTATCAATATTTGTAAATACGCAGCGTAGAAATTCTGAACAGGTCGATTTTTCGGTTAATTTTTAGCTGGGGCTAAATTTTTCATAAAACAACCCATTTTTTAGCCGGCGCTAAAATCGGAGCGCTTAAACAAACAGCCGGCTTAAAATTAGCTGTCGCTAACTGTAAACCAGCTGTCAACTACCAACAACCGGGCCTAAAAGACACTGGTTCACTACTTTAGTTTTTTAATCACAACACGGGGTAATGCGTCTATCTACTTGTTTGAACTTAGTACCAGCTTATTATTGTTAAGTTTGTATTTTGCACTTATGACCGTGTTTTAGCGTATTTTACCGCTCTGTGCGGCGGTAGTACCAGTAGAGTACCGGCGATAATGTGAGTCTAACGGTGCTATTCTTAGACATTTTAGTCGTCCGTTGAGCCCACGCTTTGACAAACTAATGATGCCTGCGCTGGAAGTTTCATCACCACGGTCATTCTTACCTACCGAATTTTGGTAATATTTGCATGAAAATTAATCTGCTGGTCACTTGCGGCCATCTTGGATCGACAATTCTTCATAGAAATGCATCATTAGTTTGTCAAAGCGTGAGCTCAACGGACGACTAAAGTATCTAAGAATAACACTGTCAGTGATTAACGCGTTATTGGGTCGAGTGTCCTTATAGATTGCGTTTGTTATCAGCGCTATATACACCTTAATAATAATAATAATGAATAATACGAAAATAATTAAAATAAATGTTGACATATTAAGTTACGGAGGCGCAGTTTTAATTGACAACATAAAATTAATGAAGCATATAACTTCTCGACTGACAATCAATTGCTAAGAATTATTTCAGGGACAAAGTCCAAAACAACGGCATTCTCAAAACAAATTTCACTTTAACAAACCCTAGCCGCCAACATTTCAGATCAACCGCCATTTCTTTCTGTCCTTACACACTTCTTTCATTTCCTCCAGAGTCATAACCTTCTTCATACAGACTCTTCTTTTATTATGACTCTGGATACTCCATTCATTCGCAATTTCGGATATTTGGTCCATTCCATATTCCTTGACTGATAGGTTGGTATGCGACTGACCACCCATACTGTAAAAATGGTTCACTTTGCCAATGTCACCCCTGCTTCAGGGAAGGTCGGCAAGAGTTGCAGGGCTTATGTTCATTTGAGATTGGGTTTTTTATATTGTAGGTCCACATGCGGCATGTGTAAGCGCGAAATTATGCATGTCTGCTTGTGGGAATGCATTCAATATGAATCTCAAATGATACATACCTTTACAGCTTAGATTTAGATTTAGATTTAGATTTTAGATACCTTTTTCGGTCTTCCTCTACCACGACATCCATCTATTCTACCAACATATACTTTCTTCGTCAGTCTTTCCTCATTCATTCTCTCCATATATGCCCAAACCATCTTTTCAAGTTTTATCATGAAAATAAATAAGATTCAAAAATAAACATTTTCGCAGTTAGGTCATCGCGTTACTGATGCAGCGTAATTATAAGACAGGGCAGCGGTTCCCAAACACTACACGACATATTATTCTAATTAAAAATTACAGTTTCAAAATTTTTACTCTAATTTCGTATTTTGTAATACTTATTTATAAAATTTACAAACTATAATTAGCCTCAAACTTTGAAAACTTACATCCTCTTTGTGTCATTAAGTATGCTGTTGTTTTTCGTACTCGTATATAAAAAATAATAAGTAGTACAGACACAATTGTAAAAAGAGGTTGAAATTTAAGTCTATAATCTAAATTGCAAAGATATTTTTCGTTTGAGATTCAAATTACTTGCGTTCCCAGAAGCAGAAACCTGCTTACATTTGCCGCATGTGGACTTAAAAACATAAAAACCTAATTATAAAATGCACGTAAGTCTCGCAACTTTTGCCTACCTTAACCAAAAAAGGGGTGGCATTGGCAAAGTGAAGCATTTAACCACATAACTCATACCAAACCCTAAGAGCCCGTTCCCACTTGTCGGGTGTCGGATCCGTATATTAATCGGAGGTTCCAATGGCAGAACATTGTGTATGGAGCTATTCACACTTATCGGAAACCGATTTTGTCCTAAATGTCCTGCAACTGGAGCCTCCGATAAATATACTGATCCGACACCCGACAAGTGGGAACAGGCTCTCAGTCATCAATCATATCTATATCTATAATCTAAGCTGCAAGGATATGTTAACATTTAAGGCTCATATGAAATGCATGCCTACAGACGCGCCTACACATTCTGCATGTGTGCATACAAATAAAGAAAACCTCACATGGACATAAACCTTGCAACTCCTGCCGCCGTTCCCTGAACCGGGGTGGCATTGGCAAAAGTGAACCGATTTTTACAGCACGGGTGGTCAGCCTCGTACCAACCTATCAGTCAAGGAGGATATAAATTCTGAAAAAGCTACAATACCTAAGTATATAGAGGGCACTATCGCTTATTAATTTTGGTATATACTATACAGTGAAGTTGGTATATACTACACATCAAATAAATTGGAAATGATTGGTCCAATGGGACAATCAATTGACCAGACATTTCGATTCATGCATCCAAATTTGGACCATTATTAAAACGAGCGCACATATATTTTCCCTACTAGTGCAGGCGCCAAAGGCAGTTCAGTGAGCAAAATATTAGGACCGCATTCTGTGAACAGTTTTGAACTCAGAAAATTATGCGTGTCTGCTTGTGGGAATGCATATAATATGAATCTCAAATAATACATTTCTTTGCAACTTAGATTTAGATCCCCTACAACAGGCGGGGATGAATTTGGTTACAAAATATGTTCCAGATCTTTCTCTCTTCATGCAATAATAATATTAATACAACCGTGATATATAGAACTGGATGGGCTAAGAAATTAATCTTTTGAGAATTAGAAATACGCTACCCCACTCATCACACAAAAATCCAAATTCAGTCTATCGGTAACCTTCCAACTGTGAACAGGTGTGTTACCTAATTGGAAAAAAATACATATAAATGCCAAACTGGGTATTTTCTAAACGTGCCA
This sequence comes from Agapetus fuscipes, assembly GCA_951799405.1. Classification (NCBI taxonomy): domain Eukaryota; kingdom Metazoa; phylum Arthropoda; class Insecta; order Trichoptera; family Glossosomatidae; genus Agapetus; species Agapetus fuscipes. The sequence continues at coordinate 3,990,176 of OX637354.1, forward strand.
ACAAATGAGAGTAAATGTGTTTTAGAACATGGAATAATATTTCACTTTAATCACTATTCTATATGATTACGTTGATAAAATTTATTTTTCGTTTTTCGAAATATTTTGTTGGCGAAAGTGACAGCCATTTCTAGAACTAGTGATGTTCAAATATAATGGTACTTGCTGCTTCAAGTATGTAACTTCTATGCTCGCGGTAATAGATACTTGTGGAAATCATCCCGTACACAATGAGGTGGGAACATGTTTGAATTCGGAATTTATCAGATATCTTCATACTTGCAACAACACTACTAACAAATCCGTTACCATAGTGATTTCATGTGTTTCCTTGGTGATTTGTAAATAAATTGAAGACGGAGTAGAGACACGTTGTTTACATAGAAAATGTAAGCGAGACAGCATTATAAACAGTGTATGGTGTCAAAGACGGTGCATCATGTTGATTGGTACTAAATCACATGTACGACCCCTCCATTTAATACTTCCTCCATGAATACAACCAATCCATTAAACTCTTAAAACTATAGACATGCTACGCTACAATATGTCAAAACCTGCTTTTTCCTTTTATTTTTAATTCTTGTTTTTTTTTATGTCTACTGAGTAGCTATATATACCTTTAATCATAAGAAACAATTGAATATTTTCAATTAAACAAAGATTGAAATTGTTGTAAGAATTGGCTCAGTACATTTTCTTGATATCCAAGGGGGTGGGGTATAAAAAAAATTGGACCAGAAAACCTCCTGGCAACATTCAGAACCATAATCTGGAAGCTTTTCTGAGTTCAAAACTGTTCACAGAATGCGGTCCTCATATTTTGCACACTTCCCTTTGGCGCCCGGTCTATACATACAATATTACCCACTCTATAATCTATAATCTAAGTTGTAAGGATATATTCATTCAAAGCTCTCAGATGTATGCCCACAAACAAACACGTGTAGTTCGCGCTTACAAATGCCGATTGTGTACTTACAAATAAAATTCAAACCTCAAATGAACATAAGCCCCACAATTTCCACAAAAAAACCTAAGCTCCAAATTATACATTTAGTGTAACTTCTCGCTACGTATTCCTCGAAGGGGTCGCGTGTGTCGAGTGGAACCTATTTATTTTTACAGGTAGGGGGGGGGGGGAAACCCCCACTTCAGCTCCCGAGGGGGCTGGTACTCATTTCAACTTACTGTTATCTTTGTATTGTTTATTGAGGGCGAGAACTATCACAGAAAACTACAATTAATTAATAATTACAACAACAGTGATTACAAAAGGTTTTTGGAAGAGCAAGTTTTCTGCGAGTTGGATAGACAGCGTTGGCAGCTGTTGATGAGGGAGGCCAAGACCCACCCCGGGTTGTCGGGCCAATGATGATGATGAAGTTTTTTGTGATAGAGCTTTCTATTGGACCTACATTGTATGTGACCGAAATGTCGTTGACCGAAAAATCGAGGGGACGATCTGTCGTGTGAACAAATTGTCCATGATTGATATGTCTATGGACGAGTTGCCTGTGACAGAAAAGTCGTCTGGACGAACTGGCATGTGACGAAATTGTCCGTGACCGATGTGTCTGTGGACGAGTTTTCAGTGACCGAAATGTCGTGTCGACAATCTGTCACTTTACCGATTTATCTTTGAGCGAATCGTCGTGCCACGGTCCCATGGATATAATATCTCCTTTTATTCGCACCTCAAAATATTGGTATCTGTTCCATCACTCATTGCAGGATAAAAAAATTCAAAATGGCCTACCAAAATATTGAACTGTCAAAGAATGCACGATACTCTTAAATAATTGTAAAAAAATATACCAGTCTCCAGCCGGACCCGAGTCTTCGCGGAACGTCAAACTGTAGTTTCTTTTTTTTTTCAAATTTATTTTCTGGCAGACATGTTGTAAAAATATTTTCTCAAATAAAACGTTCAAGGGCATCTGGATGCATCTGGCAGATTAGACGCGAAGTGGAGTAGGTATACTATTTTGTAATTCGAACAATTTTTCAGCGGGAATCAAGTGAGAGCAGTGGCACCAACTTCAGGATATTTATTTTTCTGTATCGTGCGGCTTCCACACATACAGAGCGATCATTGTGTCGGTGACTGTAGCGGTTATCGCCTTTCAAACGGACGCCATTTTTAATTTAACAAACTCCATAGACAACAAAAAATGTGACGTCACACGACCGGGATGCTGGGAAAGACGCAACAAAAAAATTGCTATTGGTTCCTTGACTTGTAAGAATTAATTGGAATCACTTTGCCAATGTCGACCCTGTTTCGGACAAGGACGGCGTCATATCCGACGTCGGACGAGGACGTCGGATATGACTCCGACGTCCTCAGGAGCGTGTCTCTTCTACAAAGAAGAACGGTTCGTGGTTCTTCTTTGAGACACGCTCCTGAGGACGTCGGATATGACTCCGACGAAACGTAGAGAAAATCATTCTTCTCTTTTGCACGGTCAGTAAAATCAGTTTTTTTTTTTTATTCTATAAAAAGTAAAAAAGTGTTTAAAAAAACTAAGAAAATGGGGAAGCGCCTCTACAATTTCCGACCAAAAGTTATAATACTCTATGGCTTCGTAACGTAGAGATTTTTTTTACTCGGGTTACAGGTGTGCACAGCATTCACCCACCCACCCCCAAAATATCTCTCTAGTGGGCCACGATATGAACGTTGTGACGGATTACGAAGTTCTACGACGGAATTTGAATGGCGAATAGGCAACACCGACATATTTTTAAAATAAGAACAAGTTGATTTAAAAGAATTAGAATACTGAGGTGACCTTGAAATTACAATGAAAAAAAAAAAGAGATTAAATAACATGCTTGAAAGGTTTGACAAATGAGGTCCGCAGGTGATTTTTTTTCAAGTACTCCAGTGCGGCAGGCTCCCCAATTCTTGAAAGTCTTGGGGGTCTATGTCACCCTGGAAGGGTGCCGCAGAGGTGTTGTTTGAATTGTTAATTGACATAGGGGCCGTCCATAAATTACGTCATCGATTTTGGCCGATTTTCGACACCCCCCCTTACAATCATTCTTTTATAGTTATTATCTAATGACCCCCCCCCCCTCTTGCTGTAATAATGGATGAGCTTAATAATTAATAATGCTATATTACTTACATAATATTTTGTATATTTTGTAGATATTGGTATTTACAAGAACGACGTCACTTTTGGTACTCGTACATCATTTGCCATCATCCGCAGACCAGACTCCCCCCCCCTTAATGCGAATGACGTAATATATAGACAGCCCCATAGACAAAATTGTACCGTCACCAGGCTGGGCTTTCAAGAGAAAAGGCAAAAAAATATTTTGTTATCAGTTGCTAAGGACGTCAGTCCCATATAAGACTGACGTATGCTCGCCGAGAAAAGTCACAAATTCAAAAATGTTTCGAGGCTCTTGTATTTATTTTTTAAATAATAAATTCACCAGCTAAGACGTATTTATTAGATGGATTTGATCGAAAAGCAAACAGATGAAGCTACTTTTTCACTTTCGGATAAATATTCTTTCGATAGGTTGTCGCTGGGATGGTCGAGCGGATAAGCCTATGGCTGTAGAATTTACGTAATTGAAACAAGCGCGAGTTCAAGCCCCGACCCAGATTCAACAGATGCCATGACTCATGTGGTAAATATTCATGAATAATTAATTAAAATAAAAATTTAATGTATTATTAACTGCAGAGTATCTCAGTCTCGATTTATAGATGAGAATAAAGGTTATTCTCGAAACATAGACAACTGGCACATGCGAGATTTCACCAGAACAATTATACTTAGAATATTCGAGTAAACACTCACACAATCTCAAACAAATACAAATACTTATATTATTTGAGTACCTACCAGTGGCGAAGGGTGCCAAACAACTCGATTCCCATCGGTTTCCCGTTTAAAATGAGGCAAAAATGATAACAAAGTAGACTGCATGGTTTCAATGGTGAACGAATACGTAATGTTTTTCTGGTTTTAAATTCATTTTTTTACTTTGTTCCTATATTTTTTAAACTACTTTTTTGCCTCATTTTAAAAGGGAAGCCGATGGGAATCGAGTTGTTGGCACCCTTCCCCACTGGAACCTACATATATAGAGACTTCACAGACTCACACAGGCACAACTCACAGACACACAATTGCACATTCACTATTAATACCTGTTTCTGTCAAGGCAAAATAGGTGGGTGAATTCTAAATATAAATTAAAAAAAAAATAGTTTACCTTATTTAGGTAGGTACAGCCATTTTCTTGAGTGTTTCTTTTATTGTGCTGTCAAAATAAAATATTGAATATTATAAAGAGAATGATTTCCACGTCCACCAGACCGCAGCGTTTCCACGAGGCGCTCCCTGCCCATGAGGTGTGATACACGTACATTCTTGAACCAGGAAATGTCTCCGAATATTTTAGGCATGATTTTCCTGGTAATGTCCACAGAAAAAAAACAAACGCGTGACCTAAAAATGGATGCCTCTAAAAAAAAAACTAAATCTAAGCTGCAAAGATATGTATCATTTGAGATTCATATTAAATGCATTCCCACAAGCAGACATGCATAATTTCGCCTCGAATAATAAAAATTAAAAAATAATACTACTAAATTCGCGGCATCTATAACACCCGAAAGAAAATAAAGGGAGAGCATATCGGTGTTATGGCCGAGGGGGCCAAGTGGTCTGATCTTTCTAGCGTGTTTGGAATAGAACAACGTTGGTTCGATCCCCGCCTGGGTCATTTGACCATAACTTTGACCCTGGTTCAACAGATGTTATTGGGTAATTATTAATTAATAATTCATTAAAAAAAACAATAATGAATTATTAATTGATGATATTGATACCTGTTTCTGGCCAGGCAGAATAGGTTGGAGAATCGCATTCTATAATCTAAGTTGTAGAGATATATTAACATTAAGGGCTCTCACATGCATGCCCACAAACAAACACGTGTAGTTCGCGCTCACAAATGAGTCGTATAACTGCAAACGCCGTCCATCTCCAAATTTTATGATTTTTGAGATAATGATTGAATTTGATTCTGCGCAGTGTAACAAATCATTTGCTGTGTGCGATATAATGTAAACCTCACTTAATCCTTCGTAATTTTAATTGAAAAAGTATGGTTTCGTGCAAACGCCGTCATCTCCAACTGGTGTTGTCGTTTTACAAGTTTACAAGTTTATTTTTCTCAAAATCATCGCGTAAGGAGTTGACGGCGATTGCATTTATACGACTCAAATGCTGAATGTGTACTTACAAATAAAATCCAAACCTCAAATAAACATAAGCCCTCCAACTTTTACCGACCTTCCCTGACACAGGGGTGACATTGGCTAAGTGAACCATTTTTACAGTGTGCATTCATTCCTCTTCACAAATCTATTTTCTTTAAAAAAAAAAAACGAAACTACGGACACCGGACAGAGCCCCGAAGAACAAAACAGTGGTACCTAGGATACGAGTGCCCCCACATACGAGTTATAGAGATACACGAGCTTTCGAGCGAGCGAAGTTTTGTTTTGACATACGAGGAGTATTCCTTGACTTATAGGTTGGTATGAGGTTGACCACCCATACTGTAAAAAATGGTTCACTTTGCCAATGTCACCCCTGTGTCAGGGAAGGTCGGCAAAAGTTGTGGGGCTTATGTTCATTTGAGGTTTGGATTTTATTTGTAAGTACGCATTCAGCATTTGTAAGCGCGAACTGCACGTGTTTGTTTGTGGGCATACATCTGAGAGCTTTAAACTTATATATATCCTTGCAACTTAGATTATAGATTATTATAGGACCGTGGAAAAGAAACACCCCGAAAAAGTTGCAACTGGTCGTGCATCGGAGCTATTGAATGACACTTGTCCAACTCATTTCTAAAGCTCCACGGAAGAAACAAACCTCCTTGAACCTTTTTTTGAATCCGGCGAAAAAGGCGAATACCAGTGTAGAGAAAAGCAGTGACTAAAATAAAGATCCAAGGAAGAAACAAACCTCCTTGGACCTTTTTTTGAATCCGGCGAAAAAGGCACCAGTGAAGAGAAAAGCAGTTACTTAAATTAAGCATACAGTAGCATTTAGGTTGTGTGTTAGTTGCATTTACTTAAGTGACCAACATACAAATATGTATGTACACTTTATCATAACCAGTTTTTTTTTGGTTTACATCCTCTTTTATTATGTCATTAATAAATACATTTTTCTTTTTCAAAAACACGTGCATTTTTGGGGCTGGAACGGATTAATGGAATTCGAATGGGGAAAATTGCTTTGAGATACGAGAAAATTGACACACGAGCAAGGTTGCAGAACGAATAAAACTCGCATCTTGATGTATCACTGTTCCAGTATTGATGCGTATGAAAAATAATAAACTGTTAGTGTCATCTTTGACCGGAGCAATGCTGTAAGCTAGCCGATAAATCCCTAATTATCGGGAATTTACTATGGGTGACGTCACATAGCTGAATAATACTTTGAATGTACGGACCTCATTATAAAAGAAAGAAGAAATAAATACCGTACTCTTCTTTTTTTAGAAATAAATAATTTGATTTTGCTGCAAAACGGGAGTTAACAACTTTGGCCTGTTATGATAGATAATGATGAATACAGATAGTCGATAGGTAAAAAAAATTCAACGGACTGTGATGCCTTTGACGCTACGTGTGCTCATGGCGGCCATGTTGAAAAAAAACTATGCCATACGCGGCATGGCAAAGCATTTAAACTAAGAATAAATAACTATTATAAAAAAGTGGACCAAAATGGTTATTCACCATTATTATTATTTCTAACCTGGATAGTTTTTTTGAAATGGGAAACGTTACGAAGTTCGCAAAAATGTCCAATAAAAAAGTTAGAACTTGATACGGACGGTTTTCTAGGGTCCTAGGGAAAACGCCAAATAATATGTAATTACTAGTTGCTGAGGACCCTAGTTCCATAGAACTGCAACGAGAAAAATATAATCAAACAAGAAAAATATATTTTTTTAAATACGAAACATCTATTCACAGTGCACTGTTTCGTGTGTAGATTTGAAATAAAAATTCATAGAAAACAATTGGAATTCAGGAAGTATGATTACTCTAAATACACGGGTTGTTCCGTTAACAGAATAATTAATTAATTAAAAAAACAATTACGATAACACGAGCTTATTATATGAAGAAAAAAACGATAACATAACCTATAAAACGGTAAAGACTGTCTAATACACAAAAAAAACTATTAAATGAATTGGGTTAATGGAGGCAGTTTAGGATAAAGATAATACATAGCTTATTCGTTTGTATAACTGAAACTAAGTTAATAAGATAGATAGATATTTAAGTAAATGTAGGTATTGAAAATGTCCGGAAGGATTTAAACATATTTCCTGTAGGAACATTTACAAGTGTGACACGGACAGTAAATTAAAGTTTCCAAGGAACAGATTTCATAGCTTTATTATGCTGTTTAAAATAAACATAGATGTATTTGTTGATTTATCTCAAGGTGCAGAAAGCTGAGCTCAGCTATAAATGAAAATTGATGCAGTCCAAAACTCAACAAGACCGGCCAAATAAAGGCATTATAAAATATGTCACTGGATTAATTTGTCCTGCTTACCTTTCAAAATGTTGGCACGGCTCCTCGGGCACTGGGAATGTCGCGGAAAGATTTTAGCACGAAACGGAATTTATCAGAGACACTTAATCACAACAATTTCAATCACTTTAAAGCAATAAATTACACCTTTCCGTGTTGTTTTTGTCCTCGGCGACACCGAATGGAACGCGTCCTCGCGGAAATCTACGCGAACTCGTCAGACTGAGCTGCAAAAATATTTTCCCCTCTTACAAAATTTTAGGTATTAAAATATTTTATAACCGAATAAAGCAAAAAAAATCAAATCAGTAAATTTAAAAAAAACTTAAATATTGTGTGACTTTGATTTTCTTGATGGAAAACATTTTTTACGGTAGAATGTAACAAATAAAAGTTATGAATACAAATCACAATGATAGGGATTAGTATTTTTACGCATGGTATTCCATAGACAATATTTTTCAGCTGTCATCGCTCGCTGTCACTTTTGTGGTGTCCGCGCACGTCCGCGGAAGAGTGTGTTTATTTTTTTAAATATTAAATAGTTTAGATTTAATTAGAATCAAATCAAAATGATCAAAGCTATATTAGTGTTTAATAATCATGGAAAACCTAGGCTCTCTAAATTCTACCAATACTTTGTAAGTAATACTTTTATTTGACATTTCACTTTCGAACGCTGCAGACCAAATTCCATTCCATATTTCAAATGATATTTTTACTTCCGCCCGTTTGAATTTGGAACACTATTAGAGAGACACAGAAGCCTTTCAAATCGATATTGTAAATGAATAAAGCCCCCAAAAAATTTGATATTTTCTTGGTTTACAAGTCTGCTGATACACTAAGTACATGATTTAGCAAAAAATGATCAATTTAGTTTACAGCCATTGAGGTATATACCTCAATGCTTACAGCTTAATTTCATGTCTTTCAATAACCAATATTTCTAGATACATGGTATGGCGTTACTTTATTTTTTATATTATTTATTGCCGATATCTCAGGTTTTCTCCAACCATATGTTTGCCAGGTTAACTTCACCACTGAGATAGTTTGTAGGTATTGATGATAGGGACATTCAACTATAATAATCTAGGATTTGACTGGCAGTGCTCTCGCTCCCATCTCCACTGCATACAATATCCTGCATATTCATAACAATATCGACGGTTAAAAGGAAGTTGGGCTTAAGCGACAAAAACTTAATTGTTCATGAGAGCAGTTTAAAGTTTGAGATTGCAGAAAAATGGCATAACTTTTTTTATTTGTTATCTAATCTAATCTAATCTAAGCTGCAAAGATATATATCATTTAAGATTTATACTAAATGCATTCCCACAAGCAGATATGTATAATTTCGCGCTAACACATGCCGCATGTGGACCTACAATATAAAAACCCAATCTCAAATGAACATAAGCCTTGCAACTCTTGCCGTCCTTCCCTGAAACAGGGGTGACATTGGCAAAGTGAACCAATTTTTATATTATGGGTGGTCAGCCGCATAACAACCTATAAGTCAAGGAACATACATGACATTATTTATCATATCGTTAAAATCAAAACTTAAAATTAAAAAAAATAAAGGCATTTATTGGCATTCCTATTAATGTGGTTTTACAATTTTTTATGATTTTTTTTTGTCACAAGCGCCTTTAAGCCAAAGAAGGCCAAAATCTTGTCGGTTACACCAAAACCATACTTCGTAAACGCAGTTATTTGCTTGGGCATAAACAACCAAAAAGTCATTGTTGAGCTATGAGTTAGCGCATTAGAAAGAGCGGAATTTTTTAAGTAGGATAGCATTCATAACTCATTTTTGACCAAAACGTCGGTGTCCCTACTTCCTTTTACTTAACCGTTGATATAATTTTTTTTATGACATTTGCTGTAAGAATTGTTTGTGTTTTAATATTTCAGAATGAAGACATGCAACAGCAGATAATCAAAGAGACGTTTCAGCTGGTGTCAAAAAGGGACGACAATGTGTGCAACTTCTTGGAAGGCGGCAGGTAAAGCAAACATGTCAACCAACCAATCTGTAGTGGAAGGAGTGGTCTTTCCTTTCTTTAACTTAGATTTGTGAAGAGGAATGAAAATTAATTTGTCCGGTCGATAGCTCAGTTGGTAGAGTGCTTGCATTCCATGCCGAGAGCCCGGGTTTGAATCCCACCGAGGGTGTCCGAAATGATTTCCCGTTTCGGTGTTTATTTCAAACCCAAAATAAACACTGGCTTGGCTTACTCAGCCTGCACAATAAATGAGTGCTAGCCCCCTCGGGAGCTGGGAAAACCTCACTTCTACTCAAGTGGTAAAAATAAGTAGGTTCCACTCGCCACAGGCGATGCCTTCGGAGAAAATGTAGCAAGAAGAAGAAGATAAACTTATACTATCAGTATCTTTGATAACACCATTCCTTGGCTTAAAGGTTGGTATGAGGCTGACCACCCATACTGTAAAAAAATAGTTCACTTTGCCAATGCCATCCCTGTTTCAGGGAAGGTCGGCAAGAGTTGCAGGGCTTATGTTCATTTGAGATTGGGTTTTTATGTTGTAAATCCACATGCGGCATGTGTAAGCGCAAACTTACACGTGTCGGCTTACGGCAATGCATCTAATATGAATCTTACATGTAATATGATGGAAGGTTGTGGATTCGCACAAAAATATACCATTAATATTTCCAATATGCTCTTCGCTGGGTTGAAAAATTCATAAACCTTTACCAATGACCGGTCACCAAAGGTCCATCCAGCCTTACAGCAACTGGGTCTTGCTTGAGTATTGGCGCTTTGTAGCGACGACCAAGCTCGTACACCTCTGTGGCACTACAACAAGTGTTATAGATCCCTAGAGTCTTTAGAATCTAGGGAGTCTCCCGCACAGGATTTCTTAAAAAAAAAATAATATATATATATCTTAGGTTTTAAAATTAGGTTGTAAATTATCTTAGGCTTTAGATTTTTTTTAAACCATTCATCGAGAGAGAGAAAGCGTTGACGTTCTGCAACTCCAAAAATCTCAATTTACACCAGTGTACACTAGCTTTGAAGTTCATACCACTTTATTCTTAAAACTGTGTAATTTTTTATCTGGTTCAATGTTGTAGTCAGTTTTCCCATACAACCTTTTTGCTTCTGAATATTCTGGATATATTAAAGATTTTAAATTATGATTACGGTCGTTACACATCTTAAAGAATGAAAAAAATGGATTTTACTGACCGTGCAAAAGAAAAGAACGATTTTCTCTACGTTTCATCGGTGTCATATCCGACGTCTTCTATAATAAAAATACCTACAACCTTCGGCCTCGAACAAACAACAATAATTCAACAGTTCGTGGTTCCTCTTTGTAGAGGACACACGTCCCCTGAAGACGTCGGATATGACTCCGATGAAACATAGAGAAAATCGTTCTTCTCTTCTGCACGGTCAGTAAAATCCGTTTTTTTCATTCTTTAATTCTGGATATGTTTATATCCCCAGTACGGAATACTTTTTTAAGCACATTCATTGATTTCCTACCTTCATTGATTGACGACACTTTAAACTATGTGAACAGTCACATATATATATATATATATATGAGGATAATTTATTTAATTAAAATTTAATACATGACAAAAGAGCGCCGTTTTTGTGTATGTCACACCTCAAGGGCCCTCCTAATCATGAATGAGATATTTTAAAAAGGTGCTGTTTGAGTGCTTTCTTAAAAATAATAAAGCACATGTATTAGTTATTCAAGAACAGAAATCACAAAGGCTTAGCACATATTTTCACTTGCAATCTTTTGAATTCTTCAACACAGATGTCAGGGATAAGTTTAAAGTTGGATGACGTCTATGATTGACAGCCGCACTGTATGCATGTTTACACTTGACGCCTATGCGCGTCACCCGCACTTGAAGAGTTAAAGGATAAGGCTCAAGATGTTGTGTGTTTGTCTGCAGTTTAATTGGAGGCTCTGACTACAAGCTCATCTACCGCCACTACGCCACACTTTACTTTGTCTTCTGCGTGGACTCCTCAGAGAGTGAGCTGGGAATCTTGGATCTGATTCAGGTATGATCAACTTCACTTCAATAGGAGTTGTAGGGCCGGCTGATGATGCTGGAGGGATGTTTTCCGGGATCTTTTGCCGTGGTCTGTGGGAGCTGGAGCTTCTGGACGTTTCACTCATGTCTACGATAGGCTTTTTTAGCGTAAAAGTGAAAGTGCTATGGGAGAATACAAATCCGTACACAAGAGATCCCAGAAACATCTCTCCAGCATCAATTTACTTTCAGTCAGATGACTTTAGATCAGATCCATCAAAATAGGGCGTCTGCAGTGGGCTTGTCACATCATTAGAATAAAACCCCATTAAGCGCCTAACCTCTCATCACCACAAGGCCGAAGGAAACCAGGGCTGGCAGTCTCATCAGGACGGTAGATAGCATGTTACCGTCGACGGTACGTTAGAGATACCTATTTGAAAGCTTGCAATAGCGCCGCTAGGTGTCAATGCGTGCATATGATTGGTCAAATAGTTCAATACCTTTCATCGGTACAATGTTAACGAGCTTTGGTAGACTCAACTGACGGTAACGTTCGTGGTAACTACCATATTTATGGTAGCATATCAAGCAAATTGAACTGCCTGATACGCAAACGATTGGAGTAAACTAGTAGGTATCTGCAGTTATTTGAAATAATCTTCTTTTTGAAAGTACGAAATTACATTTAAGATTTATACGAGTATTAAATGTATTACCATAAGCAGACACGTACCTATATGTTCTCTGTTTCGTGTGTAGATTTGAAATAAAAATTCATAGAAAACAATTGGAATTCAGGAAGTATGATTACTCTAAATACACGGGTTGTTCCGTTAACAGAATAATTAATTAATTAAAAAAACAATTACGATAACACGAGCTTATTATATGAAGAAAAAAACGATAACATAACCTATAAAACGGTAAAGACTGTCTAATACACAAAAAAAACTATTAAATGAATTGGGTTAATGGAGGCAGTTTAGGATAAAGATAATACATAGCTTATTCGTTTGTATAACTGAAACTAAGTTAATAAGATAGATAGATATTTAAGTAAATGTAGGTATTGAAAATGTCCGGAAGGATTTAAACATATTTCCTGTAGGAACATTTACAAGTGTGACACGGACAGTAAATTAAAGTTTCCAAGGAACAGATTTCATAGCTTTATTATGCTGTTTAAAATAAACATAGATGTATTTGTTGATTTATCTCAAGGTGCAGAAAGCTGAGCTCAGCTATAAATGAAAATTGATGCAGTCCAAAACTCAACAAGACCGGCCAAATAAAGGCATTATAAAATATGTCACTGGATTAATTTGTCCTGCTTACCTTTCAAAATGTTGGCACGGCTCCTCGGGCACTGGGAATGTCGCGGAAAGATTTTAGCACGAAACGGAATTTATCAGAGACACTTAATCACAACAATTTCAATCACTTTAAAGCAATAAATTACACCTTTCCGTGTTGTTTTTGTCCTCGGCGACACCGAATGGAACGCGTCCTCGCGGAAATCTACGCGAACTCGTCAGACTGAGCTGCAAAAATATTTTCCCCTCTTACAAAATTTTAGGTATTAAAATATTTTATAACCGAATAAAGCAAAAAAAATCAAATCAGTAAATTTAAAAAAAACTTAAATATTGTGTGACTTTGATTTTCTTGATGGAAAACATTTTTTACGGTAGAATGTAACAAATAAAAGTTATGAATACAAATCACAATGATAGGGATTAGTATTTTTACGCATGGTATTCCATAGACAATATTTTTCAGCTGTCATCGCTCGCTGTCACTTTTGTGGTGTCCGCGCACGTCCGCGGAAGAGTGTGTTTATTTTTTTAAATATTAAATAGTTTAGATTTAATTAGAATCAAATCAAAATGATCAAAGCTATATTAGTGTTTAATAATCATGGAAAACCTAGGCTCTCTAAATTCTACCAATACTTTGTAAGTAATACTTTTATTTGACATTTCACTTTCGAACGCTGCAGACCAAATTCCATTCCATATTTCAAATGATATTTTTACTTCCGCCCGTTTGAATTTGGAACACTATTAGAGAGACACAGAAGCCTTTCAAATCGATATTGTAAATGAATAAAGCCCCCAAAAAATTTGATATTTTCTTGGTTTACAAGTCTGCTGATACACTAAGTACATGATTTAGCAAAAAATGATCAATTTAGTTTACAGCCATTGAGGTATATACCTCAATGCTTACAGCTTAATTTCATGTCTTTCAATAACCAATATTTCTAGATACATGGTATGGCGTTACTTTATTTTTTATATTATTTATTGCCGATATCTCAGGTTTTCTCCAACCATATGTTTGCCAGGTTAACTTCACCACTGAGATAGTTTGTAGGTATTGATGATAGGGACATTCAACTATAATAATCTAGGATTTGACTGGCAGTGCTCTCGCTCCCATCTCCACTGCATACAATATCCTGCATATTCATAACAATATCGACGGTTAAAAGGAAGTTGGGCTTAAGCGACAAAAACTTAATTGTTCATGAGAGCAGTTTAAAGTTTGAGATTGCAGAAAAATGGCATAACTTTTTTTATTTGTTATCTAATCTAATCTAATCTAAGCTGCAAAGATATATATCATTTAAGATTTATACTAAATGCATTCCCACAAGCAGATATGTATAATTTCGCGCTAACACATGCCGCATGTGGACCTACAATATAAAAACCCAATCTCAAATGAACATAAGCCTTGCAACTCTTGCCGTCCTTCCCTGAAACAGGGGTGACATTGGCAAAGTGAACCAATTTTTATATTATGGGTGGTCAGCCGCATAACAACCTATAAGTCAAGGAACATACATGACATTATTTATCATATCGTTAAAATCAAAACTTAAAATTAAAAAAAATAAAGGCATTTATTGGCATTCCTATTAATGTGGTTTTACAATTTTTTATGATTTTTTTTTGTCACAAGCGCCTTTAAGCCAAAGAAGGCCAAAATCTTGTCGGTTACACCAAAACCATACTTCGTAAACGCAGTTATTTGCTTGGGCATAAACAACCAAAAAGTCATTGTTGAGCTATGAGTTAGCGCATTAGAAAGAGCGGAATTTTTTAAGTAGGATAGCATTCATAACTCATTTTTGACCAAAACGTCGGTGTCCCTACTTCCTTTTACTTAACCGTTGATATAATTTTTTTTATGACATTTGCTGTAAGAATTGTTTGTGTTTTAATATTTCAGAATGAAGACATGCAACAGCAGATAATCAAAGAGACGTTTCAGCTGGTGTCAAAAAGGGACGACAATGTGTGCAACTTCTTGGAAGGCGGCAGGTAAAGCAAACATGTCAACCAACCAATCTGTAGTGGAAGGAGTGGTCTTTCCTTTCTTTAACTTAGATTTGTGAAGAGGAATGAAAATTAATTTGTCCGGTCGATAGCTCAGTTGGTAGAGTGCTTGCATTCCATGCCGAGAGCCCGGGTTTGAATCCCACCGAGGGTGTCCGAAATGATTTCCCGTTTCGGTGTTTATTTCAAACCCAAAATAAACACTGGCTTGGCTTACTCAGCCTGCACAATAAATGAGTGCTAGCCCCCTCGGGAGCTGGGAAAACCTCACTTCTACTCAAGTGGTAAAAATAAGTAGGTTCCACTCGCCACAGGCGATGCCTTCGGAGAAAATGTAGCAAGAAGAAGAAGATAAACTTATACTATCAGTATCTTTGATAACACCATTCCTTGGCTTAAAGGTTGGTATGAGGCTGACCACCCATACTGTAAAAAAATAGTTCACTTTGCCAATGCCATCCCTGTTTCAGGGAAGGTCGGCAAGAGTTGCAGGGCTTATGTTCATTTGAGATTGGGTTTTTATGTTGTAAATCCACATGCGGCATGTGTAAGCGCAAACTTACACGTGTCGGCTTACGGCAATGCATCTAATATGAATCTTACATGTAATATGATGGAAGGTTGTGGATTCGCACAAAAATATACCATTAATATTTCCAATATGCTCTTCGCTGGGTTGAAAAATTCATAAACCTTTACCAATGACCGGTCACCAAAGGTCCATCCAGCCTTACAGCAACTGGGTCTTGCTTGAGTATTGGCGCTTTGTAGCGACGACCAAGCTCGTACACCTCTGTGGCACTACAACAAGTGTTATAGATCCCTAGAGTCTTTAGAATCTAGGGAGTCTCCCGCACAGGATTTCTTAAAAAAAAAATAATATATATATATCTTAGGTTTTAAAATTAGGTTGTAAATTATCTTAGGCTTTAGATTTTTTTTAAACCATTCATCGAGAGAGAGAAAGCGTTGACGTTCTGCAACTCCAAAAATCTCAATTTACACCAGTGTACACTAGCTTTGAAGTTCATACCACTTTATTCTTAAAACTGTGTAATTTTTTATCTGGTTCAATGTTGTAGTCAGTTTTCCCATACAACCTTTTTGCTTCTGAATATTCTGGATATATTAAAGATTTTAAATTATGATTACGGTCGTTACACATCTTAAAGAATGAAAAAAATGGATTTTACTGACCGTGCAAAAGAAAAGAACGATTTTCTCTACGTTTCATCGGTGTCATATCCGACGTCTTCTATAATAAAAATACCTACAACCTTCGGCCTCGAACAAACAACAATAATTCAACAGTTCGTGGTTCCTCTTTGTAGAGGACACACGTCCCCTGAAGACGTCGGATATGACTCCGATGAAACATAGAGAAAATCGTTCTTCTCTTCTGCACGGTCAGTAAAATCCGTTTTTTTCATTCTTTAATTCTGGATATGTTTATATCCCCAGTACGGAATACTTTTTTAAGCACATTCATTGATTTCCTACCTTCATTGATTGACGACACTTTAAACTATGTGAACAGTCACATATATATATATATATATATGAGGATAATTTATTTAATTAAAATTTAATACATGACAAAAGAGCGCCGTTTTTGTGTATGTCACACCTCAAGGGCCCTCCTAATCATGAATGAGATATTTTAAAAAGGTGCTGTTTGAGTGCTTTCTTAAAAATAATAAAGCACATGTATTAGTTATTCAAGAACAGAAATCACAAAGGCTTAGCACATATTTTCACTTGCAATCTTTTGAATTCTTCAACACAGATGTCAGGGATAAGTTTAAAGTTGGATGACGTCTATGATTGACAGCCGCACTGTATGCATGTTTACACTTGACGCCTATGCGCGTCACCCGCACTTGAAGAGTTAAAGGATAAGGCTCAAGATGTTGTGTGTTTGTCTGCAGTTTAATTGGAGGCTCTGACTACAAGCTCATCTACCGCCACTACGCCACACTTTACTTTGTCTTCTGCGTGGACTCCTCAGAGAGTGAGCTGGGAATCTTGGATCTGATTCAGGTATGATCAACTTCACTTCAATAGGAGTTGTAGGGCCGGCTGATGATGCTGGAGGGATGTTTTCCGGGATCTTTTGCCGTGGTCTGTGGGAGCTGGAGCTTCTGGACGTTTCACTCATGTCTACGATAGGCTTTTTTAGCGTAAAAGTGAAAGTGCTATGGGAGAATACAAATCCGTACACAAGAGATCCCAGAAACATCTCTCCAGCATCAATTTACTTTCAGTCAGATGACTTTAGATCAGATCCATCAAAATAGGGCGTCTGCAGTGGGCTTGTCACATCATTAGAATAAAACCCCATTAAGCGCCTAACCTCTCATCACCACAAGGCCGAAGGAAACCAGGGCTGGCAGTCTCATCAGGACGGTAGATAGCATGTTACCGTCGACGGTACGTTAGAGATACCTATTTGAAAGCTTGCAATAGCGCCGCTAGGTGTCAATGCGTGCATATGATTGGTCAAATAGTTCAATACCTTTCATCGGTACAATGTTAACGAGCTTTGGTAGACTCAACTGACGGTAACGTTCGTGGTAACTACCATATTTATGGTAGCATATCAAGCAAATTGAACTGCCTGATACGCAAACGATTGGAGTAAACTAGTAGGTATCTGCAGTTATTTGAAATAATCTTCTTTTTGAAAGTACGAAATTACATTTAAGATTTATACGAGTATTAAATGTATTACCATAAGCAGACACGTACCTATATGTTCTCGCTTACACATGCTGCATGTGGACCTAGAATATAAAAACCCAAATTTCAGATGAACATAAGCACTGCAACTTTTGCCGACTTTTCCTGAAACAGGGGTGATTTTTACAAAGTGAAACATTTTTTTACAATGTGAGTGTTCAGCCTCATATCGACCTACCAGACAAGGAATAAATTTTAAATTAAATAAAATTCATAAAACAATATTTAAAAAAAACAGTAAAGAAAAATAAAACTTATAGATTAAATTAAGAAAATTAAAATGGTAAGGGTAAGGGTTCCTTGACTTATAGGTTGGTATGCGGCTGACCACCCATGCTGTAAAAATGGTTCACTTTGCCAATGTCACCCCTGTCTCAGGGAAGGACGGCAAGAGTTGCTCGGTGTATGTCCATTTGAGATGGTTTTTATGTTGTAGGTTCACATGCGGCATGTGCAAGCGCGAACTTGTACGTGTCTGGTTGTGAAAATGCATGTAATGTGAATCTCCATTGTAACATATCTTTGCAACTTAGATTAAATTAGATTAGAAAATAGTTAATTTCTTGACGTATAGGTTGGTATGAGGCTGAACCACCATGATTTCAAAAATGGTTCACTTTGCAAATGCCACCTCTGTTTCAGAGAAGGTTGGAAACAAATGCAGGGTTTATTTTCACGTGAGTTTTCGTTTATTTTATACGTACACATGCAGCATGTGAAAGAGCGAACTTACACGTGTCTGCTTGTGAGCGTGCATTAAATATGATTCCCTTGAATATCAATACATCTTTGATCTTTGATTATGGATTTATGATATTTGTAATAGATATGATTTAACTTAGGATACGATTTTTGGATTTATTTAATTTAATTTTAATTTCATTTTGTTTTTATTTTTTTTATTAAATTTATTTTGTTTATTTTTTATTTCTTTTTAAATTTTAATCACGAGTAAATACGCGGAAGTTCGTGTTTACTCATGCTACACGTGAAGTTTCTAAATAAGCGTCATAAACCCTGCAACTTAGGTTATTTACGTCGAAGGCTGCTGGCATATCATAGCGGCAGATTTGGTCAACAATAATGAATGGTAGACCTAGTAGAGAAGATACGTTGACAGTGTCCATAAAATAAAGCCATACAAAATGGCGTCAAGGGAACAGCTGATCAATAATTCTACGTATTTCTTAAAAAATACCTAAACGTCATTCAATTGATTTCGCGAACTATCATGACCGGTAGCTGACTGCCAAGACTTGCTTTGATAATACTTACCATCGTTACCTGTCGCCATACAAAAAAATATCCAATATGGCCGCAGGTGAACAGCTGATTAATAATTCTACGTATTTCATAAAAAAGTACCTAAACGTCACTCGGTACATTTGGCGACCTATCATTCCGGTAGCTGACATGTCTTGACTCGCATTTTTACCGCTTACCGTCGTTACCTGTCCCCATACAAAAAAAATAAACAAAATGGCCGCAGGTGAACAGCTGATTAGAGATTGACAGGTGTTCATACTAATCTGAACGACAATCGGTAGGTAGGATCTACCGTTTGTGTTGAGACTGCCAGCCCAGGAAGGCCAAAAATGCAATGGATAGATGGTGTTAACAGAGATGCAGCAAAAGCGATCATACATGGTTGAAAAGCAAAGGCGATGGACAGACAAGAGTGGAGGAGAATCCTAGATTCAGCCAAGACTCACCCAGGGCATTTAATATTGTTACGAACTATGAGTTTGTGTGTGCATGTACCTAGGCACGTAGTTGCTGGTGTGCGTAACTGGAATAGTGTTGAACAGCTTGTATAATGATGAAATGGATGATAATAGACTACTCTGGAACAATTTACTATAGAAGAATCTGGAATACACAAGAAACGCCCATATCTGTTACTGTTACTGTATCCTGCCGCCGTTCCACTAGGGGTGGCCGGTACCTCCGCAGATGCGCCTCCACTTTTTTCTGTCCTTACAAACCACTTTCATTTCCTCAATATTCATCACCTTTTTCATACATACTCTTCTCTTATTTTCACTCTGCAGGTTCCATTCTTTCGCAATCTCACCTATTTGGTCTAACCATTCTTTCCTCGGCCTTCCCCTTCCGCGCTTTCCTCTGACATTTCCTTTGTACACTTTCTTCGTTAGTCGTTCATCATCCATTCTTTCGAGATGTCCGAACCATCTCATCGTACTTTTTTGTACTTTCATTCTCATATTCTCTTTTATACCACACTCGTTCATCACCCAATCATTACGTACTCTATCATTCAGTGTTTTTCCAGCCATTGCTCTCAGATAAGCCATTTCAACCGTACATACTTTACTCAGCTCACATTCATTAACTGTCCACGCCTCACTTCCATACATCAATGTCGGAACCAATATACCATTGTGGACCGCCAATCTCATATTCTTCGTAAGTTTCCTATTTCTTGCAATTCTTCCAATCGTTCCCATTACACTTCTTCCTCTACTAGCACGCTTTTCCAATTCTTTCGTCAATTTCCCATTCGACTCAAACTTGCTTCCCAGATAATCAAATTCTTTCACGACCTCCACTCTTGTTTCATTCAGTCTTATCTCAATTTCCTCGCATTCCTCAGTCCTGTCAAACACTAATACTTTCGTCTTACTGGCATTCACTTTTAAACCGTTCTTACTAAAAGCATCATTCATTTTGGTGAGTATCATCTGGAGCTCCTCCGCTGTATCAGCCAACACTACGGCATCGTCAGCATAGAGAAGAACTCCAACATTCGTCTCACCCACTTTCACACCATAATGAGAAATTTCTGCTTCTTTCATACAATTGTCCATGATTATGTTAAATAACCACGGACTCATTACACACCCCTGTCGTACTCCCTTGTAAACATCAAACCATTCGCTACATTTACCATCCACTCTTACACACGCCAAACTATTTTCATAGATGGCGCGTATTCCATTCAGAAGCTTGCCGTTCACACCGTACTTTAGGAGTACTTTCCACATCATACCTCTGTCCACCGAGTCAAAAGCCTTCTCGAGATCCACAAAAGCCGTGTAGACCTTCCGACCCACAGCCAGATGTTTTTCAACAATCTGTCTGAGAGTGAAGATCTGGTCTACACACCCTCTTCCTGGCATAAAGCCAGTCTGGATATCAGAAACCCCATGACCGGTAGACAGTCTCACTTTTTTTATGAGAACCTTACACAATACTTTACCAGCTATACTGAGAAGACTGATGGGCCTGAAATTTTGGCAGTCCTTTTTGTCACCCTTTCCTTTGTAGATAGGAACAATGACCGCCTTTTTCCAGTCCATCGGCACTTTACTCTCTTTCACACACATCTTGCACAGTTCAAACATCCATTCAACCATGCACTCCCCAGCACATTTGATCATCTCAGCATTCACACCATCATTCCCAGCAGCTTTTCCATTCTTCAGATCTTTTATACTTATTATCACATCCTCTTTCACAATTTCTTCATCGCTGTCATTATATTCAACATCATAATAGTCTCTTTCGCCCTGGCCATATAAATTTTTAAAATATTCATTCCATCTCTTCCTTACATCACTTTCGTCCCACAGCAAGATTCCCTCAGCGTTTTTAATGCCTGGGGTGGTTGATCCGCGACTTTCGTTTTTATCACGTACCCAGCTCCAGAATGATTTTTTATTGGTGAGGAAATTCTGCTGCGCTCTCTCATTTTCCTTACTTTCTATTTTCATCTTACTCTCAAAGACAACGGTTTTGGCTCTTCGTTTTGCTTGCTTATATATCTCTTCTAGAGCTTGATTTTTCCTATCATTCAGCCATCTATTAAAAGCATTCTTCTTCTGTTCAATAGCTTCTCTCACTTCGTCATTCCACCATGCATCACCTCTTCTTTTACAGACCTTCGCTTCACCACAAACAGATTTCGCACATTCAATCATATTTTCTTTCATTTTTGACCACATTTTTTCAACACATCCTTCTTCTTTTGTTTTTTTTAACTCATCGTGGTTAAGTCTTTCATTCATCTCACATTTGTACTTTTCTTTTATACTTACATCATTCATTTTTTCAACTTTTATTCGCTTCATACTCACCAATTCCTTTTGTGCTCTTCTTTTTACATCTCCTATCATTATTCTCGAGCACAGCAAATAGTGGTCTGTGTTCAGCGCAGCTCCACGGTATACTCGAGAGTCTCTTACATCCCCTCTCATTCTTTCATCCACACAGATGTAGTCAATAATTGTACGGTTGCCCGCTCTGTTCTGCCACGTATACAAATGTATACTTTTGTGGTTGAACCAGGTATTCGACGTAAAGAGTCTATGCTCCATACATAGGCTTATTAGCGCTCTACCGTTATCATTGGCTACACCTTTACCACTCGGTCCTACCACATTTTCGCTATCATCTTGTCTCATACCTACCCATCCATTAAAATCTCCTAGTAGAATCGTTCTTTCATTCTCTTCTTTCTGTCTCATAACAATGTTAACTTTCTCCCAGAATTCTTCTTTCACTACCCTGCATTCCGAGTCCACTGGGGCGTAGCACGCAATCAGTAGAACTTTCATCCGTCCAAATCTCATTCTCACTAACAATATTCTCGGGGAGACTCTTTCATACTTAGTAATACAACCTTTCGCTTTTTCATCAATGATAACACCTACACCCTGTCTCTTGTATCCATCTTTCACCCCACACCATACAAAAAATTCACCATTTACCATTTCCTTTTCTCCATCTCCTATCATTTTCGTCTCAGTCACACAAAGAACTTTTATTCCTCTCTCTTTCATAATATTTGAGATTTCCCTCTCTTTACAGTCATTCCAGTCCCTCACGTTCCACGTTGCAAACTTCCATTCCTCTTTCTTCGCATACTTTCTTCTCACACATTCTTTTCGTCGCTCGCACACTTCTTCAGCCTTCCTGACAGAATCAGCTTTGACGCCTCTACAGAGGCCATTTGACACTCCCACGGCTTCCGGGCGGCGGAGGTTGTCAGTCTCTGCGCGCCCCCTCTCGTGCTGTGCAGCGCCGTCCTCGCAGTTGTCAGCTGGTGGCCTGCAGTACAGGCGACGTCCCGCCCGCCTGCCACGCTTGCGCCTCCTCCCCCCAGCACTATCCACGACATGTCCTCCCCGTCCCTGCACTACCCTCCGCACACAATCGCTCACTTCAATGTGACAGACAGGGCTATGTCTTCTCAGACTTAGGAGTTCATTGATCGTATAAGATCGCACCATTTATTAAGTTATATTAAATTATTTATATTATTACGTTAAAATCCAATAATTCAAATCAAATATTGACACATTAAAATTTGAACACAAATCATTTTTATCACATTAACCGGTCACAAGCATTGGTCACAACATTAAAATCCATTATTCTTTAAAGTAAATTAGTTAAAATATTTATATCATATTATCGTCAAAAATTTAAAATTATTAATCCGCAAAATTATATTGTCACAAAAAAAAAAAACTATTTGTCATTCAGATTAAAAACACAAATTACACAAAAACGTTACATTCATTACGAGTATTATGGGTTATGATATATTAAGTAAAAAATTGTAATTTATCCTTAATTATTAATTCAAATGTACTATTTTACGAAACAATTAATTTGATTTATTATTTAAAAAACAATCGCGGATCTGACAGGACGTGGATATGAACTGTATAAATATAAGCTGCAATTGTGTGGTGTTTCAGAGTCGCTTGAAACATTGTGACGTGAAGTCGATATAAGCAGAGCAAGAAAAGTAATCAATTGTAAACCGATATTGTGCAAAATAAATCTTGTTAAGTAAATAAATTGCAGTTTGATTAAATGAACTCAAGTAAATTCATAACAATATGATTTGTGAATATTAAGATATCTTGGAGTGTTAGATTATTATAGATAACAGACTAATGATGCTATTCTGCTGCAGGTGTTTGTGGAGACGCTGGACAAATGCTTTGAGAATGTGTGCGAGCTGGACCTGATCTTCCACGCGGACTGCGTGCACCACATCCTCAGCGAGCTGGTGATGGGAGGCATGGTGCTGCAGACCAACATGGCCGACATCCTGGCCAGGATACAGGAGCAGAACAAGCTGCAGAAGCAGGAGGTAACGCACCACACAACATTCTCACTTGTTCCTCGATTATTATAATAATAATAATAGGATGGTTTATTGTCCGGTCGATAGCTCAGTTGGTAGAGTGCTTGCATTCCATGCTGTGAGCTCGGGTTCCAATTCCACCGGGGGTGTCAGAAATGATTTCCCGTTTCATTCTTTATTTCAAACCCCAAAATAAAACACCGGCAAGGTTTACTCAGCCTTCACAAGAAATGAGTACCAGCCCCTTTGGGAGCTGGAAAATCCCCTTCGGGAGCTGGGAAATCCCCTATGAAGTGGTTGGCGTAAGGCTGGCTCCATTACCTGTAAAAATAAATAGGTTCCACCCGCTACATGCGAAACCCTTCGGGGATAACGCTGCAAGAAGTTACACTATATGTGTAGCGTAGTTGCGTTTTTTTGCATTGTGTTACTTGATAGTGCCTGTAATATCACTATACTGAAATAAATCACTACATTTTAAATTATTGAACCCATGAAAATCATAACAATGTGTTGTGTGTGTTGCAGGCTGGTTTGTCTGCGGCCCCCGCCCGCGCTGTCTCGGCTGTGAAGAGTATGAACCTGCCCCAGCAGATCAGGGACATGAAGCTGCCCGACATCCCACAGGCAATCAAGGTGACCCAACATTACCTAACCTAACCTAACCTAGTGCTCACATCTCAAGTGACTGCGGTGAAGAGTATGAACCTGCCCCAGCAGATCAGGGACATGAAGCTGCCCGACATCCCACAGGCAATCAAGGTGACCCAACATTACCTAACCTAACCTAACCTAGTGCTCACATCTCAAGTGACTGCGGTGAAGAGTATGAACCTGCCCCAGCAGATCAGGGACATGAAGCTGCCCGACATCCCACAGGCAATCAAGGTGACCCAACATTACCTAACCTTACCTAACCTAGTGCTCACTTCTCAAGTGACTGCGGTGAAGAGTATGAACCTGCCCCAGCAGATCAGGGACATGAAGCTGCCCGACATCCCACAGGCAATCAAGGTGACCCAACATTACCTAACCTAACCTAGTGCTCACATCTCAAGTGACTGCGGTGAAGAGTATGAACCTGCCCCAGCAGATCAGGGACATGAAGCTGCCCGACATTCCACAGGCAATCAAGGTGACCCAACATTCAGTGGCGTGACTACCTTACAAGCTAAAAAGCTAAGCATGCGTAACCTCAGAAATGAAAATAAAGAATATTTTTGAGTAGATTTAAGATATACATCAATATTCCTGCTACTGCCATCTGTGAGGTAAAGTGGGATATTAATATTAGTCATTGCCGAACGAAACTCTGTTCAAACGTGATTGAGAATTGTATGCCTGGCTTTGTTTAACGTATGAAAAAGCTTGACCTCTGTAAGTTTGTATGAAGATAGTCGCTTGAGCTCTTTTAATTCTAAATGAAAACACACATTCACAGATATTGCTTGGAGATGTGGCTTGGAGTACGCATGATAATAATATTCAGAGAAGCTAAGCTTTTCGTCCATTAAATTTTACGATTCCAGACTGAAGCTGTTTACAGATTTATGAATGACTTATGTATTGTGTTTTGAAAACACTGTCGCGTCAGGTTCAAATATCATAATAAATAACTTATTGCTTGTCTGCGATCGAGAATCCGGTTTTTATAGTATACAATGAATTCCTATGAAAATATAGTTGTACTTAGTAAGGATCTTAAGTATGTAAAGATTTATTAATTAATCCAAAATCAAAGTCTGAAGAGATTGAAGAGATGAAGAGAAACACTGAGGAAAGAAACAAAGGGGTAAGATTTATTATTTGTGATTTCGTGCAACTTTAATTATCCAGCATGCGCATGGCAGAAACCGTAGGCACGCCACTGCCAACATTACCTAACCTAACCTAACCTAGTGCTCACATCTCAAGTGACTGCGGTGAAGAGTATGAACCTTCCCCAGCAGATCAGGGACATGAAGCTGCCCGACATCCCACAGGCAATCAAGGTGACCCAACATTACCTAACCTAACCTAACCTAGTGCTCACATCTCAAGTGACTGCGGTGAAGAGTATGAACCTTCCCCAGCAGATCAGGGACATGAAGCTGCCCGACATCCCACAGGCAATCAAGGTGACCCAACATTACCTAACCTAACCTAACCTAGTGCTCACATCTCAAGTGACTGCGGTGAAGAGTATGAACCTGCCCCAGCAGATCAGGGACATGAAGCTGCCCGACATCCCACAGGCAATCAAGGTGACCCAACATTACCTAACCTAACCTAACCTAGTGCTCACATCTCAAGTGACTGCGGTGAAGAGTATGAACCTTCCCCAGCAGATCAGGGACATGAAGCTGCCCGACATCCCACAGGCAATCAAGGTGACCCAACATTACCTAACCTAACCTAACCTAGTGCTCACATCTCAAGTGACTGCGGTGAAGAGTATGAACCTTCCCCAGCAGATCAGGGACATGAAGCTGCCCGACATCCCACAGGCAATCAAGGTGACCCAACATTACCTAACCTAACCTAACCTAGTGCTCACATCTCAAGTGACTGCGGTGAAGAGTATGAACCTGCCCCAGCAGATCAGGGACATGAAGCTGCCTGACATCCCACAGGCAATCAAGGTGACCCAACATTACCTAACCTAACCTAACCTAGTGCTCACATCTCAAGTGACTGCGGTGAAGAGTATGAACCTTCCCCAGCAGATCAGGGACATGAAGCTGCCCGACATCCCACAGGCAATCAAGGTGACCCAACATTACCTAACCTAACCTAGTGCTCACATCTCAAGTGACTGCGGTGAAGAGTATGAACCTGCCCCAGCAGATCAGGGACATGAAGCTGCCCGACATCCCACAGGCAATCAAGGTGACCCAACATTACCTAACCTAACCTAGTGCTCACATCTCAAGTGACTGCGGTGAAGAGTATGAACCTGCCCCAGCAGATCAGGGACATGAAGCTGCCCGACATCCCACAGGCAATCAAGGTGACCCAACATTACCTAACCTAACCTAACCTAGTGCTCACATCTCAAGTGACTGCGGTGAAGAGTATGAACCTGCCCCAGCAGATCAGGGACATGAAGCTGCCCGACATCCCACAGGCAATCAAGGTGACCCAACATTACCTAACCTAACCTAACCTAGTGCTCACATCTCAAGTGACTGCGGTGAAGAGTATGAACCTGCCCCAGCAGATCAGGGACATGAAGCTGCCCGACATCCCACAGGCAATCAAGGTGACCCAACATTACCTAACCTAACCTAGTGCTCACATCTCAAGTGACTGCGGTGAAGAGTATGAACCTGCCCCAGCAGATCAGGGACATGAAGCTGCCCGACATCCCACAGGCAATCAAGGTGACCCAACATTACCTAACCTAACCTAGTGCTCACATCTCAAGTGACTGCGGTGAAGAGTATGAACCTGCCCCAGCAGATCAGGGACATGAAGCTGCCCGACATCCCACAGGCAATCAAGGTGACCCAACATTACCTAACCTAACCTAGTGCTCACATCTTAAGTGGTATTTAAATTAAGTGTACCTAATTTTTTTTTTTTAAATGAATTATGCTCATCGGATATTAGACTAACCGCTGTGGGAAAACTTACATTATTCTCAATTATTTTTTGGCGACGTAGCCAATATTTTCAGAAGGAGCTCTTGTATGAAAAAGGTGATGGATATGAATGAATTGTAAGAGGTATGGAAGGATAGGAAGAAATGAAGGCAGCTCTGGCCACCCCTAGAGGAATCGGGACAGAGTTACAGTTACAGTATAAATATGACCTATTTAAGTGTTGATTTTTGTTTGCCTCTTCCAGGATTTGAAGTTCTGACCTAGTGGTCAGCAGCAGCTGTCTGACCACCGCTCCTACGCGAGCCCCGGCCTGCAGACGCCATCCAAGGATTTCTCCGCAGGCTTCTTCACCACCCCCATCAACCTGGCGGCCAACGTCCTGCACTCCCTGTACTCCACCACCTCGCACCAGGACTACGAAGACCTGCAGAACCTCCAGAAACCGTTTGCACCTAAATTCCCGCTACAAATACAGCCGTCTCCGACTGGGGAGCTCCAAGACGCCATGTTTCGCGATGCCGTCATCAAGATTCAACCGGAATACAACAAAAACACCGAAACAAACGCAAACGATGACTTGAATTTGAATCAAGAGAGCAACTTTGCTTCCGGGTATCAGGACATCAGCAAGCAGTCTATGGATTACGAATACTCGGAGAATGTGATGAGTAATTTATCATTGAAAGCAAATCGTGCGCTGGTTATTAATAAGCTAGATAAAAGCTTGCAGAGGAATTCAACAGATGGTGAGTCTAGCGGGGACACGAACCGCAGGGCCAGCAAGAAGAGTAAGAAGCGGTCGGTAAAGAAGAAACCTTCGGATCTTGTTAGCTTGTGCAGGCCGACCTTGATGTACCCCAGCAGGGAAATGGAATGTCAGCCGCAAATGAAGAACCATAAATACATGTGAGGGATATATATGGTACAAAGTTGTATTAATGTTTATAATCAAAGTTATACCTACCCTATTCACTGTTTATAAAAAAGATCTCTGTGTAATGTTGTTCAACCTGTTTTAATTCTTCAAAAAAGTATTCTAAAAAATAACAGTAATTTAATTCATGTCATTTAAAAAAAATCTAAATTTCAATGTCATTTAAATAAAATTATCACAGTATTGGAAGTTTTGTATGAAAATATAATATTTGTTTTCCTCAATAGATGGCAGTATTCTTTTAAATAAATTGATGAAATTGGGCCTTAGATTTTTCTCTGAAAACTGTAATTATCATGAAAAATGAGTTTTTTTTTCTTTTGAATCTTAAATTATATATTTCTCTTCTCTGTTTATAAATGTGAATAAAACTCTTTTCTTGCAACAAATGGTAGTGTATCCTTCTTAAATGTCATTTATTGTAAACAAGGTTAACGTCCATTTTATCTTAATTGCCATTTGTAGTGTCCACGATAAAAAACAATATAAAGTAGCCTATTTTCTGTATAATGGTTGATTTTTTAAATATCCCTTTCAAATTGTTAACTTATAACTAAATGAGACTTCAGTTATCTTATATAATCATATTAAATGCAATCCCAC
The DNA here is from genome assembly GCA_951799405.1 of Agapetus fuscipes. NCBI lineage: Eukaryota > Metazoa > Arthropoda > Insecta > Trichoptera > Glossosomatidae > Agapetus > Agapetus fuscipes. The sequence goes on from OX637354.1 coordinate 4,019,153, forward strand.
AAGCAGAAACTTATAAGTTCACGCTTTCACATGCCGCATGCGGACTTGCAACGTAAAAACCCAATCTCAAATGAACATAAGCCCTGCAACTCTTGCCAACCTTCCCTGAAACAGGAGTGAGATTGGTAAATTAAATTAGGCTGATTTTGGTGAGTGCTGTTTTTGTGTGTATCACACCTCAAGAGCCCTCTGTGAGTTTGGTCGTCGCTGTAGAAAGCGCCAATTCTCATGCAAGAACCAGTTGCTGTAAGGCTGGATTGACCTTTTGATGACCGGTCTTTGGTAAAGGTTTATGAATTTTTCAACCCAACAAAGAGCAAATTTAAATAAATGGTATATTTTTATTGCTCCCCTGGGATTCAAACCCACAACCTTCCATTTACGAGACCACTGGACTACGGACCGGTCAAAATGAACATTTTGTTTACAGTATGTGTGGTCAGTCTCATTCCAACCTACAAGTCAAGGAATCATTTTTCAAAAAAGAAATTGTTTGAGATGAAATATCTATTAGCAACCAGGCCGTGAGACGACACAATTTTGTCGTGTATGGAATCTGTGTGGAGTCCATTCACATAATATGTTTTTCCAAATTTTGCTAGACCGCTATCATATATCATTTGTAATCCTTTTTATGAAGTTGTCCATTTTGTGTAATTCTTTGACATTCCGAAGAGAAAAGAATTGATTGAAATTTTCAAAGTAATTTTAAGTACTTAGGTACATATTGTGTTATATTACCTACTATGATATCAATTAGAATTTATATTAAAAGAAAAGATATTATAAAAGACAAATATAATTATTAAAAATATATATAAAAGAAAAAAATGCAATGAATTTATTTTAATTTTAAGTTTTTTTACATCATTTGACATATAATTCAAGATGGCCACTAAAAAGCTAGGTTAGGTTTGCCATATGTGTAAAATATCACTTTTGGGGATTTTTTTGCTATAAGTGTATCCAGTGCTAAATGCAGTACTGTGCACTTTAGTGTCTTTTCAAACTGCCTACATAATCTTTAGTTCGGCCAGGTGATGATGATGATGATGATGAGTTGATGATTTCTTTAAAGCGCCGTTTCGTGATGTAGTCACTCCAAGGGCGCTTGTGCAAATGATGCCAGAAATTTGCTTGTCTTCAGTGCATTCCAGAACTTTCCATGGTCCTCTAGCTCTCTCACATGATGTGGCAGGTGGTTCCAGGCCAGAGGACCAGCAACTGCAAATGCACGCTCTCCAAACATTGTGTTAACTCTTCTTATTGATTCTTCAATCTTTGATTTGGCTCCAGTTTCAGCCGAGCGCAGTGTTAGGCTTTTTTTGCCGAGGGTGACTGGTTTGATTAAATCAGTGAGATACTCGTATTTGGGTGTTTTTCCAAATAAAGCTTTGTGGACCATCGTGCACACTTTAAACTCGATGCGCTCTGGAACACGGAGCCAGTGAAGCTTCTGGAGAAGAGGAGTAATGTGAGTAAATTTTAACTGTCCAGCAATCATGCGAGCGCATGCATTGACGACCAATTGTAGCCTATTCCATTGACATTTCGGTTGGCCTGCATATAAGCTATTGCAGTAGGTGACATCACATTCTCCAAATTTTAAATACGCTGTGTTCATGAAAGTCGTCATGGCGACCTCCTTCTTTTCCTTATTTTGTTGCCACTTCTATCAAAGATTGGCGATCATCATGGCTATGACCTTTGATGCTGCGACTCGAAATAGGGACTTCATGCTTTTGTTGAACCATTGTCGCAGGTTTATCAGGCCACAATGATCGCTACCTCCAGAATACAGATGATTTTATTTAAAAGTATAACGGTAAGGGTGACTCATACATCAAAGGTTCGCAAAGATAAAAACTATAGAAAAACATATTTGTACTGAATAATATTTGGGACGTATTAAACAGATTAATCCATGAAATAATTCTGCTGGATTAGTAAGTCATCAATCTATGAACCATAGATTAGTGAACTATCATAGGGAAATATTTTAGATAACTGAAATTAGAGTCACGCAATTATCATGAAATAACAAACAGATGTTTTTTGATCACTAAAAAATTTAAAATATCTACAAGTAAGCTACACATATAGTGTATCTTCTTTCCAGTGGTGAGTGGAACCTAAATAAGGGGGCTAGCCTTTTGCCAATCACTTCAGTTGCAGTAGGGATTTCCCAGCTTTCGAAGGGACTGGTACCTACCAGCTCTGTGCCTACCAGTGGCGAAGGGTGCCATGCAAGCCGGTTTCCTGTTTAAAATGAGGCAGAAATGATAATAAAGTAGACTGCATGGTTTCAATGGGGGAAAAATATGTATTGTTTCTTTGGTTTTAAATGTACATTTTTACTTTATGCCTATATTTTTTAACTACTTTGTTACATCATTTTAAAAGGGAAGCCGATGGGAACCGGCTTGTATGGCACCCTTCCCCACTGGTACCTACTCATTTCTTGTGAAGGCGGAGTAAGCCTTGCCGGTATTACATTTTGCCTTGAAATTAACCTTGAGACGGGTAATCACTTCTGACTCCCTCAGTGGGATTCGAACCCGAGCTCATGACATGGAATGCAAGCAATCTAACAACTGAGGTATCGACCGGAGCCTATATTAATTCTAACCATTGATAAACTTAATAGAGATAGATGGAGCATCCAGTTTGGAATGCGAAAAGGTGCAGTCTTTGTAAATCAAAGTCTTGTTATAGTCAGTTTCCAATCAACCGTTATAGATAACTGTCAAACAAAAATCCTTGTTAGTTTATGTCTTTTTTTTTAAATATGACGCTGATATCTCATGTCTCTTTATTCCATTGTATACCTACTAGGGGCGTTGCCCCTGGCTGCTACGCAGCCCAACCCCTTAACATTTGGTGAATGTGTATATTGCGCATAGTTTCCTCGCGTTAAAATTCGGAAAACTTGTAAAATAAAAACATGCAGCCTTTGTAAAAGAAAATCGACCACCCATAGTTTAAAAAATGGTTCACTTTGAAGATTTCAGCTGTGTTTCAGGGAAGATTGGCAAGAGTTGCAGGGCTTATATTAATTTGAGATTGGGTTTTTATGTTGTAAGTCAACATGCATTATGTGTAAGCGCGAACTTATAAATGTCTGCTTGTGGGAATGCATTTAATATGAATCTCGATTGGTATGTATCTTTGCAACTTAGATTATAGAACTTAATAAAATAATTTCCTTGACTTATAGGTTAGTATGTGGCTGACCACCCATACTGTAAGAATGGTTTACCATGAAAATTTTATCTCTGTTTGAGGAAAAGTCGGCAAGAGTTGCAGGGCTTATGTTCATTTGAGATTAGTTTTTTATTTTATAAGTCCACATGGGGCATTTGTAAGCGCGAACTTATACCTGTCTGCTTGTGGGAGTGCATTTAATATGAATCTCAAATGGTATGTATCTTTGCAACTTAGATTATAGAACTTAATAAAATAATTTCCTTGACTTATAGGTTAGTATGTGGCTGACCACCCATACTCTAAGAATGGTTTACAATGAAAATTTTATCTCTGTTTGAGGAAAAGTCGGCAAGAGTTGCAGGGCTTATGTTCATTTGAGATTTGTTTTTTATTTTATAAGTCCACATGGGGCATTTGTAAGCGCGAACTTATACCTGTCTGCTTGTGGGAATGCATTTAATATGAATCTCAAATGGTATGTATCTTTGCAACTTAGATTAAAGAACTAAACAAAATAATTTCCTTGACTAAAAGGTTAGTATGTGGCTGACCACCCATACTGTAAGCAATGGTTCACAATGCAAATTTTATCTCTGTTTGAGGAAAAGTCGGCAAGAGTTGCAGGGCTTATGTTCATTTGAGATTAGTTTTTTTTATTTTGCAAGTCCACATTGGGCATTTGTAAGCGTGAACTTGTACCTGTCTGCTTGTGGGAATGCATTTAATATGAATCTCAAATGGTATGTATCTTTGCAACTTAGATTATAGAACTAAACAAAATAATTTCCTTGACTAAAAGGTTAGTATGTGGCTGACCACCCATACTGTAAGCAATGGTTTACCATGCAAATTTTATCTCTGTTTGAGGAAAAGTCGGCAAAAGTTGCAGGGCTTATGTTCATTTGAGATTAGTTTTTTTATTTTGCAAGTCCACATTGGGCATTTGTAAGCGTGAACTTGTACCTGTCTGCGTGTGGGAATGCATTTAATATGAATCTCAAATGGTATGTATCTTTGCAACTTAGATTATAGAACTTAATAAAATAATTTCCTTGACTTATAGGTTAGTATGTGGCTGACCACCCATACTGTAAGAATGGTTTACAATGAAAATTTTATCTCTGTTTGAGGAAAAGTCGGCAAGAGTTGCAGGGCTTATGTTCATTTGAGATTAGTTTTTTATTTTATAAGTCCACATGGGGCATTTGTAAGCGCGAACTTATACCTGTCTGCTTGTGGGAATGCATTTAATATGAATCTCAAATGGTATGTATCTTTGCAACTTAGATTATAGAACTTAATAAAATAATTTCCTTGACTTATAGGTTAGTATGTGGCTGACCACCCATACTGTAAGAATGGTTTACAATGAAAATTTTATCTCTGTTTGAGGAAAAGTCGGCAAGAGTTGCAGGGCTTATGTTCATTTGAGATTAGTTTTTTATTTTATAAGTCCACATGGGGCATTTGTAAGCGCGAACTTATACCTGTCTGCTTGTGGGAATGCATTTAATATGAATCTCAAATGGTATGTATCTTTGCAACTTAGATTAATGAACTAAACAAAATAATTTCCTTGACTAAAAGGTTAGTATGTGGCTGACCACCCATACTGTAAGCAATGGTTCACAATGCAAATTTTATCTCTGTTTGAGGAAAAGTCGGCAAGAGTTGCAGGGCTTATGTTCATTTGAGATTAGTTTTTTTTATTTTGCAAGTCCACATTGGGCATTTGTAAGCGTGAACTTGTACCTGTCTGCTTGTGGGAATGCATTTAATATGAATCTCAAATGGTATGTATCTTTGCAACTTAGATTATAGAACTAAACAAAATAATTTCCTTGACTAAAAGGTTAGTATGTGGCTGACCACCCATACTGTAAGCAATGGTTTACCATGCAAATTTTATCTCTGTTTGAGGAAAAGTCGGCAAAAGTTGCAGGGCTTATGTTCATTTGAGATTAGTTTTTTTATTTTGCAAGTCCACATTGGGCATTTGTAAGCGTGAACTTGTACCTGTCTGCGTGTGGGAATGCATTTAATATGAATCTTAAATGGTATGTATCTTTGCAACTTAGATTATGTAAAGAAATACACAAAATAATTTTCTTGACTTATAGGTTGGTATGAGGCTGACCACCCATACTTTAAAAAATGGTTTACTTTGCAAATTCACCTTTGTTTCAGGGAAGGTTGGCAAGAGTTGCAGGGCTTATGTTCATTTGGAATGGGCTGTTATGTTGTAAGTACACATGCAGCATATGTAAGCGGGAACTTATACATATCTGCTTGTGGGAATGCATTTAATATAAATCTTAAATGATATATATCTTTGCAGCTTAGATTAGATTAGATTAGAACTTATACATGTCTGCTCGTAAGAATGCATGTAATATGAATCTCAAATGTTATATATGTTTGCAACTTAGATTACAGATTGAAATCCATTTTTTTTTGGCTTTTTTTTTATTTTTAATTTGCATGAAATAAAAGAAAATGTAAAAAAAACTTTTAAGTTTTGCCGCTAGATGTCAATATTGTTCCATACATTTTTAGTATGAACAAACAGATTAATTCCTAAAAGATTTCATACATTTGTAAACACACACGCGTAAGCTCGCCGCATTGCAGCATATATACAAAAATTAATTTGCTATAGAGCATGAATGTGTTTCATCTGCTGTGATGGCATTGATTTTGAAAATCGAAACTCGACGACGAATGACGACGACGAAGGGCAATATAATAAAGGATTAAGTTCCATGGCCCATTCACACTATGAAAACAATTTTAAGAAAGTGAATGAGAAGTCTTCCTAGAACATCATACTTCAGGATTTTAATAGACTCATGCACAGACAAATGGCTAGCTTAACAAGGTACTGCCTTTACAAAATAACGGCGACCAGCAGAGACAAATAACTAGCACAACAAGGTACTGCTTTTACAAGAGGATAGCGAGCAACAGAGACAAATGGCTAGCACAACACGGTACTGCCTTTACAAGAGGATGGGGACCAGCAGAGAGAAATGGCTAGCAATGCAAGGCACTTCCTTAACAAGAGGATGGGAACCAGCATAGAAAAATGGCTATGAATGCAAGGTACCTTTACAAGAAGATGGCAACCAACAGGGACAATGGCTAGCACAGTAAGGGACTGCCTTTACAAGAGGATGACAAGCAGCAGAGCCAAATGTAGCAATGCAAAGTACTGTCTGTATAAGAAAATGGCAACCAGCAGAGCCAAATGGCTAGCACAACAACGCACTACCATTATAAAAGGATGGCAACCAGCAGAGACAAATGACTAGCGTAACAAGACACTACCTTTACAAGAAAATGGCAGCCAGCAGAGACAATTGGCTAGCTCAATAAGGTACTGCCTTTATAAAAGGATGGCAATGAGCAGAGACAAATTGGCAAGGTACTGCCTTTATAAAAGGATGGCAACCAATAGGAACAATGGCTACAGCAACAAAACAGAGTGTTTACAAGAGGATGGCAACCAGCAGAGACAAATGGCTACCGCAATAAAACACTGCCTTCACAAGATGACGATGATATGTAATTTTTCTTAGATTAAGAACGGACCTCCAACGATATGGTCAAATTCTTTTGTACATTACCAACAAACAAACAATGAATGGTTACGTAGTAAATGGAATCTACCAAAGATACGTCTAAGCCGATGTCATCTTATCACAAAAATGTTTTTTATTAATCCACAGATTTAATATATGTGTTGAGATAAAAACGGATTAAGATTTACGTCTTTCCGTACACTGCTTTGTATTTTTAATTAGCAATATTTATTCAATCACAATATCTTTTTTTTAAATTCTATACCATGACTCAGCACTTTCTAGTACTTTATTTTATTCAAATGAAAAGATTTAGTGTTGTTTTTTTTATTTATAATTTATGGCTGTATGTCTCTTTGTTTATACCTACCACATTTCTTGCACCAAAATATAAATTATGAATGATTTGAATCTAAGAAGGAAATGATATCACTTTATTTGTGTGTGATTGTTTATTAAGCCATGTCATAAAACATTGAAGACAAAATTGTGACGACATACGGCCAGGTTGAAGAAAAAGCCAAACTGTTAGCTAAGGATTGCAGCCTAATATAGGTTTGTCTGCAAACCAACCAAGATACACATATAGTGTAACTTCTTGCCGCGTTCTCCCCGAAGGGGTCGCATTTAGCAACTAAGCTACACAAAATGTATGACTTCTTGCCGCGTTGTTCCCAAAGGGGTTGCATGTGGCAAGTGGTACCTATTTAATTATACACTTCGGTTTGAAGTGGGGGTTTCCCATCACCCGAGGGGGCTGGTACTCATTTCTTGTGAAGGCTGAGTAAGCCTTGACGGTATTTTATTCTGGATTTGAAATAAACACCGATACGAGAAATCAATCAGACACCCTAAATGGGATTTGAACCTGAGCCCTCGGCATGGAATGCAAGCTTTCTACCAACTGAGCTATCAAACGGAATCCAAGCAAAAATTACATGTTTTTAAATTTGTCCATTCTGTTGAATTGAATGATTTTACTAAACTGAAAATCATTTTTATGATGAAATCTTTTCTCCTTGTCACTTTAAAAGTTTTGATTCGAGATGACCATCATGAATAGATAGATATTTTATCATCCTACATAATTTATGTTCCCATAAATGAAAAAATACTGAAATGATTTATTTGCCGAGCGCCGTTTGTTTTTTAATCACACCTCAAGAGTCCTCTTTGAGCTTGGACGGCACTCTAGAAAGTGTCAATTCTCATTTGCTGTAAGGCTCGGTAAACGTCTGTGTGACCAGTCTTTTGATAAAGTCAGATAAAAATTTTAACCCAGCGAGTAGAATTATTTGAAAAATTAAATGATATTTTTGTGTAATTTGACTGGATTCGAACCCACGACCTTCCATTTACGAGTCCAAAGCATTACCACTAGACTACAGACAGTACCCTGAGTACGAGTTGCAAAACTTGAGTAAAGTGAAGTTTACGGAAAGTATTAAAGTCGTGTATGTTCCTTGACTTATCGGTTGATATGCGGCTGACCACCCATGCTGTAAAAATTGTTCACTTTGCCAATGTCACCCCTGATACAGGGAAGGATGGCAAGAGTTGCAGGGCTTATGTTCATTTGAGATTGGGTTTTTATATTGTAGGTCCACATGCGGCATATGGGAATGCATTTAATATAAATCTTAAATGATATATATCTTTGCAGCTTAGATTAGATTAAAGACTGGTTTTCCCCAAAATCTGCCGTTTTTCTTTGTTTGAACTTGATTTTCTTCATTACTGTAACTCTTTTGCTAAGACCATAAAGTGTAAGAAACAAAAATGGCAGATTTTGGGGAAAATCACTCTTTAATACTTTCCGTAAACTTTACTTTACTCAAGTTTTGCAACTCGTACTCAGGGTACAGGTCTCTAATTGATTGCTTAGTAGCTTAGTGAAGCACGTCACTAAACTAAGCACTTCAACAAATCTGTTTCATGAACTTTGGAAATATTGGTTACTAAGCTAACTGCTTGTATAATATAATAAATGAAATCAACGCACAATAATTAGTGTGCATGTACTTGGTTGTATCTTACAATGACAATTTATTTAGTCACAGGGTGTCCTTCTTTATTTCCTTTTTTTAAAAGTGTGATGGTTTGTGTATTTACATTGTCTAATCTAATCTAAGTTGCAGAGATATGTAACATAAGGGATTCAAATTATATGCATTCTCACAAGCAGACACGTATCTAATCTAATCTAATCTAAGCTGCAAGGATATACATCATTTAAGATATATATTAAATGCATTCCCACAAGCAGACATGTATAATTTCGCGCTAACACAATATGCCGCATGTGGACCTAAATTATAAAAACCCAATCTCAAATGAACATAAGCCCTGCAACTCTTGCCGTCCTTTCCTGAAACAGGGGTGACATTGGCAAAGTGAACCATTTTTTATAGTATGGGTTGTTAAGTTGTGGGATCGAGGGTTGATTAATTAAAACTATTATATTTACGAATTCACAATATATTTTTATTAGTCAGCCATGCTGATGACAGGAAGAAGTACCAGAGACAACAATTATCATTTAGTAGTGATGTAACATATAAACCTACCTAATATTTCTCAACACTCCTCCTCAAATTTAACTTAGAATAACATATTAAATTTGCCTATAAAATATGAGCATTTTTAAACAAGCAAAATAAACTTAAGTTACAACAAAGTATTATTTAGTTCTTTATTTTACAACAGCTCTACTCTCTGAATACATTTTATAAAGATTTATCATTAAACAAAATAACTTTAGTGACTCTTAACTCTAAAATCAACTTTAGGAAAATACTCTTTATAAACTAAAATTTAAATTAATCCATAATTTGGTTAACAAAATTTACAAACTTTTCTTTACACAGGCTTTTAGTCATTAAATCAGCTAAATTGTTATTAGAATTTACATACTCAATTGAGATGATGTTCCTTTCAACAACGTCTTTAAGGAAATGAGCTCTTATATCTATATGTTTGGTTCGCTTAGAATTTTCATAACTTTTAGACATAGATATAGCACTTATATTATCAACGAGTAATAAAGCATCACAGTTGTCGTTAAGATGTTTACTCAGGCCCTTAAGATTTACCAACTCTTGTGCAGTGGCAGCAGCAGCTATGTACTCAGCTTCTGCTGTTGACAAAGCAACACATGATTGTTTCTTCGAGAACCAGGCTATGGGATTTGCTCCATGTAGGATTATGCCTCCACTTACGCTCTTTCTATCTCTTCTATCACCAGCCCAATCCGAATCTGAGTATCCATATAAGTTTGCATCTTCAATTTTTCTAAAAATAAGCCCTTTGTCCTTAGTCTCCTTAAGATAGCGCAGGACTCTTTTACCAGCCTTCCATAGACTCTCATTCGGCTTATCCAGATATCTACTGAGATATGAAACAGCAAATGTCAAATCTGGTCTTGATGTTACTGTCAGGTATATTAAACATCCAATTAATTCACGATAAGGCACATCCAGTATTTCATCATCTTCATTAACTTGTATATTATATTGTATTTCTATTGGTGTCTTTATTCCTTTGCAGTCAGTCATATTAAATCTTTTAAGGATATTCTCTATCATGGTTTCTTGTTTTATTATCAAGGTGTTGTTACTTCGTTTGATTTCCATGCCAAGAAATTTTCTTACTTCGCCTAAGTATTTAGCATCAAATTCATTCTTTAGTGCCTTTATGATATCTCTCCCATTTCCCATTATTAAGATATCATCTACATATATCAGCATCCAGGTGTCGTTTTTGTAGTAAAGACAGTAGTCATATTCTGACCTTTGAAATTTATTTTTCTTAGCAAAATTATCTATTGTCTCATTCCAACACTTCGGTGATTCAGTCAATCCATACAATGCTCTTCTTAGTTTTAATACTTTATTTGAATTCTTTGATTTCAATCCTTGAGGAACTTTTATGTATACATCTGACTTTAGTTTTCCGTTTAAAAACGCTGATGGTATATCAAGTTGAGTAATCATTAAGTCTTCTTGGACTGCCTTTGATAGAAACATTCTCACTGTAGAGTGTCTCGCAACAGGGGCATAATTGCTATCAAAAATATCTCCTTTCTGCTGTTGGAATCCTTTCACAACTAGTCTAGCCTTTTTGGTTTCTTCATCTTTTTCTTTAAAAATCCATTTGGTATCAATAGCTTTCTTTCCTTTGGGTAATTCTTTTTCTTCCCAGGTCTCTAATTTTTCAAGTGCTTGTAACTCTTTATTGATAGCTTCTTTCCATTCTGTATTGCTTATAGCCTCTTCATAGGAGCTAGGTGTATTTGCGCTCAAGCAAATAACTATATTTGTCTCATACTCATCAAGATGTGCAGGTTGTGTTACTATTCTTCCTGATCTTGTTGTTTTCTCTTCTCTTGTTGCATCTTTGTTTGAATTTCCCTCATCAGTGACTTGTTTGTTTCCTTTTCCTTCCAAATTCTCAGTTTCTTGTTTCTCTTCTTGTCTCATCTCTATTTTATTTTCTTGGTTTTCTTCTTCTTCTTCTTGAATATATCTTCTTTCCTCGTTTTCTTCCTTTTTGTATACTGTATCACTTTCATCAAATCTCACATCTCTTGATATTATTATTGAATTTTCTTCTGGATTCCATAATCTATATCCCACTGTATTATAGCCAACCATTCTTGTCTCTTTTCCTCTTTTATTCAGTTTGTCGCGTTGAGGTACAATAGTGGCCCACGCCTTTGCGCCAAAAGCTCTTAGTCTTGATAGGTCACAGGTTCCATTTTTCATGAAACACGGTGTTTTATAATTTATTGCTGATGAAGGTGACCTGTTCAGCTGATAGGCAGCACATTGAATAGCTTCGCACCATAAAGTTTTGGGCAAATTAGTATCTGCAAATAAAGTTCTTACCTTATCACACAAGGTACGATTTAATCTTTCCGCTACACCGTTGGACTGTTTTGTGTAGGGTAAAGTATATTCTAAACTTATTCCTTTTTTCTTACAAAAATCTTTTAACTTGTTGGCTGTATATTCCCCGCCATTGTCGCACCTGATTCGCTGAACTGTACTTCCAGTTTCATTTTCAATCCTTCTTATATAGTCAATCAGTTTCTCTGTTGCTTCAGATTTGTTTACCAAAGGGAACACTACACAGAAATGAGAATAATCATCTAATACCGTCATGAAATATTTCTCACCATTTAGTCCACACTCCTTGACAGGTCCCGCTATGTCTGTGTGCAACATTTCTGCTACTCTTTTAGATCTTGGTCTTGTTGTCGGCTGAAATGGTTCTCTAGTTGCCTTTCCTTCCATACATGGGCTGCACGTTTTATTACTTATTGGTAGGTGCATAATACCCAAACATTTTCTATTTAAATGGCCCAGACGTTTGTGCCAAAGAACATCATCACATTGGTTTTTACCTGTACTAATATTACACACTTCATGACATACATTAGCATTTAATTTGTACAATTTCCCATCAGAATTACCAGTAACAAATGAATTCTTTCCAGTAATAACAACTTTATATTTATCAAACTTTACATGAAATCCGGCCTCGGTTATCTTTTTGACTGAGAGTAAGTTATAGATTATGTTTTCTACAATTAAAGCATCAACATTTATTTTTAAGTTTTTGTATTTTATTTTTAAATTACCTTTTTTGTAAGCATTAATGTACTGGCCATTTGCAACTAATATTTTTACACTTTTATCTAGTATTTGAATGTTTGTCATGTATTTTTCAAATTTTTCACTTACAAGATGTTGTGTGCACCCTGAGTCCACAATGAAGGTGATATCATAGCCTTTGTTTATACTTTCAGCACTAAAAACATTTTCACTGGCTACAAAACCGATCTCCGATTCACTCATTAATGAAGTAGCACCTTGTCCCGGGAAGCCTCTGCCTCGGGATACTCGTCCTTGAAATCTGCCTCTTCCTCTGCGATTTTGACCATAACCTCGACCTTGACCTTGGTTCCGTCCTCCTCTGTATTTTCCTTGTTCCTTATTACCAGTACTACACTCATAAGACTTGTGCCCTGGTTTCCCACATGTGTAACAGTACATCATAAATGCGTTCTCCTGGTTCACTGTATCGGTGCTGATCTTAGTTTCGGCATCCAACAGTCTGGCCTTGACAAAATCAAAACTTAACTTCTTTTCTGAAGCCATTGTTTCTATTGATGTAATTACAGGATCATATTCTTTCGGCAGTGATGAGAGTAGGTAACAAATTTGATCTTCTTCGTCTACTTTGACGTCGATGGCTTTCAGGTCGCTGATAATCGAACTAAACTTGATTAGGTATTGCTGCAGCGGCTCATTATTGCATTTCAATGTTATTAATTTGCGTTTCAAGTGGAATCTGTTGAAAACACTTTTCCTTTCGAAAACATTTTGAAGAAAATGAAGCATTTCTCTTGCAGTTCTGCCATCCTTAATGATTTCTATATATTTATCAGACACGCTTTGAGCCAAGATTGATTTAGCTTTCGCATCATCCTTTTTGGATTTTTCTGTATTAATTTCACTTTCATCCAACACATATTCAACCTGCTTCTCCTGTAGAATAAGTTTTAGACGAAATTTCCACGTACTAAAGTTTGACTTCTCATCCAAAAATGGCAAATTAGACAAAGCAGCGCCAGCCATTTTTTTTACTATCCTTTTTTACTGCGCGGATCGCAACCCCAAAATATACTTCACTATTAATCAACCTCACTCACTATTAACCACGTTCTGCTACCATGTTAAGTTGTGGGATCGAGGGTTGATTAATTAAAACTATTTTATTTACGAATTCACAATATATTTTTACTAGTCAGCCATGCTGATGACAGGAAGAAGTACCAGACACAGAGTAAAGGTTTATAGAGAGCCGAGTTCCTAATATTTCTTTGTATTTCCGGTTTTATCGAGATACGAGCACCACGTAGTGTTAAGAGCATTAACCACGACGTGTGCGTGTACTATGTGCGTGTGTTAGTGCACTTATACATACGCGCTATGCCATGCTCCTATAATATTACCTCATATTATTATTCCATACCTACTCCTATTTCGTACACAAAATAAAACGAAAAGTGAATATTTACGTGTTTCATTTATTGGCAGATAACATACAAGATCAGATACAGAAAATTATAAAATATAACCTAAACTACCTATGTAAGGACCTTGGTTAGCAATTATTGTAGTAACAAATATTTATTTTGACACTTTTCTCCAAAATCACAAAACATTTTTTCACATTTTTCACCGGTGTATAGTCTAGTGGTTGAAGCCACAGATTCAATATCCAAAGGTCTTGAGTTAAGTTGCCAGCGGAGAACATAAACAGCGTTCAGCAAATGAATAAAATAACAATACACATGCCATTTTATGAGTAGCGGTCCATATAATCTTCCCGACGGATTTCTAATAAAGTTTTCTTCGAAGTGGAAGCGGCAATACACGTTTTTTGCGATACACGTACATTGGTTCAAGTTGAGACACTTCCTGGATCGCTTTTACCTGCGGCTTGAAATTCTTCTGGTCGAGAAAAACATGCATCCCACCTGCAAAATAACAATATGATAAAATATCGTATCGGATGTTTCAAATGAACTTCACCATATAATAATAAGTGTAATATTACCTTCTCTACGAGAAAAACTTAAAGCGATGGAATATTATGTCCTTTTTATTAAATATTTAACGTTTTTTAGATCGACGACAAACTTTTTCACTCCGCGCGGGGTGAAGTACCGACATGCAAACAACAAACGGAAATGGCTGTTCAATGTTGTTGATTTTTCTACATGCAGAGCGAGCGTAGTAATAATATTTCACTTTATAATTTGATCATGAATTAGACACGGCGATTTAAACAAAATTTCATAAACCAGTGAAGTTATAAGTTTTACAGATTCTTGTATTTTATATTTCCTAATATCTGCCTTCATTGACCCAAAACTTGAACAAAAATGGTGATTAAGACGCATGATCCTTTAGTCAAACTGAGATATTAGCGCCTCTACTTATAAGAGCAGTCAAAGCTCTTTATAACGATAGGTAGGTCCGACTCTTCCGGGTCTGGTACCAGAGACAACAATTATCATTTAGTAGTGATGTAACATATAAACCTACCTAATATTTCTCAACATGGGTGGTCAGCGCGGTGGTCAGCGCAAAGTTCGCGATTAAACATATTGCATTTGGACTCGAAAGATAAAAACCCAATCTCAAATGAACATACACCCTGCAACTCTTGTCGACCTTCCCTGAAACAGGAGTGACATTGGCAAAGAGTCAACGACGATACAATGTTGAAAGCACCGGTTCTCATCAGATCACCGAAGTTAAGCAACATTGGGCGCGGAGGCTACTTGGATGGGTGACCGCTAGGTACACCGCGTGTTGTTGGCATTTCTTGGACCGGTCTGTAGTCCAGTGGCAACTTTTCGGACTCGTAAATGGAAGGTTGTGAATTTGAATCCTGGTGGAGCACAAAAATATACCATTTATATTTCCAAATGTGCTCTTCGCTGGGTTGAAAAATTCAAAAATTCCAAAAAAAAATGTTTTTTTGAAATTTTCCAATACAGAGTTGTATATTTTTGGTTATGTATGGTCTTGTATGAAAAAGGTTATGACTCTGGATGAAATGAAAGAAGTATGCAAGGACAGGAAGAAGTGGCTAATCTGCAATGTTGATTTGTAATGTTGGTTCATTAATTTGCTACATTTTTGTATAGGAAATTATTAACTTTTTTTGTATAGATTTCTTTTTAAGGTTTTGTTCTTTTTTTATACTTAAGTGTTATTTATTATTTGTATTCTTCGACTTATAGGTTGGTAAGAGGCTGACCACCCATACTGTAAAAAATGGTTCACTTGCCAATGTCACCCCTGTGTCAGGGAAGGTCGGCAAAAGTTGTAGGGCTTATGTTCATTTGATGTTTGGATTTTATTTGTAAGTACACATTCAGCATTTGTAAGCGCGAACTACACGTGTTGGTTTGTGGGCATACATTTGAGAGCTTTAATTGAATATATCCTTGAAACTTATAGTATAGATTATAGATAGATATTGTCAACAGAATTTTTCAAGGCATAAAATCAAATGATGAATGACAAAAAGATCATCCTGTAATCTTGAGAGGTGTGAGATAAAGGTTCATAGAGATAAAAAAAGCTTAAATACAGTACAGAACTATACGTAGCTCATCACTACAGTTTAATCAACACGAGATCAACAACAACAACAGTTGATATAGCTAGCAACCCCATCAACACAACACATCTACTTCATCATGATTGGTGAGTGATATATCTGCAAATAAATTTCTTAATAGAAAATGCAAGTCTCAAAGTGTCACTCCTGTTTAAAGGAGTGCCCGTTAGAGTTGCAGGGCTTATGTTCATTTGAGATTGTGTTTTTATGTTGTAAGTCCACACGCGGCATGTGCAATCGCGAACTTATACGTGTCTACTTGTGGGAATGCATTTAACATGAATCTCAAATGATATACATCTTTGCAACTTAGATTTAGATTCTCTGCAATCTCATATTTTGTTTCTTCAATATCTGGAACATAGATATCTACACTGTGTGACAGTAAATTTCTATTGAGACTTGTTTGTGTGCCTCGTTTGTGGTCATGCATTTTATATGAGCTTTGAATGTTAATATATCCTTGCAACTTAGATTATAGATGTATGTTTTAATGTGCATGTGTTGCCAGGTCGCCTGTTAGTCGTGCTGCTGGCGGTGGTGGTGTCCTCGCAGGCCGCCTGGCCGGAGCGCTGCCCCGCGGGCTCCCCGCCCCTCTACCCCCACCCCACCAAGTGCTCCAGCTACTACGTGTGCATCGCCGGCATCCAGCAGGAGATCCAGTGTAATAAGGGCAACTGGTACAACAAGGACCTCATGGTGAGACTCTACTTTATATAGGACAAGCTCTCATTTTATTATCCTGAGTCATAATAAAAGGAGAGCTTGTATGAAAAAGGTTATAACTCAGGATGAAATGAAAGAAGTATATAAGGACAGAAAAAAATGGCGGCCGATCTGTAATGTAGGAGGCTATGGCAAAGGTTTTGAAGTTTTCTATTTCATTTTGTATAGATGTTTTGTAGATTTTGGTTTAATTGGTTTTGCTTTATGGGTAATGGAGCCGGCCTCACAACAACCACTTCAGTTGAAGTGGAAGTTTCCCAGCTCCCGAGCGTGCTGGTTCTCATTTCTTTTGAAGGCTGAGAAAACCTGTCCGAAATTTATTTTGGATTTGAAATAAATACCAAAACGGAAAATCATTCCTCACACCCTCTGTGGGGATCAAACCCTTGCTCTCATCATGGAATGCAAGCATTCTACCAACTGAACCATCGACCAGACTTTACGAGCTTGGTCGTCGCTACAAAGCACCATTTCTCAAGCAAGACTCAGGTGCTGTAAGACTGGATAGACCTATTGTGTACGGTCTTTGGTAAAGACAATGAATTTTCCAACCCAACAAAGAGCATTTTTGAAAATATAAATAGTATATATTTGTGCTCCGCTGGGATTCGACCTGCAACCTTCCTGCAACGAGTCCTAAGCGTTACCACCAGATTACGGGCGGGTCCTATCTAAATTAAGATACATCTGTATGAAGCCATAGAATAGCTTCTTCAGGAGGTCTTTTTGTTGAGCTGACATGACTGTTTTTGTTGTTGATGTTCAGGTCTGCGTGAAGCCATGGCTCAGCGGCTGCGTCACCAAGTGCAGCAACAGCGAGGTGGCTGAGATCAAGCCCGTGGAGGGAGAGTGCAGCAAGTTCTCCGTGTGCCTGCTGGGCGAGGAGAAGGTGCTGAGCTGCCCCAACAACTGGGACTTCAGGGCCGACTGGAAGGTAACCACAATCCATACACTCACTTCTTCTTTCTGACACTACAATATAGAGGTGACCAATTGGCGGCGAGAGGTGAAAGAGAGGGAAAGGTGAAGGCAACTCCTCAGAGTCCTAAACCCACACAGGGTTGTAGCATCAAAACTCAAGATCTATTAACATTTCATATTCATTTAACCTGCATTTCCACAAGCAGACAAGTATAAATTCACGCTTACACATGCCACATGTGGACCTATAACATTAAACCCAATCTCAAATAAACATAAGCCCTGCAGCTCTCGTCGACCTTCCCTGAAACAGGGGTGATATTTTCAAAGTGAACCATTTTTTACAGTATGGATTGTCAACCTCATACCAACCTATTAGTCAAGTAATATCTCATTTAAAAAAAAAGTATACTAATGCTTTCGATTCTATATCGACACCTTAAAGGTAAAACTGAATAAATGATTAAGCTAACACAAGTTTTTCAGGTAACTGCACTTTTTTCCTATTTTTTCACTATACATGTGTGAACAATCTGTAGTTTGCAAGTTTGTCATGAGCACTTCCTTATAATGAGTTCACTTACTATGAGAAATTACACCCAATAAAATGTTTTATCCACAATTTCTCAAATCAATGAATCATCACTCATTCAGTTTTACTTTTAAGCTGGCGATATGACAGTCTTCTTATTCTATATCATTTTGTGTGTCTTTCTGTGTAACACGGTTGCAGCAATCATCATTTCATACAACTTATCTCTTTCTGTCCAGACCTGTGTGCCCAGAATCCTGTCCCGCTGCGGCCCCAGCAGTGAGCGCTGCACCGGGTCCATCCTGGAGCCCCAGGCCGACCCCGACAGCTGCCAGAACTTCAAGATCTGCGTCATGGGCAGACCCATCACCAAGACATGCGCCAACGGCTGGTACTTCCGTGACGACTGGAAGGTTAGTCTCCGACACATTCTTCTCCTCTAAGAGCTTCTATCAAGGGTCTGCAATCATCATGTGTAACTTTCTAATCTAATCTAATGTAAGTTGGAAAGATACGTAATATTAAGGATTCACATTATATGCATTCTTATAAGCAGACACGTATAAGTTCGCGCTTAAGCATGCCGCATGTGGACTTACAATATAAAAACCCGAATATCAAATGAACATACACCTTGCAACTCTTGCAGACCTTCCCTGAAACAGGGGTGACATTGGCAAAGTGAACCATCTTCTGCAGTATGGGTGGTCAGCCGCATACCAATCTATAAGTCAAGGAACTAAGAATAAGTTTGCGCTTACAAGTGCTAAATGTTTACTTACAAATTAAAATCCAAACCTTGAATGACACTTGCGCTTACAACTTACAACCCTGCAACTCTTGCTGAACTTGCCTGAAACAGGGGTGACATTGTCAAAGTGAACCATTATTTTACAGTATGGGTGGTCAGTTTCATACCAACCTATAAGTCTTGTGATGTGATTTAAGAATCCTGTCTCCAAGTACTAATAAATTTACCCAAAGGATTCCCTATAATTTCATCTTTTATTCCTTCAATACTGGAACATAGATACCTGCGCTGTGTGACAGTAAATTTCTATTGAGACTTGAATGCGTGCTTCTTGCTCTTCCGCAGGTGTGCGTCCCTCCCATGCTGAGCCCCTGCGCCACCGCTGTCCCCAACAAGTGCAAGACCCAGAGCGTGTACCCCGATGAGAAAGACTGCTCCAAGTTCTACGTGTGCGTGCTGGGAGTGCCCAAGGAGGTCACCTGCCCCAAGAACTGGCACTACGACGCCAAGAAGGTAAGACAAGCCAACAAGCAACAAGCTCATACAATACATAACCTGCAGATCAACTGCCGTTTCTTTCGGTGCTTGTATACATCTTAATCTCATTCATGCAGATGACTTGGAACGCTAATCCCGCCTCACTGAGGGAACTAGATATGGAGAGACCATTTAAAGAGGTCTCAAGACTCACCTCTTCGTCCAATTATACGGACAAGCGCCTTTGTAGTGACACACTGTCATAAGAGGCGCTTTACAATTTTTGTCTTATCTATCTATCTATGCAAGTCTTAAGTGAAGACTACTTACAGGGGAAAAACAAGGAATGTCAGCAAAAATAAGAAAATAATCTACTAATTC
This sequence comes from Agapetus fuscipes, assembly GCA_951799405.1. Classification (NCBI taxonomy): domain Eukaryota; kingdom Metazoa; phylum Arthropoda; class Insecta; order Trichoptera; family Glossosomatidae; genus Agapetus; species Agapetus fuscipes. The sequence goes on from OX637354.1 coordinate 4,038,933, forward strand.
CATCTTGTGGAATCTGTGTGTATCTAAAGCTCTGCAAAGTTTGTAATGCAACAACTGTTGCTATCACAGTTTATGGCGGTATTTCCGGTTCTTTGTGACTGGCAATAACAATGAGAAATACAGACTGACTTTCAAATTTGTAATTTTGATTTACTCAAAATGTTCTTCAACTAACATTTCTTGTTCTTCTCTTGTAGTCTTCAATTGTAACATTAAAAAAGAACCATCTACAGTACAATAAGAGGTTAGTGCAACAAAAAGCTCCATCGATGCTATTTTGAGACATTTTAGTCGTCTGTTGAGCCCACGCTTTGACAAACTAATGATGCATTTGTATGAAGACCTGTCAATCCAAGATGGCCGCAAGTGAACCGCTGATTAGTTTTCATACAATATAACCAAAATTTGGTAGGTAAGACCGTGGGGATAAGACTTTCAGGATAGGCATCATTAGTTTGTCAAAGCGTGTGCTCAACATCAATCCCCTTAAGCTTCCAGCATTCACAGCATTACAAGGCTAAAGGAGACCAGGAAGATCAAAAATTAAATGAATACACAATGCAGATGTAACCGAGGCGTTTTTTTTTACTTTTTAAACTTTCGTACCATTTAACACGAACGTGTATCTATGTATTATAATGAAATGAAGGAAGCAATCATTGACGTTGACATGTATACCATCTTGTTTTTCAGATCTGCGTTCCATCCCTGCTCAGCAAATGCGGCGGCGGCATCTCCATCCCCACGACTCCCTTCCCCATCACCACCCCCACCCTGCCCGACAGGTGCAGCCTCATGTGCGTCAGCCAGCACTGGAGAGACAGGAAGGACTGCTCGGCCTACTGGATGTGCAAGGGCAAGAAGTCAGTCAAGGCGCAGTGCCCCTCCGGCCTGGCCTTCAACGACAAGCTCAACACCTGCGATCTGGCTTCTGAAGTCGGCTGCGACGTCTAATTAACATTAATCAATAATCATAAGCAAGCAGGGTAGAGGCAAACCCATTCCAGATTAAATACTAGAGTCAAAACAAATGGCATACACTTAGAAGTGTGCGTGCGCCGTGTAGAGGCAAACATATTGCAAATTACATAATGAAGTCAAAAAGTTCATGAAGTGTGGCATTTATTTATTTATTTGTAAAGACATCTACAGAACACTGAAAAGAATTTATACAAGATAGCCCATGATACAAAAACATAAGATCTCCAATGCTCCAATGACAGATGTCTATCACATGGTTACAATAGTTTTGGCACTGTTGACTGTTTGTGACATCATCCAACCAGGGTAAAAAACTTCGCAACTAATAATTTGTTATTGGCTGCTAAGGACCTTAGTCACATAGACCTCTGATGTTTGCCGACCAAGAAAAAATGTAAACTACATAAGTTCCGGCTTAATTTTTCTTTTAACAATTTCGTGTAACTTTTAACAGTGACACATTTTGATCCATTAATTTCAGTTCTGTATCTTAATTCATCAGGATTTTTTTTTACTATTCGTTGCCTACTTCTGCCTTTATGGAATGCTCGTCCCTGCTACCAAGCCTTGTCTTACAAACTAGATAAACAATAATTCTGTTTTATATTGTAAATTTAACATATTTTAATAAACGTGTACACTGAAATTCAATTTTTACTTTTACCCTTTGTGTTAGAGCAGAATTGCTAGTTTTCAAAAGAAAAACAGGCTGATTGATATCTTCACTACTGGTTTGTGGGAATCTGTTACCATGTAAAAAAGAAAGGAACCATACCTACATCTACACCACTTCTATCGAAGATCGGCGATCATCATGGCTATTTTGACTTACGATGTTGCGGCTCGAAACAGGAACTTGGTACTTCTGCCGAACCACTGTCGCAGGTTTTTCAGCCACGATGTCCTTCAGCGTCCCTGAGATCTTCTCCCCTCAATCTTACCCTGTATGATAAGATGAAGGAGACGGTGCTTCTCATTTCTCAAAATGTGACAGAAGTACATAGGCTTCCTCTGCTTAATGGTTGGCAGCCCTAGTTCGAAGCTCTAATGGTCCATTTTTTTTAAGGAATCTTGTGTGGAAGGCTCCCCAATTCTTGAAAGTCTTGGGGGGCTATAATATATTGGGAAATCCATGAAAACGGGAATATTTGAATAAAGACTTCAAGAGGGAATTTGATTACCAAAAATGCCTGTTTGACTGAAAGACCTTCGTGACTTTAATTCTTTTCATGTCGTCACAGAACATATGTTACATATGTTACATTGGAGATTCACATTATATGCATTCTCACAACCAGACACGTTCAAGTTCGCGCTTGCACATGCCTCATGTGAACCTACAACATAAAACCAAATCTCAAATGGACATACACCCTGCAACTCTTGCCGTCCTTCCCTGTAACAGGGGTGACATTGGCAAAGTGAACCATTTTTACAGCATGGGGGGGTCATACCGCATACCAACCTATAAGGCAAGGAACATACACGACAAATTACATTTTATAAATCAGTAAATAATAATATTATCAATCTGTAGGTACTACATTATAATAAATGTGCAGGAGTTTTAGTGAAAATGTGCACTTTAAAACGTCATAACTTCTAAGCTAGATGAGATATTTTTGATATGCAAAGACTGTTTGTCTCACTTTCTCAATATTTATATAGCGTTGATTTAACTTGACCATTTTCCATTTTAAAATACAAATAAAATGGACTTCCGTGATTCTAATGGGGCTTCCACACGCTTGCCAACCCATCTCAAGTCAAGCGCACAGTGTGTCGTCTAGAACATGCTAGCTGGACAAAATTTTGTCTAATGGACTCATTTTGTCTAGCTAGCATGTTCTAGACGACACACTGTGCGCTTGACTTGAGATGGGTTGGCAAGCGTGTGGAAGCCCCATAACTAGGGACTGGAAAATTTCGCAATCGCGATAAAACGAATTTATTCGCGAATTTTGATGTTTTTACGCGAATAACGCGAAATTTGAGGTTTTACGCAAATATCGCGAATTTTCGTACTTTTGGTTGAAATTGTGCGAAAAAGTTGTTATATTGTGTTGCTTCTGCAACGCAACTATTTTGTGGGAAAGAAAAGATTCCTGTGAAAACCCTTTGCAAGGTGCAAAGCACAGAAAAAATGGTCGGTGTTATAGCCGAGGGGGCCAAGTGGGCTGATCTTTCAACGTTGAAACACGCTAGAACGCTAGACGCGGGGTTCGGTCCCCGCCTGGGTCATTTGACCATAAATTTGACCCTGGTTCAACAAATGTAATTGGGTTATTATAAATTAATGATTAATTAAAATGAACAATACTCGAAATGAATTTTTCATTAATGATATTAATACCTGCTTCTGGCCAGGCAGAGTAGGTTGGTGAATTGCATTCCTATTCACAAATCTATTTTATTAAAAAAATAAATCATAAGCGGAACTGTCCTGGACATCCAAACAGACTTGAATCGTGACATCAATGAACTAGGAAATACATCAAGGAGTGAAGCTGCTGCTGGATTAGCCAAGAGCACAACTTGAGGCTTTCATAAAAGCCAACATCCCTCGAAAAAATTAGATAACCCTCATCTAGAGAGACTAAATATAATATTTTAAAAGGATATTGCAGGGTATTCGGAGTGTCATTCAAATATTAATACTTTTTTCAATCAATGGTTTTTTGTAAGTTGTAACTCGTATTGATTCAGATGTTGCTTATTCATTGTTTTTGAAGGTACATATTGTTGTTTATTTAATAAATTGTAAATATTAGTAAAATCTATAGTTTTGCAATTACATAAACCTTTATTTCGATCAAATCAACCCTAAAAATTACACCGAGTCTCCCCGTTTATCATAAAAAATAACGCGAATTTCCCTGTTTTTGATCAAAAATAACGCGAATTTTCCCAAAAAATAACGCGAATTTCGCAAAAAATAACACCACTTTTTTCCAGTCCCTACCCATAACATATTGTCCAAGTGCTCTGTGATTGGCCATTTAATCGTGACGTTAGAATTCTGTTGAACATACCACTGACTTAATAATCATTGTCCTTTCATTGCTTTTACAACTAAAAGAAAATATTCCATGTTTTCATTAATAATTACGCACTCATTATTTCTAGAAGCCCCCACACCTGGATTGTCTGTTTTTTTTAAATTAAATATCAATCAAATTTTTATTTTATCACACATAAATAAAATAATAACAATTCCATATTTTGTTTAATCCGCGGATTAAAGATAAAATATCTTTCCCGCCATTTGGAAGTGATTTTTTGCACTTTTCCATCGCGGCCACTTGAAGGTCGCTGCATACGTCATATCGACGGTTAAAAGGTAATAAGCGACGTTTTGGTCAAAAGTGAGTTATGAATGCTATCCTACTAAAAAAATTCCGCTCTTTCTAATGCGCTAACTCCCATAGCTCTACGATGATTTTTTTGTTGTTTATGCCTAAGCAAAAAACTTCGTTTTCAAAGTATGGTTTTGGTGTAACCGACAAGATTTTGGCCTATTTGGTCCTAAAGGCGCTTGTGACATAAAAAAAATCGTTAAACATCATAAAACCACATTAATAGGAATGACAACGAATGCCTTTAGAATTACGTTTTTTTTTTTTAATTTTAGAGCTGTTTTAATTTTAACGATAATTTAATTTTAACAAAAAAAAAAAGTTATGCCATTTTTCTGCAATCTCAAACTTTAAACTGCTCTCCTGAACAATTTAGTTTTTGTCGCTTTTATGCTCTATTGCCTTTTAACCGTCGATATGGACGCAGCTTGCACGGGTACATCGTACTTTAGAGGTGCCTGCATAGTGTTATGATTGCTTGGACACTAGTCTGGCTACAGAGCATCTCGGTCTCTATTTATAGGTGAGAATAAGAGTTATTCTCGAAACATTGAGAACTGGCACGCGCAAGATTTTGCCAAAACATTCTAATTAGGATATTCGAGTAAACACTCACAATCTCGAACAAATACAAATAAAATCATATACCTAAGTACGTGCGACTTTACAGACAAAAAACACAATTACACGTACACAATACTATATTTCTGCGCCCTCTGCGAGGAACGATTCCATTTTTGTAGGTATGTGTCTTTTCGATTTCATTCATATATTTTTCAGTTTTGATCCAAGAATTGGTTTGTAGAATGTTCATCCACTTTTTTCGCCATTCCTCCTATCCAAGACAATCTTTTTGAGTTCCTCGTAGAAAGGAACAGGACAAATCTGTAAATGTTATCCTGTAGAAAAAAATATTTTGTTTAGCTATTATTTTGTAAAAGAAAACCATGAACAGGGACACTTATCCTGTCCATAAGAACCATGAAGAGTGTCACGAAATTCAGTTTCTAATGAAAAGCATGCCACATTCCCAACTTAAAGTAAAACCGAATAAGTGCTGATTCATTGATTTGAGAAACTGTGGATAAAACATTTTATTATGAGTAACTTCTCATAGTACCTATATAGTTACTTCTAATCTACACACTTTCACACTTCTTTAGTGTTTTCTCTGGTAGAAAATAGGGAAAAGGTGCATTTATCTGAGAAACCCATGTTAGCTTCACATGTCACTTATTCAGTTTTACCTTTAAAGTATCGACATGAAATCTACGTGCATAACAAGTTTCATGCTTTCTTCCATTTGTATTGCAACCGCATACATTAGGACAGCTAAGGCCAGTAACATTACGTTACAATTTCACTTGTTTTCCAGATTTCTTTGGCATTTTCTTCCTCGAAATATCACATTCGTCTCATCCGTATCGCACAATAGGGAATTTGAGCTGAGCTAATCCGCAGATAGCGACACGGATTAGCGGCGGATTAAGGCAGAACTATTTAATGATTATCGCGTATCACGGCGCGGTTTGTTTTTTATTGTTTTCGGAGCACTTTGGACCGTCACGCGCTGCCATTTTAGACAAACAGGATTTGCGTGCTACCTAACAGACTAGAATGTTCCGAGAAGCATTATCTAATAACAAATTCTTAATCCCTACATTTTGGATCATGTGATTCTTGCAGGTTCCACGACAAATTGGAAAAATACAAGCCGTCCACAGATGTTCGGCCATGGCTTTGCTTGGCTCATGGTTCCGACAGTTCGATACTCAACGCAACTAAGCTACACATATAGTGTAACTTCTTGCCTGCGTTATCCCCGAAGGGTTCTTGTATGAAAAAGGTTATGACTCTGGATGAAATGAAAGAAGTATGTAAGGACCGAAAAAAATGGCGGCTGATCTGTAATGTAGGCGGCTAAGGCCAAGAATCAATTTTCATTTCTATACATGTTTTGTAGATTTTTAGTGTTTCTTTGTTTGTATTGTATATTTGGATGTAATCTGGAATTTGGATCCTTGACTTATAGGTTGGTATGAGGCTGACCACCCATACTGTAAAAAATGTTTCACTTTGCCAATGTCACCTCTGTATCATGGAAGGTCGGCAAGAGGTGCAAGCAGGCTTATGTTCATTTGAGATTGGGTTTTTATATTGTAGGTCCACATGTGGCATGTATGAGCGCGAAATTATGCGTGTCTGCTTGTGGGAATGCATTTAATATGAATCTGAAATGATTCATATCTTTGCAACTTAGATTAAGATTAGATTTTAGGTCGCATGTGGCAATTCGGGACCTATTTATTTTTACGGGTAAGGGGGCCGGCCTCACATCAACTACTTTCAGTTGTAGTGGGGGTTGCCCAGCTCCCGGGGGGGCTGGTTCTCATGTCTTGTGAAGGCTGAGTACACCTTGCCGGTATTTATTTTGGGTTTGAAATAGACACCGAAACGGGAAATCACTTCTGACACCCTCGGTGGGCATCGAAGCCTTGCTCTCGGTATGGAATGCAAGCACTCTACCAACTGAACTATCGACCGGACTTTTAACGAGCTTGGTCGTCGCTACAAAGCACCAATTCTCAAGCAAGACCCAGTTGCTGTAAGGTTGGATGGACCTTTTGATGACCGGTCTTAGGTAAAGATTTATGAATTTTTCAACCCAGCAAAGAGCAAATTTGAATTTTTTTTTTGCTCCGCCGGGATTTGAACCCACAACCTTCCATTTACGAGTCGGAAGTGTTAACCACTAGACTACAGACCGGTCGATCACATTCAACATAAAGTTCTTCTTCTTCGATGTCCCTACAGCTCATATCTCCCCTTGGCCTCCATCAGCCTTCGCCTCCAGCTCCTCCTGTCTACCGCTGCGGCTTTTCAGTCTGTCACCTGCAGTAGTTTGTTTGCGTCCTTCCTCCCCTCATCCTCCCATCTCAGCCTAGGTCTGCCAACTCTTCTTTTCCCACCCGGATGTCCCTTGAGGATCCTTTCTGGTACCCGTGAAGACGGCATCCTATAGTTCAGTCAACGACATTTGGTCACATACAATATATGCTCCACAGACAGCTCCATCCCAGAAAACTACAATTGACCGCAGTCTAGTGGTTAGCACTTCGGGCTCGTGATTGAAAGGTATTGAGCTCGAATCAGGATGAGCACTAAAAATGTTTCAGTTTTTAAATATGCTCTTCGCTGGGTTGAAAAAATCTTCTGCCTGTAACAAGAGACGGATCACAAAGGTTCATCCAGCTTTACAGCAACTAGATTTTGCTTGCAATATTGGCGATGAGGATCCCATCGAGGGTGTCAGGAATGATTTCCCGTTTCGGTGTCTACTTCAAACCCAAAATAAACTACCGGCTAGGTGTACTCAGCCTTCTCAATAAATGAGAACCAGGCCCCCCGGGAGCTGGCAAGCCCCCACTTCAACTGAAAGTGGTTGGTGTGAGGCTAAACAGAAAATAAATGCAAGCTGAACGAAGATGGGTTTTTTGGCCGTGTGAAAAGAATGGAAGATGATAAGAAACAAAGATTAAAAAGTTACAGTATATGTGTAGCTTTGTAGTGTATGTTTTGTAGCAAAATCAGATTATATAATCATCATAATATAGTTGTTCCTTTAGCTGGAAGCGCTGTGAGAAATCTCGCAAATGAAGAGTACAGGGGAAGAACAAGGAATGACAGTTGAAGAACATTATGAGTAAATCAAAATTTAAAACATGAAATCATGGTTATTGCTTGTCACAAAGAACCGGAAATACCGCCATAAACTGTGATAGCGACTGTTGTTGCATTACAAATTTCGCAGAGCTTTAGATACACACTAGATTTTACTTTTTTTCTTATGAACTTATTTTCTTATTTTTGCTGACATTCCTTGTTTTTCCCCTGTAGTCTTCATATGTAACGTACCCTTAGTACGAGTTGCAAAACTTGAGTAAAGTAAAGTTTACGGAAAGTATTACAGAGTGGTTTTCCCCAAAATCTGCCGTTTTTGTTGGTTTGAACTTGATTTTCTTCATCACTGTAACTCTTTTGCTAAGACTATAAAGTGTAAGAAACAAAAACGACAGATTTTGGGGAAAATCACTCTTTAAAATACTTTCCGTAAACTTTACTTTACTCAAGTTTTGCAACTAGTACCTACTAAGGGCACTGTTCTATTTCAGACAGTCACATATTGTAAATGAAAGATTGCTTTTTGTACCGTAGTGATCGGCTTTGCTCTAAGGAATAACAAAAACGGATTACTACTGAATTATCCAGGCAGCATAAATAAAAAATAGTTAAAAACTATCACGATGTCCAGATTAAAAGATTACGGATTAGAAATTAAACAATGCTTAGTACATTCTTACAGGACATGCCACTATATCTTTTATCGTTTGGGGGTAATAAACTTGCGTCATACTACGTATTAATTTTGAGTCAGAAATCTATTAAAATAAACACTTCAGAAGTATGAAAATCTGTATTATTCCAAACTGAAAAATCATCCCAACTTATCGATCGGGATTAATTTCAGCTAATCCGTGAGGGCCATACGTTAGGTCCGAACATTTTTTATTAAAAAAAAATCGCACCGATTTAGAATAAAAACGACTTTACTTATATTCTGTAACTGTAACTATGTCAATATTTTACTAGAAGTGGCCAGAGCCTCTGTGCAGATTTGCCTCCATTTTTTACTATCTTTGCATACCTCTTTCAATTCATTCATATCCATCACCTTTTTCATACATTTCCTTCTTTTAAATTCGCTTTATGGACCACATTCTTTCATAAATCCACCAATTTTTGATCCAATCATACTTTACTCGGTCTTCCCTTTCACATTTACTTTGTATACACACTTTGTAAGTCTGTCATCATCCATTCTTTCTGCATGTCCAAACATCTATCTCATCACATTCTTTTGTAGTTTTACTTTCATATCGTCTTTCAACTTGCATTTGCCTTTTACCCATTAAATAAATAAATGTATTCCTGATTTTGATATATTTAACGACAAAATTGCAATATGGATTATATTATATACCATGGATTATATTTTGTAACTGAACTTGAACCATTCTCAGTATGTATTACTTTTCCCTTATTTTTTATTTTACATCAGTACTCTTAGTACGAGTTGCAAAACTTGGGTAAAGTTTACGGAAAGTATTAAGGCGTGTTATAAAGCTAAATCTGCCATTTTTGTTTCTTACATTTTATGGTATTAGCAAAATAGTTACAGTAATGAAAAAAATTAAGCATGTTTATTAATTTTTTATCTTAATTATAAAGCTTGAACAAAATATATAACTTAAGAATTGCCACCACAAAAAAATATTTAAAAAAACGCGTTTTTTTACATTTTTAGCTTTTTTTTTCGTGTGTGCAGTATTTTGGATTTTTTTTTGCTTTTTAATTACAGAACTATACATTGTTTACGTTTCGTACTTAACATTTTTTTTATAATGTCAATAGTTTTTGAGTAAATATGGAAAAACTGAAACTACTAAATGAATTAAATTTTAATTAAATCAAAGAACACAGTTTTTCCATATTTACTCAAAAACTATTGACATTATTGAAAAATGTTAAATATTGAACCTAAACAATGTATAGTTCTGTAAGTTAAAAGCAAAAAAAAAAAATCCAAAATACAGCACACACGAAAAAAAAGCTAAAAATGTAAAAAAAACGCGTTATTTTAAATATTTTTTTGTGGTGGCAATTCTTAAGTTATATATTTGTTTTAAGCTTTAAAATTAAGATAAATAAATAATAAACATGCTTGATTTTTTTCATTACTGTAACTATTTTGCTAAGAACATAAAGTGTAAGAAACAAAAATGGCAGAAACAAAACGCTCCAGATTGTCGACCCTTGAGTTAGTGTAGCGCTTGAGTTAGGCACTTAAATCAGTTTTGATCGTGAATACGGGAGTTAGCTTCATAACACGCCTTAAAGAGGGATTTCCCCCAAAATCTGCCGTTTTTGTTTCTTACACTTTATGGTCTAGGCAAAAAAGTTACAGTGATGAAGAAAATCAAGTTCAAACAAACAAAAACAGCAGATTTTGCGGAAAACCATTCTTTAATACTTACCGTAAACTTTACTCAAGTTTTGCAACACGTACTCAGGGTACAGGTTACTGTTTTGATGTGTTAAATGTGCATGGGTGTATAAATAAATAATTTATGTGTGTGTTGTATATCACAGGTTTTTCAGCCAAGATGTCCTTCAGCGTCCTTCTTCTCCCCTCAAGCTTACCCTGTATAATAAGATAAAGAAGACGGTATTTCATTTCTTATAACGTGACCGAAGCACATCAGCTTTCTCTACGTAATGGTTGGACAGTTTTTTGGTGCATCTTATATACATTTTTTAGGGTTTGGTGGTTTACATAGCGAAAGTTATTTTATATATTGCATAATAAATAATAAAGTATAAACAAAACACACACAGTTTAAGTTAAATTAGTATTTTTCTTGCATGTCCTGGTGCAGGATAACTCATTTCCGTCGAAACCTCATTTTTTTCCCGATGAATACAATACGTTCTATAAACGTGCCATAGAGTAAAAACAAAAAAAATGAAGTAAACTGTGTGCGTTTAATTTGAATTGATAATTTATATATTTCTTTTTTAAGAAATCCTGTGCGGGAGACTCCCTAGATTCTAGAGGCTCTAGGGGTCTCTGACACTTGTTTTAGTGCCGCAGAGGTGTTTACAAGCTTGGTTGTCGCTACAAAGCGCCAATACTCAAGCAAGATCCAGTTGCTGCAAGGCTGGATGGACCTTTAGTGACCGGTATTTGGTAAAGGTTTTTATGATTTTTTTCAACCCAGCGAAGAGCATATTTCGAAATATAAATGGCATATTTTTTGTGCTCCGCCGGAATCCAAATTCACAACCTTCCATTTACGAGTCGGAAGTGCTACCACTGGACCACGGACCCATAAACCTTTATACATATTACACAATAGGGAATAGTAAGCCCTACACATATTAAAATAATGTATTTTTCTATTTTTTTTCTGAACTTTTGAAACGCCCCTCGCCCTTTATCAGGTTTTGCATATTTTTGCGATAGGCTTATTTAAAAATGTATAAATATTGTTAATTAATAACAATATCATCACTGTGAGAACTAACCAACGAGCTGACATATCTCCTTCTCATCTACCATCAGCAGTCCAACATACAACATGATCGGTATGTCAAACATTCAATAGTCTAACATATCCCCTTTCTGATCTATCCCCACATTTTAATGTACGTACCTGAATTTGAAAAAAACCAATTATTAGTAACAGAGAATCGATATCCGGTCGATAGCGCAGTTGGTAGAGTGCTTGCATTCCATGCCGTGAACTCGGATTCGAATGCCATCGAGGGTGTCAGAAATTATTTCCCGTTTCGGTGTTTATTTAAAACCCCAAAATAAAGGCTGACTTACTCAGCCTTAACAGAAATGAGAACCAGCCCCCTCGGGAGCTGGGAAACTCCCACTTCAACTTAAGTGGTTGGCGTAAGGCCGGCCCCCTTACCTGTAAAAATAAATAGGTTTAACTCACCACATGCGACCCCTTCGGAGATAACGCGACAAAAAGTTACACTATATGTGTAGCTTAGTTGCGTTTGTGAGAATGACGTCGTAACATTTTTGAATTTGGAACTCTTTTCTCGGCGAGCAAACGTCAGTCTTGTATGGGACTGTCGTCGTTAGAAACCCATAATCTGTAATCTGAGTTGCAAAGATATATTAACATTTAAAATTCATATATCAATGCATGCCCACAAGCACACACATCCACATGTAAGTTGGCGCTTACAAAAGCTCTATGCGTATTTACAAATTAAAATCCAACCCTCAAATGAACTTAATCCTGCAACATTGCCGACCTTCCCTGAAACTGGAGTGACAACCAGTCGAAAAGCAATTGACCATAAATAAAAAGATCTACGCGGCTTTTGTGAATCTTGAGAAGATCTTCGATTCGGTAGATAGAAGTATGACGTGGTGTGTGCTAGAGAGGTATGGTGTGAACAAAGCACTTTTATACGCGATACGCGCCATCTATCTAAATAGCAGGGCGTGTGTCAGGGTGGATGGAGAATACATCGAGTATTTTAATGTGTACAAGGGTGTGAGACAGGGTTGCATAATGAGCCCATGGTTATTCAATATAATCATGAATCACAAGCGAATCTGGATGGACATGGCATACAAATCGGAGAGAGAAAAGTCGAAGGTCTGCTTTAATATACTGATGATGCAGTTTAAATTGCTTATTCAGTAGCGGAACTCCAGGCAATGTTCTCTAGTGTTAACCATGGTCTGTGTGTGAACAAGTTGAAAATATATTCAAGTAATGATTTTTGACAGAAAATATGAAACTGAAGAATACAAGTAAGGGGGCCACCCTTACGCCAACCACCTCAGTTGAAGTGGGAAGTAGCCAAATCCTAAGGGCTGGTACTCATTTCTTGTAAAGACTGAGTAAACCTTGCCGGTATTTTATGTTTGTGTTTGAAATGAACACCGAAACGGGAAATCATTTCTGTTGGGATTTGAACTAGAGTTTACAGCATAGAATGCAAGCACTCTATCATCGACCGGACTTATTTATATTAAACTCTAACCGTTAGAGTTAAACATCTTAAAAGATTGTTTGTCATTTCGAAGGAAAGGCATTGTTCTTTCTGGTGGCCTCCGTGGCCTTCCTGTCTTGCGAAGCTGCCGTGACCAGCATTGAAGCCAGTCCTTCTATCTGCCCCAACCTGCCATGGACCGTCCTGGTGCCTCACGAGACAGACTGCCAGCTGTACTACAAATGCGACAATGGCAAGCCCACTCTCAAGACCTGCCCCAAAAAGGAGCACTTCCAGACCATCATTCAGGTAAGAGTAGAAACAATATACAACTGAATGCCCTTTTCCTCGAATCAAGGAATATATTTTGTCCTGGGCTTGAAGTTTCATCACAGCGGTAGATCCTATCTACCGAATATCGTCCAGATTAATATGAAGACAAGATGGCCGCAAATGAACAGCTGAGGACATTGACAGGTCTTTATAGTAATATGAACGATATTCGGTAAGTAAGAATTACCGTGGTGATGAGACTTTCAGCTCTGGGTTGGAAGTCTAACGGCTGTCGGTTGATCTTCCTGTACCTTTTTGAAGATAAGAAGTGTTTATTTCGTCCTATTTTCAAATAGATATAGTAAAATCTATCGACGGTCATCGAGACTTCCCCTGGTCAACTTTCTGACATGACTTTTTGTTTCACCCATCAATCAAGATAGTGTCTGACCAATTCTTTCAAATCAAAATTTCAAGTCCCTCCCATGTACATTATTCTGCTCTTCATCATTAACATTTCTCTCTATCAATCCTTTTATTTTATTTTATGGTTTGATAATGACTGATGAAAAATAAATAGAGATCATCAAATTTTTAGAGACTTGTTCCAGCAATCGAATTGTTTTCCTTCGTAATGTATAACAAGTCACTTTTTTTCAGGACTGCATTCCTCAAGTATTCAGCCCATGCAAGTCTTCCACAACCGTTGCACCCACAACCACAACTGAGGAAGCTACTCCAGAGCCCACAACTGAAGAAGCCACTCCTGAACCAACAACCGAGGAAGCTACCCCAGAACCAACCACTGAGGAAGCCACTCCTGAACCAACAACTGAAGAAGCCACCCCAGAACCAACAACTGAGGAAGCCACCCCAGAACCAACAACTGAGGAAGCCACTCCAGAACCGACAACTGAGGAAGCCACCCCAGAACCAACTACTGAGGAAGCAACCACTGCTGCGCCATCTGGACCCCAGTGCCCTGCTGTAGATGGGGAATGGGCTCTTCACCTGCCTCACGAGTCAGACTGCACCAAGTTCTACAAGTGCTCCAACGGTGTAGCTTATCTCTTCTCTTGCCCAGCTCCTCTTCACTTCAACCCACTGCTCCAGGTAATATATTCCCTCGTCATCCCTCATTATAGAGTGTTTCCTTTCTTTTTGCCAATACTTAAATTCTGCTGTGACTGTTCGATAATAGATTTGAACATGTTCAAATTATTATATCCACATTTTTTGTTGGCAACTGTATAAAGCTTTATTTTGTTATATAGGTTTGCGATTGGCCACAAGATGCCGGATGCACTGCTGGACAAACCACCACAACCGAAGCCACCCCTGAGCCTACAACTGAAGAAGCCACTCCTGAACCCACAACTGAGGAAGCCACTCCTGAACCCACAACTGAAGAGGCTACTCCTGAACCCACTACCGAGGAAGCCACCCCTGAGCCCACAACCGAAGCAACCACCACCCAAAAGCCAAAAGACAGGTGCCTTTCCTGCACCACTCAATATTGGGCTGATGAAGACGATTGCAGGTCTTATTGGAAGTGTGTCAACAGGAGGTCCGTCAAGGCCAAGTGCCCCTCAAACCTGAGGTTCAACAGGAAAGAAGGAACCTGCGACAAGAAAGACAACGTCAAATGCAAAAAACTGCCAGAATATTAAACCAATTCAAGCGTGACCAGCGAATCATTGTTCAAACTGGTTCTATACAATAGGAAGCGACAAAGATATTATCCATCCTAAAATGATTGGAGCAATTTTTTGGACACGCATCTTCATTGTTTGTGTTCCTAGCTGCATCAACATACATATTTAATCGCCTTAACATATCCTCAACTTAGAAATGCTTTATTGTGATAGACAAACTACCTGATATTTAATTAAAATATACATACTTATGTGAATAATAAATAAAACCAATAAAAGTGTACACAATCAGAATTGCTTTGAATCTTTTCGCTGTTGTTCTATTTCATCATAAGAAGATGGAAGAAAGGTCAAATTGTAGAGGAGATGTCGTAAAGAAAGAACGATTTACCGGTTTAACAATTTGAAACCAAGATTTGCAGAATTGTTCAAAGTACATAGATTGAGAAGTCTGTTTTCTGGAGATAGCCAAGGTCAGAGGGACCTAGAAAGACAGCAAAAATAAGGTGAGTCATTGACTAAATAAACAATGCCTACGTGCGTAACCATTCACATAATATTAATAACCGTATGTTGGCATCTAGAATCAAATGATTCTAGTAAGTTTGGAAGCTTAGCTTGGTTTAGAAAAAGAGGTGTGTTCTGTAAGCTGCCGACAGATTACATCAATGGATGAAAACATAAATTAATTTAGCAATGATGGTGTTAAGGTTCTGCATTCCGGGTGCAAGGGCAGACATCTAATTACCCTTGAGACTTTGGAAATTCATAAACATAAAAATTGATTTTTTTTATAGTTTGGTCAATGTTCAGATTCCTGCTGCTTTGCCTTTGTTATTACCTTATTGTACCTCTTTGTCGTATCTCGTTCTTTGCATTTCTCTATCGTTTTTGTCTTGTCAATTCTGTAACAGTGCCCTCTTGAAAATGACGAAAGTAGTCGGTGTGAAATCAATGCTCAACTTATGAAAATAGTATTCTGTGTTTTTAAAAAAAATGTTCTTTCTCATGACAACATTACTGTCCGCAGTCCCATGTACACTATACAGCAAAAAGGACAAATTTATCGATCGAGAAGACGTTGATAAACATAATGAGCAGGCTGTTTCTACTTCCTCAGCCTTTCTCATGCCACTCCTGGACGTGGGTCTCCTCCAATCCTCTCCATTCCTATCTATCAGCTGTTGTGTTCAGCCATCCTCTGCCTGCAGCTTCCTTGATGTCGTCTAGCCACCTGAGTTGGGGTCTGCCCTCTCCCCGCTTGAACATCCTGGGCCGCCACTGGATAATTCTTTTCGGTCATGGTCTTGTCTTGCGACGTGAACAGCCCAGCGCAAATTTAAGCAGGCCACTTGCTGTATGACATCAGTGACACCAGTGCGTCTACGGATCTCCTGGTTTGAAACCCTTTCTCTGAGACTGATTCCCAGCATCCTCCTTTCAATGGAACTTTGGCACGTCCTCAGTCTGTTGGCGCTGTACTGAGTAAGCCCTTTTGTTTCCAAACCATAGATGGATACTGGAAGCGCGAATGACTCGAACACCCTGCGTTTTAGTTTAACAGGCATTTTCTTGGCATAGCTGCACATATAGGGTACTTAGCCAATCCCTTTTTTTATTATCAGGAGGAAGCAATTTTAGCTAAATGGAATGACAAAAGGGTTAAAGAATCTCAATATCTCATGGCACCTATTTATTTATAAATTCTGTCTTCGTCCAGCTTATCGTTCATGCCTCATCATTTTTATCTCGTCAGTGTTCGGTAAGATAACACAAAAACAAAATTACTTCAGGTAGAACAAACAACAGTAAGCTAACAATCAAATGCACGAAAAAAAACTCTTTTTTTGCGTCAGTTCGCATTTTATATCGTTGTCATCATCACATATTTTTAAGGAAAAAAATGGCTGGTATGTGCGTTAGATTTTCGTTTCCTAGTACGCTCTAATTTATTTTCTTTGCGAATTCAACGATGTGATTTGAAGACCTACTGGGGTGGAACTTCGGAAGTACGGTAAGATCTACCGGCGGCTGTCAAAGCTGCCACCCCTGGGATCCCATCTCTGCTGGGTTCAGAAAGAGAGAGTTGAAAACAGCCAAAACTCTCTGATCGCAGCAACCAGAGACCTGAAATGGGAATTGGGCATATGGTGGCATTGGGCAAGGAGTCCAAAGCTTACATAGCCATCGTTTTGATTACTTCCCTGTTTTTATTTTCTTTCTTTGTTTCTATTTTCTTTCTCTGACTATAATGTCACCCCTGTTTGAGGGAAGGTCGGTAAGAGTTGCAGGGCCATTATATTCATTTGAGATTGGGTTTTTTATATTTTATTTCCACATGCGGCATGTGTGAGCGCGAAATTCTGCGTGTCTGCTTGTGGGAATGCATTTAATATGAATCTCAAATGATACATATCTTTGCAACTTAGATTTAGATTTAGTATCAATTTTTGTTTGTGCTTCGCCGGGATCCAAACTCGCGACCTTCCATTTACGAATCCGAAGCGTAACCACTAGACTACAGACCTTAAAAAAAAATATATTCCAATATTAGCCTATGTAGGTGCTGGTATCTTATCTATAATCTATAATCTA
Source organism: Agapetus fuscipes (assembly GCA_951799405.1). Taxonomy (NCBI): domain Eukaryota; kingdom Metazoa; phylum Arthropoda; class Insecta; order Trichoptera; family Glossosomatidae; genus Agapetus; species Agapetus fuscipes. The sequence continues at coordinate 4,056,379 of OX637354.1, forward strand.
AGTTGCAAGGATATATTCATTTAAAGCTCTCAGATGTAAGCCCACAAACCAACAAGTGTAGTTCGCGCTTACAAATGCTGAATGTGTACTTACAAATAAAATCCAAACCTCAAATGAACATAAGCCCCACAACTTTTGCCGACCTTCCCTGAAACAGGGGTAACATTGGCAAAGTGAACCATTTTTTACAGTATGGGTGGTCAGCCTCATACCAACCTATAAGTCAAGGAATATAAATTATGAATGCCTTTAATTGTATTTTATGAAACCAAGTGTCATAGACCCCTAGAGTCTCTAGAATCTAGGGAGTCTCCCGCACAGGATTTTTTATAATAAAAATTGACTATTTTTAGGCAAGGCATTGTGTCTCCCGGTGTTTTTTGTTGTCACGATGTTCGTGACCACAATGGCCACAGCTGAGGTCATGGTGGTGACATGTCCCGACTCTTTGTGGCCATCCTTCATGCCGCATGAGACAGACTGCAGCAAATATTACATGTGCAAGAGAGGGACCCCAAAGGTCATGCATTGTCCGGGGAGGAAGCACTACCAGAGCAATGCGTTTGTATGATACCCCTTTCCATTTTTCTGATTTCTCGTTCCTGAGGAACTTGACTATCTTTCTTTTCTTTCAATTCTTTTCTAGCTCTGCTAATACTTTTTAATGTAAAGGTAAATGGTATTTTTTGACACGTCTCCTCAGTCATTTTCAATCTGTTCAGAAGACTTCTACAATTTACTTATAATATCTGTAGACTAGAAACTATTTTAACGAAAATAGACACTATATCCGTTTCAACTTACATAACTGGAAATCGTTCTTAGTCAAAAGGATGCTTTTCACAATGGCTTTTCGTTGGTAACAAAAAAAAACGATGAAACTACGACATCTTTTCACAAAGGTGGCAGAATTGAAATTCATTCTCTCTACGCACGCTTGATAAATATTATGATGTCTTTTGGTGGTCAGTAAAATTGGCATTTTTTTTAAAGAAAAAGGTTTTTAATTAACAGTTTGGCATGTGTAATTAATGGGTGTCAATTTGTGAGCATGTTAGTATATCTTTGAAACTTAGATTATAGATTTTATCATTGAGTAGCATTAGACGTAATAAAATATATGGTTCACTTATTTGATTCCAGGGTTGTGTTCCCCCAAAATACAGCAGCTGTAAGAATTCCATTACTGAAAGTGTTTCAAAGCAAGATGACAAAAACGTACAACAGAACAAAGGAAAGTCTACAACACAATCTCTTCCAACAGTCACAGATGCTGTTTATGGTAATTTGTGTCCGAGCGTTGATAAATTGGATAACAAGGCCAAAAGCGCTGAATCCTTAGAAAGTGAAGAAGTTGGAACAAACAGAAATGATGTACCAAATGAACAAAAATTACTAGACAATGACAATGACTCTGTGAAACGTGACTCTGATGAACTGACAACAACTGAATCTAACAAAGACAAAGATTTGCTTGCATTTACTTCGTCTGTATCTCCAAATCGAAGACAGTGCCCTGCTGTGGACAAAGAGTCGGCTGTTCATCTACCACACGAGTCAGACTGCTCGAAATTCTATAAGTGCTCCAATGGTTTTCCTTACCTTTTGAACTGTCCAGACTCTCTTCATTTCAACGCAAAACTTCAGGTGAGTCTTTGATCTTCTTATTTTCTTGCCTCTTCTATCGGAAATCGGGGATCATTATGGCTATTTTGACTTTGGATGCTTCTGTCGAACCATTCATAATTCATAAGGTCTTTATTGTTTTTTATCAATATGTACAAAGTATTACAATAAAAATAAATTTTAAAAATCTAATAACAATAAATACTCCCCAAAGTAAGCATAGCTTGTGTTTTGGGGAGGATTCCAACTTATCTTAACTTAAAATTAATCACTTAATAGATAAAAATCATAAAAAACAAAAATAATATATACACCATTTAGTCATTTACTCAGCAAAAAACAGAAAGACAAAAAATAAAATAAAATAACATAAAGAGGTAACATGTTTAAATAGAAAATACAGAAATAGGAATTATACATATATACACACATGTAGATATATGAAAAAAATAACAAAAATAATAATGATAAGAATAATATACAAAAAACCAATCAAATATAAACACTCAACTATTTACACCTCTTTCAAATATTGACCTCTTTTAAATACAAATACACCTCTTATAAATATTTCATTGTTGCAGGTTTTTCAGCCACGATATTCGATGGTATAAATAGTTTATATATGTCCTCTGGCGTCCCTGAGATCTTCTCCCCTTAATCCTACCCTGTATGATAGGATGGACAAAGTGATATTTCTCATAACCTGATCGAAGTATATCAGCTTTCTCTGCTTAATGGTTAGCAGAAGTTCCTTTGTGGAGTGATCTTTAATGCAATAACTTTTGAATAAATCTGTTTTGAATAGAGCAGGAACTTTAGCTTGTAATTCTCTTTTTGCCTCTTCTTTAACTAATCCTCTTCATTATGATTTGTCTTTCTCAAGTTCAATTAATGGTTGTTCCATTCCAAAGCTATCATGTTATATTGTTATACTTTTGAATTCTTCTTCCTCTTTGTCGAATCAGATGCTACACTATTTTAGCCCAGTGTCGGGCAACCTACATCGCTCCATCGTTCCCTTCATTAGATAGGCCAGTGAGCAGATTGTTTGGCAGACTGGACAGATCCAAAGATTGTACATTGAAATTTTCACGACTGGTTCTTGTTGACACAACAATCACTTTTTTTCGGGATATGGAGCCGTGGTCGCGTAGATTCTTTCCGGACAGTTTCGCCCATTGCTCCGATGGGCATTATCAGCGGTTGGCTAGTCACTGTGATCTTCTTACAGGATCTGCTGTACTAGGAATTTCAAAGGCTGGCGTTGTTTTCAGTACAGCAGATCCTGTAAGAAGATCACAGTGACTAGCCAACCGCTGATAATGCCCATCGGAGCAATGGGCAAAACTGTCCGGAAAGAATCTACCAGACCACGGCTGCATAGCCCGAAAAAAGTGATTGTTGTGTCAACAAGATCCAAAGATGATCCATGGACAGTTGGGCTCCGCATTTGCAGAGCGTGGTGTCATCTTGATGCTTGTGAATTTAAGCCAAAGATGGCTTCGTTCATTGTTTTCTTTGCACACAGGTATGCGATTGGCCAATCAACGCAGGATGCACTCTCGACCAAACATCCACCACCAGTATTGCGACTCCAAAAAATACCATCAAATCTGAAGACATTCTATCAACAGATGAAGACAAATCATCCATTTCAACAATGAGCAGCCAAGATATAGACCAGAGGTGTCTCTCTTGCGGCACGCAGCATTGGGCTGATGACAGAGACTGCAGGTTTTATTGGAAGTGTGTCGGTGGGAGGTCCGTTAGATCCAAATGCCCTTCAAACTTGAGGTTCAACGACAAAGAAGGAACTTGCGATAAGAGAGATAAAGTTCAGTGCTGAGATTTTGCAACACAAGACCTCGCATTTGATGGAGTTAGATCTTTGCTTCCGATTGAAAAAAAATCCACTCGTTTTATAATCGCTGAAAACTAAATTGTTACCAATTCTTCTGTATTACATTAATTATAAATATCATCAAAGTTTATTAAATAAATAAACTTGTGCTAAAGAATAGTTTTATTGCATTTTAGTTTTTCCGCATTTTCCAAAACCAGTGAATTGTGATATAACTACAAGTTACAAAGTATGTACAAAACATGATTTTTTTTATAACATACAGAGAGTCATAATGCGCCTGAGGAGAAGCTGCAGCGCTAGTGGTATGTTTGCTGAGGCCCAGCTACCACACTGGAATGGACTGTTGCGGCACCGAGTGGCTGGATTACGAGAGAGGCTCGAGTCCAGCAGCAATGACATGGTGCATGCGAGCCCTTCGGGGTTAACGCAGGCAAGAAGCTACACTATATGCATGGCTTAGCTTATTTTTTTATGTCTGCGTGCTAGCGAAATTCGAGCCGAGACTCCGGCCAGATGACGCAGTCAATTTTCGGGCCTTCTTCAATGTTCCGATCTCATTATTTAGAAATTGACAGAGTAGAAATAAAGTTCACCTGACCTAGCTCAACGGGCATGGTAATTTCAACGCCACCTTATTCAAGCTTCGTATCTCGTCCACGGCGGAATGCGCGTGCGGCGGGGTCACGCAGGATGTGCGCCACATACTGTGGGACTGCCCGCTGCGACATTCTGATCGGAATGCGCTTTTTACAGCGGTGAGACCGGGCATAGGCCCAATAGGGTACGCTGACTTCGTGTCCACAAGGGATAACTATCGAGCCTTCTGGCGCTTTTGCGCCCCTTACGTGAGCCCCGGACTGGATCTCCTTCCAGTCAATTGAGGACGCCATCAGCACATCCTTTGTGATTGGCACGAAGTAGGAAGAAGCGCATCTCGATGACATTGCACCGAGTCAGTAACTTCGGGTTTTTTCTGTTTTCTCTAGTGGACGAACAGGTAAATCTAGAATCACTGCTGGGTCGGGTCACGACCATCGGGAAGGCCTTCCGCCACAAAAAAAGTTATAGCATTGCATGAGCGTTCTGTGATACGCTTCCCCGGATGGAAGTGTATAAACGGAATTGGTATGAGGTGGGTTTTCGCAATGACCTAGCTCAACACAAATGCTGTGAAGGCAGAATGCATCTAGTTATCAGTATATTAATTATCGTGGAGGTAAGGACATAGTTTTCAGTGAATTATGTGCGGGAATGTGCAAATAGAGTTGTATTTTTATCTCTGGATGGGCGTTTGGTATAAATAGTGTTTTGTTGACACATCTCTGATACAGTTGCAATAATAAACCTGACGAGAGATAAAGTGTTTAAGGTAAAGTCTATCCTACACCTTGGACAATATGTTACTGGGTAAGTCACGTTCATTAACTGTGTAAAATTTTATAAAATTCATCGCTCACTTACAAAAAAAATTAAGAAGTATTTTTTCGATTCAACGCTACCAAGCTACACGTATAGTGTAACCGCTTGCCGCGTTTTTCCCGACGAAGTCACATGTGACGAGTGGAACAAAAAATAAATAATAATAATTGGCTCAGTAAGCCTTTTGGTATTTTTATTTTGGGTTTGAAATAAACACCGAGACGCGTTCGGTGGGATTCGAGCCCAAGCTCTCAGCGTGGAGTGCAAACACTCTACCAACTGAGATATAACGCTTAAACACGCCGCATGTGAACCTACAACATAAAAACCAAATCTCAAATGGGCATACATCCTGCAACTCCCACCGAGCTTCTCTGGAAAAGTGAGCTATATTCTACAGCATGGGTGGTCAGCCACATACCAACCTATAAGTCAAGGAACATACACAACAAAAAAATAATTTGTAAGTTAATGAAATAGTTGTATTTTATGATTCCTTCTAGGTTTGTCAAATATTTTAAATTGAAAGCAAAAGGCGTATAGATATTGTCCACTTATATCATGTTTTAGAATCGTTATGCCTCTTCATCCTTCTGGGCTGGTCGTCAGGAGATGTTCCACTTGATCACCACTGTCCTCAAGTGGATCCAACCAGCACCACCACACTGTATCCTCATGAGACGGATTGTACCAAGTTCTACATGCTAGTCGTTAGACCATGCGCACCAGGAACAGAATTCAGTGTCAAGGAGAATGTAAGAATTTAATTTAAAACAAATTAAAACATATTATATTGTTGCTTTGATGTTTAGAGCACTCTATACTCTAAGCCAGTCTTTTTTTTTTTTAATATATTTCTTACGCGTTATGGCCTTAGTAAAAAAAAGTGACAGAAATAAAAAAAAAGGTGTTTAATTGATTTTTTATCTAAATTGTAAGGTTTAAAAAATTAATATAGCTTATAAATGTTGCCAATTTTTGTTGTTCGAAAAACGCGTTTTTGTACATTTCTTCTAATAATATTCAATTCCTTGAAATCAGTTTTTCATATTTTTTGACAATTAATCACATTATCAAAAATCGTCTCCTTGAGCAATTAGATATTGTAATATTGTGTAATCACAAACAAAAAGTATTTCCGAAATATACCGAATCAATTTTTTTTTTTTTGTGGTGACATTTTTAACTTTATAATTTAAATAAAACATTAATAAATACGCCTGATTTTTTTCTTTTATCTAACTCATTTAGGTACTAAGACCATAAAGTGTAATGAATATATGTTATGTATGGTGTTATGGCCGCGGGGATCAAGTCAGTTATTTGGAACCGGATAACGTTGGTTCGAATCCCGCGACGATAACTTCGACCCTGGTTCAACAGATGCCGTTGCATGCACACAAGCTTCTGCTTTCGCATGAAGACAATTGTCAAGGCAAAATAGGTTGGTGGATTGTATTTCTTTCCACAAATCTATTTTTTTTTTAAATTAAAAAATTAAAAAAAAAAAAAATCGTCAACTTTTGGGAAGCGCCGTCTTACTAATCCTCAATTGTGTTCTAGGATTGTGTGCAACCACACTTAAGTGAATGCAAAAAGACGATTACAACTAAGCCGACGACACCTGAAATCTTGGTTACTACTCCAAAAACAATAACTAGACCAACAAATACTCACACTGGAGTAACAAAACAACTGACAACTAAGATACCCATTTCTGTGACAACAAATGTAACAACTGCCACAAATAAATTAACAACTACTATGAAACCATTTGTAACAATAGATCATGATGTAACAACAAAGGGAACTACAGAAAGATCAGCAAACTATACGTTAAGCACAATAAAAGATCCTGCATCAACTAGTGAAGCTATCACAACGATAAAGTCAGTTGTGACAACAAAAATAGTAAATACATCGACAACTATTAAAATGACATCTGCAAATGCAATCACCACTGCTAAAATAACTGCTACAGTTCCAAAAACAACAAATGAAGCAACGTCAAGTCCAACGACAGCAAGGAGAGCAAACAATCAAACCACATTTACCACATTGATACCAAAAACAACGTTGAGTCCAAATGCAAGATGTGCTGCCACGGTTGGTGAAGGAAGACCTCTTCATGTACCCGATGAAAGCTGTAGCACATTTTATAAATGCTTCAACGGAACTGCTACTTTGACGAAGTGTCCTTACTATCTCTATTTCAACAAAGATCTGCAGGTACTTTTCTACATCGTCATCAACCACTCATAGGTCTCCTTGTTTTGTGTTTGTTGCTTCTCTCTTGGTTTTTTTCTGCTATATCATCACGCAAGCTTTCAGTGTGTCATTTTTTCATCGAGATGGAAGCGACCAACTCTTTTTAAAAAAAACTGTTCCATCTTCAATCTTCCATTCTGCAGATATTTTCAACCCCTTTTTTCTTTATCGTCCCAATTTTTCTTATGGTTTTCCAACAAGATTTTCACTGTTTTTGCGCTTTAAATGTTTCATCTCGTAATTAAAATAATGTTTTGCGAATTTAGGTTTGCGACTGGCCACAGAACGTCGATTGCCCAAGTGGTCCATTTCCTCTAGTGCCATCATCAGTTAGCACTGTCTCCAACTTATCCAGCAGTACTTCCAAGATCAATCCAGCTCCTCGCTGTCCAGCCGTGGACCCACTTCATCTTCCACACGAAACAAACTGCTCCAGGTTTTACAAATGCGGCAGAGGAGCACCACGTGTGATGACCTGTCCAAAGGGTCTGCATTACAGCAAGAAACTTCAGGTGAGTTGCTTAAATCAGTAAAATGGATCCATTTATTGTGCCTTTTCAGTGAATGTTGAGGTTAATCATTGCAATTTGTATGTTTGGTAATGCGCAAAAGATAGATCTTGTGTTTCTGCCGAACCACTTGCCCAAAATTCTCTTTTAAAAATCCTTAAATGATCATATCACAAACTTCCACGAATCATACCAGACTAAGTTTGTTTATAGGTACTTAACATGGCACATGTATATAGGAGGAACATAGGACCTTTTTTCCGGAGGTTTTGGTTTTGAGCCATCTGATACCAACAGTACCCTCCAAATTGACGTGCACAATATAAATATCAACACGCAAGTTAGACAAATGATTTGAAACGTTTTGCATTTGTTCCAGATTTGTGATTGGCCCATTGACGCAGGTTGCTCTGTGTCTTTGATCCCTGTCACCGTGAGACCATCTCCCAAGCCGAAACCTCGCTGCCCCGCAATAGACTCTCCAGAATTCCACTACCTACCGCACGAGTCTGACTGCTCCAAGTTCTACGTCTGCAACTATGGAGAAGGCACTATCATCCAGTGCCCCAATGGTCTTCATTTCAACATAATCTTGCTGGTAAATGTTTTTTGAAATTTAGTCAGACCGGCCCGTAGTCCAGTGGTAGAACATTGGACTAGTAAATGGAAGATTGTGGGGTCGAGTCTCCGGGGAGTACCAAAAATTCACCATTTATATTAAACACAATTAATGAACGTTTACCAAAGACCGATCACCAAAGGTCCAACCAGCCTTGCAACAACTGCGCTTTGCTTGAGAATTGTCGTTTTGTAACAACGACCAATCTCGTAAAAAGTCCGCTCGATGGCTCAGTTGGTAGAGTAATTGCATTCCATGACGAGAGCAGGGGTTCGATCCTCACCGAGGGTGTCAGAAATGATTTTTCATTGCGGTGTTTATTTCAAACTCAAAAGAATGTAAGTAAGGTTTTTTCAGCCCTCAAAAAATAATGAGAACCAGCTCCCTTGGAAACTGGGAAATGCCCACATCAACTGAGGTGGTTGGCGTGAGGCCTTTTCTCTTGTTCGTAAAATAAATAAGTCCCGAGGGATAACGCAGGCAAGAAGTTACACTATTTGTGTAGCATAGTTGCGTTTGTGTAATTATTTTGTCGACAAAAACAATTAACATACAGCACAAAGCAAAATTTTGTAGGCGATTTTCTTTTTTTCTCATATCTTGTTATTTTTTACAGATTTGCGACTCTTCGAAAAATGCCAAATGTGATGAAACATATCTAGCTCATCCCCATCTCCCTGCTGTGACCACCCAGAAACCATCAACCACACAACTGCAAGACTCTGACAACATCATAGCTTGGCCAAATACAGGGTCAGCAGCTATATCTTTTGCTGGCAGATGTCCCGTTTTGGATGGACCAGCATCTATTTATTTCCCACATGAAAATTGCAACAAATTTTATCAGTGCTCAAATGGAAGAGCCTATCTCAGGAGCTGCCCGGCTTCATTGCATTTCAACAAGCTTCTTCAGGTACTTCTTCATATTACTTACTTTGCGTATGATCGGCAAGCGCAACCAATTTCTTGGCCATTGGAGCGTATCAGAGAAGAGTTCTCGATTATTAATTTTGACTAAATACGTAGACTTTAGTTTATTCAAATACTTGATATTGTTCTTCAGGTCTTTGATCTATGTGTAGTCCAGAGTCTCTGTCTTTTTTCTTCTTCCTTCTCTTCATTTTTCTTTCTCTTGCGTATGTTTCGATATCACTGTGCGTAAGAAGGGAGCAGATCTCCGAAAAAGTTACACACAGTGGTAACGAAACGTAAGCAAGAAGAAAAAAACTGGGAATCACAGTCAAAGTTTGAAAGAGCAATATCGATTGATTGATGATGGATGAGTTATTTTCTGTGCCGCGATTTAATGATCCAGGACCGTATCAAAAGCACCGTGGCTTCTTAAAAACCGCAATGTCCTCAGTCATTGATGGTGGTGCAGGGCTAGTTTTATTTATTGTGTGAACCACCAAACCCTTAATAAACATATTTAATTTGTGTATCAGTACAAATTTACGTGGTGTCCCACAAGGCTCACATTTTGCCCCTTTGCCTTTGTGTTCCACACTTACGTAAATGTGATTTAAACTTATGGAGGTTGTTATTGATAACCAGATTTCTTACACGTTTTTCTGCACATTTTACAATTCCATTTTCTTTTATCACAGGTTTGTGACTGGCCAGAACGCGCAGGCTGTAAAAACGAGACAACTGTTCCAAAAACAACATCGCATCCTCGGACTACAAAAACAACACCGCATCCTCCGACCACAAAACCAGTTCAACATGAAGAATTGTTCACAACGACCACAACAAGAAAGGCGGAAGACAGATGCAGCAGGACTTGCGTTGCAGATCACTGGGTGGATGACTCTGATTGCAGGTTTTATTGGAGGTGCAACAATTCTGTGGCAGTGAGAAGAAGATGTCCTGCCAACCTGAAGTTTAACAAAGAAGAAGGAACTTGCGATTTAGAAGACAGAGTTAAATGCTAAGAATTTTTAGAGCGAATTTTAGCGAGCGCCTTGGGCCGCTTGTTCACGGATGATTTGAACCCCAAAGATATTTTGGTTTTAATGCATTTAAAATATTTTCTTCTAAGTTTGTAATCGGCGGCTCCTTGATCTCAAATGCTCGCAAAGATATGGGGCGCTGAAAAATATATACGCGTTTTTTGGCTCTTGAGCGGTCTTGACGGGGGGGGGACCCATTCATGGCCTGATTGTATTTATTTCATCGTATGCTTAGTCAGTTGTATAAATATCTACATTTAAGTTGAGATAAAAGGAAAAATGTCGATGCAATTTTCTTATACATCAAATAAACATTTTTTGTAAATAAGCTAAATAAAAAAAAGGTTTTAGTTTTGTAAAAGTTTTATGAATTTTTCAACCCAGCGAAAAGCATATTTGGAAATATAAATGGTATACTTTTTGTGCTTCGCCGGGATCCGACTCCACAACCTTCTGTTTACGAATCCAAAGTGTTGCCACTGGACTACGGACCCGTCCAAAAAATGCCAATGACACGCGGTGCTCCCATGCGGTCAACCATCCAAGTACTATCCGCGCCCAATGATACTTTGGACGAGAACCAGTGCTTTCAACATGGTATTGTCGTTGACAACCTACATATTATATGTTGTGCCTTTTTGATTCGGCCATACAATGAATATTTTCGGAGAGTGATTTTTCTAGGAAGTGAAAGTAGGGGTATTGGTATTGGGGGCCCCTATTCTCCGCACCAGGGCCCCCAGAAGGGTTAATCCGGGACTGACCTCAAGGACAAGGTTCCTAATGAGGAGTAAGCCCACGCTGTATGATCTTGCGCTGGGCCAGGACATGTTGAAAGACTTCGTGACTGAGCTACACATACAGTGTAACTTCTTACAGCATTATATCCGAAGGGTTCGCACGTAACATCGGCCAATTTACTTTTTTAGAGTCATTGGCACGCTCTGACCTAGAGTTTCAAGGCCTTCCGTCACTGGAGAAAATATATAGCTTTTTATAAGCGTTTATGTGCTGTGGGTTCTTCTGACGCATACATATAGGATGGGTACGAGGAGGGCTTGAGCATGTGGCGAGTGGAACCTACTTATTTTTACAGACAAGGGGGCCAGCCTTACGTCAACCACTTCAGTTGAAGTGAGGGTTTCACCCCTCTTGAGGGGGCTGGTACTCATTTCAGGTGAAGACTGAGTGCACCTTACCGGTATTAATTTCGGGCTTGAAATAAACACCGCAACGGGAAATCGTTTCTGAAACCCTCGGTGGGATTCGAGCCAGAACTCTCGGCATGGAGTGCAAGCAATCAGCCAACTAAGCTATCTGCCTTCAATTTATTTTTATTTTTTTAAGGAACCCTGTGCGGGAGGCTCCCCAATTCTTGAGAGTCTTGGGGGTCTATGTCACCCTGGAAGGGTGCCGCAGAGGTGTTGCTTGAGTTCTTGGTTCTGTCGTGAGGCGCTGCAAGGAAGTGGTGATTGATGTTGGTTTTGAATAAAACCGGATTAAATTGGGAAGGGAACACAGATACTGGTAGACCATTCCATAAACGGGCAGTTTGGCAAAGGAATGAGTCATGAAAACGCTAAGTTCTCATAGTTTTGAGATCGACTGCAAAGGGATGAATGAGAGTCGTACTACGAGTTTCCCTTTTTGAAAAGCGAGGGGGAGGGATTAATGAATGGAGCTCATTAGAACAAGCTCCGTGGTAATATCGATAAAAAAGACTGAGCATTCCAACCTTTCTTCTGTGCTGGAGCGGCTGCAGATCGGATGTCAGAGAAGGATCATTGATCAACCTCACTGCCCTCCTTTGCACAGAATCAAGTTGGTCACTCAACTTCTTGGACAAAACAAAGTAACGAAAGAGAAAAATAATTAGATAAAGGTTTTGTCAACTCATTTTTCATTCTTTTTTTTAAATTCGTAGGTACATATATAATTAATACCTAATCTTGCCAAGATTTTCAAGATAAAATGCATGAAGAAGATCTTGTCATATGAAAAAAGATAAACGAAGTTGGTTATCTATATTTAGATCAACGCATATTGATAAAAAAAAATGACTGTCATTTCTCGAGAAGTGACACTCTAAACTTTAAAAGTGAAATAATGAAAAAAAAAATTTGCTTGCGTGAGTTTGATCCAGATATAAATGCATTTAGTACAAACAGGTCCGTAGTCTAGTGCATAGCTCTTCGGACTTGTCTATGGAAAGTCGTGGGTTCGAATCCCGGCGGAGCACAAAAAATATTCCATATATTTTGTTAAAATAATATGCTCTTCACTGGGTTTAAAAATTCAAATAGGTACCTTTACCAAAGACCGGTCAATAAAGGTCCATCCAGCCTACAGCAACTGTTCATCCTTCGCACGAAGGATGAACACGACCCGCCATAATGTAGTGTCTGTTGATAGTAGTGTTAATGTAGATAGTAGTCTTAACACAATGTAGATAGTGTAGATTTGCCAATTGACGCAACTGAAATGTGAAGACATGCTGTGCATGTAAAGACACACCACACTCTGAAGTCATGCTTGACGACAGTTCCAGGGTGTGGCAAGATGCAGAGGGGGGTTTTTAGTGAGTAAAAATCTCACATATCCTGCCGGCGGTAACAATAGCAGGAATCTTTTGAAGATTTTCCCCTCTCAATTGAAAAAAAAAAAAAAAAAAAAAAAAAAAAAAAAAAAAAAAAGCTTACAGCAACTGGAACTTTGAAAAATTCAAATAATTACCCCTTTACCAAAGACCGGTCACTAAAAGTCCATCCAGGCAACTGGGTCTTGATTGAGAATTTGTGCTTTGGGGCTGTCCATAAATTACGTCATCGATTTTGGCCGATTTTCGACCCCCCCCCCTTACTTAATCATCCTATAGTCATTATCTAATGACCCCCCCCCCCCTTCTTGCTGTAATAATGGATGAGCTTCTATAATATAATCTATAATCTAAGTTGCAAGGATATATTCATTCAAAGCTCTCAGATGTATGCCCACAAACAAACACGTGTAGTTCGCGCTCACACATGCCGCATGTGGACCTACAATATAAAAAAAAAAAACAATCTCAAATGAACATAAGCCCTGCAACTCTTGCCGACCTTCCCTGAAACAGGGGTGACACTGGCAAAGTGAACCATTTTTTACAGTATAGGTGGTCAGCCTCATTCCAACCTATAAGTCAAGGAATTATAAGTAATATATACCAAATTATAAGTCAAGCTTAATAATTAATAATGTTATATTACTTACATACTATTTTGTATATTTTGTAGAAAATGGTATTTACAAGAACGACGTCCCTTTTGGTACTCGTACATCATTTCCATTTGCCATCATCCGCAGACCAGACTCCTTAATGCGAATGACGTAATATATGGACAGCCCCTTTCTATAGAAAGCACAAATTCTCAATTATTAATTTTTAATTATAATTAATTTTTAATTTTAATTATTGATTATAATTTATATAAAATTCTCGTTATAACGACGACCAAGCTCGCAGAGGGCTCTTCAGGTGTGATTCACACAAAAAAAAACATGTATTGGTCACGTACCTTAATTACATATTCCAAAACCAGAACGAAATAATTTTGTGAATTGCATTCCCCTTCGTACATTTTCTTCCTTTAATCTTTCGGTCCATCGCACTCTCCTCCATTATTTCCTCCTTATTATTTTCAGTTAGTCGCTGTTGGTAGTTGGAACCTTTTAAAGAAATAATCTTGAACACCATAGATAATCTAGAAAATAATTGCTATTTAAGTAATTATATTAATGAAAAAAATCACTACATTATAACATCTAAATTAAACAACATATCTAAATAAAAAGCAAGTGACTTCGTTTTAATTTTCAAAATTTTTTTTTGTTAAAAGTGTATAAAAATGTTTGGTAAGTCCTTAATCAAGTACCTAGGTACCTATATATTGACAACCTCAGATAATGGTCAGCCTCATACCAACCTATAAGACAATTCCTTTACTTATAGGTTGGTATGAGGCTGACCACCCATTCTGTAAAAAGATGTTCACTTTGCCAAAGACACCCCTGATTCACGGAATCTAATCTAATCTAATCTAATCTAAGCTGCAAGGTTATATATCATTTAAGATTTATATTAAGTGCATTGCCACAAGCAGACATGTATAATTTCGCGCTATCACATGCCGCATATGGACCTACATTATAAGAACCCATCTCAAATGAACATAGGCCCTGCAACTCTTGCCGTCCTTCCCTGAGATAGGGGTGACATTGGCAAAGTAAACCATTTTTTCACAGTATGTGGAGGGGCAAGGTGTAACTTTTGCCCCTCAGGGAGTATATAAATACAAAAAAACAACAAATGGAGAAACTGCAACGTATTCTCCAATGCGAGATATGAAATACATAGATCTAGTGCCTATGGTATTTTCTCTCTCTAACAAAAGCCAACCTTCAATATGTGGCTTTCAATGTTGGACGACTTTCCCGTACGAAAGAAGCGAAAATCAAAGGAGCGCACTCACCTCAATCGTGCTGCTGGTCCAAGATGATGCTCGTTTTCTCAGGATCCTGTGGTGCTGAGCTCTGTTCACAAACTGCCACAATTGCAAGTTATATGTAAAACAATCACACTCACTCACAGATTTTTACGGTTAAATTTCAAATCGGTCGAGAGACATATAAAAACGTGTCTGCATGCGAACACGACGGAAACGAAAGTCACCAATCCATTGCTAGTTTCACGTCGCTCAGTCAAAAAAAGTTGATATTGCCATCTTGCGATTTATTTGCACCTTTATTTCAGTTTGTGACAGACCAACATGACAATTCGCTTCTTAGACTAATTAATTAAAAATAAAACAGATGACGCTCAATTGTGCGTCACCAGTATGGGTGGTCAGCCGCATATACGGAAGGTCGGCAAAAGTGCGGGGTTTATGTTCACTTGAGGTCTGGATTTTAAATTTTAAGCACACATTTAGCACTTGTAAGCGCGAATTTACACGTGTCTGTTTGTGGGCATGCATTTGATACGAGTTTTGAATGTAAAAAAATCTTTCCATCTTAGATTAGGTATAGACTCACGGTGTAATTCACACACAGAAAATCAATGGCTTACCGCCACCTAACGTGAATTTTCCAAACAAAAAAACGATAATCTTAGTATCAGCTGGGGATCAAATGCTTTGTGAATAACACTATTTGATTATAGGTTTTCACAAAAACAGTGTTCACAAAATGCCTCAACCAAATGTTATAGTAATTATGAAACTCCAGAAATATAAGAGTACTTTCTTTCAGCCAAGTACTTCCTGTTGCTGTCCATGGCAGCCTGCTCAGTGCTGGGTCTTCCAACCTGCCCTGCACCGGATCCTGAAGATGCCACTGTCATGTTCCCGCATGAAACTGATTGTTCTCTCTTCTACATGTGCAGCAACGGAGTGCCACAGCTTATGAGTTGCGCTCCTGGCACGGAATTCAATGTTGCAACCAGTGTAAGACTTGTGGTGTACGGAAGTGAAGCATGGAATGATTTGAATTGTCTTCACCTTTCCACATCTCGTCGTTGAGAAGGAGGTTTTTTAAGGAATCCTGTGCGGGTGGCTCCCCAACTCTTGAAAGTCTGGGGGATCTATGTCACCCTGGAAGGGTGCTGCAGAGGAGTTGCTTGAATTGTTGCTTCTATCATGAGGCGCTGCAAGAAAGTGGCAATTTTTTTTTTAAGAAATCCTGTGCGGAAGACTCCCTAGATTCGCTTGGTCGTCGCTACAAAGCGCCTATACTCAAGCAAGACCCAGTTGCTGTAAGGCTGGATGGACCATTGGTGACCGGTCATTGGTAAAGGTTTATGAATTTTTCAACCAAGCGAAGAGCAAATTTGAAAATATAAATGCTATATTTTTTTTACTCCGCCGGGATTTGAACTCACAACCTTCCCATTCAGAGTCCGCAGTGTTACCACTGAGCTACGGACCGGTCGATTGATGTTGGTTTTGAATAAAACCGGATTAAATTGGGAAGAGAACACAGATACTGGTAGATCATTCCATAAACGGGCAGTTTGGAAAAGACAAAAAAAAAAAACAGGAAAAGAAAAGTAAAAAAAAAACTTTTTTTTTTATTAAGAAATCCTGTGCGGGAGACTCCCTAGATTCTAAAGACTCTAAGGGTCTATGACACTTGTTGTAGTGCCGCAGAGATGTACGAGCTTGGTCGTCGCTACAAAGCGCCAATACTCAAGCAAGACCCAGTTGCTGTAAGGCTGGATGGACCTTTGGTGACCGGTGATTGGTACAGGTTTATGATTTTTTTAACCCAGCGAAGAGCACATTCGAAATATAAATGGTATATTTTTGTGCTCCGCCGGGATCCGAATCCACAACCTTCCATTTACGAGTCCGAAGTGTTGCCACTACGGACTACGGACCGGTCCAAGTATTACATTAATTTAACCACCTTATTCTTCTGTCTCAATCTTAATATTAGCTTGCAGTAGGTTATGTTCATCAATATTTTCACCCATTCCTTCCCATCTATAGAAATCTTTCTGAACTCCTCGTAGGAAGAAGGAAACAGCACATATCTGCCAATATATCCTGTAGAAACTCTCGATGTGGTCAATCTCGACTCTGTTAGATGGAAAGGTACCTTTTGAGGTACCTACAGGATACTCACTCCGGCTAGCTCCATCGGCATCACTCTCAGGGCGTGGGGTTCTGTCTTTGTGTTGCTTACTTTATACTTTGGGAAGAGTTGTAGATTGAAACATGATTTAAAGGAAACAACAATAGGCTTATTTAATACTTAATAAGGGACTGGAAATGGGAAACAATAAATGGCCAGACCTGCTTCAGAAATCCTACACGTCACTTCACATCACTCTTCTGTTGACTGGAGTTCCGAACTAAGAGCCTGGAGCAACTCCCCAGGCAGCGGTGGCTCACGAGGTGGACGCCTCCACACGTTGGAGCCCCTGGGTGCGCGCTCCTATGCACCCGTCTCTGGTCCACAAGGCGGATTCCTTTGCTGGCTGGAAATCCAAGTAGAAGGGGAGGGAGCTCCATTGAAATGCTCCCCCTCGCACCGCTTGGTGCTTGATCGCCGACGACTGACCCTGCTCACATCTTGCCGAGAACTGACGAGAGATAATCGACGGCCCGATGACATCGCTCGGCGCAGTTCAGCTGCTTCCGTGACCGTTCGGCTCCGTTCGGCTGACGAAACATACTGTACACACTTCAGGAATGTCATTTCTTTGTTATTTAGAAAAATAACATAACAACCCTTTTTCCCTCGACCACTCCCTGCATTGCTGTATGCATGAGACCTTCCTGGCGTATGGTGTGTCCTAAAAATTTTGCACGCTTTTAGGATAGGACTTTGAGCAGGTGCCTTACTCCTCCGATTCTTCCCAATTCAACCATAAACAACCTGCATTACCGATTTAACCATGCACCAACATCAACCTCATTCCTTTTCTTTTAAAAGGTCGAAACGGTACATTAATGAATATCTGGTTTTTGATGTTAGAGAATTGCTTTCCGGGATCTGTTACCGTAGTCTACGATGCAATTCTTCACGGCAAATCGACCATGACAGTTCTACAGACCATGACAACAGATCCCGGAAAACAACTCTCCAGTATCATCAGGCATGTAAGCCTAAAACTCATACCTGATTTTGTTTCCAGACTTGCGTGTCGCCTGCAGACAGTGGCTGCTCGGTCACCAGCACCACCACGGAGGTCGTCTCCTCCACGACCTTTTACCCCAACCAGCCAAATTGTCCACCCAGCCCCTTCACCTACCAGATCCGGCACGCCACCGACTGCAACAAGTACTGGCTCTGCGTTGACTCCACAGTCACCCTCAAAGCTTGTCCCGAAGACATGCATTTCATAGGATTGCATATGGTACGACCCGAATCCTATCAGTTTTCATTAACAGACTAGTAATAATAATTGGCCAATTTGTATTTGGCGCCGTTTAGTGGCACTACCCACCCCAAGGGCGCAAATTTATTATATTGTGGAGCATTCATATAACCATCAGTCTCTTTTGAAGTTAGCTTGTTTGGGCCTGTTGCACCAAACTCCAATCAGAAAAAAAAACAAAATTAAGTGTGAATTCTCCTAACAAATCAAAAAATTGGTTGCATATCCGTAAATCAGCTTATATAGATCAGCTTCCCTGTTCAAATTCCATCATATTATTACCTCCTTCCAAGAAATATTTAAACAACGTCCTTACCAGAATTAAGATTGATGTGTCAAACAAATATTGATTGGAGGTTGGTGCAACAGGCCCTTACAAACTTATTGGTCTACTGAGGGTATTTGCAATAGTGAGGAATTTAGTAAAAAGCGTATGATTTTGATAGATTACGATAAGAATATTAACAAGGTCCTGATTTCAAGTCCAAAAAACAATTCTATGATTTTAATGCAAATGTCGTTGACAGAAAAGTCATGTGGACAAACTGTCGTGTGACCGATTTGCCCATGGTGGACGAGTTGTCTGTAACCGCTTTGTCGTGGAAGCATAAGAATACATAATGTTTCCATTATTTGTGAGAGACAGGACATAAAATCCTTTCTTCCAGTATATCTGAAAATAATAATATTAGGATGATTTATTTGGTGAGCGCTGTTTTTGTGTGTATCACACCTCAAGAGCCCTCTGCGAACTTGGTCGTCGCTGTAGAAAGCGCCAATTCTCAAGCAAGACCCAGTTGCTGTAAGGTTGGATGGACCTTTCAGTGACCGGTCTTTAGGTAAAGGTTTATGAATTTTTCAACTCAGCGAAGAGCACATCCGAAATATAAATGGTATATTTTTGTGCTCCGCCGGGATCCGAATCCACAACCTTCCATTTACGAGTCCGAAGTGTTGCCACTACGGACTACGGACCGGTCCAAGATGCCAACGACACGCGGTGTACCTGAGCGGTAACCCATCCAAGTACTGTCCGCGCCCAATGTTGCTTAACTTCGGTGATCTATGGGAACCGGTGCTTTCAACCAATGATGGTAACGTCGTTGACGTCGTTGAAGTCCTTATACATTTCGTTATTTTTTCCATAGTGCTTTAGTTGTTATATATTTATGTTTCAGACTTGCACGGATGTGGCCTACAGTGAGTGTGTGACCACAGCTACAGTTCCCATGCCCAAGTGATATTGTTATCTTATTTGTCAGCGGTGAAATTGAAGATAAACACTCATATATCGGGTTTATATGTTTTATTAGTTAGTTTTAACAGACACAACATTTAGCTCACACAACTTGAAAAGCCCTCCATTTTCTCTCTGACAGGTTGAGCAACCCAATAAAAATAAACTGCAACTTTGAGTTGCCAACTCGCACTACCAACTTACAACACTTCCCCTCAGTTTAAGTTTTATTGTCTAACAGATACAATACAAAACATTCATAGAAAGAAAAACAAAACAATCACTTATTGCAACCCCATCAAATTGACAAAATCTTCAGTTTTCTTAACACTTAATGCTTTGGTAAACAAATCAGCAATGTTTAATTGAGATGGCACATACTTAAAAATAATCTTCCCCTGCTTAACATAATCTTGAACAAAACAATACTTAATATCAATGTGCTTTGACTTATCCGAATCCAATCCTGTCTCACTCAAACCAATGGCACCTTGATTGTCACACATAATCTCAACTGGTTTTGGCAACAAATTTCCTTGACCCATCTCCTCTAAAATCAGTTGCAACCACAATACTTCCTTTGTTATTTCACTCATAGACACAAATTCTGCTTCCATGACGGATGCAGCCGTCACAGATTGTTTCTTACATCTCCAAATAATTGGTCCATGGCACATCATTATTATAAATCCTGAAAATGATTTTCTCTCACCCTTATTATTATTATAATCAGAATCACAATAAATCTCAACTAATGGATTCTTCCCCTCACACTTAGAATAAACAATTTTCAAATCTTTAGTCTCTTTGAGATATCTTAAAATATGAACAACCTCATTCCAATTCTTTTTCTTTGGATCATTTAGATACTGACTAACTTTGCTCAATGCAAAACTGAGATCAGGTCTCGTACAGTTTGGTAAATAATTTATCCTCCCTACAGCATGTTGATACATTGCTACATCATACGATTCTTCAGCTGTTTCAGTTTTATCTTCAGTACTAGCGGGAAGGGGAGCACCTCTTCCCTTTGCTTGAATTAAACCAAACTCGGTAATAACCTCCTCAATATATTTTTTCTGATCGATGCTGATCACTTCATTACCTTGAACCACATGCATTGACAAAAAATCTTTCATTTCACCAAGATCTCTCACTTCAATTTTTAACATCAACTCTCTCTTAATCCACAGAACTTTCTCTTTCACTCTAGTTCCATCTTTTACATTATCTCCATACCCAACAAACACACAATCTATAGCTCTCTGATTGAATTTTCCATTATCACAATAAAGAAATCCCTTACAACCAAAAGGTACAAGTCTCTCATAGTCATCAGCTTTCAACTCTTTTCCACTCCAACGTACTATGGGAATTTGATTGTCAATGGCTCTAGATGGTGACATATTTCTCACAAAACAGGCAACACTCATAGCTTCAGCCCAGAAAGAAATAGGAAGTCCAGATTGTATAAGCATACACCTAATAGCATTACCTAGAGTCCTATTTTGCCTCTCTGCTATTCCATTTTGAGCTGGGGAATCTCTGACTGTCTTTCTATGGATTATCCCATTCTCCTTGAGAAATGCCTGAAACTCTCCATCAATGTACTCTCCACCTCCATCTGATTGCAAGGCCTTAATCTTGGAATCATGTAACAATTCAACATAGGTTTTAAATTGTTTAAACACACCAAACACTTGATTTTTCCTCGCTAAAGGATATACAGTTACATACCTAGAATAGTCATCAATAAAGGTCACTGCATATTTTGAACCACCAACAGAAGAAGACAATTTACCCATTACATCAGTATGTATTAACTCCAAAGGTTTAGAAGTCTTTCGTTCACTTGTCAAAGGAAAACCAATCCTCGTAGCCTTTCCTTTTGAACATACATCACACTTTTCATCAAGTTTTCCATGACACTCAATAACTGGTATTTTCTTAATAGCTTCTTCATGGAGGTGTCCAAGACGGGAATGCCACTCAACAGCACTCCGCAATGCCACTGCACTCCTAACGTTGCCACCCACACTGGTATCGCTGGAACATACCACTTTCACATTGTTGAAGTTATAATTTTTCTTTACATCCAAAACATAAATTCCATCTCTGACAGGTGCAGTGAAAATAACTTCCATGTTGTCTAACTTATCTCTAGCAATACAACTGTCTTCCTCAGAAGTACAATAAATACCCTTTTTGGCTAATTTTGAAGTTGATAACAAATTGAATGAATACTCAGGCACATACAATACACTAGACATGCACAGTTTCCAGCCACCACATTCATCAGTAATGTTTAGTTCAATTTGTCCTTCACCTAGCACCGCAACACTACCTTTTCCCATAACAACCTCTCCTGTGGTAACCTTCAACTCCTTGAACATATGTTTATCATTGCAGATGTGATCATTCGCAGCACTATCAATTAGGAATTCACAATTAATGTCTGATTGATAACCACTGGTGACCAAAGCTTTTGATGTACTCACACATGACCTAGACTTTGGATTGCTGTTGGAATTGTTATTGTCCTTAATTTCTACTTTTTCTTGACAATTTCCTGCCATGTGTCCAAGTTTTCCACAACGATAACATTTGATTCCACTACACTCTCTCATCATGTGACCAAATTGTCCACAATGATAGCACTTCACACTCTTTGTTTGGTTGTTTGACCCAGCAAGTATCTTGTTGTAGTTTCCATTGTTCTGAAAAACATTGTTGGAGTTGCTGCTGTTGCCGCTGTTTTGACCTCCTCGATATCCTCCTCTTCCGCCTTGATTCTTGCCTTCTCGACCACGGTTTCCTTCCTTCTCCTTGGCGTTCTTGGTGACCGATGAAAAAGCATTACTAATGCCCTCAAACTCCGATTCATCTTCTTCCTGCAGCAAGATAGCCTTAACCTTCTCCGTTGTCAGTTCTCTCTCCTTGCCCAACATTGAGATTAAAACTTTGTACTTGTCCTTAGGCAGACCAACTAAGAAAACACCTGCTAGCTGACTGTCATTTAATTCCAGTCCGTAGCCTCCACTTCTAATAACACGATTCAGACCTTGAATCTTCGCCATATATACATGCATAGGCAGGTCCTCTGTCTTCAAAATATTCATCATTTCTTTCATCTTCTCCAAACATTGAATTAACGTGAAAGAATAATGAATTGTTTTCAGCTTAGCCCACGCTTCATAGGCAGTAACACAATCTCCTATGTCTTCCATGTATGCATCGTCGACATACCGCCACAGAAACACAAGAGCCTTCCTATTAGTTCTTGTTTGTTCTTGATTAAAATTAACTACATCCACACCCTGATAGCCAGGATCGATTGCATTCCAGCAATTTCTGTCTACTAATTCGGCCATAGCTCGTCGCGACCACGCATAATAGTTGCTCCTCTTCAACTTTGGGATGGACTCCCTTGTCTCATTGTAGTCCATCATCTTGCTTATTGTTGCTGGCTGTAGAAAAATATCTCACACACACTAATTTTCACTTTTGAGCTCCACTAAAAAGATCTCACACTCACTAACTAATTTTCACTTTTGCGCTCCACTCCTCTTCAATTCCTCACGCTCTGGGCTCATAACCTATTGTTATCTAATTTGTCAGCGGTGAAATTGAAGATAAACACTCATATATCGGGTTTATATGTTTTATTAGTTAGTTTTAACAGACACAACATTTAGCTCACACAACTTGAAAAGCCCTCCATTTTCTCTCTGACAGGTTGAGCAACCCAATAAAAATAAACTGCAACTTTGAGTTGCCAACTCGCACTACCAACTTACAACAAGTGATTCATAACACAACAACACCTTCATCTGAATCAGGGTTTTATACTCGTATCATGTTGCTTTAAACAAAACAAATCTAAATCAAAATAAACAACTAAAAAAACTTTTAACTGGTTTAATCTACTAAATAAGCCAAGCCTACCAGCTTACATTAGAGGTGATCTGTACCCTGAGTACGAGTTGCAAAACTTGAGTAAAGTAAAGTTTACGGAAGTAAAGTTTCATTTGAGATTGGGTTTTTATATAGTAAGTCCACATGCGCATGTGTGAGCGCAAAATTATGCGTGTCTGTTAAAAATAAAATAAAATTGGGCTGATTTATTTGGTGAGCGCTGTTTTTGTGTGTATCACACCTCAAGAGCCCTCTGCGAGCTTGTTCGTCGCTGTAGAAAGCGCCAATTCTCAAGCAAGACCCAGTTGTAGTAAGGCTGGATGAACCTTTTGATGACCGGTCTTTGGTAAAAGTTTATGAATTTTTCAACCCAGCGAAGAGCGAATTTGAAAATATAAATGGTATATTTTTTGTGCTCCACCGGGATTCGAACCCACGACCCTCCAGTTACGAGTCCGAAGTGTTATCACCTGGACTACGGACCGGTCCTGCTTGTGGGAATGCATTTAATATGAATCTCAAATGATACATATCTTTGCATCTTAGATTTAGATTTAGATTTAGAAGCTGTTTGTGGACCTATAGGACTGTATGTGAGCGAAATGTCTTTGACCGAAACGCTGTCTTTGGACGAATTGTCCGTATACGATTTATCTGTGACCGAAATGTCGTTGACTGAAAAGTCATGTAAACGAACTCTCGTGGGACCGACTTGTTCTGACCGTGGACGAGTTACTGTCGTGAAAACCTTTCCAAGAAATTTATATCCATATTTGGTTTTGCACATACCTTGTTCCAAATATCGCCACCTTAAAGGTAAAACTGAATGAATGCTGATTCACTGATTTGAGGAATCGTGGATAAAACATTTTATTGAGAGTAACTTCTCATAGCAAGCGAACTAATTATAAGGAAAAGCTCATGACAAACTTCTAAACTACAGGATTTTCACACTTTCGTAGTGTTCTCTCCCGTAGAAAATAGGGAAAAAGGTGCATTTATCTGAGAAACCCATGTTAGCTTAATATGTCACTTATTCAATTTAACCTTTAAGGTGGCGATATTTTGGTAAATAATATAATAAAATCAAATCAAAAAAATTAAAAACAAAGGCATGTATTTCTTGTAATTTGTTTTTATTATTAAAAGTAAAAAAATACAGCTTTTTGTACATCGATTCCTCCCTACAAAATGAAACTATTTTAAATTATATTTCTTCCAAATGAAATTGCCTAAGGAATCACATTCCACACAATCTGAGCTAAGAAAAGAACATAAAACACGATGATGTGAGAGTGGTTTTCAGTATTTTCAAAATCAATTTCCAGCATTCATAAGACACATTCGTCCATTAGGTTCACATACAAACATTGCTCATGTGAAATTACCTCTGTTGAACAAAGACAAACAAGCAATAAGGCCCGGTATTTTCAAGTATAGTAAAGTTAACTAAAATGCTATTTTAGTTAAATCATCATAATATTTCACTCACCGAATTTCGCCAGTAAATATTTAGTTACTTAACTAACGATTTTCAAGATGGCGTCGTCTTCACTGACAGCAGCTGTTCTTTTTTCATGTAAGGATACATCAAAATTGTTCCAAACTGAACATTTTTTGTGTCGTTTTTCAGCTTAATGAAGGTTAGGCATTTGATTTTAATAACTATATGTTTGTTTTAAAGCTTTTGAATGGCATTGTAATTATTTCCAAGATTTTGGGGCGGGACTTCTCACTTCGGTAACTCTCGGTTTTAGTCAAGTCAAACTTGAGTATTTTAAATGAAATTTCAAGTAATAGTTAACTGAAATATGACTAAACTTTAATATACCGTGCCTAAGGGGGCGATTTTATGGCGGCAGTGGCTCTATACGGTGGTGAAGAGAAAAAAACTGACTACATCAATGGTGGTGGCGCTGGTTGGATGGTGATGATGGGCACTGTGGAGTTGTCGTCAGGAGTGACGGTGGTGGGCGCTAGGGTTGTGGGCCTGAGAGTGGTGACGCCTGTCGGAGGACACAGGGGGCACTTGCAGCCTGCTCGGTATGGCCAGTCACACACCTGAAAGACAAGAAAGGCTATCTGAAATCTGGATAAATAAAAGAGAAGACCAATAAAAGGATGGCTGGATCAAACGCAACTAACGCAACTAAACTACACATATAGTGTAACTTCTTGCCTGCGTTATCCCCGAAGGGATCGCATGTGGCGCTTCGGGACCTATTTTTTTTACAGGTAAGGGGACCGGCCTCACACCAACCACTTTCAGTTAAAATGGGGGTTTCCCAGCTCCCGGGAGAGCTGGTTCTCATTTCTTGTGAAGGCTGAGTAAACCTTTGAGATCTAACCCTTGCTCTCGGCATGGAATGCAAGCATTCTACCAATTTAGCTATCGACCTTTTTACGAGCTTGATCGTCGTCGCTTCAAAGCGCCAATTCTCAAGCAAGACCCAGTTGCTGTAAGGCTGGATGGATCTTTGGTGACCGGTCATTGGTAAAGGTTTTAAGAATTTTTTAACCCAGTGAAGAGCAAATTTGATAATATAAATGGTATATTTTTTGTGCTCCGCCGGTAATCGAACCCACAACCTTCCCATTCAGAGTCTGAAGTGCTACCACTGAACTACGGACGGGTTAATGGATCTACGGATCAGATTGGTGAAATTGTGAAATAATGGGATATACCTACAAAGCGAATGTAAGAAAAGAAAATGTATGAAAAGGCTGATGGATGTGAATGAATGAAAGAGGTTAAATCTGCAGAGACTCTGGCGACCCCTAGCGCAATAGCGACAGAGTGACAATTACAGATTCAAGACTCATACTTCATCCATGTCCAAAAGCAGACAAATTCGTGCTTACATATGCTGCATGTGTACATACAAAATAAACCAAACCTCACGTGAGCATAAACTTTCGGTTTCCCAGTTTCCGAGGAGGCTGGTACTCCTTTCTTGCGAAGGCTGAGTAAACCTTGCCGGTTTTTTACTTTAGGCTTGAAATTGGCACCGAAATTGGGAATCCTTTTTGGCACCCTCGCCTCGGTGGGATTCGAATTTGGATTCTCGTCATGGAATGCAATCACTCTACCAACTGAACTATCGACCGGACTATATATGTCGGGCACATTGAAAAAAATCGTAAAGACTGTTAAAGATTGATGAACACTAGACCATTAATATTGACATATCCGTGGTCTAGTGGTTATCTTTTCGGATTCGTAAATGGAAGATCTTGGGTTCGAATCCTTTATTTATCAAATATGCTCTTCCCTTTTTTTTTTTTTTTTTTTAAGGAATCCTGTGCGGGAGGCTCCCCAATTCTTGGGAGTCTTGGGGGTCTATGTCACCCTGGAAGGGTGCCGCAGAGGTGTTGCTTGAGTTCTTGGTTCTGTCGTGAGGCGCTGCAAGGAAGTGGTGATGGTTTGTAAAATTCATTTAACTTTACCAAAGACCGGTCGCCAAAGGTCCATTAGCCCTACAGCAACTGAGTCTTGCCTAAGAATCTAATGACACCCGAGCTTGTAGAGGGCTCTTGACGTGTGCTTCACAGAAAAACAGCGCTTAACAAATGAAGCATCCTAATGGTATTATCAAGTGAAGACAGCAGCAGTCACCTCGGTGGTTGGAGCGTTGCAGGCAGCGCAGTCAAGAGAGAACTGGAGAAGAGTGGCTGCTTCCACACGGGCCACAACCCTCAGCAATGAGGAGCAGGATTAAGAAGAAGACTAACACGCAAAGGTAACTAAGCTTCACATACAACGGAACTTCTTGCCGCGTTCTCCCTGAAGGGGTCGCATATTAAGGGAGAACTGGAGAAGAGTGGTTGCTTCAACACGGGTCACAACCCTCAGCAATGAAGAAAAAGATAGAGGAGAAGAATATTAGTATACCTTCACGGTATTGTTGAAGTGCAGCTTATCAGGACACGACTTCTCTATTCCAACTCCATTGCTGCACATGAAGTATCTGGAACAGTTGGTGAGGCTCTCGAACATGACTGTGTAGTTCATCGGGTCTATCTTGGGGCACCTGACGTGAGCAGTCTCCGGGTTGAAGATTGCAGCCATGGAAGACGCCAGGAAGATGGCAGACACAAGGATAAACAGCCGACCAGACATCTTGAAGATCACCAAAAGACAGAGCCACAAAGTCAAGAAGAGAGTACTCCAAAAATGGAAGTAATGGAAGAGATACTCCAACTGAATGAATGTATACAAATGAGACGTCTACAACGGTTTTTATACTAGTTTTTTTACAAGAAAATCTAAAAAAAAATTCATTATGTTTTATCGAAACGATATGAATGTTTACTTTTTAAATTAAATTTATAAAATAAATATATTAAAGTTGAAATCCAGATTGGTTTTAGTATCTTTTTTATTTAACTAGAAAATTCTGCGTTCAATCTATAATCTATTTCGCAATTGATATCAATTAGTTAATTTAACAGTTTTTTTTTGCAATCAGATTTTTAAAAAGTCTATAAATTGCCGTTCTATTTCAGCTCACATGCTTCGTTTGATTTAGTTTTTGTCTGACTGTCACCTCTCAATGTTTCCGAGGTTTTTATTCATATCTTGGCTGATCTGGCTGTCTGTGGTGGCAGAACCAGACGGAGTTTGTCCATCAGAAGATTCCATGGAGTTTGTGACGATGCTGGCGGACAAGAGGAACTGCTCCAGGTTTTACATGTGCTCCAATGGTTTCCCATACGTGATGTCATGTCCAAAAGGTCTTCACTTCAACAATAAGGAAAAGGTTGTTATTTTATTTTGCACGATATTTCAAGTGTCACGACAAATCGGTTAAATATGTGTATCTTGTCCATGAGCAAATCGGTCACACGACATCCACGCCAATTTTCAGACACAGACGATTTAAGCACAGACAACTCGTCCACAGACACATCGGTCATGGACAATGTGGTCAAACGACAGTTCATCCACATGACTTTTCGGTCACAGACAAATCGGCCACGGGTAACTCGTCCACAGACACATCCACCACGAACAATTTTGTCACACGACAGTTTTCCACACGGATTTTCAGTCAACGACATTTGATCACAATAAATTAATACTAGCCTCCTCGGGAGCTGGGAAACCCCCACTTAAACTGAAGTGGTTGGCGTAAAGCTGATCTCTTTACCTGTAAAAGTAAATAAGGTTTCACTAGCCACATTCGGAACCCTTCGGAAATAGCGCGGCAAGAAGTTGGCTCAAGTTGAACTCAAATTTATTCAAAAGAAAAAAAAAAAATTAAATCTATACAATATATATTGCCTACTATCCTTGACTGATAGGTTGGTATGAGGCGACCACCCGTGCTGTAAAAATCGGTTTACTTTTGCCAATGCCACCCCGTTACAGGGAACGGCGGTAGGAGTTGCAAGGTTTATGTTCATGTGAGGTTTTGCTTATTTGTATGCACACATGCAGAATGTGTAGGCGCGAACCTACATGTGCCTGTCTGTGGGCATGCATTTAATATGAGCCTTAAATGTTAACATATCTTTGCAGCTTAGATTATAGATTATAGATCAGGCACATGTGCCTGTATGGGATGCACGCCCCTAGGATAGATATGCCTGGAGCGAAATGGGGGACACCTGTGTTCAGAAGTGGACGAGAATGGCTGACTAAGAGACAGAAGGAGAAGATGGTGTGAAGTTTAATTTTTGTCTTTCACTTTCAGGTTTGTGATACACCGATTCGAGCAAAATGCAAATGCATAGACTGCGGTGTCACGACAACCCAAGGAACAATTATTGTGGTCACCATGACAACTCCCGTGACAGAAGCTCCTGTCATCACGACAGAAGCTCCCATCATTACCACAAGAGCTCCTGCTATTACCACGGAAGCTCCTGGAATTACTACGGAAGATCCTATTATCATCACAGACGCTCCAGTCACCACAACTGAAATTCCAGAAACGACAACAGAAATCATTGACATCACAACAGAAACTCCGGAAACAACTACAGAAATCACTGACATCACAACAGAAATTCCAGAAACAACTACAGAAATCATTGACATCACAACAGACATTTCAGAGACCACCACAGCTCCGACAACTCTTCCACCCGATTCGGAAACATCTATAATAGAGCTGCTACCAGAAGTTCTTAAAAAAGAAGTTTCTGCATCTGATGTAGGAGATCGTTACTCACCAATACTCAACAGAAGACTTCCAAATTATGGAAATACGTTGAATCATCTGAAAGAAGATGGTGATGAATACAGATTCAAGCATGCTAAGACCCCTCATGAGAAAACTCCATCATATAAGTTCCTGAGACAGAAATTTCACCAAAGGAAATACTAAATAAGCTGTCTTCGGAAGTTGCTTTATTGGGTTACATAATAGAACGACACTGTTACAAAACAACACATAACATAACGACACTTGACAAAACGCCACGTGATAGAACATCACATCACAAAAGATCAAATGACAAAACCTCACATGACAAAACATCACAGGAAAGTACATCACAATGATAAAACATCACAATACAAAACATTGTATAACAAAACAACACATACCTAAAATATACCAAACCATAAACAGTATCTACATGATAAAAAGAATTGTCTCTCATGCCGTCTTAACCTAAAACTAGAGGAGTTAACGGCACAGTTTACATTATTTTTTACAGATGAGGTACGTAGCCCTACCTTAATCTATAAGTCTAGAACTCATAAGTCATAATAGGCAAAAAAATGATTTTGATGTTTCGTCAAGTGATATTTTTTCATGTAGGTACCGTTTATGGTATGTTCTGTTTTAGGTATGTGATGTTTTGGCCTTGTTATGTTTTTTTATGTGATGTACTGTCATTGTGGTGTACTGTCATTATGATGTAATGTCATGTGATGTGCTGTCATGTGTCCTTATGTCATATGTTGTTTTGTCGCTGTGCCGTTCTAGCCCGACAATATCCTGTGTGATATTGTCCATTTTTTGTGCATGGCTGTTCCACTCCCTCCTTCGCTTTTTCCCTTATCCTTTTGTTCACCAAAATCCCTATATCCGGTCCATAGTCTAGTGGTTCTAGTGGTCCTAGTCTAACACTTCGGACTTCGGTGATTGGAAGGTGGTGTGTTCGAAGCTCGGCGGAGCACGAAAAAATATTTCAATTTTAAAATATGCTCTTCGCTGGGTTGAGAAATTAATTTGCCTTTAAAAAACACCGGTCAACATATAGGTCCATCCAGCCTTACCTACACTAACTGAATTTTGTGACGACCAAAATCGCAGCGAGCTCTTGAGGTGTGGTTCACACAAAAACAGCGCCACTTTTGTATTTCTATATTTTAATATGTTAATAATCTCCTAGATATATTTATAAATATTGTTGTGTTTTTAGGGTTCAAATAGTCTTTAAATTAAAATAAAACTGTTCTTCTTTACAGGATATTTATTTTAAACTTAGATTTATTTAACAATAGGGTATTTTCACATTTTTCTTTTTTTTGTGATTTAAATTCTTTTATGCTTTATTAGCCCAAAACTTCTTGAATTCTAATTTTAGTTGTATTTTTAGCAAAGTTATAAGCATTTTAAAATCGATCTTTGAATTTTCGCGCCAAAACGCTACTAGATGAAATTTTCTCGCGTGACGTCACGGTCTTGTAAACATCGCCGTATCAACTGACAGCCCTCACATTAATGTCATTCAAGCATCGCTTTTTCATGTTTACACCATTGCGGATGTGTTTTTTCAAGAAGTTTGTGTGTTTCTTTAAGAACATATCATTTGTTTTTGTTGTTTTCATTTGTTTCTGTTGTCAACAACACATGTTAACAGAGTATGGAATGTCAATAAAAGAACGTGACGTCAACATATGACGTCACATTACCCGAAATACAAGAAGCAGATCTCACATCCGTTTAAAAACTTGTCCAAAAACCTATCTTTTCTTTTTTAAATATAAAATCGAAAAAAAATATTTTCGGCTTCAAATCAACATATTATTATTAGATTTTTCTACTTTTTATACTTTTTATCATATTCCTCACTATTGCAAATACCCTATTTATATTTATTTTTAACAATTAACATTTATGGTTTAGCAATTTACATGTATTTCACAGTTGGTGTTCACTTACAATGTCTTTCTTGTTCAAAAGCAGAGCGTCGTTTATAGACTGACTCCTGCAAGCGGTTTGCAGCTTTTTATACTCCAAAGATAGTAGTTACTAGAAGCCAATTTTGCTGGAACCTTTCACAACTTGAATACTTTATAAATTTGAATACCTCTTTAGGTACCCTAGGCACTTATAATAATTCATCCTAATGACACACCTATTTTTGTTTTTGGTATAATTTCGTATATATAATTTGGTATAATATTTATGCTTATAGGTATTTACCTAAATACCTATAAGCATTTGCTATTTACGCAAAAATATGGTACTTGCTTCGGCAGTAGGTAGGTACATATAAACTATAAATAAAATTATATTTTTTTGAAATAGCGGCATCTTTTTCTTGATACTGCAAATAGACTGCAAAAATATTAGAGAATCTACACATCTATTCCAATGCAGAACAAAGGGGAAGCTCGTAGTCTCTCTTGTGTTTTGTTTCGATGTCTGGTATGCAGATGTCTCTATTCTAAAATAATACCATTATAATGAGGTCAGGCATACACAAAAAAATTGTGTCATCACTCGGCCGGGTTACTAGGTACTTATAGTAAGCGTAATTTCCCGAGCAAGGCACAATGCAGTCAATTTTTCAACATTTTTGAACTTGGAATTTATTTCTCAGCGAGCAAACGTCAGTCTTGTATGGATCTGCCGTCCTTAGCAACCAATAACAAAATGTTTGTTTGATTTTTTCGTAGCAACCCGGCCGGGAGACGACACAATATTGTCCATGTCAAATAATGTGCAGACCATATCTATGGTGCAGACCTCATAAAGTAAAGCTATGTGAACAAGCAAGAAAATATGGAAAAACTGTTTTCAAGACATTTCATATTTAGGTAGTGTAGGTAATATTTTTATTTTATTTTATTTTTATTTTTATATTTTTAAGTATCAGAAATCGTCTTCTTGCGTGACTTAATAATGTATAATCTAATCTTATCTAATCTTATCTAAGCTGCAAAGATATATATCATTTGAGATTTAAATTAAGTGCATTCCCACAAGCAGACATGTATAATTTCGCGCTAACACATGCCGCATGTGGACCTACAATATAAAAACCCAATCTCAAATAAGCATAAGCCCTGCAACTCTTTGCCGATCTTCCCTGAAACAGGGGTAACATTGGCAAAATGAATCATTTTTAGAGTATGGGTGATCAGCCGCATACCAACATATAAGTCAAGGAACATGTACGACAAATTACATTTTATAAATCAATAAATAATAATATCATCAAAACTCCCAAAAATCCCACGCGGAAAAAAGCCACACTATAGCGTGTAAGAGCGTTTCCGTCTTTCCAAGAATGAACGTCATGAATTAAAAATGCAATGATTCATTTTTTTACTTTGAATTAATATAAAAAACAATACAAACAATAATTGTAGGTCAATAAAATCTACAATAAAACATTTTATTTTATCAGTTTCTCCACCCAGTTTTAATCCCAAAGAAATAAGATTAAAAAACGTGCCAAAAAGTTTATAAAAGTCCGCGAAACATCAATACATATCCACAATAGAAAAAAACTTCGTGTTATGCGTACGTCGCAAAAAAATCGATACATTTGTTTTAATTTCTAAATTTAAATAGTTATTTTTTGCTTTTGTTGTTGGTCCGGGATTAGATTTGTGTGTGGATTTGCAAAGCCGAGGATTAAAAATGGATACAAGAATCGTTATCAGTGAGACATTGTTTTATTTTGATAATTATTTTTAAAAACGAAATCTGTTAACACGAAAAAAACAATTACTTTGTAAAGGGATTCACAAAACATATCATACCCGAGTTTGTATTTTTGACGATAAAATGGATTTACGAACCGTATTTCTATACCTCTCCAGGTCTTTGAGAACAAAATGCTTCGTCGCATTCTCGGCCTGTATTTGAAGATGACAGGTGGCGTATCCGGACCAACGATGTCCGTGTTTCAAGACCCAAACAGTGTCGGTAATGAAATCAAGAAGACTCCAGTGAGCCGGACATGTAGCACGTGCAGAGGACTCCAGGATCATCAGAACTGTCTTGGATGGTGCCCCCTCAGGTGTTAGACCACTCGGACGTCCCAGGATGCGGTGGGCAGACAACGTTGAAGCCGACGTCGAAGTTCTGGGAGTGAGGGGACCATGGAGGGAAGCAGCACAAGCAGGCCCGGATGAAGGGCGGTTCGAGCGGTACGACCAAACCAGGCCCCCCGCGTCCTAGGGGCCCCCAAAGACTGAAAAATTATGTTTTTATATTGCTTTTAACCATTTTTGACTCAAAAAGCCACGTTTTGTACAGACAAAGACATCGATAGTTGAGAAATAAAAGTTTCTCACAGGGAACCTTCAGGGGCCCTCAACGACCTGAATGGGTCCCAAAAATTCTAAAAAAAGTCTCCATTAATAGAAAAAACAAAGTTTCTTAGTAAAAATTAAGAAAAAAACATAGGTATTGAAAGGCACCGAAAGTGAGCTATTGTACAACACGTACGTGCCTCATAATACACCTTTCAGCATTATGCCAATAAACTTGGCTATTGTTACGTCCTGGCGGCGAGACTAGAGGTTCCGACGGTTGTAAAAAGATCCTTTGTCGTGGTCGCCAAGTGAGTACAAACAATACAAATTCTGATAATAAATATTTTGTAGAAAAAATAGATAAACAGTTTTGAAAATCAATTATAATTTGCATTGTGTTTAACATGCGTAAGTGTATTTTTTTAGCTTTGATAATCAAATAAATTTCTAATGAAAACATAAATAATGTATTTTTGAATAAAAACGAAAATATTTGTACGTCCTTTGCTGTTATGAGGCTGACCTGCTTAATTAATGATATTTCTTAAAAAACAAATTCAGGCGAGGGAGGGGGGGGGATGGAAAATTTTAGAGAGGGGAGGGGGGTATGGGAGGCCTCGAGATTATTCCCGCACCAGGGCCCCCAGGGGGGTTAATCCGGGCCTGAGCACAAGACAGAGTCCTTTAGGATTGTGGTGCGGGAGGCCCTGAGCCTTCAAGGCTTATGAGCCGAAGAAACAAACAAACAAAAAAATAACAAAATTTCTATACCTGAAAGGTAAAACTGAATAAGTTACATATTAACCCTACAAGGGTTTCTGATATAAATTAATATTTTTTGCTATTTTCTAAGAGAGAAAACGCTACAGAAGTGTAAAAATCCCATATTGATGGAGTTTGTCATAAGAAATAGTTCATAATGAGTTCACTACGAGAAGTGATAATATAATTTAATCTAATCTAAGTTGCAAAGATATGTAACATTGGGGACTCACATTATGTGCATTTTCACAAGCAGACACGTATAAGCTCGCGCTTGCACATGTTGCATGTGAACCTACAACATAAAAACCTAAATCTCTAAATATGTAACTACATTTTTAAAATCAACAAATAATAATATGTATAAACATCAAAACAAAACCGAATACAAAATTGTAACAGATTTCTCAACGTGCCGTTGATGTCGTATTTGACGTCAGAAAAAAGTTGTTGTTTCTGTTAATCGAAGGTTATTGGGATATTCGATGTCCTTAGGTAATTCATCTATAAATGGCGTAGAAAATCCAATAGAGAAAAAGGTACTAATCTCATTATTTTACCGCCGCAAAGTTCTGATAACTGGTAGGAGCATGGATGTTTTAATTCTGTACAAAATATCTAACGAACGTTATAGGTTCTTATTTTCAATCATTTATATTTATTTGATATTTATTGTTTCTTTTGTAAGTAAGTCTACGTTTGTAAGTAGAAAAAGGCATAAAATATCTTTGTTCTTGAATAAATGTTAGAAGCTTCCGGAAGTATTTGCCAGTAATTGTAAAAAAAAAGGTTCGTGTTAAACGTAGTATTTCACCGGTATAAAAGTTTCATGTTAAACATATTTCGTGTTAGATGCAGGCGTCAGTACGTTCTATTTTTAAGACAATAATTGTAAAATAATTAACATGTATAAATCCTTTTTAATTCTCGAATGACTGATTCACATATCAAAGGTCTAAAAAGATCAACATTGGCCTACTGTTAATGACGTCACATAAGTAAACCAAACAAAAAAATGCGTTCAAGTTTCCGGAAGGTACTGTAAGGAATCGATGTAGGTACTTAGCTGTTTTGTTTTATATTTCAAGCCCAAACTAAAATACCCGCAAATTTTATACAGCCTTCACAAGAAATAAGTACCAGCCTACTTGGGAGCTGGGAAACCCCCACTTCAACTGAAAGGGTTGGCGTGAGGCCGGGCCTGTAAAAATGAATAGGTTCACTCACCACATGCAGCAAGGAGTTACACTACATATGTCACTTAAATGCATTCAGTTGCAGTTGCTATGAATATATTGTTACGAGAGAATGGCAGATGCAAGGCTTGAATTCTGGGAGTACGACCATAGAGGTTAAGAAAAGCATCAAGAAATCCTAAAATCAGTTGATGACATTGTAGAAGAGATGGGTAAAATGTGGAACGGAAATGGAAAAAAAGTTAAAGGGAAAATTGGAAATCAAATCGGTCGATGGCACAATTGGGTACATAGTTTGTACTCCATTAAAATAAGACTTCAAAACTGAGGATGTCAGATAATTGCGAAAACCCAGCCTCATACCCATTCCGTCTATTCACTTCCGTCCGGGGAAGCGTATCACAGAACGCTCATACAATGCTATATTTATTTTTGGGGCGGAATTCCTTCCCGATGGTCGTGACCCGACCTAGCAGTGATTATAGATTCTCCTGTTCGTCCACTAGAGAAAGCAGCAACAACCCTACTCCTCTTCTCCAGAAGCTTCACTGGTTCCGTATCCCAGAGCGCATCGAGTTTAAAGTGTGCACGATGGTCCACAAAGTTCTATTTGGAAAAACACACAAATATCTCGCTGATCTAATTAAACCGGTCACCCTCGGCAAAAAAAGGCTAACACTGCGCTCGGCTGAAACCGTAGCCAAATCAAAGATTGAAGAACCGATTAGAAGAGTTAACACAATGTTTGGAGAGCGTGCATTTGCAGTTGCTGGTCCTCTGGCCTGGAACCACCTGCCACATCATGTGAGAGAGCTAGAGGACCATGGAAAGTTCCGGAATGCACTGAAGACAAGCAAATTTCTGGCATAATTTGCACAAGCGCCCTTGGAGTGACTACATCATGAAATGACGCTATAAAGAAATCATCAAGTCATATTCATCATCAACTCGCATTTACTGACTCGGTGAAATGTCATCGAGATGCGCTTCTTACTACTTCGTGCCAATCACAGAGGATGGTCAGATAAGTCTTAATATTGGCAACAAATCTAAGGAATGTAATCGGCGTAAGATCGCTTCTCATCCAGTAAAAATAATATACAAATGTGTTCCACATGACAGTTTTATCCCTTCGGTGAGGATATGTAAAAACAACAAGGTTTCAGCAGTAAGAAAAAGTATGGCTTACATAGAAACCTCAGGGTATTCACATTACTTGAATTCGCTTGCTCTTCTTTTCCAGTTGCCTGTCTTCTCATCACCATCCCCCACGTCTCCCCGTCTTCACCTCAGCAGCTGGCTTTCCCATGTCCTGACGACATCAGCATGTGGCTGGTGCCGCACGAGTCAGACTGCAGCAAGTTCTACGTCTGCAATTACGGTCATCCCAATCTGATGAGCTGTCAGGAAGACTACGAGTTCAACCCTGAAACTTGGGTCAGTAAAAACCAAGCCTTGTTCCATTCTGTCAATAAACAATAATAGGTCTGCAAAGCTTTTGTAAGAATTATTATCTAATCGGACTGAGACTGTCTGATTTTACAACCTTGTAATTCCAACCAGTTCTGCCAGTCGGTGACAGAAAAGAACGGCACAGTGACAGATCGACACATGACAGAACAGCACATGATAGAACATCACGATGATAGTGCATTACATGACAAAACATCACTATACCAAAAACGTCCTAGAAAATACATCACTATGAAAAAACAATTTATGGAGAAAACATCATATACCTAAAACAGAACATTCCATAAACAGCAATTGAAAAAACATCACAAACAACACAGTTGTCATGGGATGTTTTGTCATTGTGGTGTTTTGTAATATGGTGTTCTATCATGGAACCCTGTCAATGGGTGGCAAAGATGCCAAATGTGTTGATGAAGCAACTCCAGAGGTCGTGAAGAACAGAGTACAGATGGGATGATTTTATTTTTCACAGATCAAATCAATACTATCAGTCTCATTGACAGCAAATATGCTAAATGTAATCTTGTTTTTGAAACAAACAGCTCAAGATTGTGTTATCCAAAGTATTCATCCTCTTCATCACTGATAGACTTCGAAGCCTAATGGAGACATCTCCTTGGAGCTATCCAGATTCCGATAGTCTGACTTTCTATCCTAAAGTTCCAATCAATATTGACAGTTCCATGGGTAGCAAAATGCCAAATGTGTCGATCTTGCATCAGCTGCAAATTATGTTGTCCAAACTTTTCTTCTATTCCATCAAGAATTGATAACAGTCTCACCAAGGGTCTTTGTCTTGACCCATATGCTATAGCTTTCCACATCTTTGTTGAAAGTCCGATGGATGGCAAAAATGATGTGTCGATCTTGCATCAGCTGCAGATTACGTTGCCCAAACCATTCATCTATTCCATCAAGAATAGATAACAGTCTCACAAAGGGTCTTTGTCTTGACCCATATGCTATAGCTTTCCACATCTTTGTTGACAGTCCGATGGATGGCAAAAATGACAAATTTGTTCATCTTGAAGCAGTTGAAAAGCATAGTGAAGTTAACTAACACCAGATTCAGAAAAATATGGGAAAATTAAGCCGTGAACAATGCTTTGAAAGTGTGCGTAGCATAAAAGCTCTTGATGTAGTTATTTATCAAATAAAGACTGCCAATCAGTCGATTAAGTGGATGTCGTTAACAATGTCGTCAACAATACCAAGAAGCCAATCATTTTTATCTCTTATCGTGTGTAATCATCGGAATAAACATCCTATTCGTTTTATGTTTATGTATTTTGGAGCTGCTTTCTTTATTTTCAGGTCGTACAGTCCAGTCGATAGCTCAGTTGGTAGAATGCTTGCACACCATGCCGAGAGCAAGGGTTCGATACCCACCGAGGATTTCAGAAATGATTTCCCATTTCGGTGTCTATTTCAAAACCAATATAAATACCGGTGAGGTGTACTCAGCCTTCACAAGAAATGAGAATCAGCCCCCCCGGGAGCTGAGAAACCCCCACTTCGACTGAAAGTGGTTAGTGTGAGGCCGGCCCCCTTACTCGTAAAAATAAATGCGACCTTTCGGGGATAACGATATGTGCAGCTTAGTTGTGTATAATTATGGAAAAATATCAAAGTACTATTAAAATATTGAAATGTTTACAGAACTGCGACCGGATATCTGATGATGGGTGTACAGCATCACAAGCTACTTCTACTACAGATCCAGGCTATCCTACAGAGCCTGCAACAACTGATGAAGTGTCACCAACAACAGAGGAAGTAACCACTGAAGCTTCAACGAGCACAACAGAAATGGAAACCAGCACAGAGGCTGAAAGCACGACAGGTGATAACCTATCATCAACGACTGATGTGGCAGATAGCACCACAGAATCATCAACAACTGATGAATCAACATCAACTGACGAGACAAGCACAATACAGATGACAACAAATACAGATTCATCAACAACGGAGACAGAAGTCACAACTGATGAACCAGAATTGACAACAGACGCATCAACAACAGAAGAAGTCGACACTGAAGAACCAGAAGTTACAACAGAAGAAACTTCAACTGAATCAACATCAATGTCAACAGAAGAACCAATAGTAACAACAGATGATACGTCAATAGAAACATCATCAATGACAACAGAAACAGTTGATACCTCATCATTGACAACAGAAGAAACAGAAGTGTCATCAACAGATGCACAGACATCGTCAACAACAGAAATATTCCTTACATCTACCACAAAGAAGCCTCAAACCAAAAAGTGTGGTCTCTGTCAAAGCGGTGACACCTACTGGAAGCTCAAAGGAAGCTGCAGAAGGTTCTGGAAATGTCATAATGGAATCCCAAAAGTTGGATCTTGCTCCAAAGGGCTGCACTTCAACGCGAAAATTGGGCAATGCGATTGGCCCTATAGTGCAAAATGTTTGAAGATATTTAATCCATAATGACTTTGCCGCTGATACTTTATTCTGAAATACATACATGTGTGTTTATCTGACACACACAAGTATCAAATTATCCTGTAACTATTTATTTTGAGTTCACTTTAATAGAACTGCGATTTCAATTATTTATTTTACAAAAATTGTTTTTTGACCAATCATAATAATAACATTTTTTAACAAGCATAACACTTTTTTTTCAACACAAAATGGAGGTAACAAGAAAAAATGGAAGGTTTCCCGGCGAAGCAAAAAGTATATATTATTTTCTCACTCTTCTCTGGGTTGAAAAACTAATCGGCTTTTACCAAAGACCGTTCATCATAGGTCCATCCAGCCTTACACCAACTGGGTCTTGCAAACAAAGTAAAAAAAAGATTCAAACAAAAACGGCGCTCACCAATAAATCAGCCTAATAGATATATCATTACTACTCCAGTATAGTCTCCAGTATATTAGGCCTCAGAGAGCTCCATTACAGAAAACAACAATTAATTACTACTGGATTAATTACAAAGGTTTTTTGGAGAGCAAGTTGTCTGTGATGGAGCGGTCTCTGGTCTCTGGTCTCTGGTCTCTGTATGTGATCAAAATGTCGTTGACTCAAAAATCATGCGAATGAATTGTCGTGTATAATAACCTTGGCTAAGCTGTCTGTGAACGGGTTCTTTGTGACCGAAATGTCGTTGACCAAAGAGTCGTGTGGACAAACTATTTCGTGAACGATTTGTCCATAACCGAACTGTCTATGGACGAGTCATCTTTAATCTATAATCTAAGTTGCAAGGATATATTCATTTAAAGTTCTCTAATGCATGCCCACAAACAAACACGTGTAGTTCGCGCTTACACTTGCTGAATGTGTACTTACAAATAAAATCCAAACCTCAAATGAACATAAGCCCTACAACTTTTGCCGACCTTCCCTGACACAGGGGTGACATTGGCAAAGTGAATCATTTCTTTACAGTATGGGTGGTCAGCCTCATACCAACCTATAAGTCAAGGAATCACTGACTGATTTGCCTTGACACGGGAAAACGGTCACTACCAGAGTAGATTTTTTTGATTTCTTAAAAAATTGCAAAGCAGCGGATGCTTCAGTGCATCTTTCAATCAATAATATCAAATGTGGTATTTCCATGAAACAGATTAAAATTACAACGAAAAAAAATAGCTCTTAGATGTGTTATCGTTCTGATAGTGAGAGAGATGCTTATCATAGACAGGCCCGGATTAAGACCATTGGGGGTCCTGGTGTGGAGAAACGTTGGGGCCCCCCAACCCCCAATACTATTTTTCTATACAATTTTACTCACCTCACCATGGGCGTCTTTAGTCCCGGAGGCTCCTTTTGATTTGGACCACAATCAAATTTAACTAAATATCAACTTATTTCTAAAAAGTCCTTCGTCGTGAATGCCTTCAAAACCAGGGCCCCCGAACAAGTTTATGCCGAAAAATTCTTTGAATGTATTTCTTGTAAACGTATTTTTTCTGTAAAGTCCGGTCAATAGCTCAGTCGGTAGAGTGCTTGCATTCCATGCCGAGAGATCGGGCTTGAACCCCACCCAGGGTGTCAGAAATGATTTCCGGGTTTCGGTGTTTATTTAAAAAATCCCAAAATGAAAAACCGGCAAGGTTTATCCAGCCTTCACTAGAAACGAGTACCAGCCCCTTCGGGATCTGGGAAACACCCACTTCAATTGAAGTGGTTGGCGTAAGGCCAGCCCCCTTACCTAAATCTAAATCTAAATCTAAGCTGCAAAGATATGTATCATTTGAGATTCATATTAAATGCATTCCCACGAGCAGACACGCATAATTTCGCGCTCACACATGCCGCATGTGGACCTACAATATAAAAAACCCAATTCTCAAATGGGCATAAGCCCTGCAACTCTTGCCGACCTTCCCTGAAGCAGGGGTGACATTGGCAAATTGAACCTGTAAAAATTAATAGGTTGCACCCGCCACATGCGAAACTCTTCGGGGATAGCGCGACAAGAAGTTACACTATATGTGTACTTAGTTGCGTTTCTGTTCGGGAGACTAACCTGAAGAGCTAATCTGCTAAATTTCTTACACTTTGGATATCCATACAAGTCGGAAGCGCTAGCGCTTGCGAAAGAACTCCATAGATAAACAATCACAGTACATCTTATTTTTGGGCATAAATCGCCAGCTCGTCGCCTTAGGCTGGTTTTAGTGTCGCGCTGACAACGCGCTGACCGTCAGCGCTGACCGTTCAAAATATATGAACCTGTAGGAAGCGTTTTAGAATGGCGCGTAGCTGTCAGCGCGACAAGTTCATATATTTGGCTGTCAGCGCTGACGGTCAGCGTGTTGTCAGCGCGATACTTAAACCAGCCTCAAGGTCTTAAGCAGCCTCAAGGAATTAAGCAGAATAGCGCTTCAGACTTCAAATAGATTATTTGAGGTCTAAGACATTTGATGGAGGAAACTTAGTCTTGTCCATTTTGTATAAAAATATGAAATATAATAGCTGCCAGGGGCGTCTTCGATCCCGGTCGTTTAAGTTGAAGTATATTTTTCTAAAGTGACTTGGGGCCCCCTGGGATGCGGAGCCCTGGTCGGTCGCACCGCTCGCTCGAACCTCCCTTAATCCGTGACTGCAAATAAACGCTACTTATAATTACTTGAATAATCTCTGAAAATCAATTCGTTATCTGATAATGTGGGAGACTTGGAGCGTTTGGGTCTCAAATTTACTACACAAAGATTCACCCGAGACGTCTAATGTTATGAACAAAAATACTAGTAGAATGATTACTTAATAAAAATATTAGGATGATTTTTTAGGTTTTGGCTGGAATTACGGTCGTTTGACAAATTTACTATTATAACTACACAGTTAAAATAAAAAACAGTTCATCCTCAGTCGTCATGCAGATAGGGTGTCTCATAAAGACGTTAGCTACGTCGCTAGCGAATCGTCGAGAATAATAAAAGTTCTCTTATAGCGGTTCGTCTAATATCCAATTAATAAATTTTAACTGTATGGTTATTATTATTGTGAATATTAGGTTGATTTATTAGGTAAGCGCTGTTTTTGTGTGAATTACACCTCAAGAGCGCGCTTTGCACTACATAAAACGCCAATTCTCAGACAAGACCCAGTTGCTCTCAAAACAAAACAAACACAACACAACACTACGCAGCTAACAGCCCTGCTACAAAGGATCAGAACATCAACCGTCAAATCATCAAGCCCTCTGCGGCAGAATTGACGCTGACTTTGACTTTGTTTTTTTACAATTCAAATGGAAAGTTAAATGAATACAAAACCATAATAATTGCCAATCTCCGATAAAAGTGTAACCGGAAGAGCAAGAAGAAGACCATTCAATATAATCTAATCTAAGTTGCAAAGATATGTAACATTGGGGATTCACATTATATGCATTTTCACAAGCAAACACGTACAAGTTTGCGCTTGTATATGTGATGTGAACCTACAACATAAAACCCAAACCTCAAATGAACATACACCCTACAACTCTTGCCGATCTTCCCTGAAACAGAGGTGACATGGTAAAGTGAACTATTTTCTACAACATGAGTGAGTCAGCCACATACCAACCTATAAGTCATTCAGGCACGTGCAAAGGGTATAGGCAAATACATTTCAGAATAAATATTTTCTCCCATTCCCTTAAAATAACTCATTGGAAATTGATTGAAGTGCTAACGCGCGATGGCTCCAATTGAAATTAAATATTAAATTTTGCATCTCTATATCAAGCTTAAAATTGTTTTTCACCATACATTGCCTACCTATTAGGCGCATGTGCCTGTATGGGATGCACGCCCCTGAAGTAATGCAAATAAGCTACACATATAGTGTCACTTCTTGCCGCGTTATCCCCGAAGGGATCGCATGTGGCGAGTTGAACCTATTTATTTTTACAGGTAAGGGGGCCGGCCTTACGCCAACCACTTCAGTTAAAGTGGGGGTTTCCCAGCTCCTGAGGGGGCTGGTACTCATTTCTTGTGAAGGCTGAGTAAACCTTGCCGGTATTTTTATTATGGGGTTTGAAATAAACACCGAAATAGGAAATCAATTCTGACACCCTCCTCGTTGGGATTCGAACCCGAGCTCACGGGGTAGAATGCAAGCACTCTACCAACTGAGCTATCGACCGGACTATTCATCTAAATCTACATAAATCTAAATTGAAGTTGCAAAGATAAGTATCATTTGAGATTCATATTAAATGCATTTTCACAAGCAGACACGCATAATTTCGCGCTCACATATGCCGCATGTGGACCTATAATAATATTTAATAATCTATAATCTAAGTTGCAAGGATATATTCATTTAAAGCTATGTATACCCACAAACAAACACGTGTAGTTCGCGCTTACAAATGCTGAATGATGATGATGATTATGATGATTTCTTTATCAGCGCCGTTTCGTAACTC
Source organism: Agapetus fuscipes (assembly GCA_951799405.1). NCBI lineage: Eukaryota > Metazoa > Arthropoda > Insecta > Trichoptera > Glossosomatidae > Agapetus > Agapetus fuscipes. The sequence continues at coordinate 4,100,501 of OX637354.1, forward strand.
AATGTCACTCCAAGGGCGCTTACAAACAAATGTGTACTTACAAATAAAATCCAAACCTCAAATGAACATAACGCACGTTTAATAATAAAGAGAAATAACTCGAAAATTGGGAAAATCGAGATTTTGTAATAAAACGCACGAACAATGCGAGAAGAATAGGTAGAATGCGACAGCCGTTCAATTTGGACAAATAGACCGAGATAAAACATCGGCCGCCTTTTTCATCCCATACAAGTTGTACTGGATGTCTGAACTTCAAACGTGATTTCCCAACATTCATGTTTTTTGAGTTAATGCTCTTTATTATTAAACGTGCGATAAGCCCTGCAACTCTTGCCGACCTTCCCTGACTCAGGGGTGACATTGGCAATACAAAAAACCTACAATATAAAAAATGTAAGTGATCTACAATATAAAAAACCCAATCTCAAACGAACATAAGCCCTGCAACTCTTGCCGACCTTCCCTGAAACAGGGGTGACATTGATATGGGAAATTCATGATATGGGAAAATAGCTGATCGTTAGCATCGCTGGAGGAAGTTTCTCGATGACCGCACTTTCCTCTTATATTTTTTTATAAACAAGTCAAAATATTTCACGTCAATTGTTTGTCAGTTTTGTTGGTTCTGTTACATAGCATCGATGCAATATGGGTATGTGAAAATTTGAGTATTTTTACAAAAAAATATATATATTTTCATCATCGTTTTTTTAGGAGCATTCTAACTCACTAAATAAAGTTTTACACTTTCACTTTCACTTTTTTATTTTTATTTTTTTTATTTTTTTATTTATTTATTTATTGAAACAAGATAACATGACAGTTGATACCATAAAGTTATAATGTAATACAAGTATTATAAAAATAAAACAATATTTTATGCAAAAAAATCAAAACAAAATAAGTGTATCATTCTAACATTCGTCTTTCTAGCAGAACCTTCCATTCACGCATCAGTCCATTCATTCTAGTATTAAATATATCCAGATGTGGTGAGGACGACATCAACTCGTTTATGAGCGTTTGCGCTCGCGAAACAAATGAATTGCGAAGAATATTGGTTCGGCTCGAGGTGACATTAAAAAGCCTATGCGACCGGGCTCTGATAAATGAGTCGGGTACATAGAGCGTCAAGAAGCGGTCACTTAACACTACACAATCAACCTCACTCCTGTCGGTGGTCAATAATATAGTTTTTCTCTACTTGCAGTAATTTTGTCTGCCGACGTTTCATTCCCTCGAGCGGGGAACATTTTCAAGGCTCGAAGCGACAGGGGACCTTTATCCTCCGTTTGCTTTTGGCGCTTTCGTCGCTTCGAGCCTTGAAAATGTTCCCCGCTCGAGGGAATGAAACGTCGGTAGACAAAATTACTGCTAGTAGAACATGGTCTAACCCGAAAAAACTATATCATTCTAGCTCACTGTTTCCAAAAATGCTAGTTAACATGTTCTTACTTTGGGATCTTCAATTATCATTTCCAGGGGTCTTCTTTGTACTATTTAGTATATTCTCTGTTGGTTGGTCCTTGGTCCTTCCTCCTCCGAGGTCCTCTAGTCTGCCGTACTGTCCTGAGGACCAGCTGGGCACCACGCTGCTGCCCCACGAGAAAGACTGCGACAAGTTCTACTCCTGCTCTCAAGGGGTCTTGATCGAACAAGAGTGTCAGGAAGGAACGGAGTTCAACCCAACGACACAGGTCAGAATAATTCTTAAATTACACTAGCTGTACCCTTTTTTACAATTGAGACGGGGAAACCTTGAAAAGATTCCTGCCATTGTTACCGCTGGCAGGATATGTAAGATTTGTACTAACGAAAAACCCCCCTCGTCATCTTGCTACACTCGTGTACTGTCGTCAAGCATGACTTCAGAGTGTGGTGTGTCTTTACATGCACAGCATGTCTTCACATTTCAGTTGCGTCAATTGGCAAAACTACACTATCTACATTAGCTGTACCCTGCCACCCCTTGTGGTGGCTCGTCTGGTTACTGTTATCATGCTGCCATTTTGTTAGGGGTGCCCAGTATCTCCGCACATGTGTCTCTACTGTGATGTGTCCTGGCACACTTCTTATAGCCTAAATAATCATGAAGTAAAAATTGCTTAAGCATATTTCTGCTCTTCTTTCCTGTTTCTTGTTCCTGATTTCTCAGCCATAACAAGAAATGAGTACCAGCTCCCTCGGAAGCTGGAAAGCCCCCACTTCAACTGAAGTTGTTGGCGTAAGGGTGGCCCCCTTAATTGTAAAAATAAATTGTTTCCACTCCCCCTATGCGATACCTTCGGAGAAAACGCGTCAAGAAGTAACGCGACATGTGTAGCTTAGTAGCATTTTTTTGCGACTTTTACACCATTGGTCATGTTTCTTTTGCAGACCTGTGATTGGCCAAGTCCTGATGGGTGCTTTGCTTCAACTACGACCATAATCGACGAAACTACCACAGATAATTGGTTGACATCGACTGATATCGATACGACCACTGATGGAGAAATCGAATCAACGACTAGTGGAGGAGTCGATTCAACGACTGGTGGAGGAGGCGATACAACGACTGGTGGAGGAGGCGATACAACGACTGGTGGAGGAGGCGATACAACGACTGGTGGAGGAATCGATACAACGACTGGTGGAGGAGGCGATACAACGACTGGTGGAGGAGGCGATACAACGACTGGTGGAGGAGGCGATACAACGACTGGTGGAGGAGGCGATACAACGACTGGTGGAGGAGGCGATACAACGACTGGTGGAGGAATCGATACAACGACTGGTGGAGGAGGCGATACAACGACTGGTGGAGGAGGCGATACAACGACTGGTGGAGGAGGCGATACAACGACTGGTGGAGGAGGCGATACAACGACTGGTGGAGGGGGCGATACAACGACTGGTGGAGGAGGCGATACAACGACTGGTGGAGGAGGCGATACAACGACTGGTGGAGGAGGCGATACAACGACTGGTGGAGGAGGCGATTCAACGACTGATTGAGGTTCATATCTTGGAGAGCTTTTTTCTGAGTGTAAAAAATCATCCCATTGCACTTTTTTCAGATGAAATCATTCATGAAATAATAAATTCTTATTAAACTACCTGTACCCTGCCACCTCATGTGATGGCTCATCTTATTTCTGTATGATGCCACCATGCTCTTAGGGGTGGCCAGTATATCTTCGCAGATGTGTCTCCTTGTCTTTTGGTTTAAAAACTGGACAAACCTAAAAAATAAAATATTTTTAAGAGTGTCTAAATTGTGTATGCGAACAATCATAAGGTGAAAACAGGCATATTTCTGCCCTCATTTCCAATATTGCTTAATTTTTTTTTATACAGAAGACTAAGTTGGTATTGTAGTGTTTTTGGGGTTCGAAAAGTCTCTAAATTAAAACATACATGTCTTTTTTCAGGATCTTTATTTGCACTTAATTTATTTTTACAATTTCTATTTATTTTTAACACTTTTGTTTACACAAATTTATTTTCACAGTTTAGTATCGCTTACACTCTTCAAATCAAAGGCAACTATCTCACTGGCTTAGCGCACTCAATTCTACGCCTTATATACTTCACAGACAGAACTCTCCAGTGACTAATTTTGCCAGCACATTCGCGAATATTCTACCAAGTTCAAGAGTACAAAAGGATCCTTTGATTTCTAGATTTCTTAGGTCTATAATTACTGCTACCTACGGTGTACACCTATATTAATCTACTTTTGACATAATGCCATAATAACTATTACTACCTACGATGTGGGTACACCTATATTTTAATCTACTATTTACATTACAGTATGTAAAGAATAACTCATGTAAGTTTTATCGCAATCTGTTCAATAGTTTAGGAGTCCCTACAATACAAACATACATTCACACATACCTAAATCCTTTTGATTTTATTTATATAGAAGATAAATTTATAAATCAAGTAATTAACTCTTCTTCTTCCTTTTCTTTATTTAAGCCTTCTCGAAAAATAAATTTGGTATTAGCTCATGGATCTTGGTTCTTACCTTTGTAAATTGGCACAATGACCGCCTTTCTCCAGTCCGATGGAACCTCGTGGTTCTTAAGCTCATGAATCTTACCCCGAGTGAAATCATTGTCTAAATTCCCCTCGATTGCGCAAATAAAAAAATATATAGAAGATTCAAGAGCCCTCCAAGGGAGTGATTTAGTTTTCATATATTTTTTCTACTTACACGAACGAGTAGAATTTACGCAAAGATCTATAACGAGCTAAAGGATACCCAGCTATCTTTCCACCCTTTAAGAGAGGTTTCCCACCTGGCCGTTAACCAATCGGCATCTTATAAATTCTTATATGCTATTTTTTTAGATTCCTTGAGGCTGGTATGATGTCCCCTTTGTCCTTGTTTGTCTTATCTCCATCAAAAGTAATTTCACACGAGCAATGTTTATATGTGTATTGGACCTATGTGTCTTATGAAAATCAGAAGTTTATTTAAAAAAATTAAAACACCTGTTTCACATTTTCCTTAGCTCAGATTGTGTAGAATGTGATTCTTAAGATAATGTCATTGAAAGGTCATCTTTGAATCATTAGGTAGATAAGCCAAACAAGCACTAAGGCGACACCCTTACGAAAAAAAACCTTTCACTTTGCCGATGTCGCTCCTATTACAGTGACGAACGACAAAATTTGCAAGGCTTATTTTCATTCGAGGTTTGGGTTTTAATTTGTAAGTACGCATGCAGCATTAAATTGTAAGCGCGAACTTACACGTGTCTGTTTGTGGGCATGCATTTAATATGAATTTTAAATGTTAATATATCTTTGCTTCATAGATTATAAATTATGGATAACGTAAAAAAATCTTGACTTATAGGTTGGTAAGACGCTGTCCACCCATACTGTAAAAAATGTTTCACTTTGCCAATGTCACCCCTGTTTCAGGGACGGACAAAAGGGCTTATGTTCATTCGAGGTTTGGATTTTTATGCAGCATTTATTGTATGCGCGAACTTACGCGTGTCTGTTCATGGGCATGCATTTAATATGAATTTTAAATGTCAATACATCCTTGCTTTGCATAGATGTTGTTTGAAAAATGCAGTATTCACTATCAAACATTGAACATTCTATTCTACGTTTTCTATCTTTATTTTAACATCTAGATTTCAGTTAATATAAGGTCCTGGATCTCTAGTATGTAGTAAGTATGTATTTCAAAAGCTCCATAGACCCGCTGATGTCGCAGAAAATGGCACTAGGTCTATATTCTATTTTATATCTCTCGCACACGTAGCTGTCTGACTTGTTTTCGCGGAAAATATAAGTTTTTCCCGCGCTCCCCCGTCGGCCATGTTGTCCGCCATCTTGGATGCCCCCCTCCCCCCCCTACCCCCACACTGGCGGGTATTATTGTAACAAATGTGGCGCTGCCAACCGGCAAACGACAAACACTGAAAAAATAACAGAAATCGGCGCTTCTCCAACTTTAAAAGGAAATATAAAAATATAAATGTTTGAATAAATACATATATATATATATATATATATATAGAAGGATAATTTATTTATAAGGTACACATAATAAAAGAGCGCCGTTTTTGTGTGTGTCACACCTCAAGGGCCCTCTCAAATCACGGATAAGATTTTTTGTAAAGATGCGTCTTTAGTGCTCCTTTAAAGACACCAACAGTTTCTGCCTTCCTCACATTAGGTGGTAGTCTGTTCCACTCCATTGGGCCCGCAAACCGGAAAGCACGGTCCCCAAAATTAGTGCGTGAAATCCGCAGTGATGAAATTTTGCTTTTAAATTCCTACTTTCTAGTAAGTAGGTAAATTCTTGACAATATTTTGCCAAAAAGTTTGTGAACCACTCGTGTACTGAAGGTTCTGGTCCGGTTGATAGCAGAGTTTGTAGAACGCTTGCGTTCATCAAAGCCTGCTGTCGCTGGGATGGTCGAGGAGGTAAGGCGTTGGCGCTCGAATTTGTGTTGTTAAAACTAACGCTGGTTCGAACCCCGCCTGCGTCATGTCCTATCCACAATATCATCGAACCTGGTTCAAAAGATGTCGTTGGGTAGTTATTGATTAATAATCCATTTAAAATATTAAATAATTAATTATTAATTGATAACGTTAATACGTGTTTCTGGGAAAGCAAAATAAGTTAGTAAATTGCATTCCTCTTCACAAATCTTTTTTTAAAAGAAATGGTGACGATCTTTTTAACTAAAAGGTGCTAAGAGCCATTTGCAGACTGAAGGTTCTCGTCCCGTTGCTAGCAGAGTTTGTAGAACGCTTGCGTTCAAAGCCAGAGGGTTAGGGTTCAATCCCCACCGAGGGTGTCAGAAATATTTTTCAGTTTCTCTCAGCTCCAGCTCCAACAGACCACAGCAACAGATCCCGGAAAGCTACTCTCAAGCATAATTTTTTACAGTATTAGTGGTCAGCTTCATACCAACGTATAAGTCAAGGAACCTGTCTTATTAACCTTATATGAAGAATCAAACGGTATTTTAAACCATTTGTTGTAGAATTCTCTTACATTAGTTTCACACTTTACATCTTTGTACTGGTGGCTTAACGGCTCGGGTACTAATAGGGTACTCATTGCTCCAAAGCACCGCAGTCCGTATTTAAAGAATGACTAAGGATTATTCTCGCATATACCATATCATACCAAAAGCTTCTCGAGCGGACGGTTCGAGCAAATATGAGTAGGTATCTAAAATATCTATAATGTAAGATGTAAAGATATATTAACATTTAAGGCTCATATTAAATGCATGCTCACAAACAGACACGTGTAGTACGCGCTTACAAATACTGAATGTGTACTTATGAATTAAATCTAAACCTCAAATGAACATACACCCTGCAACTTTTGCTGACCTTCCCTGAAACAGGTTGGACATGGGCAAAGTGAACCATTTTTACAGTATGGGTGGTCAGCCATACAGTAAAAAACAACCTACAAGTTAAGGAATGGAAAATATAACTATCAAACACTTACATCTATACACACATAAACAAGACGGTAATTCCTACCTACCGAATATCCGTAATATTTATATGAAGACTAATCAGCTGTTCACTTGCGGCCATCTTGGATTGACAGGTATTCATATAAATATTACCGATATTCGTTTATTCGTTAGGTAAGGCTTACCGTAGTGATGAGACTTCCACCCCAGGGCTGGAAGTCTCATCACCACGGTAATTCTTACCTACCGAATATTGGTAGTACCTACTCGTATAAAGACCTGTCAATCCAAGATGATTAGTCTTTATACAAATATCACCGATATTCAGTAGGTAAGGATTACCGTGGTGATGGCAGGGCTCTCTTGTAGCGAAGATTTTCTTTTGAAAAAAAAAACTTTGTATTTAATAAGTTTGAGAGCGGTTGCTTTTGAGTCTGCCTGGCTTTTTTGGCATGGGTGTAGTCTGCAGGAGGGTGTGAGGGATGGCAGAAAGGGAGGGAGGCTTTTTGTAAAGTTGGAACTCCGGGGCGGTGACTCCATACATACATACATATTATGTACACATACTTATGTACACCTAACCAACACACACAGCAATGCTATACTGCCTAGGCCTGAAAAAGAGCCGAACCGGGGAAATGAGAAAAATTCTGGAATGAAGAGAGAGAAGGAACAATTTAAACTGATGTTTCCTTGGTGTGTATGTGGAAAGGTCTGTTGGCCGGTCGGCAGTCTAGTGGTGACCACTCCTGACTCGTAAATGGAAGGTTGTGGTTTCGAATCCCGGTGGAGCACAAAAATAAATACTATTTATTTCTCAATTACGCTCTTCGCTGGGGGAAAAATTCATATGCCTTTACCAATGATCGGTCACTAAAGGTCCATCCAGCCCTATAGCAAATGGGGCTTGTTTAAGAATCGTCGCTTTCTACAGCGACGACAAAACTCGTAGAGGTGTGATTCACACAAAAACAGCGCTCACCAAATATATCATCCTTATATATATTTTTTTTTATTAACGGATTTTGGCCGGTGTGACTGCAGCTATGTATGCTGGTGGCACCTTGAGTCAATCGACCATGCTGTAAAAAATGGTTCACTTTAACAATGTCACCCCCATATTCCGTGATCTGTGGTCACCCCTGTTTCAGTGAAGGTCGGCAAGAGTTGCAGGGTGTATGGGTTTCTCAGTTAATGTCAGCCCTGTTTCAGGAAAGTTCGGCAAGCGTTGCAGGGCTTTGATTCAGATGAGATTTGATTTTTATGAGATTTTTATGTTGCAGATCCACATACGAGATGTGTAAGCGCGAACTTATCCGTGTTTGCTAATGGCATGCATTTAATATAAATCTTACATGTAATATATCTTTGCAACTTAGATTATAGATTACCTAAGATGTCCGCCCAGGTGAGGGCAGGTGTCCCATCTCTCTGCCCGCAGGTTGCGTGCGCTGTATGGATCCGTGACGTCACTGGGGGCAGGGCGTCGCGGCGCCGACCCCACCCCCTGAAAACAAGATGGCCGCCGGCGACAAAATGGCGGCGTGACCCGGGAATATCCAGCCTTTACGGCCAGGCATTAAAAACACAGTTATTATTCCAGAATGTCATGAAAAGGACTGAAGTAAAATATATCGATACACGAAGGCCCGGTATTTTCAACGATAGTATACGTGGCTTAAAACTGATAGAAAAACTACCCACATGATTGACATAAGAAATGGCGGTTGATCTGTAATGTTGGCGGTTAGGGCTAGGGTTTTTCTAATTCATTTAAATTTATAATTGGAATTTTATATTTTGTACTTGTTTTAATGTTTATGCATGGTATATAATTAATTTATTTCAAAAATGTAATTTGTCGTGTATGTTTCTTGACTTATAGGTTGGTATGCGGCTGACCACGCATGCTATAAAAAATATTTCAGTTTGCCAATGTCACAACTGTTTCAGGGAAGGACGGCAAGAGTTGCATGTCCATTTGAGATTTGGGTTTTTATGATGTAGGTTCTCATGCGGCATGTGCACGCGTGAACTTGTACATGTCTGCTTGTGAGAACGCATATAATGTGAATCTCCAATGTAACATATCTTAACATAACTTAGATTAGATTTGTGTCCTTTTCATTCAGGATACAGTCGCTGAACTAAAGTTGAATAATATATATCGAGCCTAAAGATATGTGAGACGTTAATTCGTGTTGTTTCAACGTTAGTTTATTGACTTTAAAATAAAGAAAAATACTACCCGTAAGGTTTTCATAAATCTATCCCCTTACATCCCGGTCTGATCGAAAGCTCAGTTGGTTGAGTGCTTGCATTTCTTACCTACCGAGAGCTCGAGTTCGAATCCCACCGAGGGTTTCAGAAATGCTTTCCCGTAGCGGTGTTTATTTCAAACCAAAAATAAAAATACCGGCAAGGTTTTCTCAGCCTTCACAAGAAATGGGAGCTGGGAAAACCCCTCTTTGCAAGTTGTAAAGATAATTTGTCATTTGAGGCTCATACTTAATGCATGCCCACATGCAGTGAGCTTATACATGCTGCTTGTATACAGACAAAATAAACGAAACCTCACATGGCCATAAACCGTGCAACTGCAACTTCTTACAGTGTTTTCCCAAGGGAGTTGGCGTAAAGCTGCCCCCTTTACCAGCAAAAATGGCATGTGGCGAATGGAACCTAAGGCGTGTTATAAAGCTAAATCTGCCATTTTTGTTTCTTACACTTTATGGTCTTAGCAAAATAGTTACAGTAATGAAAAAAATCTAGCATGTTTATTAATTTTTTATCTTAATTATAAAGCTTAAACAAAATATATAACTTAAGAATTGCCACCACCGTGTGTGCTGTATTTTGGAATTATGTTTTTGCTTTTTAACTACAGAACTATACATTGTTTAGGTTCCGTACTTAACATTTTTTTTATAATGTCAATGGTTTTTGAGTAAATATGGAAAAACTGTGTTCTTTGATTTAATTTAAATTTAATTCATTTTGTAGTTTCAGTTTTTCCATATTTACTCAAAAACTATTGACATTATTAAAAAAATGTTAAGTACGGAACGTAAACAATGTATAGTTCTGTAATTAAAAAGCAAAAACAAAATTCCAAAATACAGCACACACGAAAAAAAAAGCTAAAAATGTAAAAAAAACACGTTTTTTTAAATATTTTTTTTGTGGTGGCAATTCTTAAGTTATATATTTGGTTTAAGCTTTATAATTAAAATAAAAAAATAATAAACATGCTTAATTTTTTTTTATTACTGTAACTATTTTGCTAAGACCATAATGTGTAAGAAACAAAAAGGGCATATTTAGCTTTATAACACGCCCTAAGTTAACCACTTCAGTTGAGGTGGGGTTTTACCAACTCTGAAGGGGCTGGCACTCTTTTCTTGTGAAGGCTGAGTAAAATTTGCCGGTATTTTATTTTGAGTTTGAAATAAGCCCGAACCCGAACCCGAACTCTCTGCATGGAATGCAAGCACTCTACCAACTGATGAGCTATCGACCGGACTCCTGCCACCTATTCCTAAAACCGGAGTGGCATTAGCGATAGTGAACCAAGTTTTTACAGAGAAGGGGGTCAGCCTCATACCAACGTATTAAGTCAAGGAACGAAAAAAAATCAAAGATGCAAATCACTATGATGATTGCCAATCTTTACAGAAGAAACACAGGAAGAAGAAAGAGAAATAAATTCTCCTTATCCGTAAAAATAAACCATCACAAACTGTTCCACCCTTTTAGTGGCATGCGCAGTTTAATTTGTTTTATTAGCGAGACACAATTATCATTTCTTGAGCATAATTTTAATGGTTGTGCGGCCATAGCGAGGGGGACGGGAATTAAAATAATGTTTGTGTTAACATGGCAAATAGATCCCGGGGGACGAGCCCACTACCCTCAGATTAACAGCGGGAGCATCCTACCCACTCAGCCAACGCTTAAATGTGAAATTTTATAACACTTGCTTATAAAACTAGGGTTTAAACGACCACGCACTTAAAACCTCGTCAATAAATCAAAGGAAAATCTTTGCCTTCCTTGACTTATATGTTGGTGTGAATCTGACCAACCATACTGCAAAAAATGGATCACTCTGCCAATGTCACCTCTGTTTCAGAAAAGGTTGGCAAGAGTTTCAGGGCTAATATTCATTTGAGATTAGGTTTTTATGTTGGAAGTCCGCGCGAAATTCTACGTGTCTGCTTATGGGATTGCATTTAATATGAATCTTAAATTTAAGATATCTTTGCACCGTAGATTATAGATATCGTCTCCCCAGTGCTTCCACTTCCCACTTCCATTGACGTTATGCTGGTAAGGCTGGCCCCCTTATTTGTGAAAATAAATTGATTTCACACGCCTCTTGCATTCGTCAAACCAACGAAGTAAAAGGTTGAAAAACAGTTTTTTTTAAGAAATCCTGCTCCCTAGATTCTAGAGACTCTAGGAGTATATATATACTTGTTGTAGTGCCGCAGAGGTGTACGAGCTTGGTGGTTGGCGCTACAAAGCGCCAATACTCAAGTATGACCCAGTTGCTGTAAGGCTGGATGGACCTTTGGTGACCGGTCATTGGTAAAGGTTTATGACACGTTTATGAATTTTTCAACCCAGCAAAGAGCAAATTGCAAATATAAATGGTATATTTATTGTGCTCCGCCGGGATTCGAACCCACAACCTTCACATTCAGAGTCCGCAGTGTTACCACTGAGCTACGGACCGGTCACCATTTGTTCACCATGAAAAATATACAAATAAGTTTTCGGTATCCTTAATTACATAATCAATAAACTTCCCATTTCTTTACTAAAATTAAAAGCCAGCCTTACGCCAACTACTTCCCTTGAAGTGGAGGTTTCCCTACTCTCGGGAGAGTCGGTTTTTATTTATTGTGAAAGCTAAGTAAGCCTTGCCGATACCTATTATGATTTTGGGTTTGAAACAAACACTGAAACGAGAAATAATTTCCGACACCCTCGGTGGGATTCTAACCCGAACTCTCGGCATGGAATGCAAGCACTCTACCAACTGAGCTATCGACCGCACATATCGTCCATTATCACTTGTTCGTCTCATCAGAGATAACGCGAAATTGAACCCTTCCGGTCAAGACCGGTCCGCAGTTCAGTGGTAACACTTCGGACTCTTAATGGAAGGTTGTGGGTTCGAATCCCGGCGGAGCACAAAAAAATACATTTATTTTTTCAAATTTGCTCTTCGCTGGGTTGAAATATTCATGAACCTTTAACAATAACCGGTCACTATAAGTCCATCCAGCCTTACAGCAACTGGGTCTTGCTTGATAATTGGCGCTTTGTAGCGACGACGATCAAGCTCGTAAAAAGGTCGATAGCTCAATTGGTAGATGATGATGATGATGATGATGATGATTTGTATAGCGCCGTTTCGTGACTGCTGTCACTGCAAGGGCGCTTTCAGGCTTGACGCGGCGGTGAAGAAATGAGTCTTCATTCCCTTCTTGAAGCTCTCGATCCCTTCCTTGGCACGCACTTCAGGAGGCAGCTGGTTCCAAGTGGACGGTCCCGCAACGGCGAAAGCGCGGTCTCCGAACACTGTACATCTTTTTCTGTGTTGAGTGCTGACAGATGTAAGAGCACTGTCGGCAGATCGCAGAGTGAGCCCCCTCTCGCTCAGACTCCTCGGTAGTATAAGCTCCTGCAAGTACTCTGGCGCCACTCCATGCAGCGCTTTGTGTACCGTGAGGCCCAGCTTAAATTTAATCCTTTCTGGGATCCTCAACCAGTGAAGCTTCTGCAGGAGTGGAGTAATGTGGCAGTACTTGCTCTGACCATAAATCAGGCGGGCGCTGGCGTTCATTACAGACTGTAATCTGTTTAGCTGGCATTTTGGTTGTGCAGCATAGATACCGTTGCAGTAGTCTACCTTGGAGATGACGAAGGCATTTATCAGCGCCTTCATGGCGTCAGGTGGTACGCAATTTCTTGCTTGTTTCAGCTGCCTGAGACCATAAAAGCCAGAGCTGACAGTACTGCTAATTTGTTTGTCCAGGCAAAGGGAGCTGTCTAGATGGACTCCTAGCAATCTTACATCGCTGGATGGAACAATGTTAGCGCCAGAGATTGTTACTGGAGAATGATCTATTAGGTATGCTCTTCTGGCCGTGGTTAACCACATAATCTCCGTTTTGTTGGGGTTGAGCATCAGACGATGTGATCGCATCCAAATGTTTACATCTGCGACGCATTCCGCCACCGTTGATTTTAAGTAGTCAACATCTGATGGTTTGCAGTCTGAAAAGATTTGGCAATCATCTGCGTATATATGTGCTTTCAATCCCCGTTTGTGAATGACGCTTTCAAGCTCCCTCGTGTACAACGTAAAAAGAAGAGGCCCGAGTACGGATCCCTGCGGTACCCCTGAGGTTACTGTTGACTGCGTTGTGAGAGTGTTGTTGAGCTTAATGACTTGTTTTCTGTCCGAGAGATACGATTTCAACCAGCTCAGCGCCTTGTTTCGTATACCCAGTGTGAGTTCCAATTTCTGGAGCAGAATGCTGTGATCCACGGTATCAAAAGCAGCGCTCATGTCCAAGAGTGCGAGAATGGCTATATTTCCCTGCTCTATTGCAATGGTCAAATCTGACACTAGCCTCAGCAGGCCTGTTTCTGTTGAGTGAGCCTCTCTATACGCTGATTGGTGCTTAGCAAACAGGTTGTTTCCCTTTAGGTAAAGTGTGAGCCGTGCTGCGACAATCCTCTCAAGAATTTTACCTAGAAGAGGTAGGTTTGAGATCGGTCGGTAGTTTGCCTTATCTTCTGGATCTTGCTGGGCTTTTTTGAGAATGGGAGTAATTTCAGCTAGCTTGAGTAGTTTCGGCATAGTTCCATGTCTCAGGGATTTGTTAAAGATAACAGCAATGAGGGGGGCAAGTTCATCTCTGCAACTTTTCACTAGCCACGTGGGAATGGGATCAAGTTGACTGTACTTGTTGGGTGCAGCTATTATCCATTTAGTGACTTCGGCAGACGATGTGTCAGCAAGAGTCTCTAACGATGAAGTGTTGTATTCAGTCATTTCTGGTTCTGTAGCAGTGTCGGAAATTTCTCTGATTTTGGAAATCTTTTCTTCAAAGAAGTTTGAGAGTTCCTTTGCTGTTACAGAGGATACAGTGTCTGTTTTCGTGCTGTTATTGCCAGTTAGATGGTTAAGTGACTTCCACAGTTGTCGAGGGTTGCCCTTAGTCTCATCAATTTTATTAAGCCAGTAGTGTGACTTTTTTTCTTTAATTGTGCTTCTGTAGCTCTTAAGTGCCGATAACCATTGCTCTTTAGATGCATTTGTCAACAGTTTTTTATTTTGTCGTTCAGCTTTCCTCAGAGTTTTCTTCATGTTCCTGCATTCTTCATCGAACCAGTCAGCTGAGACTCTAATCAGTCTAGTTTTAGTTGTAATGGGCGCGTGTTTATCGGCCAGAGCTGTGAGTGTGTCGTTGTAAAATGTCATAAGTTCATCACAGGTTTTGTGGGTCAGGAGTTCCTCCACAGAAGAGATCTGAACTGACAGGTCCGCACGAAACTTTTCTAGGTCAGCCAGCCGCCAGGCTCGAGAGGATGATGTGGTGTAGGAACTCATTGGTTTGCTTATGTTTACTTCCATTGTGACTAAGTTGTGATCTGAGAGACCTTTGTCGCAGACCATTACCGTGTTCGGCATGTCATCCTCACGGGTTATGATAAGGTCAAGAAGACCACCTGCGCTGTGAGTGGGACTAGTTATCCATTGATGACATCCAAAGTCTGATAGAAGGCTTTTTAGTTTCATTGTGTTGGTGTCTCCAGGTCGGTCCATACGTATATTAAAGTCTCCGGTGATAATTATTTTCTCCGTTCGTATGCAAGCATTCTCCGTTCGTAGAATGCTTGCATTCCATGCCGAGAGAAAGGGTTCGATCTCAAGGTTTACTCAGCCTTCACAAGAAATGAGAACCAGCCCCCCCGAGAGCTGGGAAACCCCCACTTCAACTGAAAGTGGTTGGTGTGATGCCGGCCCCCTTACCCGTAAAAATTAATAGGTCCCGAATCACCACATGCGACCCATGTGGTGATATCGGGGATAACGCAGGCAAGAAGTTACACTATATGTGTAGCTTAGTTGCGTTGCGAACCCTAGGCTATAAATGCAAGCGTTCTTTTTACTGAGTTACCCACCGGACTTTCTTGGGCTAAAGGTGGTTAGTATAAGAAAAGAACTATTTTAAAAATTGAAAAAGTACCTACCTACATAAAAATGTCTACGAATTCAGAATCGACTTCCTTCTTAGTAGTAATTAATAAGAGTGGTATAATTACAAAAAAAAACAATAAACAAGGTGCTCTGCAAAGCGAAAATTTAATTATAATTAAAAGAAAACAGAAAAAAAAATATTAATGATAATTTATGACAGCTACGCTTTTCGCGTCTGACAGTTGGTACTTAGGTACCAACATGGCTACCAACTCGACAACAAAACAAAAAGTTTGTCTATGGTGGGAAATGACAAACAGAAATTTCACGCGTTTCGAATTATTATTATTGGGAGACGAAACAAAATGTCTAGCAGTGTGTAAATTGCAGTAGCGTCCATTTTAAAACATTCACCTATGCTTTATTTATTTTTCGAAATAGACTTTCTAACTTCTTACTGCGTTATCCAAGATGCACCTAAATGCACTTGCAATCTCTATGGCTCACGGGGTAGGGTTTTCCACAGCACAGGTTCGTCCATACAAAAGTGGTTGTGTTTGGAAGTGGTTGGCGTAAGGCTGCTGTGAAAATAAATAGGTTCCACTCGCCACACGCCAGGTATCCGTAGAAAGAAGTTACACTATATGTGTAGCGTAGAAGCATTTTTGAAGTTTTTTAGTATCACAGGTCTGTAGTCCAGTGGTTAACATCTCTGACTGGTAAATGGAAGGTTGTGAGTTCGAATCCCGGCGGAGGACAAAAAAATAAAATTTGTATTTTCATATAATACCTATGCTCTTTGCTGGGTGAAAAATTCATATACCACCAAAGACCGGTCACTAAAAAGGTCCATCTAGCCTTACAACAACTGGGTGTTGCTTTAGAATTGGCGCTTTCAACAGTGACGACCAAGCTCACAGAGGGCTCTTGAGGTGTGATACACGCAAAAACAGCGCTCACTAAATAAATCATCCTAATATTATTATTATTTTTATTATAATTTTATTTCTGTCCGGTCGATAGCTCAGGTGGTAGAGTGCTTGCATTCCATGCCGAAAGCTCGGGTTCGAATCCCACCGAGGGTGTCAGAAATGATTTCCCGTTTCGAAAACGTGTTTCTTCAAACTTTTCGTGTTTATTCAAACCCCAAAATAAAATACCGGCAAGGTTTACTCAGCCTTCACAAGAAATGAGTACCAGCACTCTCGGGAGCTGAGAAACCTCCACTTCAACAGAAGTGGTTGGCGTAAGGCCGGCCCCCTTACCTGTAAAAATAAATAGGTTCAACTCGCCACATGCGACCCCAACCACTTCCAATTGAAGTGGAGGTGCTCCCATTCGGGGAAAACACGGCAAGAAATGACACTATATGTGTAGCTCAGAAGCGCAACACCATTCTCAATACAAAAGACCCCCAATTTTTCAACCAACATCTGGATCAAAGTTCAAATATTGCCGCTTAGTAACCTTAAGTAACTTAGCCCGGTAAGTAACAGTGCTATTCTTAGACATTTTAGTCGTCAGTTGAGCCCTCGCTTTAACAAACTAATGATGCCTGGGCTGGAAATCTCATCACCACGGTCATTCTTACCTACCGAATTTTGGTAATATTTGTATCAAGACAAATCAGCTGTTCACTTGCGGCAATGGGCGAAACTGTCCGGAAAGAATTAAACAGACCACGGCTACATACGATTGTGTCAATTATTATTATTTATTATTATGCTATTATCAAAACTAAAACAGAAAACAAATTTCAATTTAAAAACCCTAGCCGCCAACATTACAGATCAACCGTCATTTCTTTCTGTCCTTAGGTACATACTTCTTTCATTTCCTCCAGAGTCATAACCCTCTTCATACAAGCTCTCCTTTTATTATGACTCTGGATATTCTATTCATTCGCAATTTCGGATATTTGGTCCATCCACACCTTTCTCGGTCTTCCACTACCACGACATCCATCTATTCTTGCAACGTATACTTTCTTCGTCAGTCTTTCTTCATTCATTCTCTCCATATGCCCAAACCATCTTAACAAACTTCTTGTAATCTTCACTTACCGACACACTTTCTCTTGCACCACATTCTTCTCTTACAAAATCATTCCTCACCCTATCACTCGGTTTTTTCCCAATACCTAACTCATTCTTTTCTATGGTTTTTGTCTTGTCAATTTTGTAATAGTGTCCTCTTGATAATGACGTGAACAATTCGAAAATACTTGAGGTGAAATAAACACTCAATTTGTGAAAATAAAACTCTCTGTTTTTTTCAAGTTTTTATAATTTCTTATTAGACAAATCAGCTGTTCACTTGCGGCCATCTTGGATTGACAGGTTTTCATACGAATGCATCATTAGTTTGTCAAAGCGTGGGCTCAACGGACGACTAAAATGTCTAAGAATAACACCGCAAGTGTATTACATTAGACTGTTTATCTTGCAGCAGAAATCTGCGCTTCCCTTGCGCGGGCATAGACACAAAACTGTGATGGGGGGAGCATTGTTACAAATGGAGAGAAGGAGCGGGAAGCGATGTTGGCTGCCAAAACTACTGCAGGAGGTGGGGGGCCAGGGAGACACTGGAAGTTTTGTATCAAAATCCATACAGCCGGCGCCAGCCAGCCCCGACACGCCCAAACTACCTTTTTTTGTCGGAAAACGCGGTGTACCTACCTACCAGAGATGAAAACTCACGTTCTTCTTCCTTTACTTATTCATTTCTACGGATCAAACTGAACCTGGTGAAAATCGCCATCTTGTGAAACGTCACTTTTGATAATTCAATGGAATGTCGGATGAATTCTGAAAATTACCCATTGATTTTATCAGTTAGCTTTCATCTGATTTTAAACCATTTTTGACAGATGAAGTTTAATGTATGTACGGTGGTAATGAAGCATTTGAGAAACATGACAGGAAAAAGTCTATATGATGTGATGGTAGGGATGAATAGGTAAAGAAAGAATGTAAATTGAAAGAGGATGTGAAAGTTAAGGTACACGAGAATGTGATGAAATGGTTTGGGCATGTAACAGAGGCAAGAAACAGAGGTAACATTGGCAAAGTGAACAAATTTTTTAAGTGGGTATCCTTATCCCCAATCGTCTTCAGGGAAAAAAATATAAATAATTTTACAATTCAAATTTTTATCAATATCAGCTATCAGTTAACTGTTATAATGTAAGTATATAACTCCTTGACTTATATGTTGGTCTGAGGTAGACCACCAATACCAAAACAAAGGTTCATTTAGCCAATGTCACGCCTGTTTGAGGGAAGGTCGGCATGAGTTGCAGGGCTGATATTTTCATTTGAAATTGGGTTTTAATGGTGTAAGTCCACATGCGAAATCTGTATGCGCGATCGAATACGTGTCTGCTTATGCGGATGCATTTAATATGAAACTTAAATGTAATTTATCTTTGCAACTTAGATCATAGATTTTATACGCAATCGCAACGCAACTTAGCTACACATCTGGCATAACTTCTTGCCTGCGTTATCCCTGAAGGAATGTGGCGATTCGAGACCAATTTTTTTTACGGGTAAGGGGGCCGGCCTTACACCAACCACTTCAGTTGAAGTGGGGGTTTCCCAGCTCCCGAGGGGGCTAGTTCTCATTTCTTAAGAAGGTTGAGTAATCCTTGCTGGTATTTTGGGCTTGACATAAACACCGAAACGGGAAATCATTTCTCGAACCCTTGATCTCAGTAAAAAATGCAAGCATTCTACCAACTGAACTATCGACCGGACTTTTTACGAGCTTGGTCGTCGCTAGAAAGCGTCAATTCTCAAGCACGATCCAGTTGCTGTAAGGCTGGATAGACCTTTGGTGACCGGTCTTCGGTAAAGGTTTATGAATTTTTTAACCCAGCGAAGAGCAAATTTGAAAATATAAATGGTATATTTTATATGTTAACTAAATAAAACTGAATATTACGAAAATGAAAAAAAAATATCAGTTCAAAATTAATAAAATTAAGTAAGTAAGTGATTTGATATTGTAAGTAGATTATAATTTCTAAGTTAGCAGTTCTAGTGTGGGGGCGCCTAAAGTTTTCCCTAATTTCGTAACTCTTATTTATCACCAACAATAATTGTTATTTTAGCTTCTCGGGGAGCCCAGACAATACTTGCCGCCTCCTCCCCCCACCACACAACACTCTCTCTCTCCGCTTGAGCGACTCGGGGAAACGTAAAAGTGCTCGTTTGTCAGCGATCTGTTAAAGTCGGAGATGTGGCAGTGTTATAGCATGGATATGAATTCATCATGAACATCAACCTGCAACTCTCGTCGCACTTCCATTAAACGTTGGTGACATTGGCAAAGTGAAACAATTTTTACATTATTAATAATAATAATAATAGGATGATTTATTTGGTGAGTGCCGGTTTTGTGAGTATCACACCTCAAGAGCCCTCTGCGTGCTTTATTGTCGCTGTAGAAACCGACAATTCTCAAGCAAGACCCAGTTGCTGTAAGGCTGAATGGACCTTTAGTGATCGGTCTTTGGTAAAGGTCCTATATGAATTTTTCACCCAGCGAAGAGCATATTTAAAAATATATATAAATGGTTTTTGTGCTCCGCCGGGATTCGAGCCCACAACCTTCCATTTACGAGTCATACGTGTTAAAACCACTAGACTACGGACCGGTCAAGTATCGATGTTTTAATTTTTACAGTGTGTATCAGTGTTTTTATCAGTGGGGCTCAAAGTTGGTAGGTCACGGAGGTACATATCTTGCTGGGAGATATGTACTACTTAAATACCGTGTAACGCCATATACCAACATAGTCCTTCTCCTAGCGTCCACGTGTGGCCATTTAGCCCCGCGAGCCCCGGGCAATGTGGTCACTGGCAATACCAGCAGCCATAGCAGATAGGAGAGGGCGATGGCGAGCTTCCGGCGCCATAAAACCGGATCCCCCCAACTAAGGGAAGGATAACCCTGACAGAAAAACCCTGGTCCTCCTGGTAGGGGGTTGGGCAAAGGGCTAACAACCCTTTCCTACAAAAATTAAAAATGTTGCAAATCCCGCAAATCAATGCCTCGGACAAAATAGACACCGGAGACGACCCAAGCACGATACTAGGCTACGAATCGGATTTTGGAATGTGCTGAGCTTAAATAGACCGGGCTCAACCCAGATTGTTACGGAAGAGCTGGCTAGGTACAATCTGGATGTGACAGCTGTGCAAGAGGTGAGGTGGCCGGGTAGTGGTGAGAAGATGGTCAATCCACCATCTTCTACAGTGGTACGAACAGAGAAGAAGTGGGAATATGCTCAAGATACTCATTGCCTTTTTGTCGACTTCAAGACTGCTTATGACTCAGTGCATCGTTTACACTTCCATTGTTCGGCCAGTTGTGTTGTACGGATGCGAAGCCTGGAGTCTGACTCAAAAACAAGAAAAATCTCTCCAGGTCTTTGAGAACAAAATGCTTCGTCGCATTCTCGGACCTGTATTTGAAGATGACAGGTGGCGTATCCGGACCAACGCGGAGCTGATGTCCGTGTTTCAAGATGCTAACATAGTGTCGGTAATGAAATCAAGAAGACTCCAGTGGGCCGGACATGTAGCACGTGCAGAGGACTCCAGGATCATTAGAACAGTCTTGGATGGTGCCCCTTCAGGTGTTAGACCACTCGGACGTCCCAGGATGCGGTGGGCAGACAACATTGAAGCCGATGCCGAAATTCTGGGAGTGAGGGGACCGTGGAGGGAAGCTGCACAAGACAGAGAGTCCTGGAGGATTGTGGTGCGGGAGGCCCTGAGCCTTCAAGGCTTATGAGCCGAAGAAAGTAAAGTAAAGTAAGTATCAGTGTTTTAATTTTCACAATAGGTATCGGTGTTTTAATTTTTTACAGTAGATATCGGTGGTCAGCTTTAAACTAACCAATAAGTCAAGGAACAAATATTATGATTTTCATTTAGAACTATAAAAGCAGACAAAAATTAAATGCATTATAGTTTATTTTTTCATGCACAAAATTAAAATTATTTCTTCTACTTTTTTAGAAGACTTCAATGGATCAGGAAATTACGCAGATTTTTCTCAGTGTTGCTCCATAAATTTTCCCCATTTTCGTTTCCTATGCATCTGAAACCTCTCTATCTAACGTAATGGGGTCGGCATTTGCGCTACTCGTCGGGGATGTCCCTCAATAAATAAACCATTAGATCGTTACGGAGACAGCTGGGGGAGAGACGAAGATCTGGGGAGGCCCATGAGCTGTACACCCACGTGGCTGGACATCAGCTCCTTCCTCTCCAATGGCTGCTACAGCCCAATACGAGCCTTGGCCTTCTTCAATCTTTGCCTCCAGGGCTAGAAGTCTCAACACCACGGTAATTCTTACCTACCAAATATCGGAAATATTTGTATGAAGACTAATCAGCTGTTCACTTGTGGCCATCTTGGATTGACAGGTATTCTAATCTATAATCTAAGATGCAAAGATATGTTAACATTTAAAGCTCCTATCTAATGAATGCCCACAAACAAACACGTGTGTATAGTTTAGTAAGTATAGTTCGCGCTCACAAATGCTGAATGTGTACTTTCAAATTAAAATCAAAACCTCAAATGAACATAAAACCTGTAACTTTTGCCGACTTTTGTGACATTGGCAAAGTGAACCATTTTTTACAGTATGGGTGGTCATTTTCAGATTCTTAAGACTATTGGCCGTGTAAGTAAATACACCTGTTCATACCAAACTACCTTGAGTGGAGTATGTGCACTTACGATCAAAAAACAATTTATTATTGTTTCAATTGCTTTATTCGTTTTAAAGTCATCAACTACAGTCATTACCTATAATGATGGTTTACAAATCTGTAAATGAAGTGGCTCCATCATATCGATACTAAAAAAGTGACATTGGTTTCTCAGATATAAATGCAATTTTTTTTTATTTCTACGAGAGACAACACTAAAAAAGTGTGAAAATCCTGTAGTTGAAAAGTTTTTCACGAGCACTGCCTTAAAAGTAGTTTACATACCTACTTATGAGAAGTTACACACAATAAAAAAAATATCCACGATTTCTTAAATCAGTGGTGGCGATAGTGGCTGACTTGATTTCCCACCTTGAGACCCGGCGATATTTGTAATGAGGGAAAACCGTTTAATTTCTCAATAAACTAATTTATTAACTTCCTACAACATCTGCTATAAGAGAAACAACAAGAAGTAGGAAAACAAAAATAATCCCCTTATTGTTTTCGCCCTCCATTCTTTCTTTTGATAAAACTAAAAGATGAGTGTACAAGATTCCGCCCCATCTCGCGCCGTACCCAATATTTTAAAAAGAGAACACTTTTACATTTTATTTTGTAATGTTGGTATAATAAAATCCTTCATGTGAAAGTTGCCAGCGCGCGGAATATTCGCGCTGGCAATAAAACTACATGATTTATTGTCGCGGCCCGCATAAAATACCTACCTACCGATGGATAGAGGAATATAATACAACTACCCTTGCAACACTCAAATTATGCCGTCATCCGAAAATGCGAATTTCAAATTCAAATTTTTCGAATGAATCGAATCGATTTTCTTTTTATATCATAGACTAGAAACAGATAATGGCTGTAAATTTAATAGGTATTTATGTATAAAAATACCCACCTTTTTAAATATAGGTTGGAAAAAAATCAAATGAGGTCCGCATACGAGTTGACGCAGGCAAAATTGTGTCGTCACGTGGCCGGGCTGCTAGGTTTAAGATAAAGGCATTCAAATATTTTGTTATCGGTTGCTGCAGACTGAAGCCCCCCATACAACTGTGACGTTTGCTCGCCGAAAAAAAGATCCGAATTCAATAATGTTCGGAACTCATTCAGGTTGAGTAGGTACATACTATTTTTTTAATTGGAAATAATTTCTAATGTGTTTTTTAAAAACGAACGATAAAATGTTTTATTCTGAATACTATTAAATATATTTGTCTCTACCCTGTTCACACGCCAGAAGATAGTTCTGCAAAGCCTCTAGCCACCCTTAGCGGAAAAGTGACAGAGAGTTACAGCACGGAAGGGCGGTTCTTGTTTTCGCTAAGTTTGCATGCGAGTACTGTCACGCAAGACGAGAGGGAGGGCCTGACATGTGATTGATTTTGTTTCGTAGAGGTTCTTCCCGCGCAATCCTGTTTTGTCGTAGAGTAATCTGTCGGTTGTCTATGGGCGGAAGTGCGTCAGCGCGCGGGAAACGGAAGCGTCTGCGCGCGCAGCCACGCGTACCAACTGACGGTCATATCCGCGCAAGTAGGTATGTAAGAAAACATCACATACTAAAAACATGTGCAATACAAATAGGAAAGTACAAACTAAATCTAATGTTTGTTCACAAAAAAATGTTAGAAAGGCAGAGAACAGGGTGGATTAACTGAAGTATCAAATTCCTTTTTTTTTTTTTTTTTTTTTTTTTTTTTTTTTTTTAAATAGATTTGTGAAGAGGAATGCAATTCACCAACCTATTCTACCTGGCCAGAAACAGGTATTAATATCATCATTTAATAATTCATTATTGTTAATTATTAATGAATTATTAAATAATAATTACCCAATTACATCTGTTGAACCAGGGTCAAAGTTAAAGTCAAGTGACCCAAGCGGGGATCGAACCAACGTTGTTCCATTCGAAACACGCTAGAAAGATCAGCCCTCTTGGCCCACGCGGCTATAACCCCGACAGGTAAGAGTACGAGCTAAAACATATAAAATAATAATTATTATGATAACCGTCGACCTTTGATGGAAAAGGGAGAAGATTTGAAAAGACAGATCAACAAAATCCTGGTTAGATCTACCTACAACATCTTAATGAAAATTGCCATGGTAATCCTTTTATCATGGCAATTCCCATACCGTCGTATAGCTTGAATAACGGTCATTTGACATTAAAGTGACTTCACAGTAACTTTACGGATATTAGACGAACCGTTATAGGACTTACCTATACCTACCTATGTACCTACAATTCGACGGTCTCCGAAATTTGTGCGGCTGAACCAGATTGATTGCTCCATCGCCGCGGATCTGAGTGTCTGCATCCTAACACAGTTACCTACACCCATCTCAATAGGCGAAATTATGTCGCAGTCAGATTAGTTGGAGCCAAGCCATTGATGGCTTTGTATACCATCAAACAAACACGGTAGACCACCCTCTCCGGGAAACGAAGCCAATGTCGTTTGTAGATGTAGATATCCCAAATACGAGCCTTGCTGCCGAATCCAACACAGATTGAAAACGGTTAAAAAAAAAAAAAAAAATTAAATTAGGCTGATTTATTTGGTGAGCGCTGTTTTTGTGTGTATCACTCCTCAAGAGCCCTCTGCGAGCTTGGTCGTCGCTGTAGAAAGCGCCAATTCTCAAGCAAGACCCAGTTGTTGTAAGGCTGGATGGACCTTTTGATGACCGGTCTTTGGTAAAGGTTTATGAATTTTTCAACCCAGCGAAGAGCAAATTTGAAAATATAAATGGTATATTTTTTGTGCTCTGCCGGGATTCGAACCCACGACCTTCCAGTTACGAGTCCGAAGTGTTACCACCTGGACTACGGACCGGTTGAACTACTTCTTCGGCTGACCACCATAAAGTGTTGAGCAACCATCAATCCGAGGCATCACAAACGCTCCCACCAGGGTCTTAACCGCATTTGACGGTAGACAATATATAATATTATGTGTATCATTTTGATTTTTTATTGTTATGCATGTTTTTATTGTCGCATTTTAATTCCCCAGCATCGCATCCACATTTGTAAGTTAATTTGCCGAGATGTCTTCCGCGTCATTGCCCGCGCGTCTCGGGGCCTCCCCTCGCGTTACGCATTCATGGTCCTCGGTTCTTCCCATCGACTTATGATATCTGTGGCTTGGAAAATATTGTAGTGTTTTTAGGGTTCTAATATTTTTTAAATTTGTAACATTGGTCTTCTGGATTAAAACTACCAGAGATTTATTTTAAAGTAATTTATTTTAGTTCACAATTTATTTTACAATTCACATGTATGGTTGACTTTCGCTGACTTGGCCTGTAAAGGCTTAGTATTTGGAGACTGAACTACTTGCACGCGATTCACGCCTTTTATAGCTATTACAATAAAACTTTCTAGGCTTTATTTTGTCTGGAAACGTCTATGATATTCCAAAAGCTTCCGATACAATTATTACTTATATAATATTTCCTTACTCTAGGTACTTGATAATGATTCATCCTACAGCTAGAATCTATATGCACCTACCCTATTTTTTAAGCAACATTGGGCGCGGATAGTACTTGGATGGGTTACCGCTCAGGTACACCGCGTGTCGTTGGCATCTTGGACCGGTCCGTAGTCCAGTGGCAACACTTCGGACTCGTAATTGGAAGGTTGTAGATTCGGATACCGGCGGAGCACAAAAATATACCATTTATATTTCGAATGTGCTCTTCGCTAATCTAATCTAATCTAATCTAAGTTGCAAAGATATATATCATTTAAGATTTATATTAAATGCATTCCCACAAGCAGACATGTATAATTTCGCGCTAACACATGCCGCAAGTGGGCCTACAATATAAAAACCCAATCTCAAATGAACATAAGCCCTGCAACTCTTGCCGTCCTTCCCTGAAACAGGAGTGACATTGGTAAAGTGAACCATTTTTTTTTTACAGTATGGGTGGTCAGCCGCATACCAACCTATAAGTCAAGGAACAAAGTTGAGAAAAAATTCATAAACCTTTACCAAAGACCGGTCACTGAAAGGTCCATCCAACCTTACAACAACTGGGTCTTGCTTGAGAATTGGCGCTTTCTACAGCGACGACCAAGCTCGCAGAGGGCTCTTGAGGTGTGATACACACAAAAACAGCGCTCACCAAATAAATCATCCTAATATTATATTATTATTATAAGTTAGTTTCTGCTCTTCTATGGTATTACTCTATGGTTGTTCCCCCATCTGAGTCCGTCCTCGGGCTTGGCAGACTGCTGTAGGGGTGGCCACTACCTCCCCAAAGCAGTTAATCAACGCGATGACATCAAAATATAGCAGATTTTATGTTGGCCATAAACAATATCTATCCTATCCGTTTTTTAGTGGATTAAGTTTTGTTAAGTTTAAGTAAAGTAATAGTACGTCAACTTAATGCTTGTTTGTCTTATCTCCACAGAGGTAATTTCACATGAGCAGTGTTTGTATGTGTACTGATCCAATGTGTCTTATGAAAACAAAGTTATATAGGTACTTTAAATTTTAGGTTTTTATACTTTTTAGATTTAGGTGTATTATATTGTAAATGGGAAAAGAATGAATGACGATAGACTGACAAAGTATATACGAGTATATACGTGATACAGAGGACGTGAGAAAGGAAAAAGAGGTAAGGACGACCGAGATGGAGTGATCAGAATAGTATTATACTAAGTGAGTTTAAAAGAAGAAAATGTATGAAAAAGGTGATGGACTTGAGTGAATTGATAGGATAGGAAGAGATAGAGGCAGCTCTGCAAAGGCTCTGGCCATCCCTTGCGGAATGGCGACAGAGTTACAGTTACAGTGCACATGCAGCATGTATAAGTGGAAACTGCTTTGAAACTTGAGTACCAAATTTTTCATTTTTTTCTCTAGAGCAGTTATTTTTCTAGAGTGATGAAATCAATGATCTAAATGTATATTATTTATATCGATGGATGAAATCGATCATTTACCTACTCAAAAATATTTACTCAAAAATATTAACTCAAAAACTTGTGAATACTTACTTTACTTTACTTTCTTCGGCTCATAAGCCTTGAAGGCTCAGGGCCTCCCGCACCACAATCCTCCAGGACTCTCAGTCTTGTGCTGCTTCCCTCCATGGTCCCCTCACTCCCAGAACTTCGGCGTCGGCTTCAACGTTGTCTGCCCACTGCATCCTGGGACGTCCGAGTGGTCTAACACCTGAGGGGGCACCATCCAAGACTGTTCTGATGATCCTGGAGTCCTCTGCTCGTGCTACATGTCCGGCCCACTGGAGTCTTCTTGATTTCATTACCGACACTATGTTTGGATCTTGAAACACGGACATCAGCTCCGCGTTGGTCCGGATACGCCACCTGTCATCTTCAAATACAGGTCCGAGAATGCGACGAAGCATTTTGTTCTCAAAGACCTGGAGAGATTTTTCTTGTTTTCGAGTCATACTCCAGGCTTCGCATCCGTACAACACAACTGGCCGAACAATGTGAACTTGTGAATATGAATATGAATTTTCATTCATTTTTATAACTTACATAGATCTCCAATCTGACTTCAGGATATTCTGTATACTTAATATGTCTTTGTTTAATTTGATTTGCAACAATTAAAAGTTCGCTTGATCACGATGATATCATCCTTCTCCTGCAGAAGTAGTCCCGGCTCGTTCAGCCCCTTGCTGCTCCCTCAGCCCCTTGCTGCTTCCTCACATGGGGCGGCGCTATGGCCGGCAGGACCGCTTTACTGCCGGAGGGTCAGTAACTCTTCATTTAGTCGCCCACAGACTTAGCGCGGCAGTTAAAACTAAATTAATTAAGTCATTTTTGCCAGCCGACTGACTGCCTACTGCTAAGAGGACCGTTGCTCAGTGTCAAGAAGAGCTCTAATAACAACTAAGCTGCACATATAGTGAAAGTTCTAACCGCTTAGTGATCGAATGGGACAGATTTATTACGATTGTGGAAATGTTTTTTTCCCAATTTTCCGAAATCACACTTTATCTATCTGTGCCTTGTTGTAGAGTAGACATTTAACCGGGGTGTGAGTAACAGCACCAAGATTAAGCTTGTCAGGAGTCTGGTGCACTCTATTTTTCTCTATGCTGCTGAGACATGGACCATAAAAGCAGCAGAAAGGAGAAAAAATGACGCTTTCGAAATGTGGTGCTGGAGGCGCATGCTCCTAATCCCTTGGACGGCTAGACGTACCGACGAGTGCATTCGACGGGAGCTACGTTTGGATGGCTTGGCTCTGGCACCATATTCTTCATTTCTTCGTACACGTTGTCCGTGGCAATCAGGATAGCCTGAAACGACTTGCTGTGATCGGTGGCTTGGAGGAGAAGAGAGGAACGGCAAGACCCCTCACATGATGGACCCATGAAGTGAAGACAGCAGCAGTCACCTCGGTGGTTGGAGCGCTGCGGGTAGCGCAGTCAAGAGAGAACTTGAAAACAGTGGATGCTTCCGCACGGGTCACAACCCTCAGCAATGAGAAACAAGATGGAGAAGAGAAATGCATCTCTACCCTAATTATAAAGATGATAAATTTCACTTCAAACAATTATTCAGAGTTGAAATTCATCTTGTTCGAATATTATCACAAGAGATATAAATTTCAATATCTTCCATTTTATTAAATGACATTTCAAAGTCGCTATAGTATACTCTATGGCGGGGACCAGTGGCGAAGGGTTTATGTTTTGTTAAAGGAACTAAAAAAACGTTACTTAGCTACACATATAGTGTAACTCATTGCCTGCGTTATCCCCGAAGGAGTCGCATGGGATCCGGGACCTATATATTTTTACAGGTATGGGGGGCCGGCCTCACACCAACCACTTTCAGCTGAAGTGGGGGTTTCCCAGCTCCAGGGGGAGTTGGTTCTCATTTCTTGTGAAGGCTTACTACACCTTGCCGGTACTTATTTTTAGGTATGAAATAGACACCGAAACGGGAAATATTTCTGACACCTTCGGTGGGGTTGGTTGGGGTGGGGTGGTTCTGACACAACTGAGCTATCGACCGGAATTTTAACGAGCTTGGTCGTCGCCACAAAGCGCCAATTCTCAAGCAAGACCCAGTGTCTGTTAGGCTAGATGGACCTTTTGATGACCGGTCATTGGTAAAGGTTCATGAATTTTTCAACCCAGCGCGAGCGAAGAGCAAATTTTAAAATATAAATGGGATGTTTTGTGTGCTCTGCAGGGATTCAAACCCACAACCTTCCATTAACGAGTCCCAAGTGTAACCACTGGACTACGGACCGGTTAAATTAATATAAAATGGAAAAATGGGGAACCCTGTTATGTGTAGGTACCCTGCGCCACTGGCAGGAGCAGACCTCCCCTTGTATAATGTTTGTTACTTGCACAAAAAAATCAGAGACGTAGTGGAGTGGAAACGCTCTAAGTGTATTTTGTATTGCTCTATTATGAATAGCAGTTGTGTATATTATATTATCATGGTTGTGTCGGCATGTCAGTGCGCGGCTCATGCAGGATAACAATAAGTATGCGCAAACATTGATAGACAGCGGATCTTCATGACAACAATAATACTATGACTTAAACAAGTCCTGTCAAATAGTCCGAAAAAAAAATGAATGGTGCACGGACTACCGGACTGACCGGACCGTAATCTAGTGTTTACCGTTTCGGACTCGTAAACGGAAGGTTGGGGGATCGAATCCCGGCGGAGCACAAAAAAATGCAATTAATATTTTCAAATTTGCTCTTCGCTGGGTTGAAAAAATCATATACCTTACATCCAGCCTTATAGCAACTTGTCACTGAAAGGTCCATCCAACCTCACAACAACTGGGTCTTGCTTGCGAATTGGTGATTTCTATAGCTACGATAAAGCTCGCAGAGGGTGCTTGAGGTGTGATTCACACAAAAGCAGCGCTCACCAAATAAATCATCCTTATTTTATGACTATAATGACAATAACATGACATAAAATTCAGTGAGTATAGATACATGCATTCTTTTTTCTCAGTATTTTTTTTCTCTTTTTTATTATCTCCCTTGTATTTTTTTCTGAATCTCATTTTTCTTATATTTGCGTTTAGATATCACCACGCTGATTCACTGATTTGAGGAATCGCGGATAAAACATTTTATTTACGTTACTTCTCATAGTAAATTAACTAATTAAAGAAAAGTGCTAATGAGAAGTTTCTCAACTACAGGATTTTGGCACTTTTGTAGTGTTTTATTTCGTAGAATATAGGAAATAAAGGTGCATTTATCTGAGAAAACCATGTTAGCTTAATATAAACGAAACTTTTTAAGTTTGTTCTTTCCATTCCGCCGTCTACTTTCCACAGAGTTGTCGATATTGTAATCTCGTGAGTATCGTTTCTATTAGAATATACGAGAGTGGGGGGTCTGTAACGGCTGCGAGGGTGCCGCACTGGGGGGAGGATATTTGTCATAACAATAATTCAATAAAACAGATGAGAGCGCCGCACTTAGGCTTATCCCGCTAAGTAACGACTTAAGCTAACACCGTTCCATGTAACACGCTCCACTTACTTGAGTGTTGCTCTAAGGCTCTACTAAAAAGCATCGATCAAAATAAAATACATCTCGAGTGTACCAGCACTTTCATCAAGATCATCTTCATCATTTCACTTTCACTCTGAAGAAGCCCATCGTAGACATGGGCGAAACGTCCGGAAGCTCCAGCCCCCGCAGACCACGGCAACAGATCCCGGAAAGCAACTCTCCAGCTTCATAATAACGATTACGAAATTCATGGTGAAAATATTATTTTGTTTTGGAATGAGGTCCGCACGTGAATTGGCATAGACAATATTGTGCCGTCACCCGGCCGGGTTCACTAGAGAAAAAGAACAAAAATAATTTGTTATTGATTGCTAAGAATGGCAGTCATATACAAGGCTGACGTTCGCTCGCCAAAAAATAAGTTACAAATTCAAAATGTTCCGAGTTCATTGTAAGCTACATATCACCAACAAAATGGAAACCAAAAATATTGTTTTACAATTTAGACTATTTATTTTATTTATATTTATTTATTTATATTTATATATATTATTTATATTATCTATTTTACTCAAACAGCAAAGCCATGGGCAGCCACATCTAGGCGTGATCACCTATTAGTAGGGACTGGAAAATTTCGCGATCGCGATAAAACGAATTTATTCGCGAATTTTGATGTTTTTACGCGAATAACGCGAAATTTGAGGTTTTACGCAAATATCGCGAATTTTCGTACTTTGGGTAGAAATTGTGCGAAAATGTTGTCATGTGTCGCTTTTGCAACGCAACGATTTTGTGGGAAAGAAAAGATTCCTGCGAAAACCCTTTGCAAAATGCAAAGCACAGGAAAATTGGTCGGTGTTATAGCCGAGGGGGCAAAGTGGTAACACTTCAGCCTCGTAACTGGAGGGTTGTGGGTTCGAATCCCGGCGGAGCAAAAAAAATTTTTTTTTATATTTTCAAATTTGCTCTTCGCTGGGTTGAAAAATTCATCAACCTTTACCGAAGACCGGTAATCAAAAGGTCCATCCAGCCTTACAACTGGGTCTTGCTTGAGAATTGGCGCTTTCTACAGCGACGACCAATCTCGTAGAGGGCTCTTGAGGTGTGATACACACAAAAACAGCGCTCACCAAATAAATCAGCCTAATTTTTTTTTTTTTTTACTGTCCTGGATCATCCAAGCAGACTTGAATGGTGACATAAATGAAGAAAAATACTTCAAGGAGTGAATCTGTTGCTGGATTAGCCAAGAGCATAACTTGAGGCTTTCATAAAAGCTAACATCCCTTGAAAAATTAGATAACCCTCATCTAGAGACTAAATGCACAAAAAATAAATATTTTAAACGGATATTGCAAGGTATTCGGAGTGTCATTGAAATATTAATACTTTTTTCAATCAATGTTTTTTTCTAAGTTAGGTAGGTACTCGTATTGATTCAGATGTTTATTCATTGTTTTTGAAGGTAGGTACATATTGTTGTTTGTATAATAAATTGTAAATATTAGTAATATCTATTGTTTTGCAATTATATAAACCTTCATTTTGATCAAATCAACCCTAAAAATCTACCGAATCTCCCCGTTTATCATGAAAAATAACGCGAATTTCCTTGTTTTCGATCAAAAATAACGCGAATTTCCCAAAAAATAACACCACTATTTTCCAGTCCCTACCTATTAGTTAACGGAGTACCACTCTCCATAGGAGGTAAGCTAATCCAGCCTTCTGATTCAGTGAGACTTCTAGGAGTCTTACTGGATCGGAATCTGACACTGGAGAGGCAAATAGATGCCACAATAGCTTCTTCTTTTTTTTCACTACGCCCAATTAAGGCTATTAGAAAGTGTTTACCGTCAGATGCAGTCAAGACCCTAGTGGGCGCGTTTGTGGTGTCTCGGATTGACTATTGTTCGACGCTTTATAGTGGTCAGCCAAAGAAGCAGTTCAATCGCTTTCAATCTGTGTTGAATTCGGCAGCAAGACTCATATTTGGGATACCCAAATTCGCTCACATCACTCCGCTGTTAAAAACACTACATTGGCTTCGTTTCCCGGAGAGGGTGGTCTACCGTGTTTGTGTGATGGTATATAAAGCCATCAATGGCTTGGCTCCACCTTATTTGACTGTCATGATGTTGCCTGTTAAGATGGGTATAAGGAGGCAGACACTCAGATCCGCGGGTGATGAAGTAGTCAATTTGGTTCAGCCACGACGTCAGATTCGTACAAATTTCGGAGACCGCGCTTTCCATGTTGCGGGTCCGGTGGAGTGGAACAGACTGCCACCCGGAGTGAAGCACTCCAAATCTATGGATGTATTTCGCGGGGCACTCAAGACACACCTTTTTAGAAAGTCTTATCCATGATCGGAGAGGGCCCTTGAGGTGTGACACACACAAAAACGGCGCTCTCTTATCATTTGTAATTTAAATAAATTAGCCTGATATTATTATTATTATAATGACTTATAAGAAGCCTACGTCCGATCCGTGATCCGTAGATCAGCCACACATCAAATGTTTTGTGTGCATCACTGTAATATTATAAAACGAGTGGATTTTTTTCATCAAGAAGCAAATAATATGTATCTAACTCCATCCTGTGCAAAGTCCTATGTTGCAAAATCACAGCACTGAACCTTATCTCTCTTATCGATCTCATTTAGGTATTAAATATAGATTAGGAATGTATATAAATCTGGCTAAAAACGTCTTCAAAATGACTGAAAAACTAAATAGATTCCGCCAGTCCATTTTCCCGAACGGGATACAAAGTAAATCTCATTTTATGTCATCGCTGTCTGGCGCATGAAAAGAAGCGGGAAGGAATAAAAGTGCTTCCCTCCATTTTATCTGTCATGACGTCATGGGGCATAGACAAAAATAAAATAAATCAAGATGTCCGCGATAAGCAAGTGGAAGGGGGGACCTCTTCTTCTTCTTCGTTATGGCGATTTCCCGGGTAGGGGAAGACAAATTAAGTGTTCTGAGATGGCAGCCTATATTGCAGCGGGTGTAAACCTTCGGTACACAGACCGCTTGTCATCCTCTTAGTGCTTCTTTGTTGATGTCCTGTAACGAAAGAATTTAAATAGGAATGTAAGGAAAGTAAAGGACATGGGAAAAATTTAATTTGAAATAGAAAAACAAAAGATGATCGAGGGAGAAGAAAAGGGGAGCCAGAATTGCGTAAAATTTTGATTACAAAATTGTTTTGTTTTGTAAACATTGTGATAGTCTAATCTTATCTAATCTAAGCTGCAAGGATATATATCATTTAAGATTTATATCAAATGCATTCCCACAAGCAGACGTGTATAATTTCGCGCTAACACATGCCGCATGTGGACTTACATTATTAAAACCCAATCTCAAATGAACACAAGCCCTGCAACTCTTGCCGTCCTTCCCTGAAACAGGGGTGACATTGGCAAAGTGAACCATTTTTTACAGTATGGGTGGTCAGCCGCATACCAACCTATAAGTGAATAAAATAAAAGTGTGTTATAAAGATTTGGTTGATAGTTCTCTTTTAAAAGTGTTATTGTTATTGTTATTGACAGGGGGGAGTTTGTGAATGCCTGTTGGATGCTATTGATCTACGCCATAATTATAAAATAATAATAATTAAATGTTTATTACAGCCCAGTCATGCGGAGGATGCAATACGTGACTTAACATATTAAATTTAAAAAATAATATAATATAGAGGAAACAAAGGATAACAATATAATAGCACACGTATAAGAAAAATCAGTTAAAGAAAAGAAGAAGAAAATACACGCAAAGAAAAATACAGGTCAGGAAATACAAAAACAAAAAACAAGAAATACACAGAGAATAAATAAACAAAATGTGTCTCGTACATTGGTGAACGGAAGAGAAATGCATGGAGTGACTGCAGAAAATATAACAATAGAGAAGGAATGGCAAGGGATCCCTTACGGTGCTATTCTTAAACATTTTAGTCGTCCGTTGAGCCCACGCTTTTACAGATAGATAGATAGATAGATTTATTGTCACACATTGTAGTACACGACAGGTTAAACCTAATACATACAATAATTAAAAACATTCATAAGTAACCGAAATCAGCTTAGGGGCTGTCCATATATTACGTCATTCGCATTTAGGGGGGGGGGGGGAGGGTCTGGTCTGCGGATGATGGTAAATGATGTACGAGTACCAAAAGTAACGTCGCTCTAGTAAATTCCAATTTCTACAAAATATACAAAATATAATGTAAGTAATATAAAATTATTAATTATTAAGCTCATCCATTATAACAGCAAGAGGGGGAGAGGGAGTCATTAGATAATGACTATAGGATGATTGTAGGGGGGGGGGGGTCGAAAATCGGCCAAAATCGATGACGTAATTTATGGACGGTCCCTTAGGAGAAACGGAAGCCTCTGTCTAAGCTGATTTTCACTTAGGTGGAAGATATCAACCGAAGAGGAGATCTCATTGAGCATAGCCATTGCCCTCCCCACAGTCATAACCCTAGGAAGATTAGTCTTGCATTAGTCCTGCAAACTATTGATGCATTTGTATGAAGACCTGTCAACCCAAGATGACCGCAAGTGGACAGCTGATAAGTCTTCGTACAAATACCAAAATTCAGTAGTTAAGAATGACCGTGGTGATGTGACTTCCAGTCCGGGCATCATTAGTTTGTCAAAGCGAGGGCTCAACGGACGACTAATATGTCGAAAATGGTTAAGAGCCACTGGCCTAGAAGATCCGGGTTTGAATTCGCTCGATTTATTCCGGATAACAGTGTACCGTGTATGAATGTAAGTGTATGTGTGTGTAAATCGAAGTGATTTTATCGCGGAATAATGGGATATTTTATCTTTTAGTTTACATGCGTGCAAAATTACACAACTGGCGGAATTTGTTTGGGTGGCCATAAAAAAAATAAGGGCATGTAGGTACCTACTTATGTAATGCGAGTTGGCTGAAAAAATAAAATACCTACTAGGGTAAAAACTTGTATCTATAATCTGAGTCGCAAAGATTTGTTATAATTAAAATTCATATTCACAAATATAAACGTGTAAGTTCGACCTTAAACATGCCGCATGTGTGGACAGTTGACTTACAACATAAAAACCCAAATCTCATTGGGCATAACATACAACCTGCAACTCTTGCCGACATTCCCCGAAATAGGGGTGATATTGGCCAAGTGAACCATCACCTACAGCAGTGATTCCTAAAGCTCTACGAAGAATTATACAAACTCGTGACCACCCATCTATCAAATTGCGTGTCTATCCCCCCCCCCAATCGACAGCATTTTTATGGACACAATTAACTTTAAAAAATTAACAAAAAAAGCCCAGTTGGCGACTAAATAGGTCCTAAATCGCCGCAGTCGACCCCTTTGAGGATAACTCAGGCTATAAGTTATACTATATGTGTAGCTTAGTTGCGTTGCGTTTCGATTTACGCAATCGTGGGGAGCTAACGTCAAATTTTATACTTGGGGTAGGTAGTGCAGTTTGCAGGTCAATAAAGGAGGCCCGAGCCCATAAATTATATTTCCCTTCCCAATCAGGGTAATGGAAGACCGCGCAAGGCATACATGCACCAGATCACTCACTTTAACCATTTAACTGGCCACTTTATTACTCGAATAGCCGGCGACGATTTTTATTTATATGAGCAGTGTGCATTTGCCACTTAGATTATAGATGAATTCCAATTCCAATTCACAGTCATATTTTGTCATTTTTTAAAGAAAAATAGATATTGGCATTTGTAATTATTTGGGTATCGAAACACAAAATGGAGGAAGTAAGAAAACATAGGATTTCCCATGATTATTATCCGATTCCTTGAAGCTAACCACGTATGCAGTAAAAATGGTTCACTATGCCAATGTCACCCCTGTTTGAGGAAAGGTCGGCCAGAGTTGCAGGGCTTATGTTCATTTGAGATTGGGTTTTTATACTATATAGGCCCACATGCGACATGTGTTATTTTCTCGCGAAATTATACATGTCTGCTTATTGGAATGCGTTTAATATGAATCTTAAATGATATATATCTTTGCAGCTTAGATTTAGATTTAGCAGTCGGGTCGATAGCTCTGTTGGTAGAGTGCTTGCATTCCATGCCAAGAGCCCGGGTTCGAATCCCACCCAGAGTACCAGCGGCCGTCGGGAGCTGGGAAACCCCCACTTCAACTGAAGTGGTTAGCGTAAGGCCGGCCCCCCTTACCTGTAAAAATAAATAGGTTCCACTCGCCACATGCGAAAGCCTTCGGGGATAACGCGGCAAGAAGTTACACTATATGTGTAGCTTAGTTGCGTTGCGAATATAAAATAAGGGAATGAATGAAAAAGGAGATGGATATGATTGAAGAATAGAAATGATTGTAGAGATATGCAAGAGTTGTCGGTGTTATTTATGACTGAGAGGTCAAGTGGTCGATTTTTCAAGCGTATTTGGAATAGAATAACGCTGGTTCGATCCCCGCCTGACTCAATTGGCCATAACATTGGCCCTGATTAAAGATAATATGTCATTGGGTAATTTTTAATTAATAATTCATTAAGATATAATAAAATAATGAATTTGTAATTGATGATATTCATATTGGTGAATTGCATTCCTCTTCAAAAAACTATTTTAAAAAAATGAAAGGAAAAAAGGAGTCAAATCTGCAGAGGCTCCGCCCACCCCTAGCGAAATGACGGCAGAGTAACAGTTACATTTCCTTTTTTTATTGTATAGAACGAACCAAAACTTTATGTCAAAATACGCAGGGCGACAAAGAAGAAATTATTAATCGTGAAGTCTGTGGTAGGTAGGTAGTATGTTTGTTCAATCATTAACGAGTGTACTTCCGGAAAACAAATTTGTCTAAAGCCACAAACAAAATTAGTCACAATTAATTTTTTATGCCACCTTCAAGGAAATGCATTCAACATAAGTAAAACAATGAATGAAAAAACACACATTCACTAAAAATATTTTGTATGAATGTACCACTTGTGTTCAGATATTTACTGTCGGAAAATTTATATTTGGAATTCTGCATTCTATTTTTGAAATTGAGACTGGGATACTTCCTGAAAAAAATAAAGATGTTTTTATTTCAAAATCATTACGAATTGTTTGTGTTTTTTTTGTACAATAGAGTTTTTTTATGATAGCAAAGGTGTCGGTATTGTAAATACAGCTATTTTCCAACGGCGAATACTAGCTGCCCTTACATGGTCACTTCTGGCGGGTCCGGGTTACACCCACTCCTGTCAACCTTATGTCATTTTGGTACCGCCTCATACGGTCTCAAAATGTATGCAACCAGCTAATTTTACATCACCTATGACGTCTTAATACATTAACTATGTTATTTAATTCGTCCTGCGAGAAATGCATCACCTCTTTTTACGATAAAAATCGGTTTTCGTAACCGCAGCTTCCTCAGGATAAATGGAGGGTTTTGATTTAACTGGTACCATTCCGCACGGTCGGAAAACTTGATTGACATTGCAAAAAATCAAAACCTATTTAACACATTAAATTAATGGGTCCGGAAACGAATTGACACAGAATTTTTTTTTTTATCTCACACGGCCGATTTGCTAGGGAAAAGGCAAAAAAATATTTTATTGTTGATTGCTATGCAACGTAGTATGATAAAAATGTGATTACCAGCCCAGAAATAGTTCCATTTTAGTAAGTCTCAAAAGTACTTTTTATTACATTTCATATAATTATTAAGTAATCACTCTTTATTTTAAGCGTTCCTTTTTTATCAATATGCAGCGTCTTCCAAGTCAACCGCCTAAAAGATGAAGGAACAACTGGTCTTTTGCAACACAGGAGGGAGTTACGCAATAAACAAATCTTAGATCTATTATAATTAAGAAAAAGAAGAACATGCCAATGGTAATTTATGATTCAATCCTTTCATCATTGATACTCCAGTGATATTCATTGGTTTCATTTGATATTTTTCATACTTACAACAGCAATTCAAGTTTTAAAATTTTTATATCTCGAAAGTTTGCCATTTTGACTAAATACCGTTTTGAATTAAATTATAGCATGAATGATTTAAAATGTAGTTGAAATACATTTTTTCTACATGAAAATAAACAATACAATAAATAATACTAAATAAAACTACTAAATAATATCTAATATACTTAATTGCTAACTTAGAACATAATTAATTCTTATTACTTCCTTGAAAAAAAATAACAATCACTGTGATACATTTCTCAAATTCCGAGTAATCATCATTAGTCCACACAAATTAAAAATGTTTATTTACTTCCTGTCTCCTAAATGTTTACTTTTTTTTTCAAGGCAAAAAATATGCAAGCTGTCAATGTCAAATACGCGAGTGTAGAACTGTGTACGCCAGTTAGTTGTGTGGTAGTTCCGCTAGCTGGCGCTGCAGTCGCGCAAATGTTAGAAACCAATGTATGGGCGTGTTGAACGGCAAGTGTCAAAGAATAGATGTTTTTTACTGAAATTGTGCCCCGATGGCCGTCAAAAAAGGTAAGTGAATTAAATTAAAGATGTGCTTAATCCTGTTGTAAAGTCTCACTGTTGTCAATGCATCACAACCCTTCCAAAAGTCACTTTGAAATGTCATCTGCCTCGCCAATCCCCAATACAAGAAGCCATCTTGAATCCGTACAAGAGAATAAGCTTCTTATTATCGATTCTCGGATCGCACCCTTCTATTTTTCGCCTCCATTACATTTTCACATTACCGTTTCACCGATATCTACAAGAAATCGTCTAAAATTTGGCCATTGCACACTTCTAAAATGTAAATAAAAATCTCATCTGACAGCTCGTACTTGGCACAATAATCGATTTATGTTGTGCAAAATGGAAGTGAGATTTTAACCAGTTTGCCGTGTTTTTGTGTCAATATTGAAGCCTCAATTAACACTCTAATCCGTGCCGGCCCGCCTCGTAATTGTCTCAATCGGGAAAGTGTTGTTTTTAATGTTTATTTGGCTGTTTTAAAGAACTGTTTTCGTTTGTCCTTGTGCCTATTACAATGTAAATTTAGTTTGGCGCTCTGACATCACGGATTTTAAATAGAAAAATATTGAATCATCGATTATTACACATACTGCATGCCATTCTTGCGCCATGCATCGACCATCTTAGCTATTTTACCAAGAAAACACTTAAAATACGTAAGTCCACCTTTTGCAATTTTTGTAGGTACCTACTTACCTACGAAGTATTTTTATGAACCAGCCCACTCGAAAAATGTCCTGCGCCCACAGATCTACTCCCATTCAACCTTTACTTATAAATAATTTAAGTAACAAGACCATTTTTATTATATTTAATCTTTAAATTTTTTTTTAAATCCATCGCTGAATGACGTATTGACAGATTGATCAACTGATTGATTTTTGTCTATTGTTCTAAATTTGAACTTTAAAACTGGTGCCAACCTTTACATTCTAATTTTGTTTTTAAAAACTCACATGAAAGCTGTAAACATGTTATTTTTACAGACAGGAAGGTATTCTATAAGACATATTTCTACCCACCAAAAAAAAAGCTACTGCATTTTATCATACATTTATTTATCTGGTTTTCAGTTATTTTCCTGTGCCATTTTTTCCTCTCTTATTATTGTTATTTATTAACCAACAGGATAAATAAATAATCCTTTTATCTGTCGGTTGGTTACACGAAATGGAGTCCGCACATTTGACGTAAATATAGAAAGTTGTGAAGTCACAACTCGATTGAGTTGCTAGGACGAAGGCTTATTAATATCTCCTTATTGATTTGTAAGGATCCTAATTACACAGACCTTTGGGGTTTGCGAAAATTTTAAATTTTTTGACATCCATACCGAAAATATGCCAGAAGACTCCATTGACAAATTTTCTTTCTTTTAAAATTGTTCCTTGACTAATAGGTTGATGTGAGGCTGACCCCCCATGAGCTAAAAACTTGATTCACTTTCGCCAATGCCAACCCGGTTTCAGGGAAAGGCGGCAGCAGTTGCGAATATTATGTTCATGTGAGGATTGGTTTATTTTGCGTGTACACATGAAGCATGTGTAAGCGCGAACTTACACTTGCCTGTTTGTGGGCATGCATTAAATATGAGCTTTAATCGCCAATACTTAATATATCTTTTCAACTTAGATTATAGTTCAGTGGTTGGTATGAGGCTGACCAGTCTTACTGTAAAAAACTGTTTTTGTTGCAATGGCATTCATTTTTTTAAACGAAATATTTGAAGCGATTTGATCTGGAATTAGATTGGCTCAGATAAGTAGAATAGTACGCTATGTTAGACATTACACTAAATGTCATTTAGAAACTGTATCTAATATTTGTGTCACTTTTCTATTCAGATGAGTTTTTTTGTCACTCAACGTTACACACATACGAGTCGAATAGAAAGGCGGCAGGAGTTGCGAAGTTTATGTTCATGTGATGTTTGGTTTATATTGTACAACTTGCAGTATGCGCAAGTGCGAACTAATATGTGCCTGCTGGCGGACATGCATTAAACATGAGCCTTTCAATATATCTTTGCAACTTAGATAATAGATTATATACGACTCATATGTATGCCAATATTTTAATTTGTCTTTGTTAATAGGTTTGGTGTCAGGCTGACCATCCATACTGTAAAAAAATGTTCACTTTGCCAATGTCACCCCTGTCCAGGGAAGGACGGCAAGAGTAGCAGGGTGTATGTCCATTTGAGATTTGGTTTTTATGTTGTAGGTTCACATGCGGCATGCGCAAGCGCGAACTTGTACGTGTCTGCTTGTGAAAATGCATGTAATGTGAACACAAACCGCATCGAAAAAATTCAAAAGACTTTTTTGAAATATCTGGAGAGACGTTTATATATAGAACACACCAACTATAATTCTTCTATAGAACTTTTCAAACTCAACACATTGCAAGATAGAAGGACCTACTTCGATCAATTGCTATTGTACAAAATATGTAACAATATAATCGACTCACCAGAAATACTAAGTAATATATCATTTCATGCACCAATCAGACATACCCGCTCTCAAAACTTATTTCACCTACCCACTTGTCATACCAATTACCGATACCATTCAACCATTTTCAGAATACAACGTGATTACAACCTAAATTTTAAACATCTTGACATTTTTCAAGACTCATTACTAACCTACCGTAATAAATTGAGA
The DNA here is from genome assembly GCA_951799405.1 of Agapetus fuscipes. Lineage (NCBI taxonomy): Eukaryota > Metazoa > Arthropoda > Insecta > Trichoptera > Glossosomatidae > Agapetus > Agapetus fuscipes. The sequence continues at coordinate 4,142,135 of OX637354.1, forward strand.
TATTTTTCAACTCCCTTCAATTCCTTCCCCTAATCCCCTCAATCAATCTTACACACATTAATCCCTCCTTTTCCGCATTTTCTACTTCAATTTCCTTTTACTCATTTTCTACCTTCAATTTCCTTCTAATTTACTTTGTTATATTCACTCTGTTAAAACTACTTTACTTACATACCCCCGATTTTTTCACTTATTGTTAAAAAAATTCTCATACCCTGTTTCTTTCTTTTTTGCTATTCTTAACTTTGTTACCCTTATACCTGCTCAACATACTGATTACACTACAAGAATATCTTTAAACTATTTAAATTTGAAGAAAACAACTTTGGCTAACACTAATTTTAATGAACACTATGTATTCACACTCATAAAGCTGTAGTTTTCTGAAATGAAATAAATAAAAAAAAAAAAAAAAAAAAAAAATCTCCAATGTAACATAATATCTTTGCAACTTAGATTAGATTAGATTAGATAAGGCCCAGATTGAGATGGAAGGATAGAGAGGTCTCATGGCTGGAAGTCTCGTCACCACGGTCATTTTTACCTAACGAATTTCGGTAATATTTGTATTCAGACTAATCAGCTGTTCACTTGCGGCCATCTTGGATTGACAGGTTTTCATACAAATGCATCATTAGTTTGTCAAAGCGTGGCCCCAACGGACGACTAAAATGTCTAAGAATAGCACCGTTAGAGTATAACATAGATAGATTATGGCACATTTATTTCATCTCGACGTACATAACTCTCTTTTCTATATCTCTCTCTCTGCAATCTCCAATCATTAACAATCTCACTTATCTGATCAATCCGTTCGTTCCCGTGGCTTCCCCTTCCACGCGGATATGGTAATGAGTGTCGTCAGACTGTCCACCGATGATGCTATGCGACATGCCCGTAGTCGTGGGTGGACTCCCAATAACCTAAAATATATAAAACCATAATAATTATAGTACACAGTTCTCTGCATTGAGTAATACCTACCATAGAGGAGCAGAAACTAGCTTCCTGCATTGATACATACTGTTTTGTTTTTAGGGTTCAAAAGTCTTTTAGTTAACAAAACTGGTCTTCTTTCATGGATATTTATTTTAAAATTTATATTTATTTTTAACAATTCACATTGATGGTTTAGCACTTTACATTTATTTCACAGTTGGTCTTCCCTTACGATGACTTTCTTGTTCAGAAGCAGAGCGACGTATATGGACTGACTCTTGCGAGCCGCCTGCAGCCCTTTATACTCCTAAATACAGTAGTTTCTAGAAGATAATTTTGCTGGATTCTTCTAGAACATAAAGCTTCCAGTAGGTACATAGTTGAATGTCTCTTTCCTAGGTACCTATAATAATTACTCCAACTCTCATCGGCTATAACTAATACACCTACCTACCTAACATTTAGAGTATTTGTTATTTACATAACAATATACTATAGCCTCGATTAGTCTCAGTCCTGTCAAACGTTGCAGTGGTGTAGTCATACGAAACATGTTTTTACTTGTCAAATTCTATGTTTTCTTGCTTTCTTCATTTTGTGTGTTCGACAACCAACACATGCATCTTAAAATACATTTTTCCTTTAATATCCATCAATTTTATCGATCAAAAGATTTATACCGCATGCGTCTATGTTCGGACTGCTCCGGGCATAGTGCGCACGCGGCAATGCTGCCACCTTTCTATAAATATTTTTTTACATTCGCCCGAGTTTTTTTTTGTACACATGGAAATGGAACAGTGAAGTTCTTTGTTGTCTTTCTTACTAATGACTTACTATTTTCGTTAAAATATCCTAGTCTACAGATATCATAAGTCAATGGTTTTTTTTGTGTTCACACTGCAGAGGATGCCTTCATCCGGTGACGTCATGAAAAATAAACTCAAATACATTTTGCATGCGAAAGGCAGGTTTTTTTTGTCCCAAGTACGACTCATTCATCAAGTTGCATCATCATCTTCCAAAGGCATTGGCCTTGTTGTGCCAGCCATCTGTCTCTGTTGGTTGCCATCCATTTGCAAAGGCAGTGCCTTGTTGTGCTAAACCTCTGCTAGTTTGTCGCCATCCTCTCGTACCTTGTTGTATTAGTCATCTGTCTTTGGTGGTTTCCATCCTCTTGTAAAGGCAGTACCTTGTTGTGCCAGCCATCTCTCTCTATCTGTTGCCACCCTCTTGTAAAGGGAGTGTCTTGTTGTTCTAGACATCGGTCTCTCTTAGTTGCCAGCCTCTTGTAAAGGGAGTGCCTTTTTGTGCTAGCCATCTGTCACTGTTGGATCCTCTTACTCCAAGGACTTCCGATTTGTCCCGGCATTGTCTCCATCCAAGACATTTCTGATTATCCTGGAGTCCTCTGCACGCTCCACATGTCCGGTCCACTGAAGTATTCTTGATTTCATTACTGACTTGATGTTTGACTGTTATGCGTTTAATTTTTGGTTTTAATTTCATTCTTTGTTCCCCGAGTAAACATTGTGCACTGTATACACAGTAGAAGTTATTTATATCTCCTCCAGACTTCACTAGCTAACATTGTATAGAACACGGGGTTATATTTGGTGCAGTAACGTGTCACGATAATCAAACTCGTCCACAGACAGTTCGTCCATGCACAAATCGGTCACACGACAATTCGTCCACACGACTTTTCGGTCGCGGACAACCCGGCCACAGATAACTCGTTTACAGACACATCGGTCACTCACAATTAAGCCACACGACAGTTCGTCTACACAACTTTTCGGTCAACGACATTTTAGTGACTAGAATATATAGGTGCACGGACAGCAAAAAAAGCCTAACCCTGCGCTCGGCTGAAACCGGAGCCAAATCAAAGATTGAAGAACCGATAAGAAGAGTTAACACAATGTTTGGAGAGCGTGCATTTGCAGTTGCTGGTCCTCTGGCCTGGAACCACCTGCCACATCATGTGAGAGAGCTAGAGGACCATGTAAAGTTCCGGAATGCACTAAAGACAAGCAAATTTCTGGCATCATTTGTACAAGCGCCCTTGGAGAAACTACATCACGAAACGGCGCTATCATATAAGAAATCATCACAGAAATCTTGCTCTCCAAAAAACCTAAATACTGTAGTTGTAATTAATTGTAGTTTTCTCTGTTGGAGATATGTGTGGACCATTGTATGTGACCGAAATGTCATTGTCCGAAAAGTCCGTCGTGTGACCAATTTTTCAATGACCGGGCTGTCTGTGGACGAGTTTCTGTAACCGATTCGTCTTGGAACCGTGTCGTTTGCCCCAACTAACGTTGAATCACTGGATGGAGCTGTCTGCGGATCATTTTATGTGACTGAAAAGTCGCGTGGACGAACTGTCGTGTGACCAACGAACAGTACCCTGAGTACGAGTTGCAAAACTTGAGTAAAGTAAAGTTTACGGAAAGTATTAAAGAGTGGTTTTCCCCAAAATCTGCCGTTTTTGTTTGTTTGAACTTGATTTTCTTCATCACTGTAACTCTTTTGCTAAGACCACAAAGTGTAAGAAACAAAAACGGCAGATTTTAGGGAAAATCACTCTTTGATACTTTCCGTAAACTTTACTTTACTCAAGTTTTTCAACTCGTACTAAGTGTACAGTCCGTGACCGATGTGCCTGTGAACGATTCATCTGTGGCCGAGTTGCCTGTGACCGAAATGTTAACGAACTGTCGTGTGACTGATTTGTCTATGATCAAGCTGTCTGTGGACCAGCTGTCTGTGACTGATCTATCTTGTAACCGAGTCGTTTGCCCCGACCAGCGTGCAATCAAAAAGTAAACAACAATCAACACAACAGGGAAGAGGCTCACCTCGACTACTGGGGTAGATAAGGAATAAACAAATCACAAAAGGTGTGATTCTGACGATGTAGGAACTAGGAACACATGCAGCATTTGTAAACGCGAACTTACATGTTCTAGTTAAAAACATCCATTGCATACAAAAATTTAAACATTTTTTATACACGCTTGTCTGGTCGACCTATAAGTCAAGGAATCATGATGGTGCGATGGTCGAGTGGAAAATGCAGTGATAATTAGACTGGCGTTTCTAATCTAATCTAATCTAATCTAAGTTGCAAAGATATGTTACATTGGAGATTCACATTACATGCATTCCCACAACCAGACATGAACAAGTTCGCGCTTGCACATGCCTCATGTGAGCCTACAACATAAAAACCAAATCTCAAATGGACATACACTCTGCAACTCTTGCCGTCCTTCCCTGTAACAGGGGTGACATTGGCAAAGTGAACCATTTTTACAGCATGGGTGGTCAGCCGCATACCAACCTATAAGTCAAGGAACAAGGTATGGTTGAAATAAAACAGAGACGGTACAAATTTTGCCATGTTCCTTCACGATAGTTTTGACCGTGAGTCCTCTTGACGATAAATTTTACCGATCGATAGCTCAGTTGGTAGAGTGCTTGCATTCCATGCCGAGAGCTCGGGTTCGAACCCCACCGAGCCGTCGCGAGGGTGTCGCAAGAAATGTTTTCCAGTTTTGGTGTTTATTTCAAAAACATAAAATAAAATACCGGCAAAGCCTTCAGAAGAAATGTGTACCAGCCGCCTCGGGAGCTGGGAAATCCAAACGCCCGAAATCGAGCCCACTACCTCCTGATTCCGAGTCCGAAGCGTTTAAAACCGCTATAAGAATTGCCGATCAAGTATGTGCCAAACGAAAAACAGGTATATTTTGGTTTGAAAGGCTTGCTGCGGTCTATAATGTAAACACAGAGGTCCGCGAACCGATGTTTTATCTCTAAATTTAACTCTGACTCGCCACACACAATATATGCCTATAGGAGAGCCGACTTCCATAGCAATCCTATGGATCCGGGAAAAACACATGCTCGACTCTCCCATCACTGGAGCAAAACTGTATAAACGTGTGAGCGAAATGTCGTGGATGAATTGTCTTGTGGACGAAATGTCGAGTGAACGAAATTTCTTTGTAGGGCACTATTCAACTGTAACATCTCCCAAACAAACATGCCTTCAATCCCGACCTAAACGCACTTGTACTCTCCACGGCTCTAAGCTCATAGGGTAGGGCATCCACAGCATAGGGCCTGCTATGCAAAAGGCACATTCCAAGTATTTTGCTTTATTAGATCGTTTTGGCCCAATCAATTTATTCACAGGTGAACTTGAAAGAAGAGTAATGAAAGGCAGGTGTGTACTGGGTGCCACAGCGTGTATCGCCAAAAATCAAAACATATCTAAAAATGCTCGATTGGCGGTACACAGTGGCACACTTTTACCCACCTTGATGTATGGAAGCGAAGTCTGGACGGTGAATGAAAGTGAAATTAGTAAAGTCCATACTGTTGAAATGGACTTTCTAAAAAGTATGATTGGGAAAAAACGGAGTGACAGGGTGAGGAATGATTTTGTAAGAGAAGAATGTGGTGCAAATGAAAGTGTGAAAGTGAAGATTAAAAGAAGTTTGTTAAGATGGTTTGTCATATGGAGAGAATGAATGAGGAAAGACTGACGAAGAAAGTATATGTTGGTAGAATAGATGGATGTCGTGGTAGAGGAAGACCGAAAAAGGTATGGATGGACCAAATATCCGAAATTGCGAATGAATGGAATATCCAGAGTCATAATAAAAGAAGAGCCTGTATGAAGAAGGTTATGACTCTGGAGGAAATCAAAGAAGTATGTAAGGACAGAAAGAAATGGCGGTTGATCTGTAATGTTGGCGGCTAGGGTTTATTTAATTGGAATTTGTTTTCTGTTTGTTGTCCATAGATATTATTATTTAGTGATGAATAAAATGTAATATGTCGTGTATGTTCCTTGACTTAGAGGGTGGTATGCGGCTGACCACCCATGCTGTAAAAATGGTTCACTTTGTCAATGTTACCCCTGTCTCAGGGAAGGACGGCAAGAGTTGCAGGGTGTATGTCCATTGGAGATTTGGTTTTTATGTTGTAGGTTCACATGAGGCATGTGTAAGCGCGAACCTGCACGTGTCTGGTTGTGAGAATGCATGTAATGTGAATCTCCAATGTAACATATCTTTGCAACTTAGATTAGATTAGTACTACTTGCAGATCTTAATGCCAGCCGCTTACCCTCCACTGTATCCATCACACAAAGTTCTGAAATATACTGCGGGGCAACACACTGTGCCGATTTAAAGACAGTTGAACAGACCTGTCTTGAGAATGAATTGTCTTGTGGACGAATTGTCCTGTGGGTGATTTGTCGTGTGGACAGTTTTTTTAAGTTCAACTTTTGCGCGGACGAATGGTCTTTGAACGGATTGTCTAGTTGGTTGATTTTTTTTCATTTTATTTGTCAAATGATTGGATTATGTAAACAAATTGTCATTTGAAATTTTTTTCATATGAACGATCTTTCCTACAAGAGAATTGTCTTGTGAGCGGATTTTCTATATAATCTTTAATCCAAGTTACAAAGATTTATTAACGTTTAAATTCATATTACATAAATGCATGCCCACAAACCATCCACAAACAGACACGTTTAAGTTCGCACTTACAAATGCTGCGCGTGTACTTACAATTCAAAAACCAAACCTGAAATGAATATAAGCCCTGAAACTTTGGCCGACCTTCCCTGAAAAAGGGGTGGCATTGGCAAAGTGGACCACTTAACAGCATGTGTGGTCAGCCTCATACCAACCGATAAGTAATGGGATTGTCATGCTGGTTTATTTTTTTCATTCGATTTGTCGGATGATTGATTTTGTGTGTGGACGAATTGTCATGTGCACGAATCGTCATTTAGTTGAATTTACGCGTAGTTGATATGTCTTTTGGTTAATTAACGTGACGTCTCCTCAGTGCTTGTTTGTCGTATGTCCATCAGAGGTAGTTTCACATGAGCAATGTTTGTATCTATACTGAGCCGATGTGTCTTATAAAAACTGGAATTTGATTTAAAAAATATATAAACCAACTCTCACATGATGGTGTTTTTACTTTGTTTTCTTAGCTCAGATTGTGTAAAATGTGATTCTTAAGTCGATTTCATTGAAAGGTCATCTTTAAATCAAACAAGAAGTGGGGGGGACGATGTAGGTATTTAGCAAGAGTACCTGAAAGTAAATGAATTTTTTATTTTGGATGAGTTCTCTCTTTCACAATTTTTTCCTTGGACGAATTGTCTTTTGGGCCAATTGTCGTGACACAATTTCCAACTGGGATGTGAACCACTTACATTGTGTGACAGGACATCTGCGGGTTCAACGCCCACTTATCAGGAAAGAGTGCATGTGAGAGATAAAGGCCAGAACAATGCCGCAGGCTAGTTGGTACGCAATCTGTGCTTACAGCAACTCAACTGTGCCGCCAACTCGTTGCCACAAAATCTAGCCTATTTAATCTATATCAGTGTTTCCCAAAAAAAAAAAAAAAGCCCATCGCTTCTTTACGCTTCTTGGGAATCACTGATCTTAGTTTTTTTTTTAAGAAATTGTGTGCGGGAGACTCCCTAGATTTCAGAGACTCTAGGGGGAGGCTACGTATACCTGAGAGGGTAACGTTCAAGCTGTGCGTTATTACTAATTACACACAAGGTTCTGCATGGAGCAGCTCCAGAATATCTGCAAGAGCTCATCAAGAACTAATGTGTGGACGAGAGAGGCTGGACACTGAGGTCAACTCAAACAATTGGCAGCACGCTGGAGCTTCCGAGGAGAAACCCGACTACCGTATTTGGTGATTGTGCTTTCCGTGTTGCTGCGCCCATGGCCTGGAACTCATTGCCAGCAGGACTGCGGACAACAGAAAAAGAGGCAGCTTTCAGAAGGGCCCTGAAAACTCACTTATTTATACAATCTTCAGCGCCTTTGGGATGACCAACGGTCATGAAAAGGCGCAGATTTTTTTTACCAATAATAATAAATAATAATAATGACACTTGTTGTAGTGCCGCAGAGGTGTTGTTTTACGAGCTTGGTCGACGCTACAAAACGACAATACTCGAGCTACACCCAGTCGCTGTAAGGCTGGATGCAGTTGTAGAGAAATATCATGATTTGAGGTTCAGACCTAGATAGAGCATCAGAGCTATAATCTAAGTTGCAAAGATATATTACATTTTAGATTAATATTAAATGCATTACCATAAGCAGACACATCTCAGTTCGCGCTTACACATGCCGTATGTGGACTTACAATATAAAAACCCAATCTCAAATGAACATGAGCCCTGCAACTCTTGCCGACCTTCCCTGAAACAGGGGTGACATTGACAAAGTTAACCATTTTTACAGCCTCATACCAACCTAAGTCAAGGAATGTGATGATAAAAATTAACGTCTGACAAACCCCTAAAACAGGGTTACCCAAACTTGCCGATCTTTTTCTTGTTCTCTTTGCCAATGTCACTCCTGTTTCGGCACTTGCGGCATGTGTAAGCGCAAACTTACGACGTGTCTGCTTATGGGAATGCATTTAATATGAACGTTAAATGATTACTCTAGTAAGCTTCTTATAATGGAAACTTGCTTTAAAAAGTCGTCATCAGGAGAGGTTTGTTTGATGACCTCATTTTCTAGGACACCGGTGACTTCCCAGACAACCGTCAACGAGCCTGTCATAGCTTTTTGTTCGAGTCGAAACAGTTTCGCCCACATTAGCCGTGGGCATCTTCAGCGCCGTTTATTGTTCATAATTTTCTTAATAATGAATGGCATTAGTATCAAAAGTGACAAATTTACGAGTTCTTTCATTTCGTCCCCCTGGTGCTTGTTTAGCTTATCCACCATTTGATTCAAAGTCGACCTTTCAATGTCATTATCTTAAGAATCACATTCCACACAATCTGAGCTAAGAAAAAAACGTTGACCACGATAATGTGAGGGTTGTTTTAAATAATTTTAAAATCAATTTCCAGTTTTTATAAGACACATCAGTCCAGTACACATTCAAACATTACTGTAACTGTAACTCTGTCGCCATTCTGCTAAGGCTGGCAAGAGCCTCTGCAGAGCTGCCTCCATTTCTTCCTATCCTGACATACCTCTTTCAATTCATTCATATCCATCACCTTTTTCATGCATTTTCTTCTTTTACGCTCGCTTTGTATATCCCAATCTTTCACAATCTCCTCAATCTGATCACTCCATACTTTTCTCGGATATTGCTTAGGGGCTGTCCATATATTACGTCATTCGCATTAAGAAGGGGGGGGAGTCTGGTCTGCGGATGATGGCAAATGATGTACGAGTACCAAAAGTGACGTCGTTCTTGTAAATAGCAATTTCTACAAAATATACAAAATATTATGTAAGTAATATAACATTATTAATTATTAAGCTCATCCATTATTACAGCAAGAGGGGGAGGGGGGGTCATTAGATAATGACTATAGGATGATTGTAGGGGGGGGGGGGGGGGTCGAAAATCGGCCAAAAACGATGACGTAATTTATGGACGGCCCCTTATGTGAAATTACCTCTGATTGGCATAAGACAAACAAGCACTAAGGGGCGATTTGGCGTGATGTTTCTGTACGTGGAAGTGGTTTTAGTTGTTTTTAAGGCTGAACTCGCTTCTCCTACGCCTTTTATGTGAACTGGCTCGTTTAGGCAATGACTGACCTCCATACTGACATTGTCAATGATACCCGAAACTGCATAACTCTTAAAAACTACAAAAATAAATGCACACATGCTTAACCGACCTTTTTTCCTTATTGTTATGATTCTACCAGATTCAATTTAATAAAAATTGCGGTTATTTATTTTGCACAATTTATTTTAAGATACGGTTCGTACACTAAGTTGATTTTGAAGTGTATAGCTCGATGGCTTGGATACTAATCGGGCTTCAGAGTATCTCGGTCTCTATTTATAGGTGAGAATAAAGGTTATTCTCGAAAGATTGAGAACTGGCACTTGCGAGTTTTCGCCACAGCATTCTACTTAGAATATTCGAATAAAAACTCACACAGTCTCGAACAAATATAAACACAATTATTTAAGTACCTGCATCTAGAGACTTCACAGACAAACACAGATACAACTCATACCAACTCACCACACAGACTCACAATTACGCATTCGCAACAATACCATCGTGATATCGATGCCATTCTCTGATACATCGACCACCGTTATGGGATTCAACATCAGTACCCGAAAGCTTCGAAACTTGTTTAGCCAGAGGTGCTTTACAAGTTTACATACATTTTTCTCAAATACTCGATACTTCGAGTATTGTGAAAAAACTCGTACTACGCAAACAGGGTGTGATAGTTTCACAACGAGGTATAGTTCTTAACCTGCTGCTAACTGAAGCTCGGAGGTGATCCTCAGATACCCACCCCGGGTTGTAGATTATTTATTTATTGCAGTAGTGCCCCATTGATGATGGATTCCTGGATAAAAAAATGCTAATTTTGGACTTGTGTGCTTTATTCTCTGAACTACGATTACGTCACGTATCAATGACTGAATTTGAATGTTAGGCGTGTGTAGGATCAATACGGCAATCTAGGAGTTTTTTTTTTTCTAAAATCAGATTAATGCAAGAAAAAAATAATGCAAGTAAGACGAAAGTACTGGTTTTTGACAGAGAAAATGAATCTGAAGAATACACGTTCATGTTAAATGGTGCGAAAGTCGAAATTGTGGATGAATTTAGTTACTTGGGAAGTATATGTTTAAAAAGAAGGGGAAGATGACAAGGGAACTTGAGAATAGGGTGTGTAAGGGAAAGCAAGTGGTCTGAGCAATAGGAAGAATAGCAAAGAACAAGCGATTGACGATGGATCTGAGAATGGCGGTACACAATGGCATATTGCTACCGACTTTGATGTATGGAAGTGAAGCATCGACTGTGAATGATAGTGAAATAAGGGAAGTATGTACGGTGAAAAGGAAGCATTTGAGAAGCATGACAGGAAAAACTGGGAAGCATAGAGTTAGGAATGAATGAGTAAAGAAAGAATGTAAGTTGAAAGAGGATGTGAAAGTTAAGGGACACAAGAATGTGATAAGATGATTTGGGCATGTGGAAAGAATGAATGATAGACTGACAAAGTATATATACAGAAGTAGTGTGAAAGGAAAAAGAGGTAAGGGACGACCGAGAAAAGTATGGAGTGATCAGATTGAAGAGATTGTGAAATAATGGGATATACAAAGTGAGTGTGAAAGAAGAAAAGTGTATGAAAAAGGTGATGGATACGAACGAATTAAAATAGGTATGTAAGGATAGTAAGAAATGGAGGCAGCTGTGAAGAGGCTCTGGCCACCCCTAGCGGATTGGCGATAGAGCTACAGTTACTTGGAAAGATGACAATTTATTGTAAATATTTTTTTTCTAATTATTTAATTTTCGTAAAAATCATAGGTGGCCGTATTTGATTCTATAGGACTCGTGTGCTCAGAAAATACTATAAATCAAGTGTTTTTGTTTTGTGAATGAGTATTTTAATTTTGTGAAGACTGGATGGAAGTGCTTGTTTGTCTTATTTCCATCAGAAGTAATTTCACATGCGAAATATTTGTATGTGTACTGGATAGGGAATGCAGTCTCGAGACGAGATTGCCAAGTCGAGATCTCGAGGGATCAGAAATTTGATCTCGGCGAGATCTCGAATGGTAACAAAATAATACAATTTTTCATTCAAGTAACCCATAAAAACACCTATTTTAGCACACCGTGACAGTAACTACACAACTGAAACAATTGTAAACCAAAAAGTGCCTGCATGCACTCGAATATCTTCCGATCACTTAGTCTAGTCTAAACTACTTCATTTCACTGATTATTTTCTATCCCGCTCGACCAACATCGTAAATACTCGGGAATAGTCGGGATAGTTTGCGTATGCGGTCCGTCTTTTCCTTCGTCAGTCAGCAAATCGTTCGCGCGCAGAATGCACGTGTCATGCATCGCAGACTACTGCCGCTCGATCTCGTCAATCTCGGCCGAGATCTCGTCATTTTATGCTTCAAGATTGATCTCGAAAAATGAGGCGAGATCTCGCGAGATCGAGATTGCATTCCCTAGTACTGGACCTACATAATATGTGCCTTATGAAAACTGGAAATTTATTTTTAAAATACTAAAAACAGCTCTCACATTCTCGTGTTTTACGTTGTTTTCTTAGCTCAGAATGTGATTCTTAAGACGACTCAATTTAAAGGTCATCTTTTAATCAAATGGTTGGTAAGCCAAACAAGTACTGGGAGGACGTTCTGGCAAGGCTGTGTGCATACATTACTGCTTTTATACCAGTTTTTTAATGTGTTCTGTAACATTTTGTATTATACGTGGTTTTTGTGTGTCTATACATAGATGTCCTTGCCATCTAGACACCTGTCATCTAGATTTGATTTACACCTCACTAAAAAGACGAAAGATGGCTAGACAAAAATGGAGTCCGCAGAAATGACGTAGACGAAAAATATTACGCAACTTACCTACACATATAGTGTAACTTCTTGCCTGCGTTATCCCTGAAGGTGTCGCATGTGGCGATTCGGGACCTGTTTATTTTTACGGGTAAGGGGGCCGGCCTCACACCAACCACTTTCAGTTCAAATTGGGGTTTCCGAGCTCCCGGGGGCTGGTTCTCATTTCTTGTGAAGGCTGAGTAAACCTTTGAGATCGAACCCTTGCTCTCGGCATGAAATGCAAGCATTCTACCAATTGAGCTATCGACCTTTTTACGAGCTTGGTCGTCGTCGCTACAACGCGCCAATTCTCAAGCAAGACCCAGTTGTTGTAAGGCTGGATGGACCTTTTGATAACCGGTCTTTGGTGAAGGTATATGAATTTTTCAACCCAGCAAAGAGCAAATTTGAAAATATAAATGGTTTGTTTTTTGTGCTCCGCCGGATTTCGAACCCACAACCTTCCATTTACGAATCCGAAGCGTTACTACTAGACTGCGGACCAGTTAGAATGATGCAACGATAAATAATAGTTTTTCTTTGTATCGGATGAGCTTCGGATTGGCTGTGTGTTACCCGTAGATAAAAGAAAAATGTGACGTCACACGGCCAGGTTAATGAAACTTATTTTCTGTTCTAATAATTCTTGCGAAAGACCCAGTTATATAGACCTGTTTCATTTGCCTGCCAAGAAAATTAAGCCTTAAAAAATTAAAGCTATCTGAAATGTAGGGAGTTTCCAGCACAGGATTACCTTCAAAGGAAATGTATGAAAAAGGTATGCAAGTATAAAAATAAATAGAGGCATCTCTGCAAAGGCTATGGCCACTCCTAGCGGAAGTGCGACAGAGTAACAGTTTACAGTAAGCCTTTTCATTTGAACATTCATATCAGTTTTTTGTGTCAATCAAAGCTGATAGTTTATAGTATGTATATTTTAAGAATGACTTACAATGTTGTGGCTATCATGCACGTTCGGGCATGAATGACGTGTTTATCCACTACAAACAATATTTAAGTTGCGCAAATTTGCACGGATATGACTATGTGGCAAACAATTACATAAATAAATAGGGTTTGTTATGCAATATATATTATCTATCTTAGTTATCGTTTGCACATGTATTGTGGTATGCATTGACCGGACGTGTCGAAAATACTTTAAACTATGTATTAAAAAAATATACCATTTATATTTTGAAATGTGCTCATAACTGGAGTGGAAAATTCATTGCCTTTACCAAAGACCGGTCACCAATAAGGTCCATCCAGCCTTACAGCGCTAGGTACACCGCGTGTTGTTGGCATTTCTTGGGCCGGTCCGTAGTCCAGTGGCAACACTTCGGACTCGTAAATGGAAGGTTGTGGATTCGAATCCCGGCGGAGCACAAAAATATACCATTTATATTTCCAAATGTGCTCTTCGCTGGGTTGAAAATGTAATAAACCTTTACCAAAGACCGGTCACTGAAAGCTCCATCCAACCTTACAACAACTGGGTTTTGCTTGAGTATTGGCGCTTTGTAGCGACGACCAAGCTCGTACACGTCTGCGGCACTACAACAAGTGTCATAGACCCCTAGAGTCTTTAGAATCTAGGGAGTCTCCCGCACAGGATTTCTTAAAAAAAAAAATACAAAATATGCGACGTCACGGCGCGGCGTTTTAGCGCTGCCGCCTTGACGCGCGTCTGAAACGCGTTTTGTTCGACGAAGTCTAGAGTTGAAAGTTAATTTTGCAGTGCGCGACATTTCACGTAGGAAGTCTTGCTCGAGTATAGCGCCACATTCCTAACGCCAACGCTCTCTAAACTGCCATCTGCCCCGCCATAACAATGTCTCACGTAATTATTCTCATCATCATCTTCTAAAGGCAGAGCCTTGTTGTATCAGCCATCTGTCTGTGTCTGCTGCCATCCTCTCGAGATGCGAATAGGAGGAGACATCCATGAGCCGCTTCAAATCCTTGAAGTATGAAGTTCTTGGGCGACCTCTTGTGCGTTGTCCTAAGATTTTGCCTTCAAAGATGTTGCTAAGAAAGGTGCTATGTCTGATTGAGTGCCCTATTAGCTTGGCCTTCCTCTTTAAAATATGATCAGCTCTCTTCTTTCTTCTACGTCCCGCAACACCTTTTCGTTGGACTTCTTTTCGACTCATGATGTCTTAGATATTTTCCTCCATGTCCACATCTCGAATGCCTCCAGGCGGCCTTTCTCGTTTGTAATTATTCTGTTTATGGGGAATTCTAGATTTCATCCAAAGTCAAAGAATACATTTATGGAAGTAGGAGCCATCTGCGGAGGACACTGTTGAACAAGAAGCATTATCGGGGTCGCATAAACCTTTACCAAAGAACGGTCACAAAAGGTCTATGCAACCTTACAAGCAACTGGGTCATGCTTGAGAATTGGCACTTCCTCTAACGACGACCAAGTTCGCAGATGGCTTTTGAGGTGTGACACACAAAAAAACAACGCTCACCAAATAAATCATCCTAAGATTATTATTATTTTTATTTTTTAAATAAATAAATTTGTGAAGAGGAATGCAATTCACCAACCTATTTTGCCTGGCCAGTTGTCTTCATGCGAAAGCAGAAGCTTGTGTGCATGCAACGACATCTGAACCAGGGTCAATTTTATGGTCAAAGGGGCCAGCCGTGGCTCGAACCAACGTTATCTGAACCAAACACGCTAGCTGAACAAGCGTCTTGACCGCCGTGGCCATAGCACCGACTTATTATTATTAATGTCACCCCTGTTTCAGGGAAGGTTTGGCAGGAGTTGCAGGGTGTATGTCCATTTGAGATTTGTGTTTTTATGTTGTAGGTTCACATGCGGCATGTACAAGCGTGAACTTGTACGTGCCTGCTTGTGAGAAGGCATATAATGTGAATCCCCAATGTTACATATATTTGCTTAACTTAGATTAGATTAGCTCCATGTTTTCACACGCTTCTAGAGTGTTTGCACGGAGCGTGAACCTGAATGTTGAATGTTGATTCAGATGATAGATGATAAAGTGATTGTATTGTCAGTGACCATTATCAATGTGTGTGGCGTTTAATAGGTCAGCAAACGAAAAGCAATTGGCTGCAATCAATTGTTGTGTCCAACAAAACACTTCCATCAGTACAGTGCGCGCTTCTATGTCGCTGCATATTGTGTACGTACCTATTGTTACGATTTTTTTGGGGTTCGAAAGTCTTTCAATTAACAACACTGGTCTTCTTTTACAGTTATTTATTGACAGTCTCGATTATTCCATTACACTGGTTTTAGTTCACTGGTCAAATTCGTTCGATACATATGAGAAGCTCACAGATGACTGACTCTAGTGCAAGCAATAAGCGTCTTATATACTCTTCACAACAGTAGTATCTAGAAACTATATTCGCTAGACAGTTCCAGAATTAAGGAAAGATTCAAGTAGGTACGTAGTAATCATTATTTCTAGACGCTTCAAGTACTTTATTTAATTATTCCTACCCACACATACTTATGAGGAGCTTCTTCTTTTCAATTGAACTGCGCCCGGTCGGTAGAAGAGTTCTTTAAAAATACATATCTAAACATTGCAACATTCATTGACTTAAAGGTTGGTATGCGGCTGACCACCTATGGGGCTGTCCATATATTACGTCATTAGCATTAAGGGGGGAGAGTCTGGGCTGCGGATGATGGCGTGGTTCTTGTAAATACCAATTTCTACAAAATATACAAAATATTATGTAAGTAATATAACATTATAAATTATTATGCTCATCCATTATTACAGCAAGAGGGGGGGGAGGGTCATTAGATAATGATTATAGGATGATTGTAAGGGGGGGGGGGTCGAAAATCGGCCAAAATTGATGACTTAATTTATGGACGGCCCCTATGGTGTAAAATGGTTCACTTTGCCAATGTCACCCCTGTCTCAGGGAAGGACGGCAAGAGTTGCAGGGTGTATTTCCATTTGAGAAAGCTGACAAAAGTTGCAAGGTTGTGTACATCTGAGGTTACGATTTTTTTGTGAGTACACATGCAGCATGTGTAATCGTGAACTAGTATACATGTATTATGAGCATGCTTTTAAGGTGAATCTCTAACGTTGGCACACTCGCATCTTTGCAACTTAGATTATAGATGAAAGATAATAATATTGTGAAAGAAGTGGTTTGTGCTTATCTTGAAATTTTGTTTTGAATGCAGATTATATTTAAATTTATTTTAAAAACATCCCTTAGCCCCACCCCTTGTGATTCCTTGCTAGAACGACACAGTGACAAAACGACACATGACATATCGACACATGACAGAACGACTCATGATAGAACAACACATGACGGAACATCACATGACAAAACATCACATACCTACATAGACGTCACATACATACATAGTTTTGTAAAAACTCTCTTAATATTTACTTTTTTGTAAAAAGCTTTTGTCGTAAATAAATAAATAAATACCCATAACAGAACACGATGGTCCACAAAGCTTTATTTGGAAACGCACCCAAATATCTCGCTGATTTAATCAAACCAGTCACCCTCGGCAAAAAAAGCCTAACACTGCGCTCGGCTGAGACTGGAGCCAAATCAAGGATTGAAGAACCTATAAGAAGAGTTAACACAATGTTTGGAGAGCGTGCATTTGCAGTTGCTGGCCCTCTGGCCTGGAACCACCTGCCACATCATGTGAGAGAGCTAGAGGACCATGGAAAGTTCCGGAATGCACTGAAGACAAGCAAATTTCTGGCATCGTTTGCACCAGCGCCCTTGGAGTGACTACATCACGAAACGGCGCTGTAAAGAAATCATCAACTCACCATCATCATCATCAACTTATCATGAACGGCAAATGAGAAACATCACATGACAAAACATCACAAAACAGAAAACACCATGAACGGCATAACAAGAAAGTGAAACATGAGAAACATGAAAAAATGGAACTCATGCATATTATATTATTTGGTGAAGCTTATAAAAAAAATTAACGCTCCCGATTATAATTAGTAGATAAAAGAAAAATCTAACTAAGCTGCACATAAAGAGGCACTTCCTTCCACGTTATCCCCGAAGGAGTCCCCGAATTAAGCGTGTGAAAACGAAATAAATGCTTGTGATGTTTTGTCACGCTATGTTTTGCCCTTGTGTTGTTTTGTCATAGTGATGTTGTGTCATGTTAATTACTGCCGTTGTGATGTTCTGTAATGTGTCATTCAGTCATGTGTCGTTTTGTCACTGTGCCGTTCTACACTGTCACCCACCCCTGTACCCTATTTGCATTATTATATTCATGATTTCCTAAATAATAATAATAATAAATATTGAATATTAATCATCACATCCCCCCCTATTTCAAACATGATGTAATAGCTTGATCTCATCTCACCAAGTATTAGATCCGCACATTTGTTATAGACAAAAAAAAATGTGACGTCATACGGCCGGTTTGCTAGGACGAGTGCTTGTGTGCAGTATGTTGTTATTGGTTCGTTTAATTTTATAAACTTATTTTAATTTATGGGTATGTTGTTGATATTGCTTGACTTATAGGTTGGTATGAGGCTGAACACCCAAACTGTAAAAAATGATTCACTTTGCCAATGTCCCTGTTTCAGAGAAGGTTTCAGGGAAAGAGTTGCAGGGCTTTTGTTCATTTGAGATTGGGTTTTGTATATTGTAGGTCCACATGCGGAATGTGTTAGCGCGAACTCACTCGTGTCTGCTTGTGGGAATGCGTTTAATATGAATCTTAAATGACATATATTTTTGCAGCTTAGATTTAGATTTAGATGTAGATTGGAAAATCATTTCTCGTCTTTCTTGTAGTCCGGTCGTTAGCTCAGTTGGTAGAGTGCTTGCATTCTATGCTGAGTTGCATTCAATCTCAAATGAACATAAGCCCTGCAACTCTTGCCGACCTTCCCTGAAAGAGGGGTGACATTGGTTAAGCGAACCATTTTTTTCAGTATGGGTGGTCAGCCTCATACCAACCTATAAATCAAGGAATTAATCTTCGAATGGCTGCTAAATACCCGGTCGATAGAACTGTCTCTTTTTTGTTTTTTTTTGTGCTCCGAACCCGCAGCCTTCCATGTACGAGTAAGAAATGTTAACTACTATACTACGGACCGGATGAAGTCTTCTTCTTCTATTTGTTTGATCCCCCCTTGAGTCAGATGTATGAGATGTTTGTGGGAGTGAGTTGGGGGGGTGCGTTAGGGGGTTGTGATCCGGCGCCAGTCCGACTGACGCCAACGCCGCCGCGGCGCCGATGCTCCCTTCCCCTTCTGGCCACCTCCTGGGCGGCACCAGAAGCGCCAGCATCCTCCCCCCCTGAAACCCCCCGCAAGACAGGATACAGCCACCCTGCCACCCCCGAACTGCTGCGGGGAGGAACGTCTCGGGTAGTGGGAGATTAAACAGTGGTGGGCGGCGATCCTGTAGTTGGTCGTTGATAAGAAAATTTAGAAGATGCAGTTTTAGGTGAATAAATAACAGAATGTTGGAGTAGAAGCAGATACTGTCAGAGAAGAAGTGGATATTATTGTCTATTTTGAGTAGGAGCCGATTTTGTCGAACTATGAGCAGAGATTGCCAGGGTAGAAGTAGATATTGTCACAGTAGACACAGATATGTCTTGAGTTGGAGCAGATACTGACAATAAAAGGCTGTCAGTTAAAGCGAATATTGCCTGAGTAGGAGCCGATTTTGTCGAACTATGAGTAGAGATTGCCAGGGTAGAAGTGGATATTGTCAGAGTAGACACAGATATGTCTTGAGTTGGAGCAGATACTGAGGCTGTCAGTTGAAGCTGATATTGCCTGAGTAGGAGCCGATTTTGTCGAACTATGAGCAGAGATTGCCAGAGTAGAAGTAGATATTGTCAGAGTAGAAACAGATTTTTTTTAAAGTAGCAGACATTGTCAGAGTAGGGGCAGATATTATCAGAGGATGGCAGAATAGAAGCAGATATTGTCAAGAGTAGGAGCAGTTGCTGTCAGAGTAGAAGTAGATATTGTCAGAGTAGAATGAGACTTTTTAAAGAAGCAGACGTTGTCAAAGTAGGGGCAGACATTGTCCGAGTCGAAGTAGATATTGTCTGGGTAGAGAGAGATTTTTTAAAGAAGCAGACATTGTCAAAGTAGGGGCAGATATTGTCCAAGTAGAAGTACATAGTGTCAGAGTAGAAACAGTTTTTTTTAGAGTAGGAGCAGAAAGTGTGAGAGTAGGAGCGGATATTGTCAGAAGATAGTAGAGTAGGAGCATATTTAGTGAGAGAACTTCAGAATAGAAGCAGATATTGTCTTGAGTAGGAGCAGATATTGACAGAGAATGTCAGAATAGAAGCAGATATTGTCTTGAGTAGGAGCCGATATTGACAGAGAATGTCAGAATAGAAGCAGATATTGTCTTGAGTAGGAGCAGATATTGACAGAGAATGTCAGAATAGAAGCAGATATTGTCTTGAGTAGTAGCAGATATTGACAGAGAATGTCAGAATAGAAGCAGATATTGTCGTGAATAGGAGCAGATTATGTCAGAATTAAGAAGATATTGTCATTATTTAGTCAGTTGAATAGCGCCATCTATATATTTCCATTATGAAACTGTATGTGAGAATCTCAATGCCTTTGAACATTTTCAACCGAAAAATCAAAGAGGAATAACTTACAAACCGATTTTTTTTTCGAGGTCCATGACTGAGTCGACGTCCAGCGTTTCCCCTGCCCCATAATCGGCCGATGTTTTTCTTGCCCCCCCGTTTTCTTGCGTGTGATAACTCTATGGTGTAATCCCTAGTCCTTGCGCAGTGCCGGCCCGTGGTGATGTATTGCCGCGCACTTTTCTCGCGCGCTTTTTACAAATAAATAATATCCTTAAACACACCCACCGAGCTTTCTAATCTTTCTAATATCATTTTCCTAATTCCACGACAAATCAGTCACTGACAACCTGGCCACATACCTAATTTAATCTAATGTAAGCTGCAAAGATATATATCATTTAAGATTTATATTAAATGCATTCCCACAAGCAGACATGTATAATTTCGCGCTAACACATGCCGCATGTGGACCTACAATATAAAAACCCAATCTCAAATGAACATAAGCCCTGCAACTCTTGCCGTCATTCCCTGAAACAGGGGTGACAATATGGGTGGTCAGCCTCATACCAACCTTTAAGTCAAGGAATACAAGCAATTAATTACATCAAGTTATACAAACAAACAAACACTAAAAAATCTACAAAACATCTATAAAAATGAAAATGGATTCTTGGCCTTAGCCGCTTACATTACAGATCAGCCGACATTTTTTTCGGTCATTACATACTTCTCTCATTTCATCCAGAGTCATAACCTTTTTCATACAAGCTCTCCTTTTATTATGACTCTGGATATCCCATTCATTCCATCCATACCTTTCTCGGTCTTCCCTTGCCACGACATCCTTAAATAAATAAATCATCCTCAAATTATTATTATTGATACAGATTGTATGATTTTCTAATACACTTACCTTTGCAAGATAGAGATTTGCTAGGTATGGCCAGAGCCTTTGTAGAGTTGTATCCACCTCTTTCTATCCTAGCTTACCTCCTTCGACTCCCTCACATCATTTCCTTTAAATCATCGTATATATTTTTTCATCACCTAATTTGTTTTCGTTTTCTTCTTTGCAGATTCCTGAACCTCTAAGGGTTGGATTGGGAACCGAAGTTTTTTTTAATTTGTAAATTTTTATTTCCTAAAAACAAACAAGTGTAACTCAAAGCCCTGAACAGTAATAAATATTTTAAAATTGTTAAAAGTATACATTTTTGTAACTTCAAAACGAATATTCTTCGACTTGCAACAAACGACTTTCCTTCAATTGGTGAGTGTTTTTATTTTTTCAATAGTTTATTTACATTTGTTTAAATGACTTTTATTTATTTATTTTTATTAAATGAGCATTATTTGTTTTATTATTATTTATTTTGTACATAACGGGTTCCCCTAATTACAGTACACCCTTGTAAAGTCCTTGAATCCTGTGAAAATGATTTGTTTATTAGTTATTCTTTATTAATAATAATTTATTTTACCATATTTTTATTTACAGTCGTCTAGATAACATCCCTTGACTTAAAGATTTGTATTAGGCTGACCACCCGTGCTGTAAAAAAATGGTACACTTTTACAAATGCCACCCCTGTTTCGGCGAAGGCACTCTCCCACCACCTCCCACCCAGTTCATACAACTCATGCGGAGTTGCTTCACTCGATGAACAACATTACAATCGTTTTTCAAGTGGCTGAGGGCCTTCCCGATGAAGTTAATCAGCTAGTGTAACTCTATTCGTGCCAAAGAAAAGAAAGTCCTCCAGATCAGAGGCGTTGCAGGGCTTATGCTCATTTGAGGTTAGGTTTTTGATTTGTATGTAGGTACACATGCAGCATTCGTAAGCGCAAACTTGCACGTGTTTGTTTGTGGTCATGCATTCAATAGGAGTTTTAAATTTCAAAATATCTTTGCAACCTAGACTATAGATAGACTTATAGCTTAGTATGAGTCTAAAACCCCCCCTGCTGTTAAAATTTGGTTCACTTTTACCGATGCCACCCCTGTTTCGGTGAAGGTCGAAAAAAGTTGCAGGGTTTACGTTCACGTGTCTGTTTGTGGGCACGCATTCAATATGAATTTTAAATGTTGATGTATCTTTGCAACTTAGATTAGATTAGACGTTCAAATATAAGACCATGTAAGCCTCGAGATGTCCTGCGTCTTTTAAGGCTACCATCCAACTCCCCCCCCCCACTCCTGGAGGTCGTTACCCTCCCCCCTCAGCGGCCCAGAGTGGCGCCGCACTGTCTGCGCAGGCGCAATATAACACACACACACATAACCACCCTACATAAGATCATAAAACACTTAAAACTGTAAACAACCATCGAATATTGCTACATCCTCATCGTGGTGGGTAGATCTTAGACTGGTCTACAGTTTAGTGGTTAACGCTTCGGACTCGTGATTAAGGACGAAGTATTTCATTATTCAAATTTGCTCTTCGCTGGGTTGGCAAATTCATTGCCTTCACAAAAGGTCCATCCAGCCTTACGGCAGTTGGGTACTGCTAGAGAATTGGCACTTTGTAGCGACGTCGATGGCTCAGTTGGAAGAATGCTTGCAATCCGTGCCGAAGGCAAGTGTTCGATCCCCACCGAAGGTGTTAGAAATGCTTTCCCATTTCGGTGTCTAATCCAAACCCAAAATAACTCAGCCTTCAAAAAAAATTAAAACCACCCCCCCCCCCCCCCCTCCCCCTTCCCACCCGGGAACTGGGAAACCCCCACTTTAAGGAGGTTGGTGTGAGGCCGGCCCCCTTACCCGTAAAAATAATTAGGTGCCGAATAGCCATATGCGACGCCACATGTGTAATCTAGAATTTACACCATATGTGTAACCTAGTTGCGTTGTGCACTCGAAGCATCCCCTTCTCACAAGCGATATCTACTATCAATGGTACAGTCCTTATCCACTTACCTACGTACCCTTCTACAACACTTTAAACTGTAAACAACCATTGATTATTGCTACATTGTCATCATGGTGGGTAGATGACTTCTCCAATTTTCATATTTACCACTTGGAGCATCCCCTTCTTACCAAGAGATACTGTAACTGTAACTCTGTCGCCATTCCGCTAGGGGTGGCCAGAGCCTCTGCAGAGTTGCCTCCATTTTTTTCCTATCCTTACATACCTCTTTCAATTCATTCATATCCATCACCTTTTTCATGCATTTTCTTCTTTTACGCTCACTTTGTTCAGATACCTTTGCTCAGATACCTACTATCAATAGCACAGGACTCATCCACTTACCTGCCTACCCTTCTACATCACTTAAGGGCCGGTCTTATAAACGAGAGACCAAATACCCGTAAGTATCTCTACAATTAACTAACGGATGGACGTTTACGGGTTGATCGTACCGATACGTTAGTTCTCAATAATGCACTCTGTGATGAATGAATGAGGAAAGACTGACGAAGAAAGTATATGTTGGTAGAATAGATGGATGTCGTGGTAGAGGAAGACCGAGAAAGGTATGGATGGACCAAATATCCGAAATTGCGAATGAATGGAATATCCAGAGTTATAATAAAAGAAGAGCTTGTATGAAGAAGGTTATGACTCTGGAGGAAATGAAAGAAGTATGCAAGGATAGAAAGAAATGGCGGTTGATCTGTGATGTTGGCGGCTAGGGTTTGTTAAAGTGAAATTGGTTTTATGATTTAGTTTTTTATGTCCATGTATATATTGTTATTTTTATTCTTTGATTTAAAAAAAATTTAATTTGTCATGTATGTTCCTTGACTTATAGGTTGTTATGCGGCTGACCACCCATAATATAAAAATTGATTCACTTTGCCAATGTCACCCCTGTTTCAGGGAAGGACGGCAAGAGTTGCAAGGCTTATGTTAATTTGAGATTGGGTTTTTATATTGTAGGTCCACATGCGGCATGTGTTAGCGCGAAATTATACATATCTGCTTGTGGGAATGCATTTAGTATAAATCTTAAATGATATATATCTTTGCAGCTTAGATTAGATTAGATTAGACACTCGTATTTTCGATGATTTTTTAAGTGCATTCATGAACATACGTCACCCGTTTGCTGTCAGAGACGAAACATAACCTAAAGCTGCTTATGACAAATATGAAAACAACTAATACAGCCCAATTTTAATGAATTCTCTATCACTGTCGGAAGAAATTCTCTTCAACAGGATAGAGCGTAGAAGTCCAATGACACGCAAAACTCACCGCGAAGAAACAATGCTTTGACAGCTGACCTTACCTCAAACAAATTTTCGTTGTGCGACGATGATACTTGTGTGACCGATTTGTCAATGGACGAGCTGTCGGTGAACGAGTTATCTTTGACCGAGTTGTCGTGGCACGCGTGTTTTCAATGTTGTGTTATATGAATATGTACGTTTACGTTTCTACCATGTCCGGTCAATAGCTCAGTTGGTAGAGTGCTCGCATTCCATGACGATAACTCTGGTTCGAGTCCCGCCCAGGGTGTCAATTTTTTCTCCGTTTCGGTGTTTATTTCAAACCCAAAATAAAAATACCGGCAAGGTTTACTCAGATTTCACAAGAAATGAATACCAGCGCCGTCGAGAGTTGAGAAACCCTAACTTCAACTGAAGTGATTGGCGTAAGGCCGGTCCCCTTACCTGGAAAAATAACATCATTTGCGGTTTTAATTTTTTGATTTTTTAAGTACACGTCATGCAACATGTGTAACCGCGAACTTGTAAATGTCTGCTCATGAGAATGCATGTATGTAATATGAATCTCAAATGTGATATATCTTTGCAACTTAGATTATAGACTTGGCTGCACATTTCTCGTAGCTCTGAATACTAGAGGCTCCCTGGGCTCCCAGCTGCATCCAACAGGATATCCGGCCGATAATTACTACCCTCTGTTGTGTCTACAACAAACAAACAAGCTACGATGTCGTAGAGTCTGAAATCTATGACTAGGCCTTATAATTAAATAGTACCGTGTGTATAGTTACTACAAGGAGTTGCATTTAAGGGTGATTGAGAGGTCAGCGCGCCCAACTTTGATGACCGAAATAACCCATATTTTCAATGGTAAGGTAGTATTTTTTCTCCAGTTTAAATTAACACATAAAATTAGGTATTTTTTTCCATAAAATACCAATTCAAAATAATTTTATTTACGGAGATACCTTAAATGGAGATTTTCACTGTTCTTATGAATAAATCCTAACTTTTTTTTATTTCAAAACATTCATTTTGATTAGTTTTATTTTTTCTAGATGAAAATTATTTTTTTAAACTTTTCATTGATTTTTTATAATTATTTAAAAAGTACCCAAATTTTGCATACGATCGTGTAGCTAAAATTGCATTATAATGGTATATTTTCTTTTTAGGATTTGAAGTAATATTTTTTATGTTTGTAATGCAATACTTGTTTTATTTTTTCTCCTCCAAGTAATATTTAATAATGGAAAAAGAAAGAGTTCCATACACAATTTTGACTGATTTCAGCGCCATGCGGCCGCTCCGGGAACCTTAGAAAATAATAATTATTCGCGGAGCATTAGCAAAACAAAATTTATTTCGCTGGCTTTACAAAGTTCATATTCAAGAAAATAAAACTTAACGTTGTTACTCGAATAAATCGTTTTGTCAAAATACATCAAAATTATAACGCAAACTTAAAGCGCTGTATAAGACCTAATAGGTTTTTTGTTTACGTTATGATTGAGTTAAAACGTAAAATGTCATACTACATATGTGAAAAGACATAGCGACATTGACATAATATATAACTCTAATATACCTATAACTCTGCTAACACAGGAGTTCTCGTGTTTTAAACGTAAAACATTGTTCATTTTATTATAATATATAGAAATTGAGACGCTCGTGAGATGTGCTGCTTTATTCTTGATACATTATGTGTATGCGCCGCGGCTCAGTTAAAACGTTGACTTTCATACTTGGAGTTTAACTTTCACGTGTTTGCGTCGCTTTGAAACCAAATAATAATACTATTATTATTACCTACTCTATTGGGTGTATGGGAGCTTCCAAATTATTATAGAAATCGAAAACCTTTTTTGGAAATTGTAAATTATCTAGATGTTTATTTTTAAATGTAATTTGTTGTGTATATTCATTGACTTATAGGTTGATTTGCGGCTGACCACCCATGTTGTAGAAAATGGTTCTGCGTGTAAAACGTGTTGTGAGAATGCATCTAATGTGAATCCCCAATGTTGCATATCTTTACAACTTAGATTAGATTAGAATGTTATTAATTACACGCATACCTTGACTTATAGGTTGGTATGGCGCTGACCACACATACTGTAAAAAATAGTTCAGTTGCTCAATGTCACCCCTGTTCCAGGGAAGGTCGGCAAAAGTTGCAGGGCTTATGTTCATTTGAGGTTTTGATTTTTAATTACTAGTACACACTCAGCATTTGTATGTGCGAACTTACAAGTGTCTGTTTGTGGGCATGCATTTGATATGTGTTTTGAATGTTAATATATCTTTGCACTTTAGATTGCAGATTATTATTGAACTTTCGTACTATTTTACTGTATTTGAAGAAATTTTAAAGACATTGAATATATAAATGAATATAAGCTCTACAACTTTAGCCGACCTTTCCTGACACAGGGGTGACATTGGCAAAGTGAACCGGCAAAGTTTTGCGCTTGATAACCACAATCTATAATCTAAGTTGAAAAGGTATGTTAACATTTAAGATTCATATAAAGTGCATTCTCACAAGCACACACTTGTAAAATCGCACTAACAAATGCTGCATGTGTATTTACAAATTGAAACCAAAACCTAAAATCAACCAATCTATCAATCGAGGATCTGGTATATTTAGTATTTACTGGTTATATATATACATACATATATATATTTTTTTTAATTAAAAAAAAATTGTGAAGAGGAATGCAATTCACCAACCTATTCTGCCTGGCCAGAAACAGGTATTAATATCATCATTTAATAATTCATTATTGTTTATTATTAATGAATGATTAAATAATAATTACCCAATAGCATCTGTTGAACCAGGGTCAAAGTTAAAGTCAAGTGACCCAAGCGGGGATCGAACCAACGTTGTTCCATTCGAAACACGCTAGAAAGATCAGCCCTCTTGGCCCCCGCGGCTATAACCCCGACAAAGGATAAATTACAAGAATAAATGGTATATTTTGTGTGCTCCGCTAGCATTCGAATCCACAACCTTCCATTCAGAGTCCGAAGTGTTACTACTGCACTACGGACTGATAAGATATAAAAGAAGATAAAAAGTGATAAATAAAATGAAAATATTTTTATGGCCAAACTTTATTAATACACTGGTTTGCTATCGCTAGGACCTACACTTTGAAAATATAAAAAAAATACGTACATATACAAAAGATCGGCATCGCACCCTTAATCGTAAAGAGCAATAACTCCGAAATTGGGAAAATCGATTTTGATGTAGAAACGCCATAAAAATGTGAAAAGAAAAGCTGGAATGTGACAGTCGTTCAATTTGGACGAATATGAATAGGTACATTAACAAGAATAAATAATATTAGGATGATTTATTTGGTAAGCGTTGTTTTTGTGTGTATTACACCTCAAGAGCCCCCTGCGAGCTTGGTCGTCGCTGTAGAAAGCGCCAATTCTCAAGCAAGACCCAGTTGTTGTAAAATTGGTCTTTGGTAAAGGCTTATGAATTTTTCAACCCAGCGAAGAGTAAATTTGGAAATATAAATGTTATATTTTTGTGCTCCGCCGGGATCCGAATCCACAACCTTCCATTTACGAGTCCGAAGTGTTGCCACTGGACTACGGACCGGTCCAAGAAATGCCAACAACACGCGGTGTACCTAGCGGGCACCCATCCAAGTAGCATCCGCGCCCAATGTAGCTTAACTTCGGTGATCTGTAAAGAACTTTAATCTGAGTTTATTACTAAAAGTTAAGTAAATTCAAGTGATGGTAATTGCTATACAAAATTAAAGGTTGAAATCTACTTTTAGATTCATTTCTTATATTTTGAGAAAAAAAGGCCATTTTACCGGTTTTTTGTACATTAGTGCAACAAGTCAAACATGCAAAACATCAAACGTAATTTCCCATCATTCTTATTTTTGGACTTATTGTTCTTTAATTAGAAGCGTGCGATATATGAAAAAAAATATCCACATAATATATTGTGTGAGATAGACGAAACAGTACTTTGGCATGCCTTTGTTAAAACGACAAAACATGCTCTGGGCACACGTCCTTCGTGTCGATTCAAAATGCAAAAAAAGTTAAATAATTCTAACATAGAATAATACTTGTGTCAAATCATTTATTTTTGCAATTTTTGATGCATAACTTACTATATGAGCCATGCGGTCGTAAATACTCAACAATAGCGTTTAAACACAAGTTTATAAAAACTAAAACGCTCGCTAAGAGTGTCAAGATAATTTACATTATTTTTTTATGAAACGTAATGCTTGAGTAAGAACATTAAGTTATATACTTCAGCAACGACATCTGGCCATGATCAGTCAAAGTTATTTGACATAAAATTACGATTTTAGTTTCATAAAACTTATTAAAGAGGTTCTTTAGTCCCGATATTAATAATCTTCTTAAGCTCTCGTATAACCTTAAGAATTATCCATCGGAAGCATGATTGGAAGATGATTTTAAGTACGAGTAAACTTGCCTTCCTGCAATGACGTCAAATGGGTATAACAATTCCCGAGCCTGTATTAGCAGAAGATATCGGTTGTATGCAAAAAAATATAAAAATGAATAAATACTTCATTACGTTGGTACCTACATTTTTTGGCTTCATCTAAAAAGTGATTTATTTAATCTTCATAGCTAATTTTATAATAATTTGACAGTTTCACTAATCTCCGTCCGGTCTTTTTTAATTGTCTAGTGGTTAAATGCTACGGATTCTTAATCGGATGTTAGCGCGTTCGATTTCCACCGAAGAACATTAAATTAAATGTGCTCTTCGCTGGGTTGAACAGAATATCTGCCTTTACCAAAGACCAGTCACCAAAGGTCCATCCAGCCTTACAGCAACTGGATTTTGCTTCTATATAGACGACCACGCATGCAGAGAGGTGTCTCTTTGAGGTGTGATTCACACTAAAACAGCGCGCACCAAATAAATCATCCTAAAATTAATTTATCCAACATTGAGCATGACACTCACACGGTGCATTCACACTCGAAGCACCTTTGTTCTCTTTCTAACTTAGGACGATTTGTGTTTAGGTTAGTTGGAAACGGGTATGGCAGTGTCTATTTTCGTCATAATAGTTTCGGCTTCACTCGTATTATACCACAATGGGGTAATGTTCGGTCGGTAGCTCAGTTGGTTGAGTACTAGAAGTCCACGCCGTAAACCCAAGTTCGAATCCCACCGAGGGTGTCGGAAATGATTTCCCGTTTCGGCGTTTATTTCAAAAACCCCAAAATAAAATACCGGCAAGGTTTATGTACTCAGCCTTAACAATAAATGAGTACGAAATCCTCACTTCAACTGGTTGGCTTAAGGCCGATCCCCTTACCTGTAAAAATAAGTAGGTTCCACTCGCCACATGCTAAACCTTCAGGGTGATAACGCAGCAAGAAGTTGCACTATATATAATTGTAATTTTTCAGCAAGTGTTGGTTTTGGCATGTGGAAAGAATGAATTATGATAGACTAACAAAGTATATATATACAGAGGAAGTGTGAAAGTACAGAGAGGTAAGGGACGACCGAGAAAAGTATGGAGTGATCAGATTGAGGAGATTGTGAAAGATTGGGATATACAAAGTGAGCGCAAAATCAGAAAATGCATGAAAAAGGTGATGGATATGAATGAATTGAAAGAGGTATGTAAGGATAGGAAGAAATGGAGGCAACTATGCAGAGGCTCTGGCCACCATTAGCGGAATGGCGACATAGTTACAGTATCACACTCGGAGCATCTTTGTTCTCTTTCTAACTAAGGACGATTTGTGTTGAGGTTAGTTGAGACGGGGATAGCAGTGTCGTAATAGGCTTCACTCGTATTATACCTCAATGGGGGTAGTGGATGCATTCCGCCACGATCTCTGCGCATGCCCGCGGTGTAGGGTTGCCACCCCCCGGCCAGGGTGGGATGCCGTCACGGGGGAGGGGTGCAGGGACGCTGGAAGCAACCCTCACTCGGTCCGCGGCCGCGGCCGTGGCAGCATCCTTCAAGGGCGGGATCCGGCATCCTGGGACCACTTCACAACACCATGCCAGGGATGCCGGAATGCAAGGACGACGCGCAAGGTATGAAGGCAGACCTCTTGTAGTAGTTTTTCTTTTTTTGTACGATGCAGAAGTGATGGAATGCAAAGATTGTTTTGGAATTCAATTTTATTTCGTCGTAATAAATTAATTCCTTGCATTGTATAACATTTAAATTTTATAGAATGTAAGGACGAGGCGCAAAGTATGAAGCAAGTCCTCTTGTAGTAGAGTTTTGGAATTTAATTTTATTTCGTTGTAATTTAATGTTATGGAATGCAAGGTTAAGGCCAAAGGTATGAAGACAGATTTCTTGTGGTAGTGGTTTTTTTTTACGATGCAGAAGTAATGGAATGCAAAGATTGTTTTGGAATTCAATTTAATTTCATCATAATTCAATGGTATTTGAGGAAATTCAATGTTATCGTATGCAATTTAATACAGAATTATTGGAGCTCAAAATAATAATTAAATGTTATTTATTCTGTGGGATTCAATGCAGAGTTTATTACTAAGTGGAATTCATTTTAATTTAATGGTATTTTTGAGAATTAAATGTTATCGTACGCAAGTTAATTGCAGAATTGTTGGAATTAAAATTGATTTAAATAGAATTTAATTTAATTTCAAAATAAAATAAAAAGTTTAATGTATTTTAACTTTTAGTTTCTGCTTAAAAAGTTTTATTTAATTTAATGCTAATAAATACCGGACTAATATTTTAAGCAGAATATACGAGTATATATTTATTTAATATCTTATTCGTAAAGAATTTTGTGATAACATTTTTATTGTTAAACGAATGAAAATACTATCATAGAATTCCACATAGAAAAATACTATCATAGAATTCCACATAGAAAAATACTATCATAGAATTCCACATAGAAAAATACTATCATAGAATTCCACATAGAAAAATACTATCATGAAATTCCACATAGAAAAATACTATCATAGAATTCCACATAGAAAAATACTATCATGAAATTCCACATAGAAAAATACCTACTATTATAGAATTCCACATAGAAAAATACTATTATGGAATTCCTCATAGAAAAATACCTACTATTATAGAATTCCACATAGAAAAATACTATTATGGAATTCCTCATAGAAAAATACTATCATAGAATTCCACATAGAAAAATACTATCATAGAATTCCACATAGAAAAATACTATCATGAAATTCCACATAGAAAAATACCTACTATTATAGAATTCCACATAGAAAAATACTATTATGGAATTCCTCATAGAAAAATACTATCATAGAATTCCACATAGAAAAATACTATCATAGAATTCCACATAGAAAAATACTATCATGAAATTCCACATAGTAAAATACCTACTATTATAGAATTCCACATAGAAAAATACTATTATGGAATTCCTCATAGAAAAATACCTACTATTATAGAATTCCACATAGAAAAATACTATTATGGAATTCCTCATAGAAAAATACTATCATAGAATTCCACATAGAAAAATACTATCATAGAATTCCACATAGAAAAATACTATCATAGAATTCCACATAGAAAAATACTATCATAGAATTCCACATAGAAAAATACTATCATAGAATTCCACATAGAAAAATACTATCATGAAATTCCACATAGAAAAATACCTACTATTATAGAATTCCACATAGAAAAATACTATTATGGAATTCCTCATAGAAAAATTCTATCATAGAATTCCACCTAGAAAAATACTGTCATGAAATTCTACATAGAAAAATACTATCATGAAATTCTACATAGAAAAATACCAAAGTTTTTTTTTAATTTGGTAATCTTATTCTCCCAATGAGGATCGCACACGGCCGAGTTGCTAGGGAAAAGGCAAACAAATATTTTGTTAAAATATGCCTTGTCTTCTAGTTTGGTATTCCTTGACTTTTAGGTTGGTATGAGGGTGACCACCCATACTGTAAACAGTGGTTCTAATCTAATCTAATCTAATCTAAGTTGCAAAGATAATATGTTACATTGGAGATTCACATTACATGCATTCTCACGACCTGACACGTACAAGTTCGCGCTTGCACATGCCTCATGTGAACCTACAACATAAAAACCAAATCTCAAATGGGCATACACCCTGCAACTCTTGCCGTCTTTCCCTGAGACAGGGGTGACATTGGCAAAGTGAACCATTTTTACAGCATGGGTGGTCAGCCGCATACCAACCTATAAGTCAAGGAACATACACGACAAATTGCATTTTATACATCACTAAATAATAATATGTGCTAACTTAACTAAATATAACTGTGCCAATATCACCCCTGTTTCACGGAAGAGCGGCAAAAGTTGCAGGCTGTATGTTAATTTGAGGTTTGGATTTTAATTCGTGCGTATGGTACACTGCAGCATTTGTAAGCGCGAACTTATGTACGCTGTACGCGTGTTTGTGAGCATGCATTTGATATGAATTTTAAATGTTAATATTTTTTGCAACTTAGATAATACATTGTAGACAGTTGCAAGACGTACGTTTTCTCGCCGAGGAAAAAGCTCCTAAATTAAAAATGCTCGAACCTCATTTTTATTTTATTTAAAAAGTGATGTTTTCTATGAATTATTCCTTTTCTTTGAATTTTTCCTTTTCTTTCCTTATTTTTCCTTATTCCTTTTCTTTTCCTTATTTTCCTTATTCCTTTTCTTTGAAATTATTCCTTTTCTTTGAATTATTCCTTGACTTATAGGTTGGTATGAGGCTGTAAAAAATGGTTCACTTTGCCAATGTCACCCCTGTTTCAGGGAAGGTCGGCAAAAGTTGTGGGGTTTATGTTCATTTGAGGTTTGGATTTTATTTGTAAGTACGCATTCAGCATTTGTAAGCGCGAACTACATGTGTTGGTTTGTGGGCATACATCTGAGAGCTTTAAATGAATATATCCTTGCAACTTAGATTATAGATTCCTCTGAAAACTCCACTCGTTTGATCAACTTATCTTGTACTCGGTGTTCCTTAGCCTCGCCTTCCACTCTGTGTTTCGTCCCCTTAGTGCTTGTTTGTCTTATGTCCATCAAAGGTAATTTGACATGAGCAATGTTTGTAGATGTACTGGACCAATGTGTCTTATGAAAACTGTAAATTTATTATTTAAATATTTAAAACAACTCTCACACTATCGTTTTTAATGTATTTTTTTCTTAGTTTAGATTGTGTTGAATGTGATTGTTAAAACAATTGCATTGAAAGGTCATCTTTGAATCGAATGGCAGATAAGCCAAACAAGCACTGGGGGGACGGTTTGGCAGCGGGGTGCCAATCAGTGGATTGCTTGTGAGCGATACTACCCCCCGATACGAAAATTACAAATTACCCAAGACCGGCAGGGTGCACCCACTCATCGCTAATCACTGGCTCTCTCTCTCTCGCAAGAGGGGTCCAGATCGGCGATCTATAATCTATAATCTAAGTTGCAAGGATATATTCATTCAAAGCTCTCAGATGTATGCCCACAAACAAATACGTGTAGTTCGCGCTTACAAATGCTGATTGTGTACTTACAAATAAAATCCAAACCTCAAATGAACATAAGCCCTGCAACTCTTGCCGACATTCCCTGAAACAGGGGTGACATTGGCAAAGTGAACCATTTTTTACAGTATGGGTGGTCAGCCTCATACCAACCTATAAGTCAAGGAATACGAGTAATTAATAACATTTAAGTATAAAAAAAACAACAACAAAACCTTAAAAATAAATCTATACAAAAAAAATCAAAAGTTTCTTATGCAAAAAATGTAGCAAACTAATAAACCAACATTAAAAATCAGCATTGCAGATTAGCCGCCACATCTTCCTATATATCATAGCTATTTTGATTTTTGATTCTGCGGCTCGAAACAGGGACTTGGTGCTTCTGCCGAACCACTGTCGCAGGTTCTTCAGCCACGATGTCCTTCGGCGTCCCTGAGATCTTCTCCCCTCAATCTTACCCTGTACGATAAGATGAAGGAGACGGTACTTCTCATTTCTCATAATGTGACCGAAGTACATAAGCTTTCTCTGCTTAATGGTAGGCAGGAGCTCCTTTGTAGTGCGCATTCGTTGAAGGACTTCTTCATTAGTGACTCGATCACGCCAAGGGATCCGAACTATCTTTCCATCGTCCGTAGTCTGAAGCCGAGGTTCCCAATTGTATGTTGCCACGATGACTTATAAGCTAGCGCTTGGAAAGCTGCATGTGATTTTACAACGAAACAATATTTTTTACAGTATAAAGCTGATACTGTAAACAATGGTTCACTTTGCCAATGTCACCCATGTTTCAGGGAAGATCGGCAAGAGTTGCAGGGCCTAGGTTCATTTGACAATGGGGTTTTTATATTGTAAGTCCACATGTGAAATGCTTAAGCGCGAACTTAATACGTGTCTGCTTGTGGGAATGCATTCAATATTAATTTCAAATGTAATATATCTTTGCAACTTAGATTAGATTAAGATTCATGTATAACTTATACACACGTATTATTTTGCGCTTGGAAATGCTGCATGTTAATTTACAACATAAAAACCTAAATCTCAAATCAACACACGCCCTGCAACTCTTGCCCACCTTCCCTGGAACAGGGGTGACACTGGCGAAGTGAACCGTTTTCTACAGCATTGGTGATCAGCTGCATACCAACCTATAAGTCAAGTAAAACACACAACAAATGACATTTTTGAAATAAACAAATAATAACATGTTCAAACATGAAAAAATATATACGAGTTTTTTGGTCCTGGGCTGGAAGTCTCATCTCCACGGTAATTCTTACCTACCGAATATCGGTAATATTTGTATGAAAACCTGTCAATCCAAGATGGCCGCAAGTGAACAGCTGATTAATCTTCATACCAATCTAATCTAAGTTGCAAAGATATGTTACATTGGAGATTCACATTACATGCATTCTCACAACCAGACACGTAACAAGTTCGCGCTTGCACATGCCTCATGTGAGCCTACAACATAAAAACCTAATCTCAAATGGACATACACCCTGCAACTCTTGCCGTCCTTCCCTGTAACAGGGGTGACATTGGCAAAGTGAACCATTTTTACAGCATGGGTGGTCAGCCGCATACCAACCTATAAGTCAAGGAACATACACGACAAATTACATTTTATAAATCAGCAAATAATAATATCATCAAAACTAAACGGAAAACAAATTCCAATTTAACAAACCCTAGCCGCCAACATCACAGATCAACCGCCATTTCTTTCTGTCCTTACATACTTCTTTCATTTCCTCTAGTCATAACCTTTTTCATACAGGCTCTTCTTTTATTATGATTCTGGGTATTCCATTCATTCGCAATTTCGGATATTTGGTCCATCCATACCTTTCTCGGTCTTCCTCTACCACGACATCAATCTATTTTTGCAGCGTATACTTTCTTCGTCAATCTTTCCTCATTCATTCTCTCCATATGCCCAAACCATCTTAACAAACTTCTTTTAATCTTCACTTTCACACTTTCTCTTGCACCACATTCTTCTCTTACAAAATCATTCCTCACCCTATCACTTCGTCTTTTTCCAATCATACTTCTTAAGTAGTAGTCCATTTCCACTGTATGGATTTTACTAATCTCACTTTCACTCACCGTCCAGGCTTCACTTCCATACATCAGAGTGGGCACTA
The DNA here is from genome assembly GCA_951799405.1 of Agapetus fuscipes. Classification (NCBI taxonomy): domain Eukaryota; kingdom Metazoa; phylum Arthropoda; class Insecta; order Trichoptera; family Glossosomatidae; genus Agapetus; species Agapetus fuscipes. The sequence goes on from OX637354.1 coordinate 4,178,030, forward strand.
GTATACCACCGTGCACCGCTTGTCGAACATTTCTTGAAAGATTCTGGTTCTTGGCAATGCTAGCGGTAGCACCCAGTACGCACCTGCCTTTCATTATTCTTCTTTCAAATTCACCGGTCATTCTTCCATCTTTTTCTAACTTACTTCTTCCTTGACTGATAGGTCCTGCAACTCTTGCCGTCCTTCCCTGAGACAGGGGTGACATTGGCAAAGTGAACCATTTTTTCACAGTATGGGTGGTCAGCCGCATACCAACCACGGTTATTCTTACCTACCGAATATCGGTAATATTTGTATGAAGACCTGTAAATCAAAGATGGCCGCAGGTGAACAGCTGATTAATCTTTATACCAATATTACCGATATTCGTACGGTAAGAATTACCGTGGTGATGAGACTTCCAGCCCTAGTTGGGTTGATCTACATATTTACCTTTACATGATTTGCCCACCGTTTGACCATGTCAGAAGCTTGTTAGACAACTGCCGTTGATGTTTTGCTTGACGATGATGTCTGACATAATTGTGTTGCATAACCTGCGGACAAGATGGCCGCCTGCCAGCCGTGCTTCTCATATTAATAACGCGGGCACTTCCTGGCTTCCGTCTTCCTTCCACCTTGCTCCGAAATACTCCGCTCACCTCTCCTACCTGTGAGCTAGCGTAGCGTAGCTAAAATACTACAAACTCGTAAACTGGGAATCTGTGTCATGACAAATCGGTCAAAGACAATTCGTCCACGGACAAATCGGTCACAAGACAAGACCGGTCCGTAGTCCAAGTGGTAACACTTCGGACTCGTAACTGGAAGGTTGTGGGTTCGAATCCCGGCGGAGCACAAAAAATATACCATTTATATTTCCAAATGTGCTCTTCCCTGTGTTGAAAAATTCATAAACCAAATTATTACCAAAGATTACCAAAGACCGGTCATCAAAAGGTCCATCCAGCCTACCAACAACTGGGTCTTGCTTGAGAATTGGCGCTTTCTACAGCGACGACCAAGCTCGCAGAGGGCTTTTTAAGACAGTTCGTCCACATGACTTTTCGGTCACATGCAATGTGTATAGGTCTACAGACAGCTCCTAATCTGATCTAATCTAATCTTAGTTGCAGAGATATATAGCATTGGAGATTCATATTATATGCATTCTCACTAGCAGACACGTACAAGTTCGCGCTTGCACATGCCGCACGTGAACCTACAACATAGAAACCCAAATCTCAAATGAACATACACCGTGCAACTTTTGCCTAACTTCTTTTATTTTTATGAATCTTGAATTTCAACACATCTGTGCAACTTAGATTATAGTTTATTATTATAGAGCTATATGTTTGCCTCTATTGTATGTGACTGAAAAGTCGTGAGGGCGAACTGTCGTATGACCGATTTGCCCTTGGCGGAGCTGTCTGTAGACGGATTTGTCGTGGATCCGAGCACACGTACTGAAACATATTTGGAATATCCGTACCGTAAGCGTTCCAACTTCATTCTCTCATCGTATAATAATAGTATTAGGATGATTTATTTGGTGAGCGCTGTTTTTGTGTGTATCACACCTAAAGAGCCCTCTGCGAGCTTGGTTGTCGCTGTAGAAAGCGCCAATTCTCAAGCAAGACCCAGTTGTTGTAAGGTTGGATGGACCTTTCAGTGACCGGTCTTTGGTAAAGCTTTATGAATTTTTCAACCCAGCGAAGAACACATTTGGAAATATAAATGGTATATTTTTGTGCTCCGCCGGGATCCGAATCCACAACCTTCCATTTACGAGTCCGAAGTGTTGCCACTACGGACTACGGACCGGTCCAAGATGCCAACGACACGCGGTGTACCTGAGCGGTTACCCATCCAAGCACTGTCCGCGCCCAATGTTGCTTAACTTCGGTGATCTATGGGAACCGGTGCTTTCAACATGGCTAACGTCGTTGACAAAACGTATGTCGTGTAAGCTGAAATATACTCGTAATTCTGATAGATTTTCTAAAAGGCTGAACAGCGTGTTCCAACATATCATCTATCGACCATAAAACATCTGCGACCTTGTAAATTTAAGACATATCCATCATTATGATTCCCCACGTGGTGTTTTCTAGTTAATCTTATCTATTCGTGTTGAAAATTATATTGGCAGATGTGCGTGTTATCGGCTTTACTATTCGCAATTTGTAAACATTGCCTTCCTCTAACCTTCCGTCATAATCATGACTTATGGAGATAACAAAACTGACGAAAGTAATGGAACATGAAGCAGTTAAAGGTTCAAGACACCTAGACCAATATGTAACTAAGTTCCAAGAATATATTGTCCATTTGACGTTCTCCTATTGCAGTGTGCTTCCCATCTCAGTAATTTTCGCAGTTGGTTGCTGGTTTTCAATATTGAACCGTATCTTAGACTCCTTCAACTTTTGCCTCCAGCTCTGTCTGTCCTCCTCCGCCGTTTTCCAGTTAGGAACCTGCAAAAGCTTTGTTCTATCTTCCCTGTGTTCATTTCCTATCTTAGTCTCAATCTTTCCACTCTTATTCTTCCACTCGGGTGGCCGGTCATCATAATTTCAATGTCTCTACACCCCAAATCTCTCTTTGGCCTCCTATCTTCAGCCTCCATCCGTCTCTGTCCTCGGCCGTGGTCTTCCAGCTTGGCACCTGCAGTAACCGTATAGCATCCCCTTCCACCTAAGTTTTCCGCCCTTCCGTCTTCCTCCTGGTCATCAGACTTTTAGTAATCCGAACTCTTGGCATTCATGAATATCTCCATTGTCCAGCCCACCTCAACCTGACTTACATCTTAAATATTTTACATGAGGCCTCCTATCTAATTCGCTTCTTCTTATTCGTTGGCCTTACAGCTCATATCTCCCCTTGGCCTCCATCAGCCTTCGCCTCCAACTCCTGTCTACCGCTGCGGCTTTCCAGTCTATCACCTGCAGCGGTTGGTTTGCATCCTTCCTCACCTATCAGATTGTATTCAGTCATTAATAGAATCACATCAGGAATTCCGTCATCGTCTTGATCATTGGTGACCTCAGAATTGTGTTAGGGCAGAATACAGACCAACCATTCACCGATATGAGTCCAAGACACTGGAACCTGAGTCAAATTCCCATAGATACAAGGAACCACGGAGGTAGTAATTCAACGGAGTAACTTTATGAAATGTGATTTAGTTCCAAACGACGTGATGCACCCACCGTCTTTGTCGCCATACATTGTTGAGAGTGCTGTCTCGCTCACGACATATGAAGTGTTTTTGTCATTTTCTATGTTAGCAACTTGTCTCTACTCTGTCTTCAATCTATGTAGGCATCACCATAATAACCTATGAAATCATCATAGCAACCGTATTTGTTTTTGTATATCGATGCAAGAAACTGATCTTTTTGCTGGCTTAAAGCTCCAGTCCTGATGGACCACGCCAACAGATCCGAGAAAATATGATTGCAGTATTGAAGTCGTGCCCTCAACAGTCTGTAGTCACACATTGGTTGGTAGCGCCACTGTTTCTTTCTGTTGTCTGATGTTCCTGCCCACGCTTCCCGCGCGATCTATTTACAAACTCACAACTCGCCGCAAGACGATAACATCGTTCCGCACCAGCCAGCGGCATGCTAGCACGACACACAGCACGTGCTGCTGATGACGACACCCTGGTACTCGAACCCAGGCCGATCCAGCGAAAGAATGAGACAATTAAATTAACAAATGAAGGCTTTTACGGCCGGCTTTAGATAACAATAAATACTGTTAGGATGACTTATTTGGTGAGCGCTATTTTTGTTTGAATCACACATCAAAAGCCCTCTGCGGGCTTGGTCGTCGTTGTAGAAAGCGCAAATTCTCAAGCAATACTCGGTTGGTGTAAGGTTGGATTGTCCCATGGTGACCGGTCTTCGGTAAAGGCAGATTAATTTGTCAACCCAGCGAAGAGCGTATTTGAAGCAATAAATATTTTTCTTTCCCCGCAGGGGTTCGAACCCAGTACCTTCCAATCAAGACTCCGGAATTTGGATCACTAGACCACGGATCGGTCAAATAATGCTTAATATTGTTCTTCCAGGTCTTGACCGCGATCCATTTTATCCTTTTGGTTACGTTTCTTTGCAAAGCTTGAGCCTTTTTGCAAGTCAACGGTCTTTGGTGATCGTGCTATTGGAATGCCAGCTCCAAGGGCATGGAACTGACTGGCACCTGGGGTTTGAAAGATTGCCGACAGCAGTCACTTCAAGAGACGTCTCAAGACCGATCTGATCACCGAATCTTTTGGGACACCCTCCTATAGACAATGTCTCGAAATGACCCCAATTGGAAAAAAACAACTGATTTATCATTTTCATCTCCGGAAAAGCATACAGATATCGTAACGAAAAGACCCCGGACCCGCAAGATCAATGTGAAGAAAAATGATTTGAAAAAGTGTTGGATGTTAGGGAGTTGAAAGGATCTTATGGATTGTTTTCAGATTGCTGTGGTCCCTCAATCGCGCACAATGAAGAGCCTTAGCAAGTAGACTTGGAATGGCTCTACCTCACTATCTTCAACTCCTCCACTTCCACTAGATGTAGGTACGCAAGGATAGGAAGAAGTGGGGATTTACGTAATGAAGTCTCAGCACTTATCCGGTATTTTATCACATTGTTTGCAGATGATAACTCCTTTTACACATTCCACGATTAAGCTTTTCTCAATCGACTTGTCTAAAGGCTCTGTAGACACACTTTCATGTCAGACTTCCATCATCCATCCTTGTCCAAACCATCTAGTCTGCATAGGTACTTTACTTCCACCACTACATCTCTAATGTACGTTGACTCGTTAAAAGACTGCTCATTTATCTTCTACAAAGAGACAGTAGAGGAGACCAACGATCTACATTCTAAAGCCAGAAAGATCTCGTCTCACCTCTGAAGCAACATGAACCCACTTCATTCCCGATGTCCTTTGGGAAATGTCCTTAACGGTTAACCGAAACACATCACTGAAGGATGGTATAAAGAAAAATGATGAAGAATGACATTCAACGATGGCTTCTACTACCAATCTGCACATCAGTACATATTAACTAAAGCAAAGCATTAAAATGGTTTAGTTTTCAATGCGAAAAGACGTAGGAAAGCGAAACTGGCAGCAGGTCCGCCCGCGCGTGCGCAAGCCGCCATCTTGACGCCCACGCGCTTCCGGTCCGCCATCTTGTGCAAGTATTGCCAATCGAATAATATACAATCGAATGGACTGGAACCATTATACCTACCAGCCTACACACTTGAACTGTTTCTGCTTCAATAGAAATAGTGAAATACAATCGAGTCGAAATGGATGGGGGCCGTCCATAAATTACGTCATCTATTTTGGCCGATTTTCGACCCCCCCCCCCCCCCTACAATCATCCTATAGTCATTATCTAATGACCCCCCTCCCCCCTCTTGCTGTAATAATGGATGAGCTTAATAATTAATAATGTTACATTACTTGCATACTATTTTGGATATTGTGTAAAAATTGGTATTTACAAGAACGACGTCACTTCTGGGACTCGTACATCATTTACCATCATCCGCAGACCAGACCCCCCCCCCCCTAAATGCGAATGACGTAATATATGGACAGCCCCGATCGCGCTATTTCTAAGAATCTCAGTGCAAATCATTCATTTCTCTTTTCCTGATAAAGTAAAAAAAAAACATAAGATAAAGGAAGAATGTAGGCTGGAAGAGGATGTGAAAGTTAAGGTACAAAAGAATGTGGTTTGGGCATGTGAAAAGAATGAATGATGATATACTGACAACGTTAATATACAGAGGAAGTGTGAAATGAAAAAGAGGTTAGGGACGACCGAGAAAAGAATGGAATGATCAAATTGAGGAGATTGTGAAATAATGATATATACAAAGTGAGTGTTACTGTACTGTAACTGTAACTCTGTCGCCATTCCGCTGGGGGTGGCCAGAGCCTCTGCAGAGTTGCCTCCATTTTTGCCTATCCTGACATACCTCTTTCAATTCCTTCATATCCATCACCTTTTTATGCATTTTCTTCTTTTACGCTCACTTTGTATATCCCATTCTTTCACAATCTCCTCAATCTGAGGAGATTGTGAAAGACTTTTCTCGGTCGTCCCTTCCCTCTTTTTCCTTTCACACTTTCTTTGTATACATACTTTGTCAGTCTATCATCATTCATTCTTTCCACATGCCCAAACCATCCCATCACATTCTTTTGTGAGTGCAAAAGAAGAAAATGTGTGAAAAATGTGATGGATATGAATTAATTAAAGTATATAAGGATATAAAGAGAGGCAGCTCTGCAGAGGCTCTGGCTATCCCTAGCAGAATGGCGACAGAGTTACCTACCGTTGCGGCATTTGTTAGTATACATCAAGTCCTTGAGCTAACTTGCCCTAACATTGATGTAGTCCCCGATCAGCAGGCGTGTGACATGTAACAGATGCAGCGCCTGCTCCTCGTCTGCTGTAATTTGTATGGAATCCCAGCACTCGTCACCGCTAACCACATTATGATGATACCTCTTATCTGCAACTCTACTTCAAGAGGGGAGAGAGTCTGTTGATTGTCACTGATTAGGTAGACATTGACATGTTCTGTTTCCATCTTCATCGGAACCCTTCCCCTTTGACCGGTCCGTAGTCCAGTGGTTAACACTTCCGTCTCGTAAATGGAAGGGTGTGAGTTTAAATCCCGGCGGTTCACAAAAAAAATAAACATGTTCTGTTTTCATCTTCATCGGAACCCTTCCCCTTTGGCCGGTCCGTAGTCCAGTGGTTAACACTTCCGTCTCTTAAATGGGTGGCTGTGGGTTCGAATCCCGGCGGTGCACAAAAAAAATAAACCATTTATATTTTTAAACATGCTCCTCGCTGAAAGAAAAAATCATATACCTTTACCAAAGCCCGGTCACTAAAGGTCCATCCAGCCTTACAGCAACTGGGTCTTGCTTGATAATTGACCAAGCTCGCAGAGAGTTCTTGAGCTGTGATTCACACAAAAACAGCGCTCACCAAGTAAATCATCCTAATACTACTATTTCTGTAACTTCCTGGCTTCATCCATATTTTTGTCGCCAATAAATAAGTCGTCGTTCCAGTGCTTGTTTGGCTTATCTACCATTTGATTCAAATGTGACCTTGAAATGAAATTGTCTTAGAATCACATTCTACACAATCTGAGCTAAGAAATAAACGTAAAACACGATAATGTGAAATCTCTTTCAATTCATTCATATCCATCACCTTTTTCATACATTTCCATCTGTTACATTCGCTTTGTATATCGCACGTTTAATAATAAAGAGCAATAACTCAAAAAATAAGAATGTTGGGAAATCACGTTTGAAGTTCAGACAACCAGTACAACTTGTATCGGATGAAAAAGGCGGCCGATGTTTTATCTCGGTCATATTCGTCCAAATTGAACGGCTGTCGCATTCTACCTATTCTTCTCGCATTGTTCTTGCGTTTTATTACAAAATCTCGATTTTCTCAATTTTTGAGTTATTTCTCTTTATTATTAAACGTGCGATATCCCATTTTCTCTCAATTTCACCAATCTGATCCAGCTATACTTTTCTCAGTCTTCCCTTTCCTCTTTTCCCTTCCACATTTCCTCTGTACATATTCTTTGTAAGTCTTTCATCATACAGACTTTATTATTAACAAACTGTAACTCTGTCGCCATTCCGCTAGGGGTGGCCAGAGCCTCTGCAGAGCTACCTCCGACAAACACAACACACAACTACATTATGCATAACAATATATTTGCAACTTACATTACAGATTATAGATACTTGAAAAATATGTACTTACTTCGTATGAAATGGCCGTCTAATTTATTCATATTTAATCATGGAGGAAGTATTAAATGGAGGGGTCGTACATATGATTTAGTACCAATCAACATGATTCACCGTCTTTGATACCATACACTGTTTATAATGCTGTCTCGCTCACGACATATGAAATGCTTTTCTCATTTTCTATGTAAGCAACGTGTCTCTACTACGTCTTCAATCTATTTACAAATCACCAAGGAAACACATGAAATCACTATGGTAACGGATTTGTTAGTAGTGTTGTTGCAAGTATGAAGATATCTGATAAATTCCGAATTCAAAAATGTTCCCACCTCATTGTGTACGGGATGATTTCCACAAGTATCTATTACCGCGAGCATAGAAGTTACATACTTGAAGCAGCAAGTACCTTAATATTTTAACATCACTAGTTCTAGAAATGGCTGTCACTTTCGCGAACAAAATATTCGGCAAACGAAAAATAAATTTTATCAACGTAATCATACAGAATAGTGATGAAAGTGAAATATTATTCCATGTTCTATAACACATTTACTCTCATTTGTTGGCACGTTTAGAAAATACCCAGTTTGGCATTTATATGTATTTTTTCCAATTAGGTAACACACCTGTTTACAGTTGGAAGGTTACCGATCATCAATAATATAATAATCTATAATCTAAGTTGCAAGGATATATTCATTTAAAGCTCTCAGATGTATGCCCACAAACCAACAAGTGTAGTTCGCGCTTACAAATGCTGAATGTGTACTTACAAATAAAATCCAAACCTCAAATGAACAAAAGCCCCACAACTTTTGCCGACCTTCCCTGAAACAGGGGTGACATTGGCAAAGTGAACCATTTTTTACAGTATGGGTGGTCAGCCTCATACCAACCTATAAGTCAAGGAATATGAATAATAAATTACATTTAAATATAAAAAAGAACAAAACCTTACAAAGAAATCTATACAAAAAAAGTCAAAAATTTCCTATGCAAAAAATGTAGCAAATGAATACACCAACATTAGAAATCAACATTGCAGATTAGCCGCCACTTCTTCCTGTCCTTGCATACTTCTTTCATATAAATAATATATATATTTTATTTACATCAATGTTACCGATAGACTGAATTTGGATTTTTGTGTGATGAGTGGGGTAGCGTATTTCTAATTCTCAAAGGATTGATTTCTTAGCCCATCCAGTTCTATATATCCATGTATTTAATAGGGAAATTTTAGCACCGCAGGGGGGCAGTTTATGATGAAAATTCCTGGCATTTTATGGGCGCCGTGGCGCAGTGGTTGCCGCGCCGCGCCCGCAAGCGGAGGGTGCAGGGTTCCAGCCCGCGCTAGACGTCGCTATATGAGAATGTCAAAGTGCCGGCGTGTATGCAAATGGCCGACGCGTGACATTCGGGGGGGGGGGGGACTCTAAAAACTATTATTCTTTTTCTTCTTTTGCCAATTCTAGCTACGTATCGACACACGACAGTAATAATAATCGATAATCTTAGTTAAAACGCAACTAAGCTACACATGTAGTGTAACTTCTTGCCGCGTTATTCCCGCGTGTGGCGAGTTGTAGCCATTTATTTTTACAGGTAAGGTGGCCGGTTTTACGTCAACCACTTCACATAGTCAGGGTTTCTCAGCTCCCGAGGGGCACAGTTTTCGTTTCTTGTGAAGGCTGAGTAAACCTTGTCGGTATTTAATTTTTGGTTTGAAATAAAACATCGAAATGGGAAATCATTTCTGACACCCTCGGTGGGGATCGGAACCGAACATTCTACCAACTGAGCTATCGACCGTACTCGGGTTATTGACAAGTTAAAACTTAATGATTTTGTGAAATGCACGTACTCCAGAAGGGGTTCTCGAAATAGCCTCGTATCGAAACTGCGCGCGCAGCATGCACTCCAGATTCCGCTTCCTGGTTCCCTCTATCATCATCATCATCATCGTCCAAGTGTGATGATATATCCATAAATAATAACTGCGCAGGCGCGGACAGCGGCACCAACTGAATCACTTTCAGGCTCATTCACAACACATTTGATCCACAGCTGTTCCATGGGGCATTGTTTGTTTTTTTTTGTATGCAAAATTCACGTTAGGCGGCGGTTAAGCCATCGATTTGTTAATCTATAATCTAAGTTGCAATGGTTGGGTGATGAACGAGTGTTGTATAAAAGAGAATATGAGAATTAAAGTTTTTCCTTGACTTATAGGTTGGTATGAGGCTGACCACCCATACTGTAAAAAATGTTTCACTTTGCCAATGTCACCCCTGTGTCAGGGAAGGTCGGCAAAAGTTGTGGGGCTTATGTTCATTTGAGGTTTGGATTTTATTTGTAAGTACGCATTCAGCATTTGTAAGCGCGAACTACACGTGTTGGTTTGTGGGCATACATCTGAGAGCTTTAAATGAATATATCCTTGCAACTTAGATTATAGATTATAGAAAGTGCAAAAAAAATACCGTTCAATGTTTATTCCCTAAGTCAATACACCGGCAAGGTTTACTCAGCCTTCACATAAAATGAGAACCATCCTCTTGAAGCCGGGAAACCCCCACTTCTTCAAGTGAAGCGGTTAGCGTAAGACCGTCCCACAGACAAGTATTTCTACCCAAAACGTGGCCATAAATCAAAATTTTCAACTTTCACTCCTAGCGGCAACACTGTGTCCCAAAGCAGGATAGATAACGTGACCACCCTTAAATGAACTCGTTACCCGAATTGGTCACCCCAGTCCGTGGCAGCACCAGTCGGAACCTAGAACTCGCAGATGACGTTCATTTTTTTTCGCGACATTTCACAAACAACTGTTCTTTTGCTGTGTGTTTTCATATGTTAAAAGTGAATACTGTGACAAAAATGAATATGGATATCGTAGATCAGGGTATGTACAGTATTTTGAATGTTAATTTATTTGTGTTTCAATCTTTGTTCAATCATATCGAGTAGTTTAACTATTTACTTAAAATATTTTATCTTTTTCGTCTTTTTGAACAAACATTAGTATTTTTGAATATATGCAACAGCCCGCAACAGTATCAGACCTACTTGGCATTATACTTTAATATATCTTCTATAACTCCAGCTATCAAAAACATTCACAAGTTTTCACATCGCAGAAAAAAATACCTATGAACCCACCCTTTAGTGGTGATTCTAAATAACACATTTTTGTATTGTTGCAGACATTGCCCATTCTGTCGTGTCTATGAGCAGAAAACAGCTACATGAGTTGGTTAGAAGAAGTTCTCAACGATTGCTTGACAGAAAAATCGAAGATTTAACTGAAAAAATCGTGGATTTAACAAAGTGTCCTCCTGAAAAAATGGATGACCTTCAAAAAATTATAAAGGTGTTCAAAGTTGTGTATAAACGAAAATGGCTTGCGTGTAATAGTACCGAAGCTCGTTTCCTAGAAAATAACAACGAATGGCTTAGCGAAGAAATTGCACTACCTGCTGGACCGATTCCCGGAAGTTCGAAAGGCCGCCCGAGTAAAGAATTCTGGGAATCCAGTGATCGAACAAAACGTCGCAAAACAATGGATCTTCGAAATAATGTGCCCGTTGAAGAACTAACATACGCTGCACAAATGAGTCAAAGGTCAGCGGGTAACAAGGATGTCGCTAAGGTGATACAAGAAGTGACCAAATCTCCAACGAGGGCTATGAAATTCCGTAAAGTAGCTATGATTGGTAGTAAAACCACAACTACCAGGAAACATACTCCAGAGGTAGCTTTGAGCATATACGTCGAAGCTAGTATGACTGTTAGTCAATACGAGGTCATTCATCAGGCCTACAAAGAGGTATATCCATGCTATACCTATGTACAAAGGGCTAAAGATGATTGTTGCCCACCAAAAAACGTCAGTGAGACAGTTGCAGAAGTGAAACTTCAAGATTTAGTGGATCACACATCATCACGACTCTGTAAATATTTGGAACCAGTTCTCCAACAGTGTTTTCAGTACACAGACACAGTTTTAACCCTTATATATAAATGGGGGTGTGATGGATCAACTCAAACACAATACAAACAAAAATTCAAAGAAGACGCCAATAGTGATGCCAACATATTTATGAGTTCTCTTGTGCCCCTTCGTCTGATGTGTGCAGATAAAATTATATGGCAAAATATTCAACCATCATCACCAAGGTATTGCAGACCAATACGGATCCGTTATGTCAAGGAAGACAGAGATATAACCAATGAAGAAATCAACTATATTGAAAACCAGGCCCGAAATCTTCAAGTAACTAATGTAACTAATACATTAAGAGTAAACCATGTACTTCTTCCTACAATGGTCGATGGAAAAGTGTGCAACGCAGCCACTAATACTGCTTCCACATTGCGTTGCTACATATGCGGTAAAACTTCGAAGAATTTTAACGATTTGTCATCTACAAACCTGGAAAATCCTGCGACATTCAAATTTGGGCTGTCAATATTGCACGCCAGAATCAGGTTTTTTGAATTTTTGCTGCACCTTTCATACAAAATAAAAGCGGATGTGTATAAGGGCCGCATAACAGAGAAAAGTGACCGGGAAAAAATTCAAGCAGCGAAATTGAATATACAAAAAGAATTTCGCGATAAAATGAGTTTACTGGTAGACATTCCGAAAGCCGGGTACGGCAATACCAATGATGGTAATACATCACGAAGGTTTTTTAATAATGAAGAAGAAGCGGCTGCTATTACTGGCGTAGATTTATCATTGATTATGAGGTTTAAAACGGTTCTAGAAGTGTTATCTTCAGGATTTAGCCTAAAAACAAGAAAAGTAAAAAAATATTCTCCAAAGAAGCTATTGAGTTTTTTGCAGTAGAGAACGACCTCACTAGTGATGACGAATAAAAAAATTTTTTTTAGTTAAAATAAGTTATTCATAGGATGTGCTACTTATTGATTGTTAGTTTTATTTCATATGTGTTTTGTATTCCCTTTATGTACCTAACATAAGATCATATTTAGATATACCTGTGTGGATTAAAATAAAAAATAAAAATAAAAAATATTTGCCAAAGACTTACTTTTTTATTTTTCGTAAAATTAAGTAGGTAGGTACGTGGTAGGTACCTAATTTGCAGTGCTACATCATTAAAATCACGTTTTTAGTCATTTGGTACCCTGTTGACATAAAAAAAGGGACAAAATATTTTTGGCCACGTTTTAGGTAGAAATACTTGTCTGTGCGTCCCCTAACCTGTGAAAATAAATATGTTAAAATATCTCAAACTGAATGTAGATAATGCTTCATCACCGTCGTTTTTTTTTTTTTCAAATCTCGCCAATTTGTAATAAATTTTTCAAAGGCATTTTTTTTAATCTGAAATGTGTTTGCCTCTACCCAATGCACGCGCCTGCTACAAGAAGGATTTCAAACCTTTCAAACAAATAGGATATTGTTGTATTGATAAATCCGATACCGCGTAATCCCTTGTTGGTTCACCAACATCGTCGCATAGTTGTCTGCCTTCTTTTTGTTTGTCCTGCTGCTAAAGTCCTGGCCACCCCTTGCCTTCCATTACACGTGTAACCGATACGCCTCATAGCCAGGGCGACGGCACAGCGCTTCTCAACATTCAAGCCTCAAAATCATCACCATCTTCTCTTTTTCTCAAAGTTAAACAAGGCTATTTTATTTTTTAATTTATACTTTTTGAAGGAATTCAAAGAAAACACTGTTTATTTTCACTAAAATTTATTTAGAAAGATTAAAATCTTTTAAACAAATTACAAACGCGTTTTCGACCTAGTAGGTCATCATCCAAGTTAGTCCAATTAGTGAAAATAAACAGTGTTTTCTTTGAATTCCTTCAAAAAGTATAAATTAAACAATATGAATTTTCAGTGTTAATACACAAACAATACAAAATATAATATGTAAGGCTATTTTACATCAGATTCATTGACTTATAGGCTGGTATGAGGCTGATCACACACACTGCAAAAAATGTTTCACTTTGCCAATGTCATCAAAGTGAACCATTTTTCCTCACCAACCTTTAAGTCAAGGAACTCTTGTTTTCTCTCTTGTTGAAAGCTCCTTTCTGGGAATCTGAAAAATCACGTATCGTTGCCTACCCACAGCTGAAATGCACTTTGCACGTCCCTGGTATAACACTGTCAATCCATGCTGTATACAGCATGGATTACATGGATACAGCAATCAATGTATACATTGATTCACTTTTGATGCGACCTCTATTACAGGGAAAGGCGGTGACATTAACAGATACCTACTATGTTCACCCACTTCAACTAAAGTGGTTGGCGTAAGGCCGGCCCGGACCCCTTTACCTGTTAAAATAAATAGGTTCAGCAAGCCACATGTGAGCCACACCCCTTCGGGGAGAATGCGGCAGGAAGTTAGACTATATGTGTAGCTTAGACACACGTTTATGTTCATTTGAGTAAGAACACATGTAGCATTTTAAGCGCAAACTTCCACAAGTTTGATTGTGAGCATGCATTAAATGTGAATATGATATGATAATACGTTTTTCCAACCTTCAATCTGTGAATCTTTTAAAAAAAAAAAATCTAAAAGTCAAATCTTATGTTTGAGAAGCGCTGTCCCTTTCCTTACATTGATTTTGTCTTGTGTATATGTACCTCATATATAATTTCACTTTTCTATTTACCCTGTGTGGTATCTGTCAACATGTCCACCAACATAATATGTGTGTGTCACCAACATTATTCTTCTCTAATCTACTTTCATTATTATCCTTTCATTCCCATCACTCGTCAACACCCGCCATCTTTTCTTCAAGACAACTTTAGTTAGTTAGACAAAAATTACTGCTTCCATTACCCTTATATTAACCTTTTGGCTTCTGAATATTCTGGCTATATGAATAGGTACCCCCAGTAAGAAATACATTTTTAAACACATTTATTGATTTCCTAGGTTTATTGATTGACGATACTTAAAACTATCCAACAGTCACATGTATTAGTTATTTATGAAGTGCCAGGGAAGGTCGGCAAAAGTTGTACGGCTTATGTTCATTTGAAGTTTGGATTTTATTTGCAAGTACACATTCAGCATTTCGCTCCCCCAGTTCTTCTCAAATATGACTTTTTCATGCAGTTGTCTTAAGAATCAAATGCTACACAATCTGAGCTAAAAAAAACCTTAAAACTCGATAATGTGAGAATTCTTTAAAATATTTTTTAAATAAATTTATTGTTTTCATAAGACACATTGGTCCAGTACACATGCAAACATTGCTCATGTAAAATTTTCTCAATTGCGGTAACGATAAACAAGAACTAAGGCAGTGATTTGTAAACGCGAACTACATGTGTTTGTTTGTGGGCATGAATTGATAGCTTTAAACGAATATATCCTTGCAACTTAGATTATAGATAGATAGATAGAAGAACAAAACTCACAGAGGTTTGGCACATATTTCCACTCGCAGACTTTTGAATTCTTTAACACAGATGTCAGGGATGAGTTCAAAGTTGGATGACATCTATGATCGACAGCCAATTAATTTGTTCTTTTAAAAATTTTAACATGTCTATTTTCCTTGTTACAGAAACGATATAACCCCGTCCACAAGACAAAACAATTCATCTGGGTGCTCACTTGTCTATGGACTGTTAGACGAGCGCTGCCAACCGCAGATCTGTAACTAGAAGAAGAAGACACACAGCACAAGATGGCGACCCTCTCGCTGAAGATCTCCCTGGAGGAGGGAAAGGTCATAAAGACCATGCAGTTTGACCCGTCCACCTCTGTATTTGATGCCTGCAAGGTCATCCGAGACAAGATTCTGGAAGCCAACCTTGGAGAACGTAAGGAAATTTTCAATTATAACATAAAACGTAGCTAAGCTACACATTTAGTGTAGCTTCTTGCCGCGTTATCCCCGAAGGGTTTCGCATGCGGCGAGTGGAACCTATTCATTTTTACAGGTAACGGGGCCGGCCTTACGCCAACCACTTCAGTTGAAGTGGGGGTTTCCCAGCTCCTGAGGGAGCTAGTACTCATTTCATGTGAAGACTGTGTAAACCTTGCCGGCATTTTATTTTGGATTTTTAAAATAAACACGGAAAATCATGTCTTACACGCTCGGTGGGATTGGAACCCGAGCTCTCGGCATGGAATGCGAGCACTCTACCAACTGAGCTATCGATGGGGCCGAAAAAAAAAACCAAATAAGAACAGCTTTCAAATAGGAAAAAAAAATAGAGAGTCAATGCTGATTCCAGATGAATTTATAAAAGTTTTTTTTTGTTTTTATGCAGCCAAGGACTACGGCATCTTCCTGTCGTCTGACGAAGACAACAAGAAGGGCGTGTGGCTGGAGCCCGGCCGCAGCCTGGAGTACTACATGCTGAGGAACGGGGACATGGTGGAGTACAAGAAGAAGATGAGGACGCTGCGGGTCAGGATGCTGGACGGTGAGACATCCCTTTCACCAATATCTAAACATGCCAAAGTCTTATTCGTTTCTACCATTTGAAGAATGCTGGAGAGATGTTTTCCGGCGCCTGTTGCCGTGGTCTGTGGGAGCTGGAGCTTCCGGACGTTTCCGATGGACTTCTTCAGCGTGAAAGTGAAATGATGAAGTGATCTTGATGAAAGAATGGCATGTTCCACAATCTTGTAAAACAAAAAAGTCACATCCGTCGTTAATCCATCGATGATCGATCCATCAACCAAAAAAAAAATGTAGAAAAAATTAACTGTAGATCGTGAATTAGATGTCATCTTATCTAGTTTAATGAACTTTATTGCCAGTTTCAAGGACATCCTTCCTAGTTGCTAAAGATATTCTTTTTCAGTTCCAAAGAGTCATTTCCCATTTTCAAAAACGCACAATTCAATCTCAAGGATATTAATTTAAAGAGCTATCCGAGTGATTTTTTTTCTATTTTATTTGTAATCAAACCACAGTTAGGTAATAATACTTTTCACATATTAGATGAACTGTCTTACTTAAACTTACATCATTTTCCCATAACGGTTCGTCTAATATCCAAAAAATGTAATTACCTGTCTGTGTAGTTATTATAATTAAAAATATGTCAAACGAACGTAACTCCAGCTTAAGCCTTATTAATAATATTAATGCAAGATTTTTATAGCGCCTTTTCATGGCTCTTGGTCATCCCAAAGGCGCTTGCTCATATGAGCGCACAAACAGGTGGGTCTTCAACCCCTTTCTAAAACTGCTCTCCAGATCCATTTCGCGCAGGTCATCTGGGAGGCCGTTCCATATCGTTGGAGCAGCCACCTTGAAGGCTCGATCTCCAAAAACGGTATTTTTTTCCCTTCTTGGAAACTCTATCCGACTGCGACATGATGCTGCTGATCGCAGTGTTGCTGTTCTGCTGCTTGCCTGGCACTAACCGGTGGTTTCTTTGCAGGCACACTCAAGACAATGATGGTGGACGACAGCCAGAACGTGGCCAACCTCATGGTGGTCATCTGCACCAAGATCGGCATCACCAACTACGACGAGTACAGCCTGGTAAGTCCGCTTGCTCCTCGGACAAATCTAGAGCATCATTTTTACAATCATGTACAGAATAAACAGAGAAAGGAAGAAACTAAAAGTTAACGAAACCTGTTGATTGCTTCACGGGCAATCTACATATGTAATTATAAAAAAGAATAAGGAGAGAATGCATGAAAAAGATTATGACTCTGAATAAAATTAAAGAAGTATGTAAGGACCGAAAGAAATGGCGATAGATTTGCAGTGTTGGCGGCTAGGGCATTTAATTTCAATTTAATTTCCAAGTGGTTTTTAAATATTTTTTGAAAATTATTCATATTTTTTTATGCTCCTTGACTGATGATGACGGTTAATATGAGGCTGAACCCCAGTGCTGTAAAGATTGGTTCACATTTGCCAATGCCACCCCGGTTTCAGGGAAAGACGGCACGATTTGAAAAGTTTATGTTCATGTGAGATTTTGTTTATTTGTATGCACACATGCTGAATGTGTAGGCGCGAACCTACATGTGCCTGTCTGAGGGCATGCATTTAATATGAGCCTCACATGTTAACATGTCTGTGCAACTTAGATTATAGATTATGTAGAATAATGGAAATAGTCTAACTTGTTTTATTTTGTTTAATATCATCAGGTTCGAGATGACATCAAGGATGAGCTGGACAACATTGACCTGAAGTCCAACTATGGAACTCTGACCTTGAAGCGGAAGCACGCGGAGAAGGAGCGCGATGCCAAGATGGATCAGCTCAGGAAGAAGCTGAGGACAGATGATGAAGGTAAACAACTATAAAAAAAACATGACTAAGCTACACATATAGTGTAACCTCTTGCCTACGTTATCCCTGAAGGGGTCGCATGTGGCAATTCGGGACCTATTTATTTTTACGGGTAAGGGGGCTGGCCTCACACCAACCACTCTCAATTGAGGTGGGGGTTTTCCAGCTCCCGGGGGGGCTGGTTCTAATTTCTTGTGAACCTTGCTGGTATTTTAATTTCTGGTTAGAAATAAACACAGGAAAGGAAAATCATTTCTGACACCGTCGGTGGGATTCGAACCCGAGCTCTCCGTATGGAGTGCAGGCAGTCTACCAACTGAACTATCGACCAAAGTTTTTGGAAACTAAATCACACTAGGTGGGTTTATACATTTTTTCTATTTACGCAGTCAAGGGTTTTACTTTGCCAATGTCACCCCTGTGTCAGGGAAGGTCGGCAAAAGTTGTAGGGCTTATGTTTTTTGAGGTTTGCATTTTATTTGCAAGTACACATTCAGAATTTGTAAGCGCGGACTACACGTGTTTGTTTGTGGGCATGCATTTGAGAACTTTAAATGAATATATCCTTGCAACTTAGATTATTATTATTATTTATTATTAAGGGGAGTTTACGCAATGTCTTATACTCAGGGTACAGATTACAATAATTAATTTAAGAAACTGAAGTGAATATAAAATGCTTTATTTCCAGTCAACTGGATAGATCCCTCCAAGACCCTGAGGGAGCAGGGCGTGGACGAGTCGGAGACAGTCCTGCTGAGGAGGAAGTTCTTCTACTCGGACCAGAACATCGATTCCCGGGACCCGGTGCAGCTCAATCTCCTGTACGTGCAGGCGAGGGACGCCATCTTGGATGGGACGCATCCAGTCACACTCGACAAAGGTACGCCCTCGAAGGTTATGCTGAGATTACACTGGCTGTAGTGTGCAAATTCACTGATTTGAGAATACGTGGATAAAACTTTTTATTGGGGGCAACCTCCCATAGTAAGTGAACTAGTTATGAGGCAGTACTCATGAAGAACTTCTAAACTACAGGATATTCATACTTTGTTAGTTTTTTCTCTCGTAGAAAATAGGAAAAAATGGTGCATTTTTCTGAGAAACCCATGTTAGCTTTATATGTCACTTATTCAGTTTTACCTTCAAGGTATTGTTACGATTTTTGGGATTCAAAAACTTTTCAGACGAAACTCTATTCTTCTTTTTACTTATTTATTTTACACAATTAGATTTATTTTTACACTTTCATTTATTTCTAGAACTCACATTACACTTGGATTTATTTTGACTGGTTTTGGTTCACTGGTATAATTTGTTGACTGTATCGGTAAGAGGTTGAAGGTATACTACGCAAAAAACGCAACTAAGCTACACATATAGTGTAACTTCTTGCCGCGTTATCCCCGAAGGGGTCGCATGTGGCGAGTTGAACCTATTTATTTTTACAGGTAAGGGGGCCGGCCTTACGCCAACCACTTCAGTTGAAGTGGAGGTTTCCCAGCTCCCGAGAGTGCTGGTACTCATTTCTTGTGAAGGCTGAGTAAACCTTGCCGGTATTTTGGATGTATATCGCACGTTTAATAATAAAGAGCAATAACTCAAAAAACATGAATGTTGGGAAATCACGTTTGAAGTTCAGACAGCCAGTTCAACTTGTATGGGATGAAAAAGGCGGCCGATGCTTTATCTCGGTCATATTCGTCCAAATTGAACGGCTGTCGCATTCTACCTATTCTTCTCGCATTGTTCTTGCATTTTATTACAAAATCTCGATTTTCCCAATTTTCGAGTTATTTCTCTTTATTATTAAACGTGCAATATATTGGATGTATATTTGGATGTGTAAATACTACTCCGGTGCAAACAATTTGCGCCCTTTAATACTGGGGAGGTAGAACTATGGAGAACATATTTTTGCTAGACTGTTCTATCACCTTCCAGTAGGTAGATATTTATTATGATCCAGAAGATTTCAAAAACTACGAGTAGCAACATAATTATTTCCTATACCTATCTACCTACCTAAAATATTTGTACTTTGACTATTTACATAACAGTATCAAAATTCCGAATTAACCAATTAAAATTAACTTGTAAATCAATCACACTTTTTTGATATTTCAGGAACCGTTGTAGGGGAGCCTACATTATTCTCGACATTCCGTTTTTCTTCGTAGCCAACACCGTCAAGAGGCACCCCTTTTACATGACAATTAAGGATGATTTAACGAAACAACTCTAAGGATGCTGGACTCACATGGATTCTTAATAGAATGATGACTGGCCACCGTTTTTAATTTTTACAATATTGATGATGAACTGTTTTGGTTTGTCACCAGCTTGTGAGTTTGCGGGCATCCAGTGCCAGATCCAGTTCGGAGACCACAAGGAAGACAAGCACACTCCCGGATTCTTGGAGTAAGTATAGCACCAATGTACATCAGTAGGTACCATTAAGTGTTTCTAGCCACCTCGAGTAGGGAAGCTTTGTAATGTAAACAAAACCTTTTTTGTTGTGTGTGTGTGCAATGTAAAAAAATTGAGAATTTTGTCTTTAAACTCGTCAGTTTACAAGATCAACTTCAAATATATTTTTTAAATATTCACTAAGGCAAATGAATGCTTTCGGTGCTATTCTTAGACATTTTGGACGTCCGTTGAGCCATCGCTTTGACAAACTAATGATTCCTGGGCTGGAAGTCTCATCACCACCGTAATTCTTACCTACTGAATATCGGTCCGTAGTCCAGGTGATAACACTTCGGACTCGTAACTGGAAGGTCGTGGGTTCGAATCCCGGCTGAGCACAGAAAATATACATTTCTATTTTCAAATTTGCTCTTCCCTGGGTTGAAAAATTCATAAACCTTTACCAAAGACCGGTCATCAAAAGGTCCATCCAGCCTAACAACAACTGGGTCTTGCTTGAGAATTGGCACTTTCTACAGCGACGACCAAGCTCGCAGAGGGCTCTTGAGTTGTGATACACACAAAAACAGCGCTCACCAAATAAATCAGCCTAATTTTTTTTTTTTTTAAATCGGCAATATTTGCATGAAGACTAATCAGCTGTCCACTTGCGGCCATCTTGGATTGACAGGTCTTCATACAAATATTACCGATACTCGGTAGGTAAGAATTATAGTGGTGATGAGACTTTCAGCCCAGGAATTATTAGTGTGTCAAAGCGTGGGCTCAACGGATGACCAAAATGTCTAAGAATAGCACCGTTTGAGTTTATTGGTGGGTAGTTTTGACCGGTCCGTAGCTCAGTGGTAACACTGCAGACTCCGAATGGGAAGGTTGTGGGTTCGAATCGCGGCGGAGCACAAAAAAATATGCCATTTATATTTTCAAATTTGCTCTTCGCTGGATTGAAAAATTCATAAAACCTTTAACAATGACCGGTCACCAAAGGTCCATCCAGCCTTACAGCAACTGGGTCTTGCTTGAGTATTGGCGCTTTGTAGCGACAACCAAGCTCGTACACCTGCGGCACTACAACAAGTGTCATAGACCCCTAGAGTCTCTAGAATCTAGGGAGTATCCCGCGCAGGATTTCTTAAAAAAAAAAAGTTTTACCCAATAGGTGTATGTTAAACAATTTTCGATCTCATTGCTGTGTAAAAACGAAAAACATCATGAGCACTCTGAAGGTTAATGGGCATTTCCGCAACTGCCTGATCTAATGTGGCTTTCCTCCTTCCAGCCTGAAGGAGTTCCTGCCGCAGTCCTACATGAAGATGAAGGGCGTGGAGAAGAAGGTGTTCAAGGAGCACAAGAGCCACCTGGGCCTCTCCGAGCTGGACTCCAAGGTCGTCTACACCAAGACAGCCCGAGCTCTGAGGACCTACGGAGTGGCCTTCTTCCTCGTCAAGGTTTGCACCATTCACTTCATTTTCTCTCTTATTTCTCATATTCCTTGACTTATAAGTTGGTATGAGGCTGACCACCCGTACTGTAAAAAGTGTTTAACTTTGCCAATGTCACCCCTGTTCCAGGGAAGGTCGGCAAAAGTTGCAGGGTTTATGTTCATTTAAGGTTTGGATTTTAATTTGTGTGTACACATTCAGCATTTGTAAGCGCGAACTTACACATGTTTGTTTGTGGGCATGCATTTGATATGAGCTGTGAATATTAATATATCCTTGCAACTTGGATTATAGATTATACATATTCATTTACGTCACATGTCTCAGCAAATATTCCTTAGCAACAAGTCACTAGAAACTTGAATATGTGTCTCAGTCAAAACTGCAATTTGTGTTGACCAGGGGCATGCCTCCCTATGGGCACATGCTCCTAATAGGCAGGCAATATAGGTAAAAATATGTTTAAGCTTAATATTCAGATTTAAAATTCAAAATTTAAGTTCGATTGGAGCCACCGTTAGCACTTCAGTCAATTTCAAATGAGTTATTTAAAAAGGAATGGGAGAAAATATTTATTCTGAAATGTATTCGCCTAAACCCTATGCACGCGCCTGGTGTTGACTTCATTTGTTTTCCTTTTAGGAAAAGATGAAGGGCAAGAACAAGCTGGTGCCGCGCTTGCTGGGAGTGACCAAGGAGTCGGTGCTGCGGCTGGACGAGAGGACCAAGGAGATCATGCAGACCTGGCCGCTCACCACCGTGAGAAGGTGGTGCGCCAGCCCCAACACATTCACCTTGGACTTCGGGGACTACAGGTAAACCCCTGCTTCCTGACACACTCCCAACTGAGTCTTGCTTGAGAATTAGCGCTTTGTAGCGACGACCAAGCTCGTAAAAAAGTCCTGCCGATACCTCAGTTGGTAGAATGCTTGCATTCCATGCCGAGAGCTTGAGTTCGATCCCCACTGAAGGTTACAGAAATGATTTGCCCTTTTGGTGTTTATTTCAAACCCAAAAAAAATACCGGTTTTACTCAGCCATCACAAGAAATGAGTTTAAGCCCCATTTCGGCTGAAGTGGTTACCTGTAAAAATAAATAAGTTCACTCGCAACATACGATCTCCTTCGGGGAGAACAAACGCTTCAAGATGTTACACTATATGTGTAGCTTTGTTGCGTTTTTATAGCAAATCAACCGCCATTTCTTTCGGTCCTTGCATATTTCATTCACTCTAACTCTGTCGCCATTCCGCTAGGGGTGGCCAGAGCCTCTGCAGAGCTGCAATTTTGTTATATTATGTTGTTTATTGACCTCATTAAAAAATGAAGACACATTCTGACGAGTATTGTCTTCCCGCAGTGACCAGTACTACTCGGTGCAGACAACGGAGGCGGAGCAAATCCTGCAGGTCATCGCCGGCTACATAGACATCATCCTCAAGAAGCAGAAGGCTAAGGACCACTTTGGCATCGAGGGCGACGAAGGCTCCACCATGGTTGAGGACTCCGTGTCTCCGCATCGCGCCACCATCCTGCAGCACGAGACCTCCAAGGTCGGCAAGCAGGTCAACACCGAGTCCGTGGCCAAGCCGGCCGTCATGAGGCTCGCTGAAGGTACGGAGACTCTGATTTTGTATTTTATTTTCAGGGCTTAACATGACCAGGGCTGGAAGTCTCATCACCACGGTAATTCTTGCCTACCGAATATTGGTAATATTTGTATGAAGACTAATCAGCTGTTCACTTGCGGCCATCTTGGATTGACAGGTCTTCATACTTCTTCAGAGGAATGTAACACGAGCAATGTTTGTATGTGTACTGGACCAATATGTCCTATGCAAACTGGAAATTGATTCTAAAAATATTCAAAACAACTCTCACATTATCGTGTTTTATGTTTTTTTTTCTTAGCTCAGATTGTGTAGAATGTGATTCTTGAAACAATTTCATTGAAAGATTATGTATGAATCAAATGGCAGATAAGCTAAACAAGCACTGAGGGGGCGAGTGTGCATTTTGCTGACAATAGAGTATTTAAAGAGGAAATGCGAGAATGGACAGTAGAAAGAAAAAAACTGAGGTAAGAAAGGCATTATGAAAAAAAAATTATCAGTTTCATTTAGTCCAGTCGATAGCTCAGGTTTGAATCCCTCTGAGGGTGTCAGAAATGAATTCCTGTTGCGGTGTTTATTTCAAACCCATAAAATAAAATACCGGCAAGGTTTACTCAGCCTTCGCAAGAAATGAGTACCAGCTCCCTCGGGAGTTGGGAAACCCCCACTTCAACTGAAGTGGTTGGCGTAAGGCCCGGCCCCCTTACCTGTAAAAATAAATAGGTGCCACTCGCCACATGCGACGCCTTCAGGGAAAGCGTGGCAAGAAGTTACACTATATGTGTAGATTAGTAGCGTTTTATGAGTTCCCTAATATTTAATGATCCTAAATTTATGAGATCCCTACAATGAATGTGAATGAAAGATTATTGTTTATTTATGTTTTTATTTATTATTTTGTTTTTTTTTGTTTTTTTTTTTATTTAATCTCCTCGGGGGCCCCCGTAGGCGTGAAGCCCTACAGCCAGGGACACATGGGGGGCGCCCAGTTCACCACAGTCTCGGGGCAGGTCAACGTGGGACACACCATACCCGCGGTACACCACATGCACACATACAGCGTCTAACAACCTACTAATGCAGTGTAACCTAAGCGAATCAAAAAGATAACAAAAACTAATGTACCCTTATTAACCCAGAATAACTAATAAGCAAATCATGTTCATCTTATCCAGATAGCGTTAAATGTAATTTCATCTTTTTAACCTTTTCGATTCTGAATTTACTTGCTACATACGCACCGCCAGAACGGAATACTTTTTTGACGTTATTTTTTTACACATAAATTGATTTCCTTCCTTAATTACTTGATGAAACTTCAAAATTTATGAAAAAGTATATTCATTAGTTATTCAGAAATACAAATCATAAACTTTCAACACATGTTTTCACTTGTTGTTTTATATAAAAACAAGTAAATCGCAATAATATTACTTAAAAAAAATAATTATACGCACATTCCATAACTAGATTTTATATCCATTAGGTTTTAAACATTTTTTTTACTCACTTAAATACTCGTCACTAAAGAGAAAAATATTTTAGTTATTTTACAAAAATACAAAAAACGTAAACAGTTAAGTATATCTATCTGAATAGAGTATACTTGCCTGGATTTTGTTTATAAACATTGGTACACACGCGCGGGACAAGAGGTCGATCTGTTCTGATGAAATATTTGAGAAAGAATATTTTCAAAATATGTATAATATGAGATTTTATTAGTGTACCTATAATGTAAGCAACAAAAAAGTTTGAAAAATTTGAACACCGATGTCAGGGAAAGCTTTAAACTTCGATGACATGTATAGATGCCAGCCGCACTGTATGCAAGTTACGTCATGACATCTATGCATGCCAGCCGCAGCCAAAGGGTTAATATATAGCATAAATGAAGACTAAAGGGGAAAACCAAGAAATGTCAGCAAAATTAATCTACTTATTCTATCTAGAGGCATCTGTGTGTATCTAAAGCTCTGCAAAATGTGTAATGTAATTGTACTATCATGTCCGTTAATAAATAAAATAAAAATAATAAAAACAGTAGCTATCACAGTTTATGGCGGTATTTCCAGTTATTTGTGACAGGCAATAACCCCCTAAATGTTTATTTTCTAAGTTATTTAATGAATTATTAAATAACAACTACCCGATGACATGAACCAGGGTCATATTGATTGTCGATAGGACACAACGCAGGCGGGATTCCAACTTGCGATTGTCCCGATAATGCAAGTTCAAGGGCCGAAGCCTTATCCCCTTGCGACAGTCATGATATGTCGCTTATTCAGTTTTACCTTTAAGGTATCGACATGTCCCATATTGTAAGTGCAGACATAACCTCACTTTCTTGTAATGTTATTACATAACCTCAATGTTTGACGGGCTGTTCTCTCTGTCTTGTTTCATGACTAACCACCTAACAGATTGGAATAGTAGCTGCCGACGTGTAGGTATATCATATTTATTATTATCATTATTATTATTATTATTATCATCTTCCTTACTAATAACCTTATTTACTTTATTTGTTTACTTTAATTACATTTATGTAATTCCTCAAGTTTTGGTGTTTATTTCAAAAACTGAAAATAAGGTTTACTCAGCCTTCTCAGTAATGAGTACCAGCCCTTTCGGGAGCTGGGAAACCCCCACTTCAACTGAAGTGGTTGGCGTAAGGCTGGCCCCCTTACCTGTATGTTTTGCTTCATTCGAAAACCAGAGGACCAGTGTTTTACTCCACCGTGCTAAGCATGATTTCAATCTTGAAATGAGAACCCACTTCCTTGGTAGCTGGAAAACTCCCACATCAAGTGAAGTCACTGGCGTAAGGCTGGCAATCTTACCTACAAAACTAAATAAGTTCCAAATACCGCATGTGAACCCTTCGGGGACAACACTGAGAAGTTGCACTTCATGTGTAGCTTCGTTACAATTTTTAAGCTGAATTTTTCATTCTCTATTTCTAACCTATGGAGTTTTTCCTTCCGTCAGATGTGACTTAAATACTAGAGTTGCTTTCTGGGATGTGTTGCCGTAGTCTATCGGAGCCAAAGCTTCCAGAAGTTTCGCCCATATCTGCGATCAGCTTCTTCAGCATAAAGATGGTGTTGATGAAACACAACAGATCCTGGAAAGCAACTCCTGAGCCAATCGCCAGCCGCGTTATGTTTGTGTGTATGTCTGCAGGTGCAGCAGACCAAGGTGACTTCTGTGATGAGTGAGCCGCAGCGCGCCCTGCTGTCCACCATCTCTTCCGGCCAGGAGGTCATCAGGATCACCGAGAGGGAGCTCATCCGGGTAAATATTCCTCTCTGATCCGTAATCTGGCATGAGCAGACTTGTCCTCAGCGCTGTTAGCAGACTAATCTGACTATTGTAACGAGTGGGTGTTGCTTTATACTATAAAAGAGATTTTTCAGAGCCTATAAAGTTTAATGCCCGCTTTCCACTGCGAGCGGGAAATAGCTGAGCGGGAGCGGGAAATAGCTGAGCGGAGCGTAGTGAAATAGTTTTGGCCTTCCATTGCGAAAGAGTTTTAAAAAATAATGGTATTTGCCTTCCACAGCTAACGAGCTCGGCGGAGTGAGCTAGGCGAGAAATGAGATGAGTCAGATGAAAGAGTTGTTTGCCTTCCATCTACAGCTGGCTTAGCGGAGCCAACTAGTGTGTGACAGCTCGTTGCAGCCTACGCCCAGATCAAACGTTTTAATTATTAGTAAAAAAAGTTTGTTTTTTTGTTTCGAAAAATAAAAAGTAATATATTATTTTGCTTTAATACATAAAAAGTAGATGTTTGAAATAAAACATACATTTTAATATGTATGATGTGCAGTGTGTGACAGCTCGTTGCAGCCTACGCCCAGATCAAACGTTTCAATTATTAATAAAAGATTTTTTTTTTGTTTCGAAACATAAAAAGTAATGTATTATTTTGCTTTAAACATAAAATGTAGATGTTTGAAATAAAACATACATTTTAATATTTTCAAATTAATAAAATAATGTATGATGTGTTTTTGTAAATCATGTATGATGTGTTTTATCGCTGTCACGCAACTACGCGGGTTGGCGCGGGGGGCACGGGGGAGCGAAGTCAGTTGAAAACTAGCGGCCGAGACCATGACACAGCGGAGTCATTTTTACTCGCTCAGCCTGCTCCGCTCACTCCGCTGTCGGTGGAAGCACTTCTATGAAATTTACTGTTGCTAGTCGAGCGGAGTCCGTACGGAGTCCGCTGGAAACTCGCTCAACTCTGCGACCACTTTCGTAACTCTTTGTACTCGCTCAGTCCGCTCCGCTGACTCGCTGTCGGTGGAAGCACTTCTATGAAATTTACTGTTGCTAGTCGAGCGGAGTCCGTACGGAGTCAGCTCCGCTCGCAGTGGAAAGCGGGCATATAGGCTCTGAAAAATCTCTGAGAAGTAGGTGACACAAGGCTGTCAATATTTCTGAAAAAATAATGAAGCATTGAAAAGTTTTTTACATTCTCCTTCACCAAGTATTCAAGCCACGCCCTCCTTGTCACGAGAGCAATGAATCTAATCTAATCTAAGTTGCAAAGATATGTAACATTGGGGATTCACATTACATGGATTCTCGCAAGCAGACATGTACAAGTTCGCGCTTGCGAATGCCGCATGTGAACCTACAATATAAAAACCAAATCTCAAATGGACGTACACCCTGCAACTCTTGCCGACCTTCCCTGAAATAGGGGTGACACTGGCAAAGTGAACCATTTTCTACAGCATGTGTGGTCAGCCGCATACCAACCTATGAGTCAAGGAATATATACAGCAAATAACATTTGAGACATAAACAAATGGAACATTAAAATCAAATACAAAATACAAAAATTCTAATTTAAAATTTATAAAAAAAATTGGAAAACTTGAGAAACCCTAGTCCTAGCCTCCAGCATTACAGATCAACCACCATTTCTTTCTGTCCTTACATGGACAACAATAATTCAAATTTAACCAGAAGGCAGTAGAGCTCCAAAGAAGTTACTCACAGTATAGTCTCTGGTCTCTTCCAAAAGCAATAAACCAAAATCAAGACGCGGAAGAGCAATTTAAACCATCTGAATTCAGCTGTGAAAACCTAAAAACACTTTTTGGTTATTCACTCCAGGTTTATGTCCATGTGAGGTTTTCTTTATTTGTATGCACACATGCAGAATGTGTAGGCGCGAACCTACATGTGCCTGTCTGTAGGCATGCATTTCATATGAGCCTTAAATGCTTACATATCCTTGCAGCTTAGATTATAGATTATAGATATAGACTCCGAAATTCTATCTCTTTCAATCCTCTTCAGCCGTACTTTTCTCATCTCCAATCATGCATTAAGATGAATATCCGTGTTTGCACTTTGTAATGGTTTTCAGTACGCATATTATTAATTTGCTTTTCGCAGGCTCCCCTGCCAGAGTTGGGCTCCGACCCTGCCTCCATCAAGTGGAAGGAGGTGACCCTGGACACCAACAAGCAGAACGTCTCCTCGCAGATCGCCGCCATGAACGCGGCCACCGCCCAAGTGGTCACCCTCACCTCAGGTCTCATCCTCAATCTATTAGATGATATTTCAATGCATAGTTAAGATGTCAAGAAGTAAATGAATTCAGTAATCCGTTAGAGATAGGAATCAGTGTTCATCTATAACAATTAGAAAGTTGTTTGGTCGGAAGCTGGACGGGGATGGGAATCAGGAATACTGGAGAGGACTATGTCTTTTCAACACGCCATATATTCGATAAAAGTTACACACGCCGTTACTTGTGTCTGTATGTAATGCACACTCCTGCAGTAAGCCTACCTCCATCTGGAGGTAATAACAAAACCATAGACTGTAAAATGTTGAGGTTGACATCTTCAAATTCCCTAAAATAAATCATTTAGGTATTCTTTTTACCTACCTTATTTAAATATTTGATCCAACGTAATTTTTTACTCTAAAAACTCCAATCAGACGTCAAATTTTCTAATCTTAAAAAACTTGCGTCCTGGTGGAGAAGCTCAAGCTGCGAAGAAAGAATGGGATGAGAAGTAATGTCGCACAGTTTTTCCGGTGGGCTGCGGTAGACAGGAGGAATTTAAGGTACTATGTTCTATTAGGGCTGTAGTACCATTGGAGAGATAGAGAAATGGAATGAATTGTGTGTTGATTATTGTTGCAGGTCCAACAGATGAAGTGGACCACACGGCTGTGGGAGCTGCCATCACCACCATCGCCAGCAACTTACCACAAGTCACCAAAGGTCAGTAAATCATCAGCAAATCCTCCTAATGTCATCATGCCTTGTCTCCATAATATTGTTATGATTTTACCGGGTTCAATTTACTAAAAATTGCTGATCTTTATTTTGCACAATTTATTTTACGTACACTTCATATACAGAGTCAACATTACACCTATTCAATGCTATGGTCGCTTGACTTCTCTAACACCGCTACAGACAGCTTTGGTCCTTTTTATAGATAGAATAAGGATTATTCTCGAATAAACGGCACACAAAACAATTTTGTCATTGTGACGTACTTTCCTGTGATGTTTTGTCATAGTAATGTACTGCCATTTTGTCGTTCTGTCATGCGTCATTTTGTTTACGGCCAGTCCATAGTCCAGTGGTAACACTTCGGACTCGTAAATGGAAGGTTGTGGGTTCGAATCCCGTCGGAGCACAAAAATATACCATTTATATTTTCAAATTTGCTAAATTTGAAAAATTCATAAACCTTTACCAAAGACCGGTCATCAAAAGGTCCATCCAGCCTTACCGCAACTGGGTCTTGCTTGAGAATTGGCGCTTTCTACAGCGACGACCAAGCTTGCAGAGGGCTCTTGAGGTGTAATACACACAAAAACAGCTCACCAAATAAATCGGCCTAATTTAATTTAGTTGAATTTTTGTCACTGTGCCGTTCTCTCCTGTCACCTATTAGATGATATTCTCGACATCCGATAGACCATCAAAGTTCTCTGAAAGAGATTACAACAGCTGACCTCCACAAGCCTTTGATGGTGACTATTCTAAAGACTTCAAACAGTCTGTTAAGATTGGATTCATATTTGTTCACCTGTAATTACTATGTCAGCAAGCCCTGCATCAAATATGTTATGGTTTCAGGTGTCCAGATGATTGCCGCCTTGATGGATGACAATGACAACGGTGACCGTCTCCTGGATGCCACCCGGAGACTCTGCAATGCCTTCAGTGACCTGCTCAAGGCCGCAGAGCCAGAGACCAAAGAGGTAAGCCACCAGACAACCATTCGAACCCTCATTTTGGAGTTCCTGAAAAGCCTTTTCAATTCCTGGCATTCTAGATTCAAGATCTTATATCGCAACGCAACACAACTAAACTACACATATAATGTAACTTCTTGCCTGAATTTTCTACTACTGCGTTTACAACTACTTGAGTTGAAGTGGGGTTGTCCTGGGGGTGTAGGAGTGGCTGGTACTCATTTCATGTGAAGTCTAAGTAAACCTTGCTGGTATTTGAAATAAAAAATTCTGACACCCTCAGTGAGATTCAAACCCGAGCTCTTGGCGTTGAATGCAAGCACTCTACCAACTGAGCTATGGACTTGACCATCACTTGTTTAAAATCACTGCAAACTAAACTGATTTCCACAATTAAAATCACAAAAAAATATCTCATATTATGCAATACATTTCAATCGCAGCCGATGTTATTTATTTTATTTTAAAGACATTGTTGTTGCAGCCGCGTCAGAACTTGCTGAATGCCGCATCGCGCGTCGGCGAAGCCTCCACACAAGTCCTGCACACCATCGGGGAGAACAACGAGGAGAGCCGCGAGATACAGGTACTGTTGCAATCCTTCACCAGCCTGCTGAACCCCGACAACGCCGTCCATCACTACCAGAACATGCCCTTCCAAGAAGCCAAGTACGACTGCAGCTGCACCTCCATATTTGACAGCTGCGACGCCGGTAAAGTAGATTTTGGCTATATCCACGGTACGACAGATTATCCAGCGTTTGACGACAAGAAATGCATCAACGGATGCAATTGCGACGTAGGTTTTTGCGTTGTTAAAGGCTACGAAGATATTTTGAGGTTAAACAACAGTCCTGTTATTGGGTATTCGGTCGTGAAAGGGTACGAAGATGTTTTGAGAATTAAAAATAAACCCGTTGAAGGTTATTTGAAGGACGAGTTTGGCGATGATTTTGACGGGTATTACACCATGGATAACATCGATGATAAATTTGTTTATAAAGTTAATTTCGGGGACTTCGATCCGGACAATTCTAAAAGCTACGATGATGATGATCTGTACGAAGACGTTGATATTACAAATTGGAATGATTTCGATGAGAAGTTCTTAAAAAAACGGAGTTTGGAGGTTATATTGGAAGAAGGGGAAAGCGAGTATTATAGGAATCTTAATTTAGAGAATGAAATTGAAGAAATAACAGAAGAAGAAAAGAATTTCAAAGAGGCGATAGTGAAAGAGATAAAAGATGGCACGGTTAGGTTTGTTAGAATGAGACGGCCGAGTAAGAATTCCGTTAGCAATGTGGACGACGTCATCGGATCGTGCGTAGAATATTTAAACAACAAGAAACTCCCAGAAAAACAAACCATAAACAAGAACGATAAGAAATCAATATTCAGAACCATAAAGAGCAAAGTTAAAAAGTTTGTCGTCAAAAAACCCAACGAGTCCGGGACAAAAATTGAATGCAAGTGCATCAAAAAAGACGTGCACAAGATGGACGGGGATTTTGAGGTTATCGGCGCGTTGGATTTGAAGGTCATCAACAAGGATCTGACAGATAAGCTGATCAGGGTCGCATCCGTTCCGTTAGGCAGTCAGAAAGGCACAAGTAAGAAAGCCGCCTTCGATAGGTTCCTAAAGCAGAGCGAGTCATTCTACTCGAATCTGCGTCGGAAGAGGGACGCGGAATTCAAAAACAAAACTGAAGTCAGGATATTTTATAATCCGACGTTTGAGGCGATGAATTCTCCGGCAGAAGTTAAGACTTCATTGACCACAGAGACTTTCAACTGCTTGGGAACTTGCTTGAGGAGGTACAGGAACGAAAATGCGGACGGTTGGTCAGTCTGTAAGGACTTTGTGAAAGAGAATCGTGAAGTTGTCTTGTGCGTGTCGGCTTTGGTTGTCAGCTTGATGATTGGATATTTTGCCACATTTGTCGAGGGTGAATTCTTGGCTTCAATCTTGAGTTTCTTGATTTAAATTCATGTGCAACTATTGATGTCAGAATAGCTCTGTAGGTTTCTATCATTCAGTTATAATAAAATGGAGTCAAAAGTAACCTACCTTCGATATTTAGAAAGAGAGCAATGATTCAACAAATCTTCGTTAGTTAGAAAGAAAACAATTATACGCCGAGCTTCGCCACATTATTAACAGACAAAAAGTATACAGACGTGGGAATTTTTTCCGTTTTGCTGGCATTGCAAAAATACTTTTATTGCGCGGAACATCTTATGGAATACAATACAGTTTGTGAAATCCATTTTTAAAATAATGTGCGATTCATTCAATGGAAAAATTGAGTAGGAGCTTAAGGCCTACACGGCCAGCTGATGATGCCGCTTAGTTGCTATCCGGGATCTGTTGCCGTGGTCTGTGGGAGCTGGAGCTTCCGGATGTTTCACCCATGTCTGCGATGGGCTTTTCCGCAGACATGGACAAAACGTCCAGAAGCTCCAGCCCCCACAGACCACGGCAACAGATCCCCGAAAGCAACTCTTCAGCATCTTAAGTGAACATTGTTAAAAACGCTAATCTCTAATTTGCCAAAATATATTAATTTTATTTGCAGCTTTATTTTTGCCTTAAAGTTTAATTTTACGTGGAACATTTACTAAGTCAATATATTTAATTTCTGTTGATACAAGTTAATACTCATGTGATATATCGTTTACCTCTCGCCTCATCTAGTCTAACATAAACAGTCATTTTATATTTATTTTAATTACTTTATTATTATTATTATATGTATCGACGGTTAAAAGGCAGTATGGCATAAGCGACATTTTGGGCAAAAATAAGAAAAATTATGAATGCTATCCTACTTGAAATTTTCCGCTCTTTCTAATGCGCTAACTCCCATAGCTCTACGATGATTTTTGTGTTGTTGTTTATGCCCAAGCAAAGAACAGCGTTTTCGAAGTATGGTTTTGATGTAACCGACAAGATTTGGTCCTAAAGGCGTTTGTGACAAAAAAATTGTAAAACCACATTAATAGGAATGCCAATAAATGTCTTTATTTTTTTAATTTTAAAGCTGTTTTGATTTTAACGATATGATAAAAAATATAAAGCTATGCCATTTTTCTGCAATCTCAAACTTTAAACTGCTCTCCTGAACAATTTAGTTTATGTCGCTTATGCCCTATTGCCTTTAACCGTCTATATGAGTTCCTTGGCTAATAAGTTGTTATGAGGCTGACCCCTCCTCTATGAAATGTTTCAGCGGAAACTTTGCAGAACTTTTAAAATTTTAAACAAACAATGTCAAAACCAATGAAGAATATATTTTAGAATATGAAAAATTAGAGGCGTATCTATAATTTTTTTTTTTTTTAAGAAATCCTGTGCGGGAGACTCCCTAGATTGTAGAGACTCTAGGGGTCTATGACACTTGTTGTAGTGCCGCAGAGGTGTACGAGCTTGGTCGTCGCTACAAAGCGCCAATACTCAAGCAAGATTAATTAACAAATTTAAGTTCCAAAGATATATTGACACTTGAGGCTCATATTTTATGCATGCCCACAAGAAGGCACATGTGAGTTCACACCTACACATGATGCGTGTGCACTTCAAAAATAAACCAAACCTCACATGAACTTAAACCTGGCAACTCCTGCTGGATTTCTCTAAAACCGGGTGGCATCGGCAAAAGTGAACCAAGCTTTTACAGCATGGAGGGTCAGCCTCATACCAACCTATTAGTCAAGGAATCGTATAACAAGAAGAAATTTTAAATTAGAGCAAAAGCAATTAGAAAGAATGGAAATGAAAAGATTGTGAGAGAGCAAATAATTTTGGAAGGAATGTGATGAGAGCGATTTGGAAAGAATGAACAGTGAACAAATGAGAAAGAGTAGAGTGATGATATAGAGGGAATGTAAAAAGCAGGAGATGAAGGGAAAGACTGAGAAAAGAATGGTTTGAACAAAGTTGTGAAGTCCTTGTTGATCTAGAGCAGAGGTTCCCAAACTTTTCCAAGTCATGGGACCCTTTGAAATTTTGAGTTTTCTCACGGCACCCTAGTCATCTAATATCTATCTGTGGTAGGTATATTTCATATTTGTACGACTGAAGAAGACTGCTGAAAATTCACGTGGTTTGTCGATCATGTTGGGATGTGTTTTTTTAAGGTGCCGCTTCAACTTACTCGGGTTCATGCTCTCGGATGACAGAACTTTTGAACAGAGCACACACTGCGGTCTCTCTTCATCGTTGACTTCTATCGAAGTGAAGCCGAAATCCAAGTAGCTGTCTTCGTATTTGCGGCATTATATTCCATTCCATAAATTCATGTAAAATTTTGATTTTCAGTAGAGACATTAGGGATTCCTCACGGCACCCCTGATCTCTCTCCGTGGCACCCCAGGGTGCCGCGGCACCCACTTTGGGAACCCCTGATCTAGAGAGTTATGATGAAAGCAACCCTAAAACAGGGATAGAATTTTCAATAATGAACCAAATTTTACAGGATGAGTGATCAATCTTGTACCAATCTATATTATCTAGGTTTTTAGCAGTTACTTCGTGAAAGTTCTTTTAATAGATTAAAATAAAATATTCTTTGTTAAAATTCACATGAGTTTTTATTTTTTAAAACACTACCGGTTTCGGGAGAAGCAATACCTCCCATCTTCAGGTGTTTATATTTATAGTTTATAGTTTATATTTACACCTGAAGATGGGAGGTATTGCTTCTCCCGAAACCGGTAGTGTTTTAAAAAAAATAAAAACTCATGTGAATTTTAACAAAGAATATTTTATCGTACCAATCTATGTAATAAATATTGCGATAACAGTTCTAGGATTTTATTTGTTTACATATCGATGATCTTAAAGGTTAAACTGAACAAGTGACATATTAAGCTAAAAAGGGTTTCTCAGATAAATGCACCCTTTATTCTATTTCCTACGAAAGAAAACACTGAAGTAAGTGTGAATATCCTGTAGTTTAGAAGCTTTTCATGAGCACTTCCTTATAATTAGTTCACTTACTATAAGAAGTTACACACAATAAAATATTTTATCCACGATTTCTCAAATCAGTGAATCGGCACTTATTCAGTTTTACCTTTAAGGTGGCGATATTATCTTGATACAACCAAACCATTATATATCTTTTTAAATTAGTTTTATGTTTTTTATTTTAATTTAATGTATCATATTATGTACCTGCTTTGATTTAATTTGATTTAATTTATTGTAATATATTTTAAAACATTATTTATTTAACTTTTATGTCAAAATAATCATTGAACAATTATTATTTGCAAGGGGGTGTTTTAAAAAAGAAAGCTATTTTTCTGTATTAATTATTAATTTGCTAAATTAATATTTTTTTAAATGGTCACAAAGCCAAATTTGTTTTTTTACCAGTACCAAAGTTTTTATAAAAGTAATCAATTTTTTTATTAAATTTAAACATTAAATTTTACATTTCATTATTCCTAAATTATTATCAAAATTTATTGTTGTTTAGTGTGTGTGTAGTTTTTTTTGTATACTTAGTTTTTTTAATCATTGATTTATAACAATTATTTTTGTGAATAAATTCTGTTGACCAGTTTTTCAAAAAAAAATCTGTGTGTTTATTTATTCAACTAACGTTGTTTAAATATTCAAAAATGGAACACTTGAAAAAAAAAATTAAACCATAGCTACTAAAACACCCCCTTGGTAGGCTTTCTCATTGTACATTTTTATCATACAGGTTTCATGAATTCATTTGAAAATATCATAGTCTAAAGCAGCGTTTTTCAACCTGTGGGTCGCTACCCCCTGGGGGGTCGCGGAGCCTCTGTAGGGGGGTCGCGAGAGGTCGAGAAAACTTCAGTTTTTTTATACAACATATAATTTGTGAGACTTAAATAAAAAGTCAATAAGAGATAAAATTATTATATTAAATTAAATATATTTAAAAAAGGGTTGGGGGGTCGCGAAATATTTTTTGATAAAAGGGGGGTTGTGTCATGAAAAAGGTTGAAAAACACTGGTCTAAAGGAAGCACTGCTTTTGTTCCCATTATGGAAAAAAACTCATAATAAAAAAACTAAGTTCAAAAGTCAGAGTAGGAATGTGAAAATTTCAAATTGAATGTATGCTTCGATGCCAAATAATAAAATATTTTTGAATTTTATCATTTTTGGATGAATTCAAACAAAGCATTGTTTATTATCACTATAAAATTTTTAAAAAGTTTAAAATCTTTAAACAAATTACTAACGTTTTCAACCTAGAAGGTCATCATCAGGTATTTTGTTTGAATTCATCCAAAAATTATAAAATTAAACAATATGAATTTTCACAGTGTTAATACACAAACAGCACAAAATATAATCAAATATTTGGTCAAAATAAAAAATTACAGAAGAAATCTATGTAGGTACGCTCTTCTTAATCATGTAGCTGTATGAAATATACTTGTTGGCCAATACTTAGCAAAGATGTGTACAAAATTTCATAAGAATCCGTCAAGTCGTTTTGGAGGAGTGTGACCACAAACACTGTGACACGAGAATTATATCGACGGTTAAAAGGTGATAGGGCATAAGCGATAAAAACTAAATTGTTCAGGAGTGCAGTTTAAAGTTTGAGATTGCAGAAAAATAGCATAACTTTTTTTATTTTTTATCATATCCTTGATATCAAAACAGCTCTAAAATAAAAAATAATAAAGGCATTTATTGACATTCCTATTCTATATTATTTATTTATTTATTATAAAAATTTTATTTATTATATATATTATATATAAATATTATATTTATTAATAAATAAATATTAATGTGGTTTTACAATTTTTTTTATGTCACAAGCGCCTCGAGGACAAAAAATGCCAAAATTTTGTCGGTTACACCAAAACCATACATCGAAAATGCAGTTGTTTGCTTGGGCATAAACAACAAAAAAATCATAAAACTATGGGATTTAGCGCATTAGAAAGAGCGGTAAATTTTAAGTAGGATAGCATTCATAACTCATAATTGACCAAAACGTCGCTTATGCCCTACTTGCTTTTAACTGTCGATTGTGTGACCAGACGAGATGTCATCAGAATGAGTAAAATACTGTTGTGTCGAGATTTGAATCTTGAACTCCGGAAGGGCATAGTGAGATGCAATGTCTTCTCAATTGCTCTATATGGTGTGGAGAGATGGACGCTGGCTACCTTGATAGATAGCTGTGTATATAATTAGGTATAGTTAAAATTGAAAACTGGAATCATATTGGCAACCAAATTATGATATTTTATTTTTAAAAAGTATATGGAAGAGGGCAGAGGTTGGATCTATAATCTAATCTAATCTAATCTAATCTAAGCTGCAAAGATATATATCATTTGAGATTGATATTAAATGCATTCCCACAAGCAGATATGTATAATTTCGCGCTAACACATGATGCCGCATGTGGACCTACAATATAAAAAAACCCAATCTCAAATGAACATAAGCCCTGCAACTCTTGCCGACCTTCCCTGAAACAGGGGTGACATTGGCAAAGTGAACCATTTTTTACAGTATGGGTGGTCAGCCTCATACCAACCTATAAGTCAAGGAATACGAGTAATAAATAACATTTAAGTATAAAAAAAAAACAACAACAAAATTTTAAAAATAAATCTATACAAAAAAAAGTCAAAAATTTCTTATGCGAAAAATATAGCAAACTAATAAACCAACATTACAAATCAGCATTGCAGATTAGCCGCCATCATCCTACTATATGAAAAGAGGTGAGAAATACTATACTTAAGTTAATTAATAGGAGATTTAAGTTTACACGCCTGCTGGTGATGCTGGAGACTATGACAACAGATCATGGAAAGCAACTCACCATATAAATTCACATTACACACCATAAAGATATCGAAATAGGGCTCAAATTTTAATTTCTCTCTCGCAGGGCAAACATAACACCTATTTGGGACTGAGTTCCTCAGCAAAAAATAACAAAATATATTATGTTTGCCCTTTCTCTAGTAACCCGGCTGTGTGACTTCACAATTTTGGCTATGTGAATTCATGTGTGAACCAAATTGTTTCAGTGATGATAGACTTCGCGCAAAATTTTAAATTATAATGCATTTTTTCTCGGTGGAAAATGGGCATTATGTTTGTAACTGTAACTCTGTCGCCATTCCGCTAGGGGTGGCCAGAGCCTCTGCAGAGCTGCCTCCATTTTTTCCTATCCTTACATACCTCTTTCAATTCATTGATATCCATCACCTTTTTCATGCATTTTCTTCTTTTACGCTCACTTTGTATATCCCATTCTTTCACAATCTCCTCAATCTGATCACTCCATACTTTTCTCGGTCGTCCCTTCCCTCTTTTTCCTATCACACTTTCTTTGTATACATACTTTGTCAGTCTATCATCATTCATTCTTTCCACATGCCCAAACCATCTCATCACATTATTTTGTACGTTGTTGATCCCATTTATTCATTTGTAAGAATGTTTTGTTGATACAAAGGACAGCAACCGTGAAATAAAATAAATTTGAATAAGAAATTAGAGTATTCTTATAGATACAATTACAGACGACAAAGATGCAGATTTCAAGAGGGCCTTAAAGACACATCCTTTTCCACAATCAGCAATGCGTTTGCGACTACCGATGGTCATGAAAAGGTGCAGGAAAATACCCAATAATAATTATAATATAAAAGGACTTCACTGGAGTGTATCAAGTTGACCTAAACTTGTTAGAATCCCATCTTGTATACATTTTAAGCGAGTCTTCTAAATATGTATGTTGTTTCTTTGTTCACCAGGATATGCTGCTGGCGCTGGCCAAAGCTGTGGCCAACACCACGGCCGCGCTGGTCCTCAAGGCCAAGAACATCGCGGCCACCTGCAAGGATGACCAACAGGCGCAGAACCGGGTCATCGGGGCGGCCACCCAGTGTGCCCTCGCTACCAGTCAGCTCGTGGCATGTGCCAAGGTAAGACAACAACTAATGCCACAATAAAAACCAATCTCAAATGAACATAAGCTCTGCAACTTTTGCTGACCTTCCACTGACCACAAAGTGAACCATTTTTACAGTATGGGTGGTCAATTTATAAGTCAAGGAATATTCATATTGACACAGAAGAAAAGTTGAAAGACCCAGACTGAGGTGAGAGGACAGTGAGAGGGAATGCAGCGCAGATATAACTCCATTGGAAGATAAATAAGAAACATATTGATAACATTGTTTTTTATCCTATCAGGTGGTTGCTGGAACCCTCCATAATCCAGCGTGCCGCGAGCAGTTGGCCGGAGCCGCCCGCCAAGTGGGAGCGGCCGTACGGCGCTTGGTGGCCGAGTGTGAGAAGGCCGCGCCCGACGCCGCCGGCTTGCCTGACCTCACGCAAGCCGCGGCTGATGTGGCCAGGGCACTGGACGACCTGCTCAACCACGTCAACACAGGTAACACACCTGACAATTAAGTTTTGTAGGTTTGAAAAAACATAACGGGAAATCATTTCTGATACCCTCAATGAGGGTCAAATCCTAGTCCAATGCATGGAATGCAAGCATTCTACCAATTGAGCTATCAACTGTAGCTTTTTTTGCTTCATTGATGACACCTTTCAATTTCGTCAGTAAGTTTCATTCTGTAGGAGTTTTAGGCTTACACAGCCGGCTGATGATGCTGGAGAAATGTTTTCTGGGGTCTGTTGCCGTGGTCTGTAGTAGCTAGAGCTTCCGGACGCTTCGCTCATGTCTACGATGAGCTTCTTCAGCGTGAAAGTGAAATGATGAATATGATCTTGATGAAACTGTGAAAGCTCCAGCTCCCACAGTCCACGGCAACAGATCCTGGAAGACATCTCTCCAGTGTCTAGTTTCACATTTCTAGTTTTATGAATGACATCTTTAATTCATAGAGAACGCCATCCAACTCATTATTTCGTAATTTTTAAGAGTGTGTGTTGTTTGTATAGATCGGCGTCACGCCCGCGAGACGGTGCACGAGACGTCCGTGGAGAGCATCATGACGGCCGCGGACCGGCTGGTCTCCTCCAGCGGGGAGCCTGGGGAGATGGTGAGGCAGGCCAGGCTGCTGGGGCAGGCCACGGCGCAGCTCATACAGAACATCAAGGTCAGACGCCATGACACCTCACAAATATGCCGTAGCCCTGACATCATTTTAACCAGTCAGAATATAGTAGTTAATGTATTAAACTTGATATTGGAAGGTAGCGGATTCTTTCATTTAAATTGTTTAGTGTGGAAAGGGAAAACCAAGGAATGAGTAGATTGACCAAATTAAGTGACTATAACTGTAACTGTAACTCTGTGGCCAGAACCTCTGCAGATTTGCCTCCATTTTTTCCTATCCTTGCATACCTCTTCTAATCTAAGTTGCAAAGATATGTTACATTGGAGATTCACATTACATGTCTAATCTAATCTAATCTAATCTAAGCTGCAAAGATATATATCATTTAAGTTTTATATTAAATGCATTCCCACAAGCAGATATGTATAATTTCGCGCTAACACATGCCGCATGTGGACCTACAATATAAAAACCCAATCTCAAATGAACATAAGCCTTGCAACTCTTGCCGTCCTTCCCTGAAACAGAGGTGACATTGGCAAAGTGAACCAATTTTTACATTATGGGTGGTCAGCCGCATAACAACCTATAAGTCAAGAAACATACATGACAAATTATATTTTTTAAAAACAATAATGCCCGTATTCTTCAAGCATGTCTTAAGTGGCCGATCAACTAAGGAAGCAGAATAGCTTAAGTTTTCATAGGTATTCTCCAATTGGTTAGAGCCAGGATTAGCTAAATATCGGGATGACAGCATAGAAAAACACAAACAACAATTCGCGTTAGTTTGAAAAAATTCCGCTGGTGGCGCTAATGTACCAGGAAGTAATTATGAAAAACCAGCCATTTACTTTTTTAAATTTACGCATTCAAAACATACATTTAACATTATGAATATAATTTATAATTAATAAAATATTTTATTATAATATTTTCTTTTCATTTTAAGGATGTAATCTAAATACAACCATTTAAACACATCGTTGTCTGACCTTACGTGTACACCATGTTTGTTTACAATCACTCCGGTGTTTATTGACAGTGCGCCTGAGTTCGCCTCGCGTGGTTTTTAGACATTACACTCTGTGACTACGACCAATTACGACCATGACGGCAAGAAGATTACCGAACTTCTCATCTCAAACGTTTAAAAAAGTCGATTTCATTTAAAATTTCGCAAAAATCTTCTCTTCGCGGGCACCTCTCAATGGATTCGATTTCATCAATCATTTCAATAGTTGACAACACATCAAGCTGTCGTAACTGATTCATATTCATGCTCAATGTATTCATGTCAATAAACTTCCAAGGTAAACAAAATAAATGATAAAATTAACAACTCAAACACGCTAAACGAAACACCTGATTGTCAAATTTTGACAGCTGGACCACATTTGAGCGAGGATTAAGTTTTATCGGTAATGCCGTTTGAAGAATACCGCTCAGCTTAAGTTAGGTTAATCCTTGGTTAAACAGCTTGGAGAATACGGGCATAAATCACAATATATACATGGACATAAAAACTAAATCATAAAACCAATTTTACTTTAACAAACCTCAGCCGCCAACATCACAGATCAACCGCCATTTCTTTCTATCCTTACATACTTCTTTCATTTCCTCCAGAGTCATAACCTTCTTCATACAAGCTCTTCTTTTATTATGACTCTGGATATTCCATTCATTCGCAATTTCGGATATTTGGTCCATCCATACCTTTCTCGGTCTTCCTCTACCACGACATCCATCTATTCTACCAACATATACTTTCTTCGTCAGTCTTTCCTCATTCATTCTCTCCATATGCCCAAACCATCTTAACAAACTTCTTTTAATCTTCACTTTCACACTTTCTCTTGCACCACATTCTTCTCTTACAAAATCATTCCTCACCCTGTCACTCCGTTTTTTCCCAATCATACTTCTTAGAAAGTCCATTTCAACAGTATGGACTTTACTAATTTCACTTTCATTCGCCGTCCAGGCCTCGCTTCCATACATCAAGGTGGGTAAAAGTATGCCACTGCGTACCGCCAATCGAGCATTTTTTGATATGTTTTGATTTTTGGCGATACAAGTTGTGGCACCCAGTACACACCTGCCCTTCATTACTCTTCTTTCAAATTCACCGGTCATTCTTCAATTGTTAATATACATGCATTCTCACAATTGTTAAAAATGAAAAACTTTGTTATAATTCACTGTGTGAGCTTTATTTTTAAAACACTACTAGTTTCGGTGGGTCAATATCCACCATCGACGGGTGTCAACTTAAAACTGTTTTAAGTAAAAAAAAATGTTTTAAGTTGACACCCGTCGATGGTGGATATTGACCCACCGAAACTAGTAGTGTTTTAAAAATAAAGCTCACACAGTGAATTATAACAAAGTTTTTCATTTTTAACAACTGTAAAGATGAACTTTCACAAAGTTACTGCTGAAAACCTAAATATGCATTCTCACAACCAGACACGTACAAATTCGCGCTTGCACATGCCTCATGTAAACCTATAACATAAAAACTAAATCTCAAATGGACATAAACCCTATAACTCTTGCCGTCCTTCCCTGAAACAGGGGTGACATTTGCAAAGTGAACCATTTTTACAGCATGGGTGGTCAGCCGCATACCAACCTATAAGTCAAGGAACTTCAGTTCATTAATATATTTCTGTTACATTCACTTGGTATATTCCATTCTTTCACAATTTCACCAACCTGATCCAACCATACTTTTCTCGGTCTTCCCTTTCCGTTTTTTCCTTTCACATTTCCTCTGTATACACACTTTGTAAGTCTTTCATCATCCATTCTTTCTACATGTCCAAACCATCCCATCACATTCTTTTACACCTTTACTTTCACATCGTCGTTCAACTTGCATTTGTCTTTTACTCATTCATTCTTAACTCTATCTCATATGGTGTTATTTACACACAGCAAATTCATGGCTCAACCGGCACCTAACATTATTTTTCCATACAAAATTTTTTCCACCATTTCCACCGTGCATAAGTGAAATTGAACAATATAATGATAACTGTTTACAAAGATTCACCAAGACTTGCGGCATCTATCTTTTAATCAATTATCTTTGGCAGTTGTGTAATCATTTCCTTTTGTTTTGTTCAACAGATGGAGGCCGACAAACAGCCAGATTCTGAGACCCAAAGGAGACTGCTGGCGGCTGCCAAACTGCTGGCTGACGCCACAGCCAAGATGGTGGAAGCTGCAAGGTGAGAACATGGCTCCAAGCATCTTTCGATACTTTACTTTGCGGTATGGTGCGCAAGCGCAACAAATTTCTTGGACATTGGGCCGCATCAGAGGCAAAGATCCAAGCCCTCCATCCACTTCACTACTCCTGGCGTGGCTTCATGGAGGTCTTTCAGCCCAGGAGAGTGTGTTCTGATGGGGCACTCCTCCACTTTGTGCCGGACAGTCTGGTTCTCTGCCCCAGAGTCACACCCTGGAGATGGAGCTAATTCCCATCTATGGAGCAAGGAATTGTGCTGACCTTATTTAAGGTCGTCCCCAGTCATTTCCGAAGATTGAACCCTGGGACCTCTTTCTGATGACCATCTTTTGATGCCTTTTATTAATGGAAGACCATCAAATTACATTTCTTTGAAGGCTGTTAACACAAAATTAATCATGAATATAAAAAGTATCCAGGAAGTGAAGATAGTCTCTAGAGGTTTTGATCACCCCATGAGAAATGGTGGCAAGAGACTTATTTAAAGAAAACAAAATTTATTTTCTCTGTAACCAATTCATTGAAGGCTCTGCATCTAGGAAGTACATGTGAAATTTGTGGCTCACTGCGTGATTTCCTTCCACCAGGCAATGCGCCAGCTCTCCCCACGACAGATCCAAGCAGGAAGCTCTGTGCCGCGCTGCCGAGGAGCTGCGCTATGTGACCACAGACTACGCAGCATCCACTCCCGAAGTCAGGAGACAGCTCTTCAATAGACTGGGCGTAAGTCAACTAGATGTCTCTCAACCCAACTGCCTTGAAACTGTCATGACTTGTTTGCTGTCTGTGAAATCTTTTATGATTCCAAATGACCTACTTTGAGAATCATTAA
Organism: Agapetus fuscipes; assembly: GCA_951799405.1. Lineage (NCBI taxonomy): Eukaryota > Metazoa > Arthropoda > Insecta > Trichoptera > Glossosomatidae > Agapetus > Agapetus fuscipes. The sequence goes on from OX637354.1 coordinate 4,223,022, forward strand.
AGCATTAAGACATGGATACAAGGATGATTTATTCGATGAGCGCTGCTGTTAGGCTGGATGAACCTTTGGTGACTGGTCTTTGGTAAAGGTATATAAAATTTTCAGCCCAGAAAAGAGCATATTTGAAAATATAAATATATTTTTGTGCTCCGCCGGGATTCAAACCCACAACAGACCAACTTTGCACTATTTTATGACTATAATACATTTTAACCTTTATTTCAGGCTGCAGCCAAGCAAGCTGCATCCGCCGGAACTCAGTTCATCGCTTCAGCACAAAATGCCGGTGCTCACAACACCAACCGACACTCACAGGTAAAACCCTCTTCATGATTCTTATCCATTCATACTTAAATGATGCTATCTACGGCTGATTGTCATATTTAATCAATGGATGCTGGTGTTACACAATTTTCTGGAGCACTTTCTTGAGGACAAAAGTGTGTGTGAGTTGACCAACGTACATATCTCCTGTAATGGAGCATTGACATGTCGAAGAATGGACTTTTAATTGGACAGATTTAAGTTACTATTGTTGAATTTGCAACAATCACAGATTTTCTGAATTGTGTCATTTTCTCAGGATGCATTGGTCCAAGAGTGTCGCAGCATGGCAGAACATATTCCTCGTCTCATTGAAGGTGTCAAGGGCACCATCAACGACCCCGATGACTCCAACACACAGCTGGATCTTATCACGGCATCCGAAGCCTTCCTGCAGGTAACATTTCATAGAAATAAGCATCTATGATATTGGTGTATGACAGGGTTCACAACTAGTCCCTTTATTGTTGTTCATTTTTATTTTTTAGTTGATGAGCAATAAGTAAATTTAATATCTATAAAATAGTTCTAGAACAGGGATCACATGTAAACACTTTACTATTTTTCACTTCATAATAATTATATAAACTAAGTACAATAAGTAAATATTCAGGTGTGAGACAATGACACATCATTTGTGGATAGTTGAAGTATAAAAATTATAAAATTGGTGTTCAACAAGGCTCAAAACAGGGACCTTTATTCTTCACAATATTCCTTGCTATTCAATTCTATCACTATTATTGGCATTTAAATTGCTGAAAATAGTACAATCAATTCAATGAATATGTGTCACAAATACTTGTTGCCTTTTTTAATTACTAATCATTCTGCTTGATCAATTTATTATGTTTTTTTTATTATGCCAGTTTTTCATTTAAAAAATGGTTTTCTTTTGCTAGCCCGGTGCTCACGCAGTCCAAGCAGCCCGTGCAGTACTGCCAACCGTCCAAGACCAGTCCACGGCTCTCCAATTGAACAACACCACCCAGCAACTCGCCACCAGCTGCTCGGAACTCAGGTAAGCTCAAACCCATTCATTCCTGAACGAGACCATCTTCTTGTTACAGCTTTGCAACTTTTATTAAAGACCTGTTAGGCGAACACATTTATCAAATCCTTACATTTGGCTGATGAAGTCTTCAACCTGTTAGGTTTATGAATATAAAAACTCCTGCTTTGCCACTTCCATCAAAGACTGACAACCATGATGGTTATTTTTGGTGAAGATTTGGTGCTTTAGTTAAATCATTATTGTTGGTGCGTCAGCTAAGATATCCTTCAGTGTCTTTATGTCCTTTATGCCTCTTTTCAATCTTTCCTTGGACTATAAGATGGAGTAGATGTTATTTTCTATTCCTTGTAACTTGTCCAAAGTACATCAGCTTTCTCTTTTTAATGATTGATGCTCATGTGTTCAAGAACTTCTATGTTAACGATCCGATCACGCCACGGGATCCAACTCTCTTGGACTCTCTCAACTTACAACCATCACAATTCCATCCGCCTTTCTGTAATGTTGGTTGACTATCTTATTTGGATGCAGGTCCGTTGTAAGCCGGGCTCGTTCATCTTGCACCGGTCTGGAGTTGGACGCAGCGGCTCAGATTATCAGATCTTTGCAGCGGGAACTGGAGGAGGTGGACCAGGCTGCCAGGGAAATGCGGCTGAGACCTCTGCCGGGAGAAACTGTAAATAATACTTCTTACTATAGTTTATTTTTATAATAAGCTTTTTCCATCTTATCTCATCAGATGGAAATATTGACGTGTATAGAAGAAATGTGAAAGGAAAACGAAAGGAAATGATTGCCTTGATCAGAAAAGCAAGACTGCATAACTGTACTTATATGAAAGGGAATAATGCTTGAAAAAGTGAGTACAGAAGCTTGAAGCAATGAAGCCAACTCTGCAGAGGATTTGGTCACCCCTAGTAGAATGGCAACTGACTTTACATCAAGATACCTGCAGGAGATCTAATTACCTGCTAACTTTCAAACCTTTTTTTATTATATATCTGTATTTTATTTTTTAAGGTAACTCATTAATATTCATTGAAGAATTCTTACTTACTGACATAATAATTTCCCCACAGGCTGAGCTGGCATCCCGTGATCTTGGTGCTTACGGCCGGGAAGTTGGTTTTGCGTCGGCGCGTCTCGTCTCCGCCGCCCGCCAAGGTAGCACGGAGTACGCTGGGCGTGCCGCTGGGGAAGCAGCACAAGCACTACGAGGCCTTGCAGGCGCCACCAGGGCCCTGGCTGCCACCACTGATAAACCCAGCAGGTAGTACCACAAGGCTCTCATCTCAGGCCACTACTATTCAATATATATATTTTATATCTGAAACAATATTATTTGGTTTAAAGATAGTTGAATTTCATTTAACTTGAGCTCATAGCTTGAAATATCAGCAGTATTTTTACTCTTTCGAATTTTTATTGGAATCAGAGTCTATGCTCACGCGTTGCATCTTTTATGGCATTGTTTGACTTTCTTGTATTCTTTATTCAGGGTTATTGACTCCACCCAAGATGTGATGGCGCAATCTCTGTCGCTTGTGGAAGAAGCCAAGCGCTGCCTCAGCAGCCCCGACTCCAGCGACTCCTCAAGACTCAACTCCATCGCCAAGAATGTCACCATTGTGAGTTGCAACAAATATATTTTTAAATGTTTTTGTTTAATTTTTACAACTCTCAAATACAAATGTTTGTTTTGTCTTCAGGCTCTTGACAACTCCGTCAACTCTCTGCCCGGTCACCAAGATGTGGACATGACAATTGACACCATCAATGAGACCCTTCAGATCCTCTCGTCTGGAGAGTTCCCAACCTCTGACAAGACCTATGGGTAAGCTTTCAATAAATTTCACCATAAGTTACTCCCAAAGCAATTCAACAATGAATATGTGAGAATATTGGTATGCAAGTGTACCTTTATTTATTTTTATTTTTTAAATAGATTTGTGAAGAGGAATGCAATTCACCAACCTATTCTGCCTGGCCAGAAAGAGGTATGGATATCATCAATTAATAATTCATTATTGTATATTTTAATGAATTATTAATTGATAATTACCCAATGGCATCTGTTGAACCAGGATAAAAGTTATTGTCAAATGACCTAAGTGGGCATCGAACCAGCGTTATTCTATTCCAAATACGCTAGAAAGATCAGCCACTTGACTCCCTCAGCCATATCAACACTTTTGTATGGAATTGAAGCATAGAGGATTATGAACACACTGATAATAGGAGAGGTTTTTAAATATTCACGAACAAAATGAATGCTTTGAGTATATTGGTGGGTAGTTTTATCGAATAGGAATATGTTTAACGATTTTTTATCTTATTGCTGTGTTCCTCTACAGGCAACTGCAGGAGGAGCTGCACGAGGCAGCCGAAGGACTGAGTGGAGCAGCCGCTGACACCGTCCAGGCTGCGGAGTCCCCCGCCCAGCTGGGGGAGACCAGCAAGCAGTTTGGGTCCGCCTACAACCAGCTGCTGGGAGTCGGGATGGAAATGGCCGCCCACACTACTGTAAGAGCACGCAATATTCACTAGTACACAAACAAAAAATTAAAAATGTAAAATAAAACACAAATTATCAAGAGAGCAACTTGTCCCCTTAGTGCTTGTTTTCTTATGTCAAACGGACTTTTTACGCTGGATCGTTTTCTACTAAGAACCAATTCTCAAGCGAGACCCAGTGGTTGGATCTTTGGTGACTGGTCTTTGGTAAAGGTATATCAATTTTTCAACCCAGCTGAGAGCATATTTGAAAATATAAATGGTATATTTTTTGTACTCCGCCGGGATTCGAACCCACAACCTTCCCTTTACTAGTCTCAATCTTTACCACTAGACTACTGACCGGTGATTTGATATCAATATATTTAAAAAAATATTTCTGTAAATGTGGCTTCTGTAAATAAAGGTGTCTCCTGAGAATGTTGCTCACAACACCAACTAAATGAATGAAGGAAGCTTCTCCAACTGACGGTATTTGCTTGTTTCCAGGACTATGAAGTGCAGAGCCAGATGGTGGTGTCCATGAAGAACGTCTCCGTGGTGTCCTCCAAGCTTCTGACCACGGCCAAGTGGGTGTCCAATGACCCCTCGCAGCCCAACGCCAGGAACCAGCTGTCCGCGGCCGCCAGGGCCGTCACTGAATCCATCAACTCACTGGTAACGCATCTTCTCTCTTGTAGTTCTTATTTCCTTTATAATTCTACAAATCTAAGTGAGCTTTCTTGACCGACCTTGAAATCAGGAGCAAGCACTGTTCATATAATGTATACTCTATGTTGCAAAGAAGTAACTTCTAATCTAATCTAAGCTGCAGGGATATATATCATTTGAGATTTATATTAAATGCATTCCCACAAGCAGACATGTATAATTTCGCGCTAACACATGCCGCATGTGGACCTACATTATAAAAACCCATTCTTAAATGAACATAAGCCCTGCAACTCTTGCCGTCCTTCTCTGAAACAGGGTTGACATTGGCAAAGTGAACCATTTTTTACAGTATGGGTGGTCAGCCGCATACCAACCTAACTTCTTGCCTGCTTTATCCCCGAAGGGGTCACATATGGCAATTCGGGACCTATTTATTTTTACGGGTAAGGGGGCCGGCCTCACGCCAACCACTTCAGCTGAAGTGGCAGTTTCCCCAGCTTCCCAGGGGGCTGGTACTCATTTTATGTGAGTATACCTTGGCGGTATTTATTTTGGGTTCGTAACAAACACTGAAACGGGAAATCATTTCGGACACCCTCGGTGGGGATCGAACCCTTGCTCTCGGCATTAAGCATTCTAGCAACTGAGCTATCGATCAGACATTAAATCAAACTGAAATTGAATAACATGTTTAAAGTTGTGTCATTGTTTGCATTCCAGGTGGACGTGTGCACGTCGGGAGCCCCGGGCAGCAAGGAGTGTGACAGCGCCATGCGCAACATCCAGAGCGCGCGCATCCTGCTGCAGAACCCCTCGCAGCCCGTCAACGAGCTGGGCTACTACCAGTGCGTGGACACCATCGTGGAGCACTCCAAGACCATCAGTGAGTCATCAGCCATGCTTTCAAACAGTCTACTTCACAAATAGGACATGATGTAAATTATGGTACTTTTCATATGGCATTTTTCGTGGTTGCTGTCCAAAGCTTGTTTCTGGAAGTATCCTTACATTTTTCATGAGTAAATATCTCAGAGTTTTTGGTACAATGGTCCTATAACCTTGGCAATCCCCTTCACAGTTATGTCATGACTAAACACAATGAATACTGATTTCTCTGTTACAGATGATGGAATGGCAAATATTGCAAACCACGCCAAGAAATCCGAACACGAGTTGTTGGGCCGCGATGTGACCACGGTCTCTGAATCCATCTACGGACTGATTGAGTGCACCGCTCAGGCATCTTATCTGGTGAGTAACGCTGCAACTCCTCCTGCCGTTCTGATACTTCCACTTCATGCTTATTGTACAACCACCAGCAGCTATACTGTGTATTTCTCGTCTCTCTATTGTGTATAATTATAATATTAGGATGATTTATTCAGTAAGTGCTATTTTTGTGTGAATCACATCTCAAGAGCCCTTTTGGTGGTTGCTATAGAAAGCGCCAATTCTCAAGAAAGATCCAGTTGATGTAAGGCTGGATGGCTATGGTGACCGGCATTTGGCAGCAAAGAGCATCTTTGAAAAATGAAATATTTTTTTAATGCTCCGCCGGGATTCAAAACCCTACTACCTTCCAATCATGAGTACGAAGCGTTAACCACTAGACTATGGACTCTAATTGGTGCTCTAATTTTGTGTTCTTAACACTAAATAGGAATTTTGCATTTTGTTTACATGTCCTGCCAGGTTCCCCTGGTGTTGATGACCACTTGAAACAGCTCCTCTACCCTGCATCCTGATCCATTGCTATCATTCTGGTCCATTGTTAGATGTTTCATGAAAGCCTTTGAAGAAAAAAGTTTTCTTCTACTGTTCTCAATTTCCCCTTCTGTAATAAGTTAAGGAATGTCCTCTTCGCTAAAGAATGGAAGAGTTTTGCACTGTTCTTTATTTATGATTTCATTCATCATGTGTTGTGAATGATTGTTGTGAGCAGGTGGCCGCATCAGACCCCTCCAGCGTGGCAGGTCGCCCCGGCCTGGTGGACCAGGCTCAGTTTGCCCGGGCCAGCCAGGTCATCCAGCAAGCCTGCAGCATCCTCACCAACCCTGCCAGCAACCAGCAACAGGTACATTGCCAACAGCAATCCATCATACCGCAAGAGACCCCTGCAATAATTGAAAATCAATCTCAAAGAGAAAATCAATCTGCCTTAAAAAAATTGCATTCTTAGCTTCTCTCCATCCAATTATATTTAGCAGTCTGATCTATCTACGAAGTATGGTTCTCATAAATGGCAAATTAAGGCTTTTACTTTTAGCATGATATCTAAGGACAAATTTGATTCTGACATTAGATTAAATTGACACTGATGATGTTCATGCTAGAGCAAAGCATTCAGGCGACTAATTTTCCACTCAAAATCTTTTAATATTTCAAGTCAAAATCAGTGTTATTCAGAGATATTTGAACCATTAATTTTTTTTATTTTTTATTTATTTAATATAACACTTTTTAGTACATTTTTTTTTTTATAAAACTTATTTCTATAACATAATAAGTTAATTGTTCTATGAGCTGAACCTCACCAAAAAGAGGCAAAGCTCTTGTGTATGGTGAGGGATTATTCAGTGATCTTTTTTTTTCACAGAAAAATTGTTTTAGTATCCGGATAATCCATGAATTAAGCATCTATTAATAACACTGAATAACTTTTTGACTAACTTGTGAAACTTTGTATAGATCCTGACTGCCGCAACCATGATTGCCAAGCACACTAGCGCCCTCTGCAACGCCTGCCGCGTGGCTTCCTCCAAGACCACCAACCCAGTGGCCAAGAGACACTTTGTGCAGTCGGCTAAGGATGTGGCCAACTCCACAGCACAGCTCGTCAAGGAGATCAAGGCACTTGACAACGATTACTCTGAGGTAAGACATGACATAAAACTGGAAATCAGTAAAATACTTAGTCAATTATCACTTTAATAGAAAAAAAACTTTGGATTTGAATTGTGCTCTAAAAATGAAAGACTAGGGTGTGGATGACGAAATCACCATGACATAGCTCCATTTGAGTAATAAACTCACATCTTAAATAATATTGGACCTAATGTGTAACCTTGAGGGACTCCAATATAAATATATTGTTTACTAATTGACAAGTATTTTTCTAGGCGAATCGTGTCCGTTGTGGTGATGCAACAGTCCCTTTGCTGGAAGCTGTTGACAGCTTGTGTCAGTTTGCCGGAAGTCCTGAATTTGTCTCCATCCCAGCCAAGATATCACCTCAGGCTAGGAGGGCCCAGGAACCCATTATGGAAGGAGGAAGGTAATTAACAATAACACAGTTTCTTTAATGAGCCACAAGACAATATGACGATTGGCTAGTCCTAAAAAAGAAGCAGGTTGTCCAAGTGTGAGAGTAGATCACATAGACAAATCTTTCAGTAAGAAACTAAAAGGCCATCTGCCTCCCCCTTTTATAAGCCATTGACTCTTAGATATTTATTATGATTTCTTACTGAAAATTGGTAGAGCTTCATTATTATGTGACTTGCTTTTTATTTAACTAAGATGTACCCCAGGGATCTCAACTTATACATGTTTTATTTTTCATAGTCATGAGTTCTATATTTTTTTTTAAACTTTGTGATCAATAGTTTTGATGCTTGGAAAAGGTTTTGAATGTTCATAAAATTTCCCACTATCTACAAAGGTTTTCCTCTATTTCATCTGCAGGAAGATCATCCAAGGCTCTTACTCCATGATTGAGTCAGCCAAGGAGCTGGCGGTCCGCCCCAACGATCAGCCGATGTGGCACAGCATGGCGACACACAGCCGCACCGTCTATGACAACATCAAACACCTCGTCAGCAACATCAGGTAATTTAACCCCTCAAAAATTCAACAGAGTTTTTAATGTGACAGTGGTATTGTTCTGATGGGAAAAAAGTATACCAAACCATATGAATGGATTCCTTTTGTGACTCCATGATCAAGGAAATCAATGTATTATTTTCTATTGAATTAGCTTGTGACATCTACTAGAAGTTTTTAAAATGGTATAGGTTTATTTTCTTGTTTTAGCACTCAACCATTTAAATTTGTAAGTTGTCTTTCATTTATCAAATTAAAATTAAAAATATTTTATTTTGGTGTGCCCCAAGGATCTCATCTTTCACCCATACTATTTCTCATATTCTTAAATTTTATACTTTTTACAGGGACAAGGCTCCGGGTCAAAGTGAATGCCTTGCCGCTTTGGAAACTCTCAATTCGCAGATCAGAGAAGTGGACAGCGCGTCACTGCAAGCTGTGTCACAAACCCTGCCAGCCAAAAAAGGCAACTCCCTTCAAGGTATAAAGTATTCTTCATCAAATTTACAATCATTTATTTGAATGCAATTCGGTGTTCATATATTGTGATTTTTTTTTTCATCTAGGATACACGGAGCAGATGGAGAGCTCTGTGACAGAGATGCTGGATAAACTGGAACCGCTGAGGTCTGCAGCCAAGTTTGAAGCTGAAAACTTGGGACACTGTGTCAACCAAATGGTGAGCAAGGAATCAATCTTATATTTTCTGTTTGTTAACATAGTGCTGAAGTAAAATTTCTAATGGATTGTGAGTCTAATGGTGTATCTGTTGTCTTCAGATGTCGTACACCGAGCCCCTGGTGACGGCGGCCATTGGAGTGGCTTCTAACATGGTGGACACGCAGCAGCAGCAGGCGGTGCTGGACCAGACCAAGACTGTGCTGGAGGGAACCACACAGCTCATCCTCGCTGCCAAGGAGGCCGGAGGAAACCCAAGGGTCAGTCAACATATGATTATTATAAGCACTTCAGCCGTCGCAATGCAACTAAGCTTCACATATAGTGTAACTTCTTGCCTGCGTTATCTCCGAAGGGGTCGCATGTGGCGATTTGGAACGTATTTATTTTTACGTGTAAGGGGGCCGGCCTAACGTTAACCACTTCAGTTGAGGGGACTGGTTCTCATTTCTAGTGAAGGCTGAGTAAACCTTGCCAGTATTTATTTTGGTTTTGAAATAAACACCAAAACGGGAAATCATCTCTGACACCCTCGGTGGGGATCGAACACTTGCATTTCAGCATGACCATGCGTAATAATGCAATATGTCTATTTTTAGAATACAATGTTTTTTTTTTCATAATCATAATATTCTAACACAGTGCAAAAATGTGTCACAGTAGATTATTTTTTGTTAGGCACCAAAAATACTTTCTTTCACTGTCTTTTGAGATAAAAAATCATATAGGAAATATGTTTTGTATCTTTGGAGATATATATTATCAAAACCAAGACTTGGCTGGCCGGATTACGGCAGAAAATTGCTGGCACTCTTGAGATTAAAAGTGAATACGTTGTTTGAATGTTGTGTGGTTTTGTGTCCAGGCCACCAGCGTGCACCCTGACGTGGACGAGCACAGCCAGGGGGTGCGAGACGCGGCAGGGGAGCTGCTGTCCAGCGCAGAGGCCCTGTCCGCACAGCAGGGCGTGGTGTCCGGCCTGCTGGACTCTCTCACCAGGTCCATGACCAGGATCACCGACCACAGGCAAGACAACACCATCAACGTGTACATAAAATGTCGACCGCTTTACTTGAAGTGGGCGTTTTCCATTGTTGATTCTCATTTCTTGTGAAGGCTGAGTCTTTGTTTTATGAATTTTTCAACACAGCGAAGAGCATATTTGATGATATAAATGGTATATTTGTTGTGCTCCGCCGGGATTCGAACCCACTACCTTCCATTTACGAGGCTGAAGTGCTGCCACTGGACTGACTGGTCGACTTGTAGCTTCTAGCTTAGAATGTCACTTATTCAGTTTTACCATTACGGTATTGATACTCTACTTTGAAAAAAAACACAAGAAAACTGGTAGTATACACAAATTTATGTAGAGGTCTGACCTCTCTGCATATTTTTGGTGGCAGTTTCCTGTGCCATAAAGCCCCAGGGAGACGAGTATTGACGTCATGTGCCTGCTTATTTCTACACAGCTGTTGTTGTCCCATGTTCCAGGATGTCCCTGATAGGATCCTTCAACGAGGCGGACTCCTTCGTGGACTACCAGACCCGCATGGTGGGAGCTGCCAAGGAGATCGCCAGGCTCGCCACAGACATGGTAAATAAGGAGATGATGTACTATTTATGTTTGTATCAGAGCAGGGGTAGAAGTCTCGACAGCTGTCGGTAGATCTTACCGTACCTATTTGAAGATAGGGCGGTATAAAACATAGCGGTGCCTGAACTGCTGATCTATAATCTAAGTTGCAAAAATATATTAACATTCAAAACTCATATCAAATGCATGTCCACAAACAGACATGTGTAAGTTTGCACTTACAAATTCTGCAAGTGTACTTAGAAATTAAAACCCAAACCTCAAATGAACATAAACCCTGAAACTTTTGCCGACCTTTCCTGAAACAGGGGTGACAATGGCAAAGTGAACCATTTTTTACAGTATGGGTGGTCAGCCTCATACCAACCTATAAGTCAAGGAGTTTATTTCTTAGTTTTTTCTTGATTGTTTCTTTGTTTTACATTGCTTGTGATTTTTTTTCAGACTGCTAAATCCGGCACAGATGTGTCCAAGTTGGCCACACTGGCCGGGGATCTGACCCACCGCTACAACCAGCTGGCGCAGGACTCTGTGGGCGCCGCCGCTGCTACCACCAACAGCGAGGTGGCGGGGCGGCTGCGCGGCGCCGTGCTAGAGCTGGGCGGAGCGTCAGGAGGACTGGTCAAGGCTGCGGGCGTGTGCCAGGTCTCCAGGGACCCTGCGGCGCAGAGGCAGGTCACCGACAATGCGAGGGTGGTCAAGGAAAAGGTGAGGCTCCACAAATCAAAGTCGTCTAAAACTAAGACAACACAACCCTACTAAGCTACATATATAGTGTAACTTCTTGCCAGTGTTATCCTTGAAGGAGTTGAGTAAACCTTGCCGGTGCTTATTTTGGGTTTGAAATAAACCGGTCGATAGCTCAGTTGGTAGAATGCTTGCATTCCAAGGGTTCAATCCCCACCGAGGATATCAGAAATGATTTCCCGTTTGGTAAACAAGCAACTAAACAACTAAGCTACACATATAGTGTAACTTTTACGAGCTTGGTCGTCGCTACAAAGCGTCAATTCTAAGCAAGACCCAGTTGCAGTAAAGATGGATGGACCTTTAGTGACCGGTATTTGGTAAAGGTATATGAATTTTCAACCCAGCAAAGAGCCAGAAATACCTTTCTGAACTCCTTAAGCAATGAAGGGTTGCCCTGGTTACTCTGTGTAAGTAGATGAGAAGTAACAAATAGTTGGACAGCATGCATTTACAGTAGCTGGTCCTCAAGTCTAGAATCGTTTACCGATTCATTCTGTATAGAGAGAAACATCTTGTACAATAAATGACCCTACAGATATTGGCCTTTTTAAAGGTATATGATTGTATGATTGTGTTTAGGTTGGTGCGGTGCTGTCAGCGCTGCAGGCGGGCTCCCGAGGTACCCAGGCGTGCATAGATGCCGCGGCCACCGTGGCGGCCATCATCGGAGACCTGGACACCACCATCTTGTTTGCTAGCGCAGGTAAATGATTGTCATACATTATTGATGGAAAGAATGAGGGATGAAAGACTGACGAAGAAAGTATATGATGCCAGTTTAGATGGATGTCAAAATTTTGACCTTATATATTGCCTTATGATTTGCCAAAATTGGAACTTATAATGAAACGACATATTTTGTGTAAGCTCATTTCTCACTAAATATCTAAAAACTTCCTATCAGTGAAACAATAGCTCGTAAAAAGTGTAACTTCTGTGTCTGTAACTGTAACTCTGTCATTCTAAGTTTGACTGTCAATGTGTTTGTTTTCACCAGGCACGCTCCACGCCGACAACGAGAATGACTCGTTTGCCGACCACCGCGAGTCCATCCTGAAGACGGCCAAGGTGCTGGTGGAGGACACCAAGACCCTGGTGGGCGGGGCGGCCAGCAGCCAGGAGCAGCTGGCCAGCGCTGCGCAGAACGCCGTCACCACCATCGGTGAGACACTACACGTGGCACACAGCTCACACAAAACCTGGGCCTCATCTAAACCAAATGATGCTGGGTCTTCTCTTATGTGGTCTTTGAGCTAGATGTTTACATTTGTAGACGTCAACGATGTTAGCCATGTTGAAAGCACCGGTTCCCATAGATCACCGAAGTTAAGCAACATTGGGCGCGGACAGTACTTGGATGGGTGACCGCTCAGGTACACCGCGTGTCGTTGGCATCTTGGACCGGTCCGTAGTCCGTAGTGGCAACACTTCGGACTCGTAAATGGAAGGTTGTGGATTCGGATCCCGGCGGAGCACACAAAATATACCATTTATATTTCGAATGTGCTCTTCGCTGAGTTGAAAAATTCATAAATCTTTACCAAAGACCGGTCACTGAAAGGTCCATCCAACCTTACAACAACTGGGTCTTGCTTGAGAATTGGCGCTTTCTGCAGCGACAACCAAGCTCGCAGAGGGCTCTTGAGGTGTGATACACACAAAAACAGCGCTCACCAAATAAATCATCCTAATATTATTATTATTATTAGAATTACTTAACCCTCCTAGCTTCAGGTTACTTTCCGAGATATAGGCAAAAAATAATCAGAAATCGAAACCGTACCCTTGACTTTTGAAGAGTATTATGAAAAATTACAAAACGTCAAACAAACAACCGAATGCTTAGCCTGCCCTTGAGGAACTAACTTGTCTAGACTTGTAATGGCGTGACTTTGGAACTCGGCGGCTTGTTGTTTTCAAATTTATTTATTTTTCAAGCGCGTACGCGATACGGGATGTAGCAGAATGGTACACTAAAAGTTTGCATATCGCGTACATTCATATGCATAGGGCGGTTAAAATAAAATAAAGAACATTTATCTATTTAGCATTCAAGATGATCCAAGTAATCATGTTGCTTTGTGTTGTGTCCAGTGCAACTGTCAGAGGTGGTGAAGCTGGGCGCCATGTCGCTGGGCAGCGGCAACCCCGACAGCCAGGTGATGCTCATCCATGCGGTGCGGGACGTGGCCGCGGCTCTCAAGGACCTCATCCAGGCCACCAAGGATGCCAGCGGCAAGCACATCGGCGACCCCGCCATGACGCGCCTCAAAGACTCTGCCAAGGTAGGGGCTCCAGACACTCCAACACTGCCACCGGTGACCATAAAAGATTAGATACGTAGCAGAAATCACCATTTCAATTTTGTAGCAGTATTTTTGTTAAACCATTATTTGTAGAAGTTTTAAATCTTCCTCATTTCAATAAGGAATGATGTGAAGTAGCCTGGTGTAATAACAATTCTTGGCAAATTGCATATAGCGCTGTTTAGTGGCACTAGCCACTCGAAGGACGCTTTTATGTGTTGAAGCTTCTATTAAACAAATTTGCTGTAAGCAACCTCCTGAAACTGCCAACACTGGTCTCTGTTCTCAACTTCAGAGGTAGACTGTTCCAGCAGGATGGACTACCAAACAGTTGATATTGAATCTGATTGATAACCCAATAATTGAGCATCATGTTTTTGAAAAGGATTGCTCGGATTAAATAAAAAACAGTGTTATATGAATCATACCTGTCTCTTTTTTTCTATCGTTTTTTTTTTCATTAATCAACTGTATTGTTAATTGGCGTACAAAATATCTTCATTAGTTTCCAAAAATCATGAAAACCTGATCATTTTTTTGCAAAATGACTTAAAATTGTGAATTTTACAGGTAAGTATGATGTTATTGTTTAAATATTGGATACGATAATCATGACAAAATTTTATATTGTATTCTATTCAATTTGATATTGTATTCTCATTTTATTGCTACACCATCAGTAATGTTGACAGTTTGATTGCCACCCCGCCATTTCTTACGTTTAGAGTTGTCATCGTCCGGATGTCACAATCAATATTGGACTCTAGCACCCGCTTACCACCATCTCTGTATAATAATAATAATAATTAAGAGTGTTTTATTCATTAATGCGAGCTGTACACGACACTGTTTACTACCCAAATCATGACTTGTTTTTAATATTGTTTAACAAAACGTTTGGCTCATTTCATCTTTCAAAATTTTTAGCTGTAAATACAACAAAGTTTTTAAATTTTTCTTTTAATTTGGATGTTTACTTGTGTTTATTTTTAAAAATACGGTAAGTGCCTGCATATGCGGGTTGATTATATAATTTTATTGGATTCTCATTCTTCATCTACACGAGAAAAAAATCCAGTTTTTAGTCTTCTAAATAGGTTTACTTGTGCTGTGAATAAACATGAAGAAACTATGAAAGTGGCTTACCCAGTTCATAGTTAAAACTAAATTTATGTCATATTTTATTTATTGATTTTTCATCTACTTTCCCATTGGATTTTCTATCATTTCTTTTGTTGTATGGTTTGCTTGTGTGAAAAGAAACACCACATCTGTTTCCGTCACGGGGACTAGCCCTCCTAGCTTCCCGATTAATCAATTTTTAATTTGGAATTTTGACGGAGCAGGTGTCTGTGAGTGTGGGAGAGGCATTCAACCGTCGCTGGAGCTTACCCAGCGGGCATAAGCAAGCCAAACTAGATCCCAACCTGCCCCCGGTGCCCGTCAGGAGCACCTCGCTGGGCCCCGACGTCAGGAGGACACAAAGCCTGACTAGACGAGCCGCCAGCACTTCCAATTACGACTCGGAGACAGACTGGCTGGTGTCTGACCAAGAGGAGGAACTTATTAGAATCCTGGAAGACTCCAGTCAGGATGAAGTCGAGAATTACGAGCAGCAAGTTCAGAGTTTGTGCGAAAATTTACCAAAGAAAATGGATTCTATTGTCAGTTTGAACAGCAGCAACACCCAATGGAGTTATAACAACTGTCTCGAAACACACGATGGCTCTAATTTAATAAACAACATGGAATTCCGTATTCTTAGATACGCTGAGATTATTGTGCAGAATGAAATTAAAAATTTACAAGACGTTGTGCGGTATTTGAGTGAAAATGATCGCGAGAGGACGCCCGTCAACCAAACAGTCAAATTTGAAACTCTCAGGAATTTGGATCGTGAGATGAACAATATTATTATGATTCTACACACCATTGAGCGGGAGGAGAATGCTCGTTCACCCAAATTAAAAGTTGAACGCAGAAAAAGAATCCAGCTCACGCCCGAGGTGGAGAAGAATTATTTAGATATAATCAAGACTCAGGAAGAGTTCTGGGAGATGTTCACTATGGAGGCGGAGATATGGAAGGCTCTCGTGATGAAAAATTACAAAGATGATCTGGAGACAAAGAAAAAACTGGACCAGTTCAAAGGAGAACTGCAAATTGGGGAGATCACTCCTAAAGTAAGTAGGATTGATGACTCGTCATCCCAGCCTTTGGGCAGCGTGATTGAAGTCAAAAAGATCATGTTAGACGAGAGCTTTGATCATGTGATCAGCGACTTAGAAATGATCTCAAAAAAGAATTTTAATTTTAAGGGCTTCGATCCAATCATCGAGAAGTTGATAATGATGAAGCAGTGGCAGCTGGCCAGGAGGAAGCTGAACGATGAGATCTCCGTCACCGACGCCTTTGATAACATTTACGCTTCAGATATTGAAAATGGTGACTTGACGTTTGATGAGCTGTGCAAGATGGAGCAGCACTATGAAGAGATCGAGCGTCTTTATAAGAGATATTACAATGAGAAAATTGTAAACGTTGAAAAAGAAAATAGAGTTCCTATTCAAAAAGTTACCACAGAAACACAAACTGAGTCAGATAGACTCAATAATAACAATGCACCTCCTCTAGATATGCTCAGAAGCATAACTTCTAGATTCGAACAGAGAAACGTTAACGAGAACATTGTTAATAACGTTGAAAACAAAACTAATATAACTAGAAACATAACAATAAATGAAACAACTAATCAAAATGTAACAAACGAATCTCACAATGTACAAAATGTAGAAAATTACATAACGACACGAAGCGACAAAGAATTCTTGGTAAACGGGGAATGCAAGCATAGAACTGGAGGTAGAGGTGTGGAGGAAGGTCATCACATGGATCGCTACTCGACGCTGGTGTCGGAGGGGGACCGGCTGGGCTGCTCGCGCCGCTTCTACGCCAACAACTGGTGGTCCATCTACGAGGACATTGTCCGCAACCGCGCGCGCCAGTTTGGCTCGCTGGAGCGCTGGTGGCAGTATTACGAGGGCTCGGCCGCCAACACTCAGCAACCGGTTTGGCAATCACACTCCCTACTTGGCACTGCGTGTCTATCATGGCTGCGGGCGGGGGATCCCCACAGCAGGGACACCAACCCCTCACGGAATTCTCAAAAATAATGGGAAATCTTAAACAAATGTTAATTATTGTGGGTTTTACCACAAACAAATTTTACAGTGTATTATGGATCTCGGATATTTCAACTCAATTCTTCAGAAATTTAAATTTTTCAATAGAGTCATCACATTTCAACTCATTCACCCAAATTCCCTGGTCTCATCTACCAGAGTTGTAGCTTGGACCTTGGACCACCGCGTCTGTTTTTGTCTTGGACCGCTGTGTCTGTTTTTATCACAATTATTAGTCTTAGTGATAACTAAGCTAACAATACTTGTCAATCTGTTGGACAGAAAACTCGCAATACTATGCATGACTGCTAAGCTATTTCTGACCAATCAGTTATGCACTTGAAATTCATACATTGTGTGGTTTATCCTGTTGATATATCAGTTAGTAGAATGCTTGCATTCCATGCTGGAGCAGCTAAGGGTCTATCCACACCAAGGATGTCAAAAATATTTTTCCTGCTTTGGTGTTTATTTCAAACACAAAATAAAATACCGCCTTCACAAGAAATAAGAACCAGTCCCCTCGAGATTTGGGAAACCCCCACTTCAACTGAAGTGATTGGCATAATGCCAGCCCCCTTCCCTGTAAATATGAATAGGTTACACTTGCAATCCCTTTGTGGACAATGAGGTAAAAAGTTGCACTTCATGTGCACCTTAGTTGCGTTTTGCATTGTGTGGGATCTCATATCTCACACCATATGTGAATACGGGCGTGAGCATCTTATGCAACGTGAATGCCTTTGACTGTGCAGTGCCACTAGTAGTTGGTATGTGTGGTTGGTGTCCCTGCTGTGCGGGAGGCCCCGCCCCGCCCGGGCTTGCTGGTGTTGTGTTTTGGACTCCCCCCATCCACCTGCAGACCCGCACTCGGCATCGTCTAACGCTTGCGGACCTTCATACACTCCACTCTGTTTTCTAGATGTGTTTTGGACTTAGTTTATGTATTTATCCATATCATATTTATACACTGATAGAATATCTGGTCTCCATTTGCCAACATCTTAAAATCCTATTGATAGATGGATCACACTTGAAGACTACAGGAGAAAAACAAGGAATGTCGGCAAAAATAATCTACTAATGCCATCTAATGGCATCTGTGTGTATCTAAAACTCTGCAAAATTTTGTAATGCAACAGCAGTCGCTATTACAGTTTATGGCGGTATTTCCGGTTTAATGTGGCAGGCAACAACCATGAGAAATACAGACTTTCAAATTTATAATTTTGATTTACTCAAATGTTCTTCGTTCCTTGTTCTTTTCTTGTGTGATCACTTATTTTATTTCATTGATCTTTGCGCCAACTAATTTAATTAAAAATCACATAATGTAACTGCGACACACCCTTAGTGACTGAAATTGAATTTAAAGGAAAAATGCAATGATAAACCTGTAAGAAGGAAAGTTTTCCAATTAATTTGATAGCACCATCTATAGAATATTGAATAAAGTTTTTTGACAGTTGTTGGCAAAATGGCGGCCCACACACAATTCAAAATGGATGCTTGTTTCTAAGAAGGAGTGGTTCTTAACCTTTTTTCTCTGCACTGGACAGAGGAAGTGTAATACCATAGACATATAAATGACCGATTGCAATCTGACTTTTGTATTTTAAATGTAATATAAGCTGTTTTTAGTAACTCAACATTATGGTCAATTGATTCTACAGTAAGACACTTCTCTGGCACTAGAGCACATTTTTCCAAATTTTGTATTCCATGTACCATTATTTGTACCTATATGTTTGTAATAAATTTATTATTGTATTGTATTTATACAAGTTTTGTGATAACTGAAATGTTGTTTATCCGGGTTACGAACCACATTTTTGAATATATTTTTAATATAGAACAAATTATTTACTAGGGGCTGAAATAACACGGAGGAGACGCTTTGTGGTATAAACAAAATTCAAAAAAACAATTTAATAAATGCAATTTACTTGTTAGTACATACACCATTATTTTTTTAGGTTAGGTTATGCTTTTCAAAATTTATTGGAATATATTTAATTTTGTAAACTTGTCAAATATATTTTACATATAACAGAATATACACGTTGTGTTTACTAACTCCCACACATTTATAATCTATGTCTCGCCATCATAAAAAATAAAGTTACAAGCCTCATTTTCGTTGCCGCCTTTCATGGATTATTTAATACATTTGTTTGTGTCCATCTAGCCATAGACTAAGCACGACGTCTGCATTGAGTAAGGAATAATTCACGGATGAGTCATTTTTAATAAAAAAATATCTGTCTAATCTAATCCAATCTCAGTTGCAAAGATATGTTACATTGGAGATTCACATTACATGCATTTTCACAACCCAACATGTACAAGTTTGCGCTTGCACATGCCGCATGTGAACCTACAACATAAAAACCAAATCTCAAATGGACATACAGCATTTCTTGCCATCCTTCCCTGAGACAGGGGTGACATTGGCAAAGTGAACCATTTTTACAGCATGGGTGCTCAGCCGCATATGTAAATAAGAAAATCAACAATGTAAAAACTTAAAAAAAATGTATGATATATTATTTGTGGAATTGTAAAGCGCCTGTTTCTGGCCCGAACACCTAATAGTTCCAAATAATTTCCCGTTTTGATACTCTCCTTGTGTTCTTTGCCTATACTTCTTGAAATCTTGAAGTCGCTATAGTTGAACGGACAAAGCGGTGGCACTCGAATCGGCATTTTTAAATCAGTGTCTTCATCAATAACTTTGACTCTGGTTCAACAGATGTCATTTATTTTTAATTTGACGGTGCTTGCATTCCATGCCGAGAGCTCAGGCTTAAATCCCACCAAGGGTTTCAGAAATAATTTCCCGTTTCGGTGTTTATTTCAAACACAAAATAAAATACCGGCAAGGCTTACTCAGCCTTCAAAAGAAATAAGTACTGGTAGGTTCCACTCGCCACATGCGACCCATTCAGGGAAAACGCGGCAAGAAGTTACACTGTACGTGCAGTTCGGTAGCATGTTTTTGGCTCATCTTGATAATTGTTCTTGAATCAATGTCCGCCTCCCATCTTCATGTTTAACCCCACGATCCCATTTGGTGTTGTTTTCATAGTTTTTGTCTATGGCTTGAATTTTATGTGACAGTCCAATATTGATTAGAAAGAATATTTTTCTACAGATAGCTAGTTGTATTTTAGTACCTATAAATATTTAATATAGATTGAAATGTCTTGCAATGATCATTTTTTTACAAACATACAATAATTTTATGTCTCTTTGGAATAGCTGTGCTTTGCATACGGCCAACTTTCGCCCGCTCAACGTTTGTTCAATGATTCGATTGAGTCTTGAAATTGTATTGTCCCCTTAATGCTTGTTTATCTTATGCCCAACAGAGGTAATTTCACCTGAGCAATGTTTATATATGTACTGGACCAATGTGTCTTATGAAAACTGAAAACTGATTTTAAAATGATTTAAAACAACTCTCACATTATCGTGTTTTACTTTTTGTGATTCTTAAGACCATTCCGTTGAAAAGTCATCTTTGAATCAAGTTGTTGATAAGCCAAACAAGCACTGGGGGATGGTATCCGAAGTAATCACGAGACATGTCTCTTTTTATTTTAAATAAATCCTAAGTTTGTTATAACTACTTTTATAGGAAGATAAAAACAAGTCTGAAAGATAAGAAAATGATTTTGAGTGTCGAATAGGCCCTAGTTGGTTGTATGTAAGGAACAGTATATTAAATGTCATAAATTCCGTGGTGAAGGGTGATACACAATTACCCGCAGATTAAAAAAATACATCTCTCGTACCCACATGAAAATCTTTATGTTTCTTGGCACATTTTTTAAGTTAAATGGTATTGTTATATTCACCTCTCATCCTTGCAAACAGCTTACAATGAAATGGGCGTCATCTGCCTGACACACTGCGAAGGACCAGCAGCCGGTTGTTTCAACAATAGCTTAGCCATTCTAGCCTAGTGTGAACTGATCTAAAAGATTGCCTGAGGAATTTATCGACAAGTCCTTCATTCAGTTTGAAATGGCTTAGTTATGTTTTGAAGCAATCGACTGTAAACTACCATTGCAAACATTTATATTAATAAGCATCTTGTAAAGCACTTTGAAACCAGTATAAAGACCGGTCCATAGTCTAGTGGTAATGCTTCGGGCTTGTAAATGGAAGGCCCCAGGTTCGAATCCCGGCAGATACAATATACATTTATATTTTCAAATATGCTCTAAGCTGGGTTAAAAAATTCATATACCTTTACGGCCGACTGGTCACCAAAGGTCCATCTAGCCTTGCAGCCACTGGGTCTTGCTTGAGAATTGTCGCTTTCTATAGCGACGTCCAAGATCTTGATGTGTGATTCACACAAAAACTGCGCTCACCAAATAAATCATTCCTATATTATTATTATTATTATTATTTATACATTGAATAATAGTAAACTGTTGGAAGCCTTTTAGATCATTATTCAATTTTAACACATTCAGATGCCTTAGAAATTTCAAATTATCAAGAAACAACCTGTAGAGACAAACCTCATTGATGAGGCAACAATGGTCTCCGTCATTAGATTCATAAGATTAGACCAGCCAATAGCTTAATAATAACGTCACTCACTCCACATGGGGCTTGAATACTGTCTGATGGCGCAGGTATGATCAGTATTTTGGCTCCGATCACGGAAATGGAAATGTTTGCAATGGTTCTGGTTCTGGATCGTCACCGGGGCTTGAGGAGTTGGCTGCTGCATGTTCCCCTGCGTCTAGCACATCACTAATGTCACGTGTGTCACCATCTTGTGTTTCGCAGGTCATGGTAACCAACGTGACGTCCCTACTGAAGACCGTGAAGGCCGTGGAGGACGAGCACACGCGCGGCACCCGTGCTCTGGAGGCCACCATCGAGGCCATCGCTCAGGAGATCAGGGTGAGTGCATACAACAACTTTATCCTTGCTTTAATCCCTCAACTGTACGTGACACGCATAGGCATCATGTGTAAACTTGCATACAGTGCAAGATATTTCAATTCAAAACCAAGATATCGGCTGCTGGATAATGGTTAAAAATCGCCGGCATACTAGAAGTTAATAGTCTGATTGCTGTTTTAAAAAATGAAATAAATCACTCCTTAACCCTTCAACTGCGGGTGGCACGCATAGGTGTCAAGTGTAAACTTGCATACAGTGCGGCTGTCAATCATAGACGTCATCCAACTTTGAACTTAACCCTGACATCTGTGTTGAAAAATTCAAGACAGCAAGTGGAAATATGTACTACATCTTTGTGATTTTTGTTCTTTGAATTTCTGTAGAAGAAGTCCCTTGACTGATAGGTTGGTGTGTGGCTGACCACCCATGCTGTAGAAAATGATTCACTTTGCTAATGTCACCCCTGTTTCAGGGAAGGTCGGCAAGAGTTGCAGGGTATATGTTCATTTAAGATTTGGGCTTTTATATTGTAAGTCCACAGGCGATATTATACGTGTCTGCTTGTGAAAATGCATTTAATGTGGGTCCTTAATGTTTACATATCTTTGCAACTTAGATTAGATTAGATTATAACTAATACATGTGACTGTTCACATAGTTTGAAGTGTTGTCAATCAATTAGATAGGAAATCAATGAATGCGCTTGAAAAAGTATTCCTTACTGGGGGTATTCATGTAGCCAGAATATTCAAAAGTGAAAAGGTTAACAATGGTCGGAACAAGTTTCAAATTGATGATGATCCGGTTGTTTTGCTTATAGTTGTTGATGTCTGGTGGCGCCCCCAAGCTGACGGCCACTCCCGAGGAGCTGGTGCGCTGCACAAAGGCCATCACTGTGGCCACAGCCAAGGCAGTGGCGGCCGGCAACTCTGCCAAGCAAGACGACATCATCGCAGCTGCCAATATTGGGCGCAGGGCCATCGGCGACATGCTCGCCATATGCAAGGTAAACCTACTCAATAAATATTCCTTGAAGAATCTAGGCAGGAGTTACCTCCGGTGGTCAGCCCTTTGGACTCGTAAATGGAAGGTTGTGGATTTGAATCCTGGCGGAGCACAAAAATATACCATTTATATTTTCATATATGCTCTTTGCTGGTTTGAGAAATTCATATAACTTTACCAAAGACCGGCCACCAAAGTTCCAGCCAACCTTACAGTAACTGGGGTCTTGCTTGAGAATTGGCGCTTTCTATAGAATACAAGGTTTTGATGTGTGTCTGCGTTGTCTAGGGTGCGGCATACAAGTGCTGTGACAGCGAGGAGCTGCGGGTGGGCACGCTGCGCGCCGGCCAGGCTACGGCCACGGCCTACCGCCAACTGCTGCAGGCCGTGCTGCGCGCCGTGCAGGGCCAGCACACGGCGCGCCAGGAGTTCCCCGAGCTCAGCAGAGCCGTTGCACAGGCGGCCGCTGACATTGTGGCTCAGGCTGAGGCACTCAAAGGTAGGATTATAATCCGTCTTATAATATAATAGTTATCTATAAATGGCGCTCCAATCCAAACCTCTTCTTGGCTATCCAAATGCTGAACCTTCAACTCCTACTCTAGTTGAAGTCCGATAGCGCTTAGGCAATTTTACGAAAATAAACTGTGTGTTTTTCATAAAAAGTCATTTTTAATTAATAATTAAAAATGAGTTCATTCCCTAAAAATATAGAAGCTTTAGAAAATTATTGTATCTCTCTGTTCAAGAACTAGGTGACGGTGTGATAACATCTCTAGACTAGCGGATCATAGTTACTGCCCAGCTAGCATAGAGTCCAGCGATGCTTGATGAAGCATAAAGCAGACTAAGTTACTGAAATCCATGTTTGTTACTGAAGTTAGTCAGGAATACTCTCTAAGCCCTCGCTTGTATACTTTACTTTAAAGCCATTTTTGTTGCTGGAATTAGTCAGGGATGCCCGCTAGGCCTCGCTTGTATACTCTACTTTAAAACCATGTATTGTTTTTCACATTAGCTTTACGCAAACCCATCTGACAGTGCGGGTGTTGCCCTCGTGGAAAAGTATATCCCGACCTTGAGCCGTGTAAGACATCACTAACAAACATACCTGATTCTCTTCTTCTTTTAAAAGTTAAATCCACATACATTTTTTAAATTCTCAATGTCTCTTTTGTCTATACTTTTCCCTTTTGTGTATTTTTATATCAGCTTACTTGAAACCGTTTTTTCCTTAACTCACAAGCTATCTCACTTGTCTTGAATTTATTAATATTTTGTCCGCAATCCCTTCACACTCTTATTTTTTCATTAATCACGCTTCTGCATGTACACCATCATCTGAAAACATGTATTCCTATACATCATAATATTTGACTAGTCCGTAGTCTGGTGGCTAGCGCTTCGGACTCGTAAATGGAAGGTCATGGGCTTGCATCCTGGCGGAGCACAAAAAAATTACTATTATATTTTCAAATATGCTCTTCGCTGGGTTGAAAAATTGATATACCTTTGCCAAAGACCGGTCACCATAGGTCCATTCAGCTGTTTGAGAAATGGCACTTTCTCTAGCAAAGGCCAAGCTCGCAGAGGGCTCTTGATGTGTGATTCACACAAAAACAACGTTCACCAAATAAATCATCCTAATATTATTATTATTACAATTTTGTTTGTTTAATACTAACAATACTCACATAACCTTAATGTTTTGTTTCTCCCCACAGGGTCAGACTGGGTGGATCCCAACGACCCGACTGTCATCGCTGAGAATGAGCTTCTGGGAGCCGCGGCCTCTATCGATGCGGCCGCTAACAAACTAGCAGCCCTGAGACCTAGGAAGAGCGTCAAGGTAACTAACACCTACATATCCATTTTAGTGGTTTTACAATTGTTTTTATTCTGTACAAGTAGAAGAAAGAAATGAAGAAGAAAAAAAACAAATGGCTCAATATTTACCAACCCAGTGCAGATCTTGGGATATGCCGATGATCTAGACATTGTGGCAAAATCGCAGCATGAGTTGGAAGAGGCGTTCTGCTCCTTGGAATCGGCAGCAAGAAAGATGAGACTCATCATCAATGAAGCCAATACAAAATACATGCTTGTGGGACCCCCGAACAACAGTACAACAACACAACTGCGGATAGGCGAATATAAGTGTGATGTTGTGAACAGCTTTGTCTATCTTGGAGCTTTGATAAACGATACGAATGATACAGCTGAAGAAATTAAAAAAAGAATACTGTCAGTTAATCGCTCCTACTTCAGCCTCATATAACAATTTAAGTCGAGGCTACTGTCACGGAAATGTAAAACCACTCTGTACAAAACCCTAATAAAACCAGTCCTCACATATGCCTCCGAAACCTGGACACTGACCAAGCGTGACCAATGCTCTCTCAACGTCTTCGAAAGGAAAATACTTTGACGTATTTATGGTCCAATAAAGGACAGAAACATATGGCGAAGAAGATATAACTCTGAATTGTATAAGCTGTACCAGGACGCTGATGTGCTCCGCTCAATAAAGGTCAACAGACTGCATTGGCTGGGGCACATTCAGCGAATGGACCATCGGAGCCTGGAGAAGACGATTGTGATGACGAACCCGGAGAGACGCCGGACAGTGGGAAGACCACGTTCAATATGGCTGGATGGAGTGGTGGCGGATTGCCGTGCGGTGGGAATGTGGGACTGGAAGAGGAAGACGTTGGATAGACAGCGGTTGTTGCGGAGGCTAAGACCCACCCCGGGTTGTCGTGCCAATGATGATGATGATGATGAGCAGAAGAAAGAAGAGGAAGTCTGTCTACTGGTGTGGTGCACGTTGTCTACTGTGAGATATGTTTGATATTCTTGGTTGTTTTATTGATCACCCAGGAAACAAACATATTCCTATAGTGGATGATGCCAACAACAGTCTTCTCCGCCATCAGAGGTCGCAGCCAGAACTTCAGTCCACCATCATCAGCAGCCAGCATCTTGCAGCAGACTCCAGCTCGGTGCTGGTTACAATTGTGTCACAGCTCGGCCATGGACGAATCGGTCACACAACATTTTGAGCGCACACAATATAGGGCCACGGACAGCTTCATCACAGAAAAACGACAATTAATTACAAGAACTGTTCAACGCTACTAAAGACTGATATTCTCAAACAATTATAGTCAATGTCAGGGATACCTGACGGGACACAATGAAATACCTTCATGATTTTTTTTGGAAGGAAAAAAACGGATGTTACTGACCGTGGAAAGAGAAGAATGATTTTCTCTACGTTTCGTCAGAGTCATATCCGACGTCTTCAGGAGGCAAAATCTTCAAAATGTCTAACGACCGTAATCATAATTTAAAATCTTTTACCTTCATGATGATGAATTCCTTGACTTATAGGTTGGTATGAGGCTGACCACCCATACTGTAAAAAATGGTTCACTTTGCCAATGTCACCCCTGTTTCAGGGAAGGTCGGTGAGAGTTGCAGGGCTTATATTCATTTGAGATTGGGTTTTTTATATTGTAGGTCCACATGCGGCATGTGTGAGCGTGAAATTATGCATGTCTGCTTATGGGAATGCATTTAATATGAATCTCAAATGATACATATCTTTGCAACTTAGATTTAGATTTAGAGGCTGAATATGAGTCTTTTTGACGTATGATATTAATATATTATGTTTAGTTTTTTTGTTCCTTACCTATTTTTGTGTGTTCATGGCACGTTTGTTACTATGGGAAAAAATAGACGTACGCCTTCTGCGTCTTTTATAATGATAGATGGATGTATCGATACCTTAAAGATAAAATTCAATAAGTGACATATTACGCTAGCATGGGTTGCTTACATAAATTCTCCTATTTTCTACAAGATAAAACACTACAAAAGTGTAAAAAATATGTAGTTTAGGAGTTTGTCATGAGCACTTCCTTATAATTAGTTCACTTACTATGAAAAGTTACATCCAATAAAACGGTTTACCCACAATTTCTCAAATCGATGAATCAGCACGCAATGTTGAGTTTTATTTTTAAGGTGGCGATATGACAACTAGTACCTTGTTGCTGTGTCTCCATGTGATGAATATTTGTACAATTGATGGTGATGTGTGTGATGCAGGAGGCTGACGAGACCCTGAACTTTGACGAGATGATCCTGGAGGCGGCCAAGTCCATCATCGCCGCCACCTCAGCCCTGGTGAGGGCCGCCAGCGCCGCGCAGAGAGAGCTCATCGACCAGGTAATTCATGGGACTAAAAACCTTTAAAATTACAAACTTATTGACCTTCAACCAATGAGAATATCAAAATCTACAGTTACCTCTAGTGTGCTGTATTATTCTGATTCTGTGGCCAGAGCCTCTGCAGAGCTACCTTCATTTCTTCCTGTCCTTACATACCTCTTTTCAATTCATTCATATCCATCACCCTTTTCCTACAGTTTCTTCGTTTACACTCACTTTGTATATCCTATTCTTTCACAATCTCCTCTATCTGATCACTCCATACTTTTTTCGGTCATTTCACACATCCTCTGTATATATATGTTTATATACTTAATTGGTCTATCATCATCCATTTTTTCCACATCTCCAAACCATCTCATCAGATTCCTTTGTACCGTAACTTTCACATCCTTTTCAAATTAAATTCTTTCTTAACCCATTCATTCCTAACACTATCCTTCAGAGTTTTTCCTCTCGTGCTTCTCAAATGCTTCATTTCCACCGTACATACTTTACTCATTTCACTTTCACTCACTGCAAGTCTTATAGCTGACATGTCCTGTTGTTTGTTTGTGTTCAGGGTAAGGTAGCGCGTCGCCCGCTGCACTCCTCAGACGACGGTCAGTGGTCGGAGGGCCTGGTGTCCGCGGCCCGCCTCACAGCCGCCGCGGCGCACTCCCTGGCCGAGGCAGCCAACGCTCTGGTGCAGGGGCTGGGCTCCGAGGAGCGCCTGGTCTCCAGCGCCAAGCAGGTGGCCGGCTCCACCGCGCAGCTGCTGGTGGCCTGCAAGGTAACACAACACTCCACATAGCTCATCCTCTAGAACTGTTATACAAAAGAAGGGATCGCTTTGAGAAAGACTTGATAGCTGCTTGGACTTGGCGGCATGTTGACTGAAGCTATTTACATACCAGCTCTATCAGAAAGCATTGTCAGAACCTTATAAATCCTCAACAAGGTACTAATCTTCAAATGAAGTCAAATCCTTACAGAACTAAAACACAGTGTTCACAATTAATGTTCTAGGGTAATTATTTATGTGCCAATGTCAGGATGGTTCTTACACCAAATTGTGTCTAACTCTAGCGCTATCCTTATCCTCTACAAGTTTGCGGTGTATTGATGTTGTGTTGTGTTTTGTGCAGGTGAAGGCGGACCCCAACTCTGAGTCCACGCGACGCCTGCAGGCCGCAGGCAACGCTGTCATCAAGTCCACGGACAACCTGGTGAGGGCGGCGCAGAGAGCCATCTCACACGAGGAGGAGAGGGTGCTGGTGCTCAACAGGAAGATGGTGGGCGGCATGAAGCAGGAGATCGACGCCAGGTATACACACACACACCTATAATCTATCTATAATCTAAGTTGCAAGGATATATTCATTTAAAGCTCTCAGATGCATGCCCACAAACAAACACATGTAGTTTGCGCTTACAAATGCTGAATGTGTACTTACAAATAAAATCCAAACCTCAAATGAACATAAGCCCTACAACTTTTGCCGACCTTCCCTGACACAGGGGTGGCATTGGCAAAGTGAACCATTTTTTACAGTATGGGTGGTCAGCCTCATACCAACCAATAGGTCAAGGATTTACTATATACCTATACATGCGCAATACGATGATCAGCTCAAGGTCAGGTAGCTAAAAAACAACACTAATCAAATAATAAAGTACACAGTTAAATAGTCATTTTCTCTGGGTCTCATTTTTGTGAGTTCATTCCTGTCCACCTCCCAGCAAGGATGTCTCCTTGTAATGTTGGATAAGAAGCGATTGAGAAAGCTTAGTTTCTCCACCTTAACATCTGAATACTAAAAATAATGTGTCAATGAATCTGTAAAACATTCCAATGAAATGAAGAGCCATTTTACTTATATTTCTACAAACATTTACAATATTGTAAATTTAGTGATTACACAGTGATAGTTACAAGTTTTAACTTTCATATTTGTAATACAAATTGATGTCCCATCCAGGTCTGACGTCCTGCGCAAAGAGCGTGAACTGGAAGAAGCGCGCGGCCGTCTGACGGCCATTCGCATCGCCAAGAACCGCTTCAAGGGCGGCGACACCTCGGGCGACGAGACAGACAACGAGATCCGGCTCCACTCAGACTCCTACGGCTCCCGGGGACCTTACGAGCAAGGCTACGGCTCCGATTCCCCGACACAACGCAACTACACCAACAACACATCGTACCAGAGTAACTCAACCTACGGCCAGAATAATTCCACATTTGGACAGAATAATACGTCATTTGGACAGAATAACACGTCATTTGGACAGAATCAGAATAATACGTCGTTTGGACAGAATAATACGTCCTTTGGACAGAATCAGAATAATACGTCGTTTGGACAGAATAATAGCTCGTTTGGCCAGAATGGCAGCATCAACAAGAGCAGTTACTCGACGTCTTCGATGGAGAGGCAGCAGAACGTGAAGTACCCGTCTCCGCCGCCCCCGAACCCTCCCCCGCCCATGACCACCAACCTGTCCACCTTCAGCCGCACCAGCAGCAGCAGCCTGGCGCACGAGGACTCCGCCACCAACAACAAGACTCCGCAGAACTATGAGGGATTCACCACACGGTAAGATTGCATAGCCATGCTCCGTACTAACTATTTTAATCGATTGATGAAATGACAATTACATGACTTTGTATAGAAAACAGATCTTGTAACAAGTTCAGAAAAATAGACTTATTTTGTAAGCTCAATGAGGTCCGCACGTGAATTCGTAATGGACAATACTGTGTCTACACCCTGCCGGGTTGCTAGGGAAAAGACAGACAAATATATTGTTAGAAAAATGTTTCAAATTCAGAAATGTTCCGAGTCCGTTGAGTTTATCAAAGAAAATGACATCTTTTATTTGTGGTGTGTCCGTTACAATAAAAGGCAGACATGTCAGGGTTATTTCAAAGGAAAAAGTGACAAAACAATAAACCTGTTTGACTTTTGATAGGATCTGTTTTCTGTTAATGTTGATTGATAAAATTTCTGATGATTTTGTTGTCATGGTTACTTTCATGTTGTTTTTTTTCAATAATGATTCCATCAAATTTGCTGTTCCGACAATACACTTACTCTAAAAAAATATTATCAACAATCATTCCTTGACTTATAGGTTGGTATGAGGCTGACCATCCCATACTGCAAAAAAAATGGTTCTAATCTAATCTAAACTGCAAAGATATATATCATTTAAGATTTATATTAAATGCATTCCCACAAGCAGATATGTATAATTTCGCGCTAACACATGCCGCATGTGGACCTACAATATAAAAACCCAATCTCAAATGAACATAAGCCTTGCAACTCTTGCCGTCCTTCCCTGAAACAGGGGTGACATTGGCAAAGTGAACCAATTTTTTACAGTATGGGTGGTCAGCCGCATAACAACCTATAAGTCAAGGAACACTTCACTTTGCCAATATCACCCCTGTTTCAGGGAAGGTCAGTAAAAGTTTACTGGTTCGAATCACGCCTGGCCCATTTGACCATAACTTTGACCCTGGGTCAACAGATGCCATTGCGTGCACGCAAGCTTCTGCTTTTGCATAAAGACAACTGGCCAGGTAAAATAGATTGGTGAATTGCATTCCTTTTCACGTATTTATTTAAAAAAAAAATATATGTCAAGCAGCAATTTTGATGGAAAACACGATTTCGTTTACGCTTTAATGATGAACAATTACAATATTAACGCACATAGAACCGTTTACTAATAAATTGTTTTTTTTTCTCTCTACCCCCGCTCCCCCCTCGTGGAATGCCGCTTGTAACCAAACTCCCCGGGATGTCTAAACACACACATTGTTCCAAACCTTACATCACCATCACCATCACCCACCATCATCATCATCATCATCATCAAATCATGCAACAGATGAAACGATATAAAACATAATATATAAATATAAATAGTAACGAGAACCTATACAAAACATATCTTGAATATTAATCTCACACGTTCCATGCATTTTGGAATGGTATCTCAAAAAAAAAAACAATTGCCATTTTAATGTTTTTTGATTATTTTTTTCAAAAAAAATATATTGATCTTCAATTTTTGATAATATTAAATTATAGTTTTTTTTACGTACTAAGCGAGCTTAAGATGTGTGCTTAACTTACCAATTACATATTATTATTATAAGTTTGTTCTCTAATTATATTTAAATTTACAAAAATATTCAAGAATTGTTGAATCCGTTCTACTATATTATATATATATTCAAGTATATATATTTATGTATACCTGCAAGAAAAAAGACTATGAAAAGTTTCCCGACACTCCCCTGCCGATGGAATCAAATATATATACATTTGGGATTGTTGTGCATCCTGTATCAGAATAAGGTGTGTATGTATATATATATATATGCGGTCGCATCACTACTTTTGGGTGATATTTTTTGCTATAAAGCTCCAACCATTGACTTACAACATCTGTGGACTAGAAATTATTTCAACAAAAATAGGCACTATATCCGTTTCAACTTGCTTAACCGCAAATCGTCTTAGTTAGAAAGAAAATAAAAAACTTTACAGTGTCTTTTCTTTGTAAACAAAAAAACTTCGGTGAAACTAAAAAGTATTTGCAGAAAGTTGGCTGCATTGAGATTTGTGCCTGCGGGAACGCTGTGCGCACTATTATAAATGTTTTTATGTATTTCGGTCGGTAAAATTGACAATTTTTAAAGAAAAAAGGCATTATTTTAAAACATTATGGTTTGTGTAATTATTGGATCGAACACACAGAATGGAGAAAGCAAAAATCATAGGATTTCAGATGATTATTAAGGATTCTGTGGTGTTGGACAGATTTTTTATTTGGGCAAAAAAAATCACTGAAGAGTTGTGTTCAAAAAATACCCTGCTTATTTCATTTCTTCCCTTGTCAAATATTTCTAGTATTTTTTTTTTCAAAATTTTATTTATTCGTGGCAAAAGTTAGTTTTTATGTATATTTTGGTTTATTAAAAAAAATCCTACATTGTAGGGCCAGTTTTTAATGTAATAAGTGGCGCTCTTGTTTCATGTAGAAAATATAAATAAATAAAATATTATCCTTAATAGTTATATATATTTTGCCATAGGATGTTTATGTCACTTTTATAAGGCAGTGTTCGGGTAACTCGCTAGAGCACTGTGATCGCTTACAGTAAAAATCATGGTGGAGGAGCTCGCTCACAAAATACCTCAAACAATCAGAAGCAAACTTTATCTGTCAACTATACAGCAGCTGTCAAAGCTCGGCAGAATCAATGTACATTTGTCTCAAGATGCATTATTGAGTCATGGTTCTGACATTTCCAGCAGAATTTTCAATTATTGAAGTGCTTTTGATAGCTCGAATCCATTAATC
Source organism: Agapetus fuscipes (assembly GCA_951799405.1). NCBI lineage: Eukaryota > Metazoa > Arthropoda > Insecta > Trichoptera > Glossosomatidae > Agapetus > Agapetus fuscipes. The sequence continues at coordinate 4,255,398 of OX637354.1, forward strand.
AACATTTATAATTGTATAACAGTTTTAGGCTTACACGGCCAGCTGATGATGCTGGAGTGATGTTTTCCGGGATCTGTTGCCGTGGTCTGTGGGAGCTGGAGTCTTCAACATCATACTTCACGCTGAAGAAGCTTATCTTAGAAATGGGCGTAACGTCCGGAAGCTCCAGCTCCCACAGACCACGGCAACAGATCCCGGAAAACATCACTCCAGCATCATTAATAATTGTGGATAATGTTTGTGTTGTTGAGGTTAGCTGTGAACTGTCAGTGGAACAGTATGAACTATTGATGTGAAGTTAGGAATGCTCACGCCGACTCATCTCCGCAAATAAGCAAAATTAGCGAACTGTGGAGCTGTCGTGTGTGGCGTCTTCGCTCATAATATTTGCTCACGGTGAGTTTGTGAGCGCTCACAGTGCTTGAAGCGCTTTCTCCGAACACGGCCTAAATCAATAGATTATTGTTGTGGTGGTTTCTACTGTCGTGTATTGTTTTGAGCTTTGCGCTTCATATTGTATATTTTGTTCCATTTGTATTATTAGATCCATTACTTGTATTTTATATATAAGGCTTCATACATACATACGCTTTGTACTGCTGTCATATCCTGTGCATGCCTGTATTTCATGTCATTTTAAAAATAAATCTGTACCTTGCAGTGGCGAAGCGTGCCATACAAGCCGGTTCCCATTGGCTTCCCTTTTAAAATGATGTAATAAAGTAGTTAAAAAATATAGGCACAAAGTAAAAAAATATATTTAAATACAAAGAAACAATACATATTTTTTCCCCATGGAAACCATGCAGTCTACTTTATTATCATTTCTGATTTATTTTAAACGGGAAACTGATGGAAACCGGCTTGTATGGCACCCTTACCCACTGGTACCTAGTCTGTTTATCGTTTTGTCATATTGTAAAAGTAAAAACATCTAAAACGAACCCTCCACTATAAAGTATAATGAAATTTAGTCCCATCAATAACTCAGTCGGTAGAGTGCTTGCATTCCATGCCGAGAGCTCTGGTTCGAGTCCCACCGAGGGTGTCAGAAATGATTTCCCGTTTCGGTATTTATTTCAAAACTCAAAATAAAATACCGGCAAGGTGTACTCAGCCTTCACAAGAAATGAGTACCAGCCCCCTCGAGAGCTGGGAAACACGACTTCAACTGAAGTGGTTGAGGCCAACCCCCTTACCTGTAAAGCAGGGGCGTGCATCCCATACAGGCACATGCGCCTAATAGGTAGGCAATATATGGTAAAAAACCACTTTAGCTTGACATTCAGATGTAAAATTCAGAATTTAAGTTCGATTGGAGCCATCGTTAGCACTTCAGTCAATTTCAAATGAGTTATTTAAAGGAATGGGAGAAAATATTCATTCTGAAATGTATTTGCCTGTACTCTATCCACGCGCCTGCTGTTAAGAAATTAGGTTCGACTCGCCACATGTAAAGCCCTTGTGGGATAACGCAGCAAGGAGTTATACTGCATGTGTAGCTTAATTGTGTGAATTGCGTTTAGATGTTTTTATTTTCATTACAATGCCAACTTTTGTACTGTCTGAAACATAAAGAATTTCCAAGGTGTTTTCATCATTTCACACATGCTCCATATAAACCTGTCATGAATGAAGGAAAATCAGATACTTCAATCCTTCTTTGTTGTTTATACCTGCTGCAGACCAGCACTTATGTGTCATCATGTTAATTTAGACGGAATTGAGTTTCACTGTCCTGTAAGGTCACCTTCTTCGGGAGACTTTCTTTCTGAGCTGACAACAAAGAACTGTTCTTGTGCGTACACACGTCCGCCTGAATTTTCTTACGTATATATTGACACCTTAAAGGTAAAACTGAATAAGTGATTAATGAAGCTAACATGGATTTCTCAGATAAATGCATCTTTTTTCCTATTTTTATGAGAGAAAACAATACAAAAGTGTGAAAATCTTGTAGTTTAGAAGTTTTTCATGGGCACTTCCTTATATTGTTAATTAGTTAGTAGATTCCTTGACTTATAGGTTGGTATGAGGCTGACCACCCATACTGTAAAAAATGGTTCACTTTGCCAATGCCATCCCCGTTTCAGGGAAGGTCGGCAAGAGTTGCAGGGCTTATGTTCATTTGAGATTGGGTTTTTTATATTGAAGGTCCACATGCGCCATGTGTGAGCGCGAAATTATGCGTGTCTGCTTGTGGGAATGCATTTAATATTAATCTCAAATGAAACATATCTTTGCAACTTAGATTTAGATTTAGTTCACTTACTACGAGAAGTTACACCCAAGAAAATGTTATATCCGCGATTCCTCAAATCAGTGAATCTGCACTTATTTAGTTTTACTTTAAAGGTGGCGATATGTCAGGCTTCTGTAATTGAAAAAGAAATGCCTGCGTGAAGCATGCTTTATGTGAGCCTAACCCGGAGTATAGAACTTGCGGTAAACTCTCCTCGATGGTGTAAATATAAAAATGTATAGAATATGCACTAGCACCCCTAATGAGTGATTTAGTTTTCATGCATTTTTTTCTATTATATGATGGAGGGGGGTTTATGCTATGTTGTATACTTAACAATAATATAGAATATAGATAGATGGTGTGTGTGAATTTCAAGAAAATTGGATTTACTTCAATTAATGTATCTTAGGTATTTTCAACGTTAACATAGAGACTTTATACTGAATGAAGGGGCGCACTTTTTTCATTCATGTGAGTAGTTTTTTCTTTATCAGTTTAAAGTCACATGAGTTAACATGGAAAATACCGGGCCTTAGCCATTTTGTCCTCTTTGGGTAAATCCAAAAATGGCATTTACAAATGTTGGTCTGTTGGTGAATATTACAAAGAAAAATGTTGGTTTAAATGCAAAAATGAAAGTATTTTATTCTCCATTAAAACTCATCTGAAAAATATATTTTCAATTTTTATTTTCTTGTGTAGAAGAAAGGATTGTTTAACTGATTTTCATTTCAACTATTAGACAGCCTCATTGTTCAAAGGAGATTGTTTAAAAATAAAACTTTTAATGTGTTTTATTGCCATAAAATAAAATTACTTGAATCTTGATTTGCTTTTTAAACCAATATTACGAAGAACGCAGGGAAATGTTATTAGCAATAATGATTTAGTGAAATATGTCAATGTTGTCTCCTCCTTTAGATTCATGTTCTGTAACAACACACAGATTGTTTATATCCATCTGAAAATACATTAAAAAAAAGTAAAGGTCCATCCAGCCTTACAACAACTGGATCTTGCTTGAGAATTGGCGCTTTGTAGTGACGACCAAGCTCGTAAAAGTCCGGTCCATAGCTCAATTGGTAGAATGCTAGCATTTCATGCCGAGAGCAAGGGTTCAATCCCCTCCGAGGGTGTCAGAAATGATTTCCCGTTTCGGTGTTTATTTCAAACCTAAAAAATGAATACCTGCAAGGTTTACTCAGCCTTCACAAGAAATGAAAACCAGCCCTCTTGGAAGCTGGGAAACCCCCACTTTAGATGAAGTGGTGGCGTAAGGCCGGCCCCCTTACCTTTAAAAATAAATAGGCCGCGAATCGGCACATGCGACCCCTTCAAGGATAACATAGAAGTTACACTATATGTGTAGCTTTTTTTGTTTGCCTTGTCTTGTCTTGTCTTGTATCCTGCCGCCATTCCTCTAGGGTTGGCCGGTACCTCCACACAAGTGCCTCCACTTGACTCTGTCCTTGCATAGCATTGCGAGTTGTATTAATACTTTTAAGGAAAACAACAATCATATTTTCAGATGCATATAAGAAAGTCCTTAACGTAGACCTCTCCTTTAGTTAGTGATGATCAGTGTTGTATTTATTTTCATTATTATTTTTTGTTATTTCTGTTTCTCTCCACTTCACAGATCTGCCAATAATAACACCAAGTAAGTGTTCTGATGTGCGGACATCTTGTTGTGGACTAGTTGCCTACTAAATGAGATGCTCCCCCCGCCCCCAATCTTATTTTATAATTATGATTTTTCTCTCATATTGCAACCCCAAACTATCAATTAACTGTGTGTGTTTGTGTTTAATATGATAATTATTTTTCAGCATGATTGATTTTACTTTATGATTCCTGATGATTTTTTGGTGTTTGATTATTTGAATGCTTTTATTTACACATTTATTTGATTAATATTTATTAATTTATAAAAAATGCATTATTTAAAATCAAGGTGGATATAAAAGTGTGTGTAAACTAGACAGGTTTGGTTTTGATTTCCGTCTGTTGCTCTTTATAAGGTGCTAGTGTGCAAGCGACTGGTCTGTAGTCCAGTGGTAACACTTCGGACTCGTAAATGGAAGGTTGTGGGTTCGAACCCTGACGGAGCACAAAAAAATACCGTTTCTATTTTCAAATATGCTCTTTGCTGGGTTGAAATACGCATATACCTTAACCAAAGGTCCATCCAGCCTTAAGGCTTGTTCGCACAAGGCCACTATTTTAGTCGAGTACCGAGTAATTTAGTGGTGGGCGGGGCCACAGAGTATGTAGGTTTATAGAGAGCGGTCTTAGAACAGAAAAAATGTAACCAAGTAGTATTATTTTTATATGAAACGATGGATAGCGCCAGTAACTACCCTACGTGTCTAGACAATACTAAATACTACTTGGTTACATTTTGTTTATTCTAAGACCGCTCTCTATAAACCTACATACTCTGTGGCCCCGCCCACCACTAAATTACTCGGTACTCGACTAAAATAGTGGCCTTGTGCGAACAAGCCTTTACAGCAACTGGATCTTGCTTGAGAATTGGCGCTTTCTGTAGTGACGACAAAGCTCGCAGAGGGCTCTTTGAGGTGCGATTCACACAAAAACAGCGCTCACCAAATAAATCAGCCTACTATTATTACTATGTTGGCTGCCAAAAAATGTTGTGTGCCTTTCGGTCCTCGCCATTGAAACAAAAAATCAGCTGCTTCCCCTTTTACTCAGGCCTTGCAAGCAGTGTTAGCAAGGTTAACTATGATTGTGAAATACGCAGGCAATTAACGATCTTGAGATTCTCGTGTTTTTATATCCACCTTGTTAAGAATATAGTTAAATGGTAACATAAAGCATGGTAATCCTTTGCTGCTCATTCATAAGTATGGTTTAATCGGTTGATCCATAGTTCAAAGCTAATTGGTGTTGGTTCCGAGCTATTGTAATGAATGAGCTGTGTGTTTGTGGATAGAAATCTATCTGCAAAATCTAAAAGGGAAACAATGGATTACTGTACCATTTTTTGAATAACTTATGTTTTATTAATGCTATTCAGTATACAAGTATTCTGCTGTATAATTATTCTAATAGTATATCTAGAAAAATAAATTGAGGTACTTTTTACATGAAGACAGGTATGATAACAAAAATAATAGCCATTAAGGCCTTTGTTTGCCAGTCTTTTGAGTTGCTATCTCAACATTCTAATAGGCAATAACACAACTAAACAAGGAATTAAATATCCATTTATTCCGGGCATCATACAAAGCGACATTGAGCTGTGAAATATACGGCTGATAAATGATAGGATTTTGTCAGTTTCAAAAGTCAGTTTATAGCATATTTTACTGTTTCCTTGGACGAGATTTCATTGAAAAAAGTACCCCAGTTTACTTTACGCATTTAGCATGATCAGCCTAATTCAATAATCCAGTTGAAGGTTTTACTTATTATTTTTAAATAATTGTACTAATGATTTTGTTTTGTTTTTTTCTCTTTCTCTTCACTCTTTCTTACCCTCACCCTGTAACTCTCTGTGCAACACACCAGAACAACAAACACATCCCAGAACAGCGTGGTCACAACGTCGGCTGAAGAAAAGCTCGCCAACGTCTCCGATGACTTTGAAACAATCGTTTACAAAACAACAATATACACGAGCACGGTGAGGCCGTCCATAGTCGCCGAGCACAGAAAAGTTGTCAAGCAAGAAACAAACACCATCCTAGAAACAAACTCAACGACAGAGGAATTGAACAAAGCGATACACGGCGACGAGAAGACCGTACAAATTGTCGACAGCGATGACGCAAAACAGTCGAGCAACGAGTTTAAGGAAATCAGAGATACGATACGGGATAAGCTGCGCATTAGCGAAGTTTTAGAGTCGTCGGAGCAGAGTAGTAGCACGTCGGTGCAACGCACGGTGAAAGTGATGCAGACCAAAACCAAGATGGGAGTGGGGGGGAAGGCCCCGCCTCCCGCCCCACCCCCCCGGGGACCCAAAACCTTCAAGGCCAGCTCCTTGCCCACGGCCAACCTAAAGGAATAGACCACCAAATGTACTTATTCACATTTTTATTAATTCATTTCGCACCTGCAGACTCTTCAATTCATTAAATACTTTTCTTTCCTATCATCCTTGCACATCTCTGAGAACAGGTTTTGGCATTCAAACACCCTGTTCGCCGTGGTTAATGTTATAAGCTGAAACATTACCATCAGAGCTTAAAATATTCCTTTGAAAATAAATATCTATCTATTCACCTGGATGAGTTTCTCCATTGGTTTTGATTTTGGTACACAAATATTAACCTGAGGGCATTGAAAGTTAAATAAATTATTATTTTTGAACTCTACCGGGAATGTTTTTTTTTTTCATGTAGATACGCATTCCAGTTTTTTGTCACATTGTGATTTCTGGATGTTTTGAATTGAAGGGGATGTCCAGGACAAAAATACATAAATATAAGCAACAAAAATAATAATCAAATTGAAGAAGTTTGCCGGCACAATGGAGGAGGAGAAGCAACGAGAAGAATACACAAACATAATATCTGCATACATGACAATAATATTTATTTTCTCCTACTAACTGCATGCTAGTGTAGTGAGTAGTAGTTAGTGACAAGTAGTTAGTGCATGGCTCTTGGTTTTGGATTTTAGTAATTAAAGCATTCCGCAGAATTGTCCCTGTGGAAGATCTATTAAGTATTTTATTTCTAATGAAAAAATCTTATCTTTGTTCATTTCATTCACAATTATTTTTACATTATATTTAATTTACATTCTTAGTGTAAAGTTTGTGAAAAAGTTTTCACAGCGAGATAACTTCAAATCTGCTATTTTAATGACTATTTGGAAGAGGAATCCCTGTAAATATTTATAAAGAAAGAAATCTAATCAACCCGATAATCTTATACTAATTCAAATGATTAACACTAATTTTACAGCTATGAAACAAGACGGTACGATGTCCCTCGTCCTCTGGAGCTCAACAATCAGTTTACTTCCTCTGACACGCAGCAGCAGCAGCGCACCTACAACCAGAGCAACAGCGCCTTCTCCACCTACTCCAGCATGAAGCAGGAGCAGAGCCCCGGGCCCCGCGTCACTCAGGCCCTGGAGAAACCCAAACCCCCGCCCGCCTCCCCCCTGAGCCCCAAGTTCAACGCCAAGTTTGACTTGAAACGAGAGTTTGAATCGTCAGATTTGTCAAGAAATAACTATAGTCAGAATTTGTCGTCTGTCCACGATGTTAAAACGGAACAAAATTACACGTTTAAGAGCAACGTCGCGCCCACCCCGCCGCCCGTGCCTTCTTTCTTATACGGGACAACCAAGAGTCCCACGCCCCCCAAACCCTTCTCCACGGAAACCATGCGCATGGAGACTTTCTCACAACAGAAGACAGGAAACGTAGAGCAGAGTCCATTTTCAACGTTAGAATCAAACTCCAGCTTCCAACCGCGTTACACAGTTAAATCACCTAAAAGCCCGCTGCCTAAGAGTCCTCAGCCCAATACGGGCTACTCGGAAACTAATCAAACTTACAGTTTCAAAACTGAAACGTCTAGCAAGCCGCAAGTTAACACTCCTTCTCACGATCTATCTAGGGTTGTGTCTGTCCAATCGCCTAAACAAGAAAACATACATCTGTTTGGAAAGGAAGTTTACAATTACGGGGGACCCAACTACTCGCAGGAAACCATGACGGAGGTCAAGGAGATCCCCAACGGCACTCAGAAGGTCACCACCACCAAAATATACAGCTCCACACCCATGAAGATCACCAGCACGAACATGAAGTACGAGAGCAATAATGTGGGAGGTGCCAACAATGTGCCGTCCCTGGGACAGTACGACTCCATGCACGAGTTCAACAAACAATTCGGAAACGAGTCTAAATTCAACACCATAAACTCTAGCTACAGCTCCGCCCCCACAGACACAATGCGAAGCAACATTTCAAATGCGTACAACGAGGGACCGTCCTTTTTGAAACCGTCTGATTACAAGCAGACTTCCGATTACCAATCGGAGATGACGGTGTCCAAGTCTGTCAAATCTCCGGCCGACCTCACCCGCGAGTTGGACTCCATGGAGAAGAGGCTGATGAAGCAGACCATCTCCTCGGAAGTCATTGAAAAGAAAACTGTCATGACTAGCTCCAGCAAATCGGAGACTAGCTCCACCACAACCAAGAAGTTTGGCAACTTTTAAAATCTAACAAAAATTGCTTAGCAGTAATCGTTGTATAAATTTCAAGTCTTGAATGATTTCAGACATGAATATGTGCCTTTTAGGAAAAGCACAGCCAAATTAAACGTACACCTAATTGCCTACCGCCATTAAAGTGCCTTTCATATTTCAAATTGATATTTTAACTAACACAAATAAGATATTACACAAAGTAAAGTTCACTTCACAAATATGCCTTTATTGTTAGAGTCGGAAATTTAAATATATCACAAAATGCCTTGAAAGATGTTGCCAAAATGAAAAAAAAAAAGTAATTTTAAATATGTAGATATTGAACATATGGTGCTGCCAGTTTATTGGTTTTTATTTGTCCGTGTTGGCTATCGTGGACAGACGATGAATATCGGTGCCTTCCTCTTCGGCTGCCTTATATATCCTGTAATTAATAAATGTGAAATAGTAAAGGGAGCCATTTGAAGACAACATGTGCCATGTTTTGATAATTTTTACACAATAATATATATTTATTCTGATTTATATAAGAACTTTAAGGTTATGTTGACGAGATGAATATGTTTACACAAATTTACGGTTACGATTGCGCCAAAAATGCTTTTTTTTTTAATAACGTCTTATATTTGTATCCTCAGTTTTTAAATAAAATGGAATACTTACAGCAATATGAACCTGCGGAATTTTAAAAACTTCTCAAAGAGATTTATTTACATGATAATACTTACCTGAAGCTTGTAACTGTAACTCTGGTCGCCATTCCACTAGGGGTGGCCAGAGCCTCTGCAGATCTGGAGCTACGATTTTGCCTTTTGCTCCGGAGGATCTTGTTTCATTTTAACAACCATAAATTTACATTAAAATCCATTGCTTTCTCGAATACTTTCATCAGTTTTATTTAAATTAAATGAAATAATGATTGTGTGTCACAACTATATAGAAAGTGAATAGTTAGAAATATTATGCCAATATATTCAACGTACCTTACAAAATAATATAATATTTATTTGAATTTAGTGCCAATAGTGTCGAAATACACACAATACTTTAACAACGTAACATTTTTTATTATTATTGCGAATACACAAACGCAACATTTGCACAAAATACTTATTGTTTGGTCTCTTTAACGTAGATTCATATCTAGTCACGCCTAAAAACTTTTCACCAAACAAAACTATTCAATTAATAAAAAAAGTATACACTCAAATTTGATTTTATTTAGGTATTTAAAAAATACAAGAAAAAAGGGAGTCTAATTTTTACCTTAACAGTTCATCGCCAGTTTTTAATTATTTTCTTAGCATTTAAAAAAAAAACATTAATTTTAACAAAATGGACGCTTGTTTCTAAAAAAGATAATAGTTTATATTCATAAGACAACTTTAATGTGCTTAATTTTTTTTTTGTAATACTTTTACACAATAACGAATTACTTATTTTTTTTAAATAGACATTTTGATATTATTTTTTACTCTTTACAATGTATGTGTGCTTTTTTTGAGATTTTTTTTTTGTGTTGTAAAAAAAACATTTTTTTTTATAATATTTAGTAAGAGAATGCCAAAATTGCCTTCATATCGTTAAAATAATAATTGATTAATACCAACTTTGAGAGAGAAAAAAAATATTTTCTCCATTTTAGTTTTAGGCTTAAGTCTTCTTGTACTATATATAAATTGTTTATTGAAATAAGAAATAATGTTTTTTCTCTTACTATTAAATATTATTAAAAAATATTAACTTTGAAATTTTGTATTATAAAAAACATTGTATGAGCTTTTATAGGATTTATTTTAATATTTAGTCCATATTATAATTATGGTGTTCACACCTCTCCAAATGAAATATTATACCAACATGGAAAACGATTTTAAAAGTTAATGCCACTTTTGTAATGATATATACATATATACATATTTAAATAATTTATATAAATTATAGGAGAGCAGAGTTTATTAAATATTCTATTATAGAAATTATACTACATAAATATTGCCTTATTTTCTATATTAAATGGACAAAAGAAATTGTATACATAGACCTCCATTTTGGATGTTGCCAGCCAATAATCTTCCGTGATAAAAATGTATGAGAAATATGAATGAGCATTTCTTCATTGTTGCAACACTATTTTGCTGTCGTTCCCGAAAACAGGGATGACATTGTCAAATGCGAACCGAATTTCACACAGTATTGTGGTCAATCATGCTTTTAAAAAAGGCAATGGAAAATTTCTATATTCAATTTGAGTCAAAAGCCTTTTGCTAAAAGTTGTTAAAAAAATGTTTACCTACTCATATTTTTTCATACTGAGATAGGATCTATAAGGATAATTATGTATGTTTTTCCTATACCAAGTGCCACCCCGAGTTGTATTTTTAATAAAAACACGCCCCCTGCATTAAACCTCCATATTTAATATTAATGTAATATTTTGTACCAGAAACAAATAATGTAAGGTGGTATTAATTCACACAATTAATAATATTTAACAATTGATGGTCGAGGTCATTTATATAATTTTGGAATATTTTTAACAAAATCTAATCATTTTTTAACCAAAAAATTGGAATTTACATGTTAATATTATTATTATTATTACAATTATATAAAGTGAGTTAGAATATTACAAAACGGTGTTTTTATTTACAAAAACAAATAAGTCGTAACCCTATAACACCTGCTGTTGCACCCCATCACTCGACAGATCTGTTGAGAAGTGAATTCTTCCATGTATCATCTGGTCCAATCGATAGTTCAGTTGGTAGAGTGTTTCCATTCCATGCGGAGAGCTCAAGTTCGAATCCCTCCGAGGGTGTCAGAAATTATTTCCCGTTTCATTTTCGAACGCAAAATAAAATACCAGCAAGGCTTACAATAAATGCCTTCACAATAATTGAGTACCAGCCCCCTCGGAAGCTAGGAAACTAGGCTGACCCCCTTACCTAATCTAATCTAAGTTGCAAAGATATGTTACATTGGAGATTCACATTACATGCATTCCCAGAACCAGACACGTACAAGTTCGCGCTTGCACATGCCTCATGTGAACCTACAACATAAAAACCAAATTTCAAATGCACATACACCCTGCAACTCTTGCCGTCCTTCCCTGAAACAGGGGTGACATTGGCAAAGTGAACCATTTTTGCAGCATGGGTGGTCAGCCGCATACCAACCTGTAAAAATAAATAGGTTCCACTTGTCATATGCGAAACCCTTCAGAGATAATGCTGCGAGAAGTTGCATAATATGTGTAGCTAGGTTGCATTGCGTCACAACTAGGAGAGCGCAGAACAGGGCATTTTGTTTGACTGGCACTCTTGAAAGTGACTTCCTGAGGTAGAATCCATCTGGAAGAGCATCATCAAAGGTCTTCTGCACTCACGTTCCCTAGTAACCAACGTGAGTTCTCGCAGTTTCTAGTTACAGAGTGATGGGGTGTAGCGATAATAATTTTTCAAACCCTGGTAAGTGATAACAAATACATGACTCTTTATGCACCACATCCAAACAAGCTCAGCAATTAAAACAAATCAACACGGACAAAACTAAAAAAACATATTCTGTAAAAATTACAAAGGTTTGGCACAATAGGAAGTGGAATGTTGAGCTTAATCTAAGTTGCAAAGATATGTATCACATTATATGCATTTTCACAAAACAGACATGCTTAAGTTCGCGCTCACACATGCCGCATGTAGACCTACAATATAAAAACCCAATCTGAAATGAACATAAGCCCTGCAACTCTTGCCGACCTTCCCTGAAACGGGTGACATTGGCAAAGTGAACCATTTCTTACAGTATGGGTGGTCAGCCGCATACCAACCTATAAGTCAAGGAAGCCATTATTCTTATAACAGCAGGTCTGGATTGGAATCAATTTCATGCTTCCTACTGTGGTGCAGTCTGTCTTCATATACATACAATGTAGCGCCACTGCGTTTCCCCCAGTCAACTACAACAGAACGCCACTGGTCACTGCCCGGTGAAAACAATAGACGGCCCGGAACAAAGGGATCTACGGCGATCTCTCATTGGCCGACACTAGCTAGGAGCCGACAGTGGACTTATTAACTGTAGTATAAAGATAGGCCGCTGTCGGCTGGGAGGGCAGTACAATCTCAACACTCGACGAATACACACGCTCGCCCGCTCGCTCTCGCCTGACACCAACACTTCGCCTGACGACCGAACACTGCCAGCACCCCCTCCGCCACTCTTCAACCGCAAGAAACTCGGGGAACTGCATTGCTGCCTACAATACCTGGCCACCACGGCTAACTGCTCTCAGGATCGAGAAACCTCTCCAAACCCATCCTTTCCTTCCGAGCTCAACAGACGCAAGTTTCGATCCCATAGTGGACCTTTTCAGGACCACTCTTTCTCTCAAAAGTTTCACGCCTTGCGTCTAGCAGCTCACTCTTCTTTCCGCTAACCTTCACCCTCCTCCAAACTCTTCCGCACTCTCGGACATCCATCTCTAACCTAACCTAACCTAACCTAACCTTCACCCTCCTCCAAACTCTTCCGCACTCTCGGACATCCTCCGTGAGACCATGGGAACTATTTGGAGACCGGAGATCGACACGCCGCGACAGTCTCTGGAAACAAGACTGCCGAACGCCCTTCAAGAAATCACAACAATATTGTAAAAAAGCTGTACACAGAATTTTTCCAATAAACGAAGTTTCCACACTACAAACTGAGGTGGATAATAAGCTTATTGACTACCGAAAAAGAGTACATCCGCCCATGGCTGTATGCTGTAATAACGATCAGCTGTATCCCCTGGTAGCTCTGGGGCTGCACATGACAGCAGATATCGCAATAGGTAATGATTGTGAGACACACAGGCAAGCAAAGATTGCGTACATGTGAATTTTCCTACGTATGTAAATTGACCTTGTTTCAAACCCATGTCAAAGTTTCGATAAACTTAACTAAGCATTTAAAGAATGGTCAATCCTTTGATCTGAATGACATGAAAAACTTTTGAGGTTATTTTATAAACTGGGCTATTCAGAAACTTCACTGTTGGGTAATTTTTTTTTTTATAGAAGACGACCCATTATTGGAGAACTTACATAATTCTTGGTGTTTTTTGGCGACATAGCCAACATCTTCAGGAGGCACCCTCTCTGCACGTGAATTTAAGTTCTCAAGTTTGCCTAATATCCGAAAAGTAAAATCACCTAACAGTGACGTTAGTTACAATTTGTAAATAATTATATCAAAGTCCAGCTTAACGTGGAGTCAAGCCTTGGGAATTTCTAAATCGGGGGGAACTAGAGACATCTGTTGATAAAATGACTGGATTTTTATGTAAAAAAGAATCAGCATCATGCAGGATGGCTTTTTCACGAAGCAAAGCTTGGGGAGAGGATCAACTGATTCATTTGAGAGGTAAGCCATTAACTATTTAACAGCTTCTTACTTACAATAAACTAAACAGCAACTTAACTAAAACAGCAGGCTGACAGTTGATTACCCACCACAATATTTATCAATATTAGCTAGGAGAAGAATCAGCAATGGACAGTTTAGGGTGGAGCCACTAGAGGTAACTATAAGTAACAATAATAAAGTGATTATAATAGTGAGATAATATGAAAAAACTGAAACTAATCAATTTATTTCATTCTAAAAATCAGTTTCTTCATATTATCTCAAAAACTGTTCACATTACCCAAACTAATTTTCATTTTTTGTCTTGTCTTGTATCCTGCCGCCATTCCTCTAGGGGTGGCCAGTACCTCCACATAAGTGCCTCCACTTGACTCTGTCCCTGCATACTTCTTTCATCTCATCTAATTTCATCACTCTTTTCATGCATGCTCTTCTCTTGTTTCCACTCTGTAAATTCCATTCATTCGCAATCTCACTTATCTGATCAATCCATTCTTTTCTAGGTCTTCCCCTTCCACGCTTACCTATTACATTACCTTTATACACTCTTTTTGTCAGTCGGTCTTCATTCATCCTTTCAATATGTCCAAACCATCGCATCACACTTCTTTGAACTTTCACTTTCACGCTTTCTTTTACTCCGCATTCATTCAGAACCCATTCGTTTCTCACTCTATCTTTCAGTGTTTTTCCTGTCATACTTCTTAAATGAGCCATTTCTACGGTGCATACCTTATTTACTTCTCTTTCATTCACCGTCCATGACTCGCTTCCATACATCAGGGTCGGCAACAATATACAATTGTGTACCGCCATTTTCATTTTCTTTGGTATCCTTTTATTCTTCGCTATTCTACCAAACGCTCCTATCACGCATCTTCCTTTGCTGGCACGCTTCTCTAATTCCTTCGTCATCTTACCATTCGCCTCAAACTTGCTTCCTAAATAGTCAAACTCATTCACTACTTCAACTTTTTTTCCATTCAAATTAACTGTAAGTTCCTCACATACTTCATTCCTGTCAAAAACTAATATTTTTGTCTTATTCGCATTCACTTTCAAGCTATTTTTACAAAATGCATCATTCAGTTTGGTTAACATCGCTTGGAGTTCCTCCGCCGAGTCAGCTAAAACTATAGCATCATCAGCATAAAGAAGTACTCCAACTCTTGTTTCACCCACTTTCACTCCGCTCTCTGATATTCCAGCTTCTTTTATGCAACTGTCCATGATTATATTAAACAACCATGGACTCATCACGCAGCCTTGCCTCACTCCCTTATATACATCAAACCAGTCACTATATCTCCCATCCACTCTTACACATGCCGAACTATTTTCATAGATGGCACGTATCACATTCAGAAGGTTGTCATTCACACCGTACTTCCTGAGAACATTCCACAACATACATCTGTCCACCGAGTCAAAGGCCCTCTCGAGATCCACGAAGGCTGCGTAGACCACCCTCCCCACAGCCAGATGTTTTTCAACAATCTGTCTGAGAGTAAAGATTTGGTCCACACAACCTCGTCCTGGCATAAAACCAGATTGAATATCAGAGACCCTGTGATCGGTGGCCATTCTCACTTTTTTTATGACATATTAAAATATCATACTTAAAGATTTTAAATTATGATTACGGTCGTTAAACATTTTTTGGTATGAAAAAAAAACGGATGTTACTGCCCGTAGAAAGAGAAGAACGATTTTCTCTACGTTTCGTCAGAGTCATATCCGACGTCTTCAGGAGGCGTGTGTCTTCTACAGAGAAGAAACACAAACTGTTGAATTATTTTTGTTTGCTCGAGGTCGAAGGTTGTAGGTAGGTACAATTATTGACCTTCAGTGATGCATTCAAAGATGTCGCAATAGCTCCACTTGTACAGAAGGACGATACTGTTGTAGAAGACACACGCCTCGCAAAGAAGTCGGATATGACTCTAATAAAACGTAGAGAAAATCGTTCTTCTCTTTCCACGGTCAGTAAAATCGGTTTTTTTTCATTCCAAATAATTTTCATACATGTTCTAGACATTGTATTATTCTATATTTAATTTATTTATGAAGAAAAAAATATTTAAAATACAAAGCAACAAAATAAAATGACAAAAATGTGAACAAGGGGTAATTTTGAAATATTGTTTTTGCTGCGTCATTTTTAAGTTATATAAAAAAAAAACATAATTTAAATAAAAAGTCAAACACGCATGATTTTTCCAATTATGTCACTCTTTCACTAAGACCATAAAGTATAAGAAACATTTTTAAAAGCAATGGTCAATTTTTTATAAGAGCCCTCTTAAATTTGGTATAATATATTATCTTAGCTTCCATTTCCTGACAACAGATGACCTAACTCAAAATTATTGACACAAGAAATAAACCAATGTGATCATGTGTGAAAAAATTACATTTTTGTGACACTATTATCGATCTTGTTTTTTATAATCTAATCTAAGTTGCACAGATATGTTACATTGGAGATTCACATTATATGCATTCTCACAAGCAGACACGTACAAGTTCATGCTTGCACATTCGCATGTGAACTTACAACATAAAAATCAAATCTCAAATGGACATACACCCTACAACTCTTGCCGTCCTTCCCTGAAACAGGGGTGACATTGGCAAACATGGGTGGTCTTTTTTACAGCATGGGTGGTCAGCCGCATACCAACCTTTAAGTCAAGGGTCATTTTTTTTTAAATAGATTTGTGGACAGGAATGCAATCCACCAACCTATTTTGCCTGGCCAGTTGTCTTCATGCGAAAGCAGAAGCTTGTGTGCATGCAACGGCATCTGTTGAACCAGGGTCGAAGTTATCGTCGCGGGATTCGAACCAACGTTATCCGGTTCCAAATAACCTGCCTCGATCCCCGCGGCCATTACACCGACAAAACTGTGTCATACATGACAAATTACATTTTATAAAATCAATGGACATCAAAACTAAAACAAATTTCAATTTAATAAACCCTAACCGTCAAAATTACAGATCAACCGCCATTTCTTTCTGTTCTTACATACTTCTTTCATTCAACTTTCTTTCAAAATTCTTTTATTTAACTTTAGTAAAAGTGTTTATTTACCTTTTCAGGAAGATATGGAGAACAACATTGTCGCAGCTCTCCTAACATCCACTATGGCCTGCAAAATGATACACACATCAAAATATAAACCTACAATTATTACCATAAAACATACTAATTAATTAATATGTGTTCAAACTATTTATTTAGTAGTTTTTTACTAGTTTTAATATTAATTTGTAAATGAAGAGAGCTTCTGTTTGATATTTACAATGGCTTAAAATTGTTTTCAAATGCCTGTCTCAACATGACAAATCTGCAAGTCATGATTTCATTTTTTCTTTGACAATAACATTTGTGATTTTAAAACAATTTTAGGACTGCAACAAATATTTTTATTAAAAGACATTAAATGTTTCATTATATATTCAAAACCGTTCTTATTAGGTATTTAGATAATAAGTTTTTTTTGAAAAGCCATTGTAAAATCCACCATTTTCAAAATTTGAAATTTCCCTGTTCTATTTGTATTAATGGCTATTAATTTTATATTGCTCTATGGATTATTTCAATTAACAGGTAGGTACAAAATTTAATTTAATGCACAGAGTTTTTAATGTTTGTAATTAATGTAGATATTAGAATGTAATAATGTACTTGTTTCTAAATTAAATAAGAAATAAATAACTAAAGATTGTAAGCTTATGTATGTAGATACAAAAAAATAACTTCTATTTATCTTTAATAAACTGTTTCATAAAACATTCGTCATCTGTTTTTATTTTTTCTGTGACACAGAGTCTATAATCTATGTTGCGAAGGTATATTAACATGTAGGCATTTGTTATATTATACGTCTTAAATGTCAATATATCTTTGCGACTTACACTTTAGATTATATAGATTGCTAAGAACAGCAGTCCCATACAAAAGTGGCATTTACTCTCTGTGAAATAAGTTTCAAATTCAAATAAGGTCCGCATTTCTTTCTATGAATTTTGAACTTTGTTCTCTTCTGGCCAATAGGACAACCTTTCTTAGCAAACAAATATTTGCATGCCTTTCCCAACCCAGTAACCCAGCCGTGTGAGATCTCATCTATAATAATTGTATTTTAATGATATTGTTTTTAGTAGAGAGGGGCAATAACAAGGACACTACATATCCCTCTAAATTACACAACATAAGCAAATAAACAATCCAATTAAGAATAGTATTGTAGTGATTCTGTACCTAACAGGGCTGTTAATTTTGAATTTTAGAATGCTGCTTCTTTTGTTCCCAAAAACAATAGCTTGGAAAAAACAATAAAAAATTGGCGTGTAAGAAAAGGGCATGCAAGAGTATTATTTAATAACACCCAACACTCAAAGACCTTTACATTGGTGACCCCGACTTGGAAAAACAGTTAAAAAGGGTGTTATTCCAAATAAATTGTGTTCCAACCAAGTGTCAACAAGTTTTCACCAAAAATAGTGTTTGAAAACCATTTTGTCAAAAAAAAAAAAAAAATGGCGACCGGCGAAAATCCGACCACACACGTGCATTGCGGTTAGCGTCAAGCTAGCTCCTTTCTGGAAGGAGAATGCCGCGTTGTGGATTCTCCGAGCGGAAACACAATTCCGCCAGGCCAATCCCGCCTGTGGACATAACAAAATTTGGCCACTTGGTAATGAGTCTGGATGATGCAACGCTCACGATTGTAGCTGATATTGTAACAGCAACCACCATGATGCAACCAGCAGCAACCCGCCGAACTACGGAACAACAACTGCTGCAACAAGCAGCAACCCGCCAAACTATGGCACAGCAACTGCTGCAACAAGCAGCAACCCGCCAAACTATGGCACAGTAACTGCTGCAACAAGCAGCAACCCGCCAAACTATGGCACAGCAACTGCTGCAAAAAGCAGCAACCCGCCAAACTATGGCACAGCAACTGCTGCAACAAGCAGCAACCCGCCGAACTACGGCACAGCAACTGCTGCAACAAGCAGCAACCCGCCGAACTACGGCACAACAAACACTGCTGCAACAAGCAGCAACCGCTGAACTACAGCAACTCCCGCTGCAGCCGACTCCTCAATTCCAGCCAGCGCAACGAGGCCCTGGAGGTTTGAACGTCGCCCAACATAGCTGCCCAGCACAACAAACAACAACCGCTGAACTACAGCACAACCAACCGCCGAACAACGGCACAGAAAACACTGCTGCAACAAGCAGCAAACACCGAACAACGGCACAAGATCTGGCCGACGAGTCCACTTTCCAGACAGATTCTACTAAAAACCTGAGAGAATATCAAGACTCACCGATCACCACCTTCATCGCATCTGCCCTTGGCAAATGCTGGAGGGGACCTCTGTAGTGATTCTGTACCTAACAGGGCTGTTAATTTTGAATTTTAGAATGCTGCTTCTTTTGTTCCCAAAAACAATAGCTTGGAAAAAACAATAAAAAATTGGCGTGTAAGAAAAGGGCATGCAAGAGTTTTATTTAATAACACCCAACACTCAAAGACCTTTACAGTATTTTTGGCCCAAGCATGTTTTTGCACTTCTTCAAATAGAAGTTGTCTGTTTTCTGATGAAGTGTTTGTATCCTTATCTTCACCTTACTATTTGTTCAAATCTTTTTATTTTCCCAGTATTGACTCTCCGTAAAGCGTTCATTTACAAAGAAAATTTCAAGACTTTGTTATCTTGGCTAAGCCCTAATAATTTACAATATTGTTAACCTTAAAAAAGACGAGTAAACCTTTTGTAAATCAGCAAGCGTTGAATTTTTTTTTTGTCAGACATGACAGTAAAAAAAGATATAAATTATTTAAAAAAATTTAACCATGTTGCTACTCTCCTAGGTCCATTTAATCTCTAAAATTACAGAGGCCAATAAAATAATAAAGTCCAAATGCTTCCTCTGTTAAATAAAGAAGCCAAAATGAAAATAAAATATGTCTAATCTAATCTAATCTAATCTGAGTTGCAAAATATAAGTGACATTAGAGATTCACATTATATGCATTTTCACAAAACAGAATAAAAACCCGAATCTCAAATGAACATACACCCTGCAACTCCTGCCGGCCTTCCCTGAAACAGGGGTGACATTGGAAAAGTGAAGCATTTTCTACAGCATGGGTGGTCAGCCGCATACCAACCTATAAGTCAAGGAGCATACACAGCAAATTAGATTTTTAAAATCAACAAATTATAACATGTGTGGACATCAAAAACTAACAGAAAACAAATTCTAATTTAAAAACCCTAGCCGCCAACGTCACAGATTAACCGCCATTTCTTTCTGTCCTTACACACTTCATTCATTCCCTCCAGAGTCATAACCTTCTTCATACAGACTCTCCTTTTATGTCATACATTTAATTGCACATAAATACCTAAGTGAAGGAATGTACAACGGACTCAAAACATTTTTGAATTTGGAACTTTTTCCTCGGCGAGCAAATGTCAGTCTTGTATGGGACTGCCGTCCTTAAGCAATGAACAACAAAATATTTGTTTTCCTTTTCTCTAGCAATCCGGCCCGGTGAAGGCTTGATTCTGTCTAGGTCAATTCACATGCGGACCTCATTATACAGCAACATAGATGGTTGAGATCACACATTTTGCTCCGCGCAGGATGACACCATAAATTGCTGCTGCGGCTTCAATGGAGCAAACGAGCTACAGAGACAGGGCTTTTAGTTCAGCTGGTCCATCCTTCTGAAATAGTGGGCGGTTAGAGTATAAAACATAGCCCAAAACTCAACTGGATTGTGTTAGTCAAAAATGTATAGAATAAACTATGTCACTCCTACAGAGCGATTTATTTTGATTTACGCTATCAAGGCGAGTTTCATGCAATTTTTTATTCTAGGGGCAGTGAGCGTCGTTTTCCGAGACACATTGGTCCAGTACACATACAAAATTGTTCACATGAAATCACTTCTGATGGACATAAGACAAACAAGCACTAAGGATCCGTAGTTCAGCGGTAACACGACGGACTATGAATGGAAGGTTGTGGGTTCGAATCCCGGCGGAGCACAAAAAATATACTTTTTATATTTTAAAATTTGCTCTTCGCTGGGTTGAAAAATTCATACACCTTTACCAATAACCGGTCACCAACAGTCCATCCAGCCTTACAGCAACTGGGTCTTGCTTGAGAATTGGCGCTTTGTAGCAACAACGACCAAGCCCGTAAAAACGTCAATAGCTCAATTTGTAGAATGCTTGCATTCCATGCCGTGAGCAAGGGTTCGACCTCAAGGTTTACTCACAGCCTTCACAAGAAATGAGAACCAGCCCCCCCGGGAGCTGGGAAACCCCCACTTCAACTGAAAGTGGTTGGTGTGAGGCCGGCCCCCTTACCCGTAAAAATAAATAGGTCCCGAATCGCCACATGCGACCCCTTCGGGGATAACGCAGGCAAGAAGTTACACTAGTGTGTAGTTTAGTTGCGTTTTTTTTAAGGGGACAAAATGTCAGGACAGATTGGATGACAGATTCAGAATCCAAAGAGTGGGGAGTTCTTCCGGGTTGTTCCAGACATAGAGGACTTCTCTATAGTGATCACCAACATCGAAGGGACCTGATACGGCACTCATAGAATAAGATATCAGTTTCTTTGAAATAAACAAAACAATTCACAACACAAAACAACTTAAATTAGGTAAACATGCTAGTAGGTATACATTTTTTCTCCGTAGAGTTGCCATCTTTTCAGTTTGATTTCCGAGCCAAGGTAATGCTTTATTTATTCACAGATAATAAACAACAGTTCTTAGTACGGAGCGGTTCATAGAAGAAGCTCTCTAGGTATGTAAATAGGCCAGAAATTAATTAACTTGGTTTCAAAGCAATTTACAGATTTAAACGTCCTGGTGATGAATCAAAACATGATCATCTGCTGTAATCTAAGTTGCAAAGATATGTTACATTGGGGAGTCACATTACATGCATTTTCACAGCAGATACATATAAGTTGGCACTTAAACATGCCGCATGTGGACATACAACATAAAAACCCAAATCTCAAATGAATATACATCCTGCCACTCTTGCCGATTTGCCCTGAAACAGAAGTTTTTTTTTATAATGAGCTTAGCACTTATTCCAAAGACAAATTAATCCAGCATCAAATAATATTGATGCTGGAGAGATGTTTTCCGGGATTTGTTGCCGTGGTCTGTGGGAGCTGGAGCTTCGGGGACGTTTCGCTCATGTCTACGATGGGCTTCTTCAGCGTGAAGGTGAAATGCTTCTGTCTAAGACCTCTGAGGCCATTTTGCATCTGGCATTCTGTTAAAGCACGCTGATGCAGTCCGGCCAGTGAATGTCAGCAGACTACATTGTCTGAATCAAACTCAGCAAACAGACCATTACAGAGCTATTCACAGCACATTTAATCCATGGGTCATTGTTTCTTTTATGGAAAATTCATGTTAGATGGCGGTTGAGCCATGCATTTGTCATGTGTGTGAATGACACCGTTAGAGTCTGGGAAAGATAGTTGTGGTAAAGGACCCAGGCAGGTTGACCCCTTTGTGCTTGTTTGTATTATCTCCAACAGGGGTAAATTCGCATGAGCAATGTTTGTATGTAGGTATACTGGACCAATGTGTCTTATGAATGCTGGAAATTTATTTTGAAAATATTTAAAACAACTCTCACATTGTTGTGTTTTATGTTTTTTTCTGAGCTCAAATTGTGTAGAATGTGATTCTTAAGGCAATTCCATTGAAAGGTCATCTTTGAATCAAATGGTAGATAGGCCAAACAAGCACTGGGGGGACGAGGTGCAGGGCAGTGGGAAGACTGAGATCAAGATGGAGTGGTGGCACATCATCCTTCAATTTAAGACACCTTTTAAAAAAAATGCACTATCAATAGCTCAGTTGGTAGAGTGCTTGACTTCTTTGCCGTGAGCTCGGGTTCAAACCCCACCGAGGTATGAGAAATGATTTCCCGTTTTGATGTTTATTTCAAACCTCAAAATAAAATACAGACAAGGTTTACTCAGCCTTCACAAGAAATGAGTACCAGCCCCCTAGGTAGCTGGGAAATCCCCACTTCAACTGAAGTGGTTAGGGTAAGGCCGGCCCCCTTACTTGTAAAAATAAATAGATTCCACTCGCCGCATGCGAAACCCTTAGGGAATAACGCGGCAAGAAGTTACACTAAATGTGTAGCTTAGTTGTGTTACTTCAATCTTGAAGATGAATGTGCAGATCCTCGAGTTTTTATGCAACAGTTACCAACCAAAATAAAAGCTGCTATTTACACGGTCTGCAAAAACATAATCAGTAGGCGCTTTAATTAAAATTCTAATCACTTTTGATTTTAAATCACAAATGTCAAAACAGAGCAGGAGTGTTTGGAGATTAGGTGAGCAAATAGTGTAAAAATAATTATTGTATTCGTGCGAGGAAAGTTATAAAAACCAAATCACATCAGTCGTCGGCAGTCAGTGTAACGCGGGAAATAGTGGCAACAAAATTGTGATTTTCGACGATAATATTTTTTGTATATGAGTTGTATTGTTTATGGTGTATGGAGAGCAGTTTTTTTAAAAAAGTAATAGGTAAGTAAGAAGATATTAATTTTTTTAATAAATTTTTTAAGTGGAATACAATTCACCAACTTATTTTTGCCTGGCTAGAAACTTATAGAAACATTATCAATGAGGTTGGAATATTTTTGAATTTGGAACTTTTTTCTCAGCGAGCAAATGCCAGTGCTTTATGGAACTGCTGTCTTTATCAACTAATAACAAAATATTTGTGTGCCTTTTCAGTAGAACCCGGGTGACGACACAATATTGTCTATGCCAATTCACGTGCGGACATCATTAATTTTTTTTAAATACATTTGTAAAAATG
Organism: Agapetus fuscipes; assembly: GCA_951799405.1. Taxonomy (NCBI): domain Eukaryota; kingdom Metazoa; phylum Arthropoda; class Insecta; order Trichoptera; family Glossosomatidae; genus Agapetus; species Agapetus fuscipes. The sequence goes on from OX637354.1 coordinate 4,279,178, forward strand.
AATTCAATTCACCAACCTATTTTGCCTGGCCGGATGTCTTCATGCAAAAGTAGAAGCTTGTATGCATGTAATGACATCTGTTGGGCTCAGGTCGAAGTTATTGTCAAAGAGCCATGGGTGATTTAAACCAGTGCTATTCTGTTCCAAATAAGCTAGTCAAGAATAGCGGCTTGACTCCTCGGCCATAACACCGACACAGTAAAAATTAATAATTCATATATATTTTTTGTTTTAATGTAGAATTAAGCAACAATTATTTAATTAAATATATTGAACTAGAGTCAAAGTTACCGTCTTGATTCGCTTGACCATAGTGCCAACATTTTAGCCGACATAGCGTTCATTTTTTTACTGAACGGGAAATGGATGTTACAATAAGGAAAGCATATTCGAAAAATGCAAAAAATTGTGTCTTCACAAATTTCAATTTGCCAAATCGCAAGAGAAACACAACTTGCAACTATTTAAGGATCCTAGTTACCAGTGGCGAAGGCTGCCATACAAGCCGATTCCCATCGGTTTCCCGTTTAAAATGAGGCAAAAATGATAATAAAGTAGACTGCATGGTTTCAATGGGGGAAAAATACATATTGTTTCTTTGGTTTTAAATGTATTTTTTTACTTTGTGCCTATATTATTTAACTACTTTGTTACATCATTTTAAAAGGGAAGCCGATGGGAACCGGCTTGTATGCCACCCTTCGCCACTGCTAGTTTCATAGAGCTGTGGCATTTGTCCACTGAGAAAAATATACCACCGAGAATAATAATACATTCACCATAATACAATAATACAATGGACCGGTCCGTAGTCCAGTGACAACACTTCGGACTCGTAAATGGAAGGTTGTGGATTCGGATCCCGGCGGAGCACAAAAATATACCATTTATATTTCGAATGTGCTCTTCGCTGAGTTGAAAAATTCATAAACCTTTACCAAAGACCGGTCACTGAAAGGTCCATCCAACCTTACAACAACTGGGTCTTGCTTGAGAATTGGCGCTTTCTACAGCGACGACCAAGCTCGTAGAGGGCTCTTGAAGTGTGATACACACAAAAACAGCGCTCACCAAATAAATCATCCTAATATTATTATTCAGAGCCCATTTTGAATTTTTCTTAGCAAACAAACGTCACAGGTTTACGTGACTGGGGTTTTTAACAACCAATATCTAGACATTAAATAACTTTCTCTCGAGCAACCTATTCAAGGGACGTTGCAATTTTTTTTGTCATTTGAATATAGTTGTATTTGAATATTTGTTTTTATTTGGATCTTGATTTTTCAACTGCAATTCACAACAAAACTTCATTTTGTACGATGGATCCTGAGATGAGCGCAGCCAACTATCTCTCCACCATTTAGGAGGTCTTCCAGCTGGACGTTGATCTATTGGGTTCTCATTAACTATGATATGTGACTCATTCTTGGACTTTCAGATTAAAAATGTGGATGTCATCTGTAATCTATAATCTAAGTTGCAAAGATATATTAACATTTAAAGTTCATATCAAATGCATGCCCGGCAAACAAACACGTGTAGTAGCATAAACATTGAAAAAATATTTGGCCATCTATGGTTAGAAAGTGAAAGTACCATGACACATCTAATCTAATCTAAGTTGCAATGATATGTAACATTGGGGAATAATTTACTTATTTAAAAAAATAAAACAGTTTTAATTCACTTACTATTCTATTTTTATTTTTTGGCTCAAATATTTTCACTGAGAATGCCTTTTTGAGGTGAAAATATTTGAGCCAAATAATTAAAATTGTTGCGAATTAAAACTGTGTTATTTTTTAAAATAAATACAATGGACTTTCACTGTGTGAACCACCAAACCCTAACAAATATAACTGGAGATTCACATAATATGCATTTTCACAAGCAGACACGTATAAGTTCCCGCTTGCATATATATGCCTCATGTGAAAACAACATAAAAACCCAAGTCTCAAATGAACATACACCCTACAAGTCTTGCCAACCTTCTCTGAAACAGGGGTGACATTGGCAAAGTGAACCATTTTTTACAGCATGGGTGGTCAGCCGCATACCAACCTATAAGTCAAGGAACATACACAACTAATTTCATTATAAACCTCAAAACAAATACAGAATACAAAATTCCAATTTAAAAAACCCTAGCCCTAGCCGCCAACATTACAGATCAACCGCCATATCAACCTGGACAACATAGACAACCAATTATTTAGGAACTTTCTCAATCCCGCTCACACACCTTAAAAGCTCAAGGCTTCCTGCACCACAATCATGCAGGACTCTCTGTCTTGTGCCACTTCCCTCCATGGTCCCCTTACTCCCAGGACTTCTGCGTTGGCCTTGACATTGTCCACCATAACTGATAACATTTAATTTAATTAATTTTCCCTGGGTTTTCCTCATTTAGATTTCTCTCCTAAAACAAAATGAGTGAGTCATTTGTTGACATAAAAATTTGAAGTATTGGTATTTCCACATTGATTACAGAAATGAGATATGTTTTTCTTTTTATAGTAGACCCTTGATCTGCTTATCCAAAACTTGCTGTATCTAATGTTGAACCCACACGCTTGCCGTTTGTGACAAACCACAAACCTGTACAAACGCTTGGACAAATGCAGTGATCCAAACAGGGGTATCCACACGCTTGCGAGTGCGTCAGTGTGTTGAATAAGCAAGCATGACGGAAGTCCAGCTGTTGTCAGCTATAACATTTGATTTAACCATGATTTTATAAGTCAATGGATTCAACTTATTTTTATTTTAAAAAAACAAACTAAAAGAGAAAAAATAAAAGGCAATGAAAAATTCGCCTAAGAATTTGGGATGGAAAACATATAGTTATAGAAAACCCATTTCATAGTGAAACTGAATATTTCAACTATAAAAAATCTTTTGGTACATTTCTTCTAGCATTAAGTACTTGATAGGAATTATAATTTCATTTTTGTAGACATAGGTTGTCAAGGAAGAATTAGTGATGGCGGAGTTTTAAATAATTCCTTATAATGACAGAGAATTTGTAAATAACACGCGCCTGCTCGCTACCGATCAGAATGTGGACACAAGCATGTAATGCGGCAAATCCCTTTGACTCGTGTCAAAAAACCGACACTCGGTCGGGTCGGCCACAAGCCGAGCCAAACGCCTATCCACACGCTTGGGCTTGTGACTGTTTGTCGAGGCTTGGAAAGCGTGTGGATTCACCATTAGACCGGTGATTACAGAAAGATGGTGCACGGAACTCAAAGGTTCCGAAATCCATCTGATGTTTACTAAATGTTACATTTATAAATGAGTAAAAGTCACTTTTTTTATAAGGAATCCTGTCCGGGAGACTCCCCAGATTTAAGAGACTCTACGGATCTATGACACTTGTTGTAGTATCGCAGAGGTGTTGGTGATGTGGCGGTTGATGTCCTGATCCTTTGTTGCAGGGCTGTTAGCTGCATAGTGTTGTGGTGTGTGTGCATACCACACCTCAAGAGCCCTCTGCAAGCTTGGTCGTCGCTGTAGAAAGCGCCAATTCTCAAGCAAGACCCAGTTGTTGTAAGGCTGGATGGACCTTTTGATGACCGGTCTTTGGTAAAGGTTTATGAAATTTTTAACCCAGCAAAGAGCAAATTTGAAAATATAAATGGTATATTTTTTGTGCTCCGCCGGGATTCGAACCCACAACTTTCCAGTTACGAGTCCGAAGTGTTACCACTTGGACTACGGACCGGTCCAGCGCAACCAGTATAGTGCAACTTCTTATCATGTTTTCTCTGAAGAGGTAGATTGGGGGGCGTGGAATATAGCTATTTTCTCAGGAAATGGAGCTGTCCTTACGCCAACCACTTCATTTGAATTGTGGGTTTCCCAGCTCTCAAGGGAGCTGGTTCTCATTTCCTGTGAAGGCTGAGTAAGCCTTGCTGGTATTTTCATTTCGGGTTAGATAAAAACATCCAAACGGGAAATCATTTCTGACGCTCTCGGTAGAGATTGAACATTAACCCTCTGGCATGGAACGCAAACATTCTACTACTGAGCTATGGACTAGGTTCCCTTCATTTTAATTTTTGTATCTTCCATTATTCAAGTCGTAGTTACGCTACTGAAAAACATAATCAGCTAAAGAGACCGTTAACAAAGACACCAAAAAAAGGAAATAACTCTTATAACTGTAAACTTACAAATGTAAAAATCTGCATAGTTCATATTTACCGCTCAGTTCAGCACTGACCTAAGTCTTAATTAGAGATTAATTGAAAGGCACAAGGCACTAAATGTGTCTTGCTTGTTAAGGCTTTCACAGCCGAAAATTTACATTTGGGTAGTATTTTCCAGGATAGGTAACCGAATTCCATTGGGTGCTAGTCCCGGACATTTTGCCAATTTGGACAGTCCGTAGTCTAGTGGTCAAAGCTACGGACACTTGAACGGTCGTGGGTACGATTCCTGGCTGAGTACAATATCATTCATTTATGCTCTGTGGGTTGAAAAAATCATGCATCTTCAACAAAGATCTGTCACCAAAGGTCCATCCAGCCTTACAGCAACTAGGTCTTGTTTGATGGCCAAGACTATTGACACTTTATCGGTTGTGAGTATGATTCCTAGTAGAGCACAATATCATTTATTTTTCAAATATTATGCTTTTTGTTGGGTTAAGAAATCCATGCTCTTGTGATGTGGATTCAAAGGGAATAGAAATGTAATAACCTCTTCCCTATGCAAGCGCCCGTTTTTTTTTTTTTTAAGAAATCCTGCACGGGAGACTCCCTAGATTCTAGAGACTCTAGGGGTGTATGACACTTGTTGTAGTGCCGCAGATGTTTTCGAGCTTGGTCGTCACTACAAAGCGCCAATACTCAAGCAAGACCCAGCTGCTGTTTGGCTGGATGGACCTTTTTAGTGGCCGGTCTTTGGTAAAGGTTTTATGAATTTTTTCAACCCAGCTAAGCACATATTTGGAAATATATATTGTATATTTTTTGTGCTCCGCTGGGATACGAATCCACACCCGTCCATTTACGAGTCCGAATTGTTGCCACTGGACTACGGACCGGTCCAAGAAATGTCAACGACACGCGGTGTACCTGAGTGGTCATCCATCCAAGTAGCATCCGCGTCCAATGTTTAATTTAATTGCTTAACTTCGGTGATCTGATGAGAACCGGTGCTTTCAACAGGGTATCGTCGTCGTGTTTTTTGAGTTGTGGCAATACTGCAACACAGGTGTCACTGTTAATCACACACAGTAGCTGTTGACATTATTTTAATTGTTGTACCTCACATGTGGGCTTAATCTGTGAGTAGGTTCTGAATTATCAAGTACCTGCCTAAGTATGCTCAAACCATGCTCATTCCTATAACTCATAAGAATGTACTAGACACAATAAAAAAAATCCCTCCGCTTTGTCATGTCACGCAACTAAGCTATACATATAGTGCAACTTCTTCGTACGTTTTCCCTGAAAAGGTAGAATGAGGCGCGTTGAATCTAAAAATGGAAAGGGAGCTGGCATTAAGCCAAACACTTTATTTGAAGTGTGGGTTTCCCAGCTCTCACGGGGGCTGGTACTCATTTCTTGTGAAGGCTGAGTAAGCTTTGCCGGTCTTTTATTTTTGGGTTTGAAATAAACAATGAAACGGGACTCAAATCATTTCTGACACCCTCAGTGGGGCTAGAACCTGAGGTTTCGGCATGGAATGCATTAGAAGCACTTTAACAACTGAGCTATCGATTGGACCATCACTTGTTAAAAATCACTGCAAGCTCTTTCTCTCCCGTTTCTTCCTTTTTTTCTTTAACAAAATACATCTAAAATTATACAAATTTAGTAAAATTCAACTGGAACTATCAAAAGTGACATTTTATAAGATGGTGATGCTGGTTCCGATTTTGGCACATTCATTTTAAGCCATGTAGATCTGTATGTGATATTATAAGTATTTATTAAAGTTATGTGCGTCTATGGCACATTTATACTAAATTTAAAAGCAAAAGTGCTGTGAAATAAATGCCCAAAGTTCATGGATTTTTTTTTCTAAAATGGAAATGTTATCTCGCTTTATTATTTTACCGATAATATTATTGCCAAGTGAAACCAGTTTTCATTAGTCATGCATTTTCCTGCATCCAGTTTGCTGTGAGCACAGAGCAGGTGAAATACGACAGTGGGGAAAGCAAACTAGTTTAACTAAATTATAAATTGTGATTTGAGGCTTTTCACCTTAACATTGTCCATGTAAGCGACTTCTAGTCGTACGTAAGATGAATGGCACATGAATGGGTAATATTTGCAAGGCTTACAAGGCTACACATATAGTATAACTTCTGGCCGCGTTTTATTTAAGTGGTCATAATATGTCAACGACTTCAGTTAAAGTGGTGGTTTCCCAGCTTTTGAGGGGGCTGGTACTCAATTCTTGTGAAGGCTGAGTAAATCTTATCGGTATTTTATTTTGGGGTTTGGAATAAGCACCGAAATGGGAAATCATTTCTGACACCCTCGGTGGGATTCGAACCCGAGCTCTCGGCATGGAATGCAAGCACTCAACTGAGCTATCGACCGGACTTACTTTTTCACAAATATGTAAAAGCTGTTAGATTTTGAATGCATTATTTCGCAAATGTCACATCTGTTTCAGGGAAAGGCGTCAATAGTAGCAGGGTGTATGCTCATTTGAGATTTGTTTTTTTCAACACAGCACACATGCAGCATGTTAAAGCGCGAATTTACACATGTCTGCTTGTGAACATGCATTAATTATGAATCTTAAAAGTTAAAGTATACTTATTTGCGTGTTGTATTTTAGATAAGATTTGTAAAATATATGAAAAAACTGGAAATAATTTTCTCATCAATTCCATACTTTTATCTTGTCTTCAAAAAAATCCTTGATTGCCGCCTTTAGCTTTACACCTTCGACTCATTATTTCTCAATCTTTTCTCAATCTTTTCTCAATCTTTTCTCAATCTTTCTCAATCTTTTCTCAATCTATCTCAATCTTTTCTCAATCTTTCTCAATCTTTTCTCAATCTTTTCCTTTCTTTTTTGACAGATATACCGAGCAATTGATAGGGCTCTATATGTAGGTAGGATAACTTGTTATCAATTTTTAATCATTCAAAACATATTTTTTTTAAATTAAAATAAAACAAATACGTGACGTCACGTTGAGAAAAATAGTAATTCCCATTGCCACTACTACTTACGTACCTAAATAGACAACAATATTTTATTTCTTCACCCTAAGAACAAAACTTTAGGCGTTTTATCAAGATATGTATGCAAAGTAAAACGATAGGTCTCTAGTGTGAGTTTTAATTGGCATACATTTTTGATAAAGCGCCATGATTGAATAAATTCAAAATTATTTTGTTTTTAGAATGTTATCCTCGGCCATACATCAGCTCGTCTTTGTTTTATAATTTAGAATATCTCAGGTCGCGACCTCTGGTGAGGGGTGTTTTTGGTTTTTGAGGATAAACAGCGTATCAAATGCGGCGATTAAATCAAAAGCAGACGCATCATAAAAACAATTTTTTGATATTTTATTAAAGATTTTAAATTATGATTACGGTCATTTTTTGGAAAGAAAAAAAAACGGATGTTACTGACCGTGTAAAGAGAAGAACGATTTTCTCTACGTTTCGTCAGTCATATCCGACGTCTTCGGAGGCGTGTGTCTTCCTTGTAGAAGACACATGCCTCCTGAAGACGTCGGATATGACTCTGACGAAACGTAGAGAAAATCGTTCTTCTCTTTCCTCAATGATATTTTAGCCTAAATTGGAAAATGCAAAAAAAAAAATCAAATAATAAAAATCCAAATGGAGCTAGGCTATGTGATGCGATCTTTCTAAAATCTAAGTTGCACAGATTTAATAAAATTTATGACTCATTTTTAATGAACACATACAAACAAACATGTGTTGACAGTTACATGCAGCTAGCGACAGCGAAGACCGCCTAGTCGCTTTGATAGCTCGCCTTGAGAATGCTTTCTGCTCGTGAAAGAGAAACTTTGGCAGATAAAAAAGCTGCAAATAGACCATGCTCGAACACGAAAACACACACAAAAAAAACAATTTGTCACTTACATACCTACACTAAATGCATGCGTAGGTAGGTACTTACAAAATAAAATTCATACAGCTAAGTACTTTCCCTGCAGCTATTGTCACCTTTTCCTGAAGGAGGGGTGACATTGGCAAAAGAAAAACAATTTTACAATATGAGTGGTCAGCCTCTAACCTATGAGTTAGGAAACTGAATAAAAAATGGAACTTGATAATACAAGTACAAGCATCCCTAATGTAACTACATTTAATAATTATTATTTATATTTCTTCAAAGCATTTCAAGTTCTCAACATGTGAAGCTTTTTAAAAATATACATCTGTCTTGTTTTAAAACAACAGAAGTAAAGCCTTGCTCTGATTGGCTGACGTAATGTTTTGGCGCCCTTTGGAAACAGCCAATTAAAAATCAGGTTTCGGCGACGAGCGCCATTCAAACACAGTTTGAAATTGGAACGTGGAGGTTGTGCCGCGACAGTTTGAAAATTTGAAAAAAATACCTACGAACGAAAAGTGAAACAATACTTCGATTTACATTTTGAAAAGTTTTGTGAATCATATGTATTGCAATAAAAAAATAGATTTATTTCACAGTAAAAAAAAGTGTTCTGTTTTAAAAAAAAAACGTGATAAGCCTGTGTTTTTTTATATCTTTAAGGTAACTAAGGACTGTTTTTTATTTATTTTCTTAAAATAGATGTTGAGAATAATATCACAGTTAGGTAATTAAACTTTTCGGCAATCAGACAAACCGTTAGGGGCGAACTTACATTGTTCTCGACGTTTCGTTGGCGACGTAAGTTCCTATGTAAATTCTCCCATAATGGTTTTAACTGTGTAGTTATTTTATTGGTAAATAAAGGTTTTAAAAACCTCTAAGCTGTAAACTAACTGTTTTTAATTAATTGTAATTAAAAAAATAATTATAGATTTTCCACATTTTCTTGATAAGTGTCGACAACATCAAAAACCAGTTCAAAGTTGAAACATATAGTGAGAGGTCGGAATATTTTTTGAATTTGGAACATTATTCTCGGCGAGAAAACCCTTAGCAACCAATAACAAAATATTTGTTTGCCTTTCCTCTAGCAGAAAAAAAAAAAAAAAAAAAAAAAAAAAAAAAAAAAAAAACCAGTCGGGTGACGACACAATTTTGTTAAAACGTCAAGTCACGTGCCGACCTCATTTTAAAGAAAAAAATCATCTTCAAAACAAAAAGGCATAAAAAAAAAACACTTTTTTAGCGACAATTTTTACGTGTTATATTGCAAAAAATCTCATTCATAAAAAACGCAACGCAACTAAGCTACACATATAGTGTAACTTCTTGCCTACGTTATATCCGAAGGGGTCGCATGTGGCGATTCGGGATCTATTTATTTTTACAGGTAAGGGGGCCGGCCTCACACCAACCACTTTAAGTGGGGGGCAACAAATTCGAAATTAGATTATTTTCTCCGTGGGCAACAATAAAAGATATGTGTGGCCTAGCAACCCGCGCCATGTGACGTCATAATTTGTTTATCCATGGAATTCAATTGAAGTGGGGATTTCCCAGTTCCCGGGGGGGCTGGTTCTCATTTCCTGTGAAGGCTGAGTAAGCCTTGGGATCGAACCCTTTCTCTCGGCATGGAATGCAAGCATTCTACCAATTGAGCTATCGACCTTTTTTTACGAGCTTGGTCGTAGTTGTAGAAAGCGCCAATTCTCAAGCAAGACCCAGTTGCTGTAAGGCTGGATGGACCTTTTGATGACCAGTCTTTGGTAAAGGTGTACGAATTTTTCAACCCAGCGACGAGGAAATTTTAAAATATAAATGGGATATTTTTTGTGCTCCGCAGGGATTCGAACCCACAACATTCCATTCACGAGTCCGAAGTGTTACCACTGGACTACGGACCAATCTCATCATCTTATTAATCCTAAATTTTGATTTATAATCAATATATACGCCTGATACATTTTTTTATTAATGCACCTCATAAACATAAAGTTTCAGAAACATATTTTTACAAACTTTAATTTTAGGGTAGATTTTAACGTGCATCTCGATTCATATTTTTGTACCTAATATTACACACCTACCCTTGACGACACATGGACAAAATTGTGTCGTCACCCGGCCGGGTTGTTAGGGAAAAGGCAACCGTTGTTATTTTTTAATTGAACTGTCAGTTCGACTCTTTGGAATGTGTGCAGCACAAAATGGCCGACTATTACAGTAAATATGCATTTATAGTCATTGTACGCAATTAATTATTTAATTGGTTTATTTATTCAATGCGATTTCTAACGATGTGTTGATGAAAGTAAAATCATCCATTGATAAAATGCGCACACGAGTAGATACAACCGAATATATTTCGAATAAAAAAATTATGCATGGAAATTCAGTTGCGAATATTAGAGTCAGAAGATTTTCGCCAAGGATATTCCATGTAAATAGGGTCCTTCACACCTACTCTGATTACAAAATATTGTTACGAATACGTAATTGTGTGTTTTGCTGGTCTGTATTAGTGTAAGTGATAAAGGGATTAGAAGAGCACTCAATCTCAGAATAACCGTCAATATAAATCGTTATCGGTAGATTGAAACACACCCAACATCCAGTTACAAACCAAAAGAAATGGTTAACTTTACTTCTTATAATTCGTACTGCCATGAGAAAAAAAATCGTCTGACCTTCCCGCGTACCGTCGTTTGAGAATCACTGCTTTAGGTCAATAACTCTATACAGCAAAGGCTCTCAACCTTTATTGTGCCACACCCTCTTTTTCTCAAAGGCAATGACACAGATCTATAATAATAATCTATAATCTACGTTGCAAGGATATATTCATTCAAAGCTCTCAGATGTATGCCCACAAACAAACACGTGTAGTTCGCGCTTACAAATGCTGATTGTGTACTTACAAATAAAATCCAAACCTCAAATGAACATAAGCCCTGCAACTCTTGCCGACATTCCCTGAAACAGGGGTGACATTGGCAAAGTGAACACAGATACACAGACAGATACAAAGTTACACAAATAAGCCTGAAAAAAATAGTGGCTATCAAATTAAAAAAAAAACACATTTATTCCGTAGTTCTTTTTTCTAAAGGAATTTTCATAAAAAAAAAAAATTTCTTCTTGAATCCAGCCTCCATCCCACTGCAGGTGGCCAGTGCTTCTATTCTGTCCTTGCAAACTTCTCTCATTTCCTCGACATTTATCCCCTAAAATTATAATAATAGTAATATTAGGATGAACTATTTGGTGAGCGCTGTTTTTTTGTGAATCACGAGCCCTCTGCGAGCTTGATCGTCGCTAAAGAAAGCGCCAATCTCAAGCAAGACCCAGTTTGGATGGATCTTTGGTGAACAGTCTTTAGTAAATAGGTACCTATATGAATTTTTCAACCCAGCGAAGAGCATATTTGAACATATAAAAGGTTTTTTGTGCTCTGCCGAGATTCGAACCCACGAACCCTTCCATTTACGAGTCCGAAGCGTTACCACTGGACTACGGACCGGTCAAAATCCCCATCCCCTGCGTGATTTTCGCCCCCCTAAAAGACAATCGACCGCAGGTTGGGAGCCACTTGTTCAGTGGTTAACGACCAGTCCATAGTTTAGTGGTTAACGCTACGGACTCGTAATCAGAAGGTCGAGGGTTAGATTCACGATGTAGCGCAATAAAAAAAATCAATCAATTTTCAAATGATCTTTGCTGAGTCGAAAAATTCACCTGCCTTTACCAAAGACTGATTACAAAGGTCCATCAAGCCTTACAGCAACTAGGTCTTGCTTGATAATTACCTCTTACATAGTGACGACTAGACGAGCTATTCTGCTAAATTCCTAACACTTTGGATACGAATCCACGTTGGAGCTTTCTAGCATTTGCGAAAGAACTCTATATATCACAGTGCACCTACGCATTCCTCGACTTTTTTTTTTTTTTTTTAAATTTGCTCGATACTTGAGAACTTTCAAACATCAAAACACTTTCTGCGAGTCTGCTTAAAATTCAAAGAGCAGGTTTTTAAGGTTGGTATGAAGCTGACCACCCATACTATAAAAAATGGTTCACTTTGTCAATGTCACCCCTGTTTCAGAGAAGGTCGGCAAGAGTTGCAGGACTTATGTTCATTTGAGATTGGGTTTTATATTGAAGGTTCACAAGCGGCATGCTTAAGCGCGGACTTATACGTGTCTAAAACGTAAAAACGCAACTAAGCTACCTTGCCTACGTTATCCGCGAAGGCGTCGCATGTGGCGATTTGTGATCTAATCTAATCTAATCTAATCTAAGCTGCAAAGATATATATCATTTAAGATTTATACTAAATGCATTCCCACAAGCAGATATGTATAATTTCGCGCTAACACATGCCGCATGTGGACCTACAATATAAAAACCCAATCTCAAATGAACATAAGCCTTGCAACTCTTGCCGTCCTTCCCTGAAACAGGGGTGACATTGGCAAAGTGAACCAATTTTTATATTATGGGTGGTCAGCCGCATAACAACCTATAAGTCAAGGAACATACATGACAAATTACATTTTTTAAAATCAAAGAATAAAAATAACAATATATACATGGACATAAAAAACTAAATCATAAAACCAAATTCACTTTAACAAACCCTAGCCGCCAACATCACAGATCAACCGCCATTTCTTTCTATCCTTGCATACTTCTTTCATTTCCTCCAGAGTCATAACCTTCTTCATACAAGCTCTTCTTTTATTATGACTCTGGATATTCCATTCATTCGCAATTTCGGATATTTGGTCCATCCATACCTTTCTCGGTCTTCCTCTACCACGACATCCATCTATTCTACCAACATATACTTTCTTCGTCAGTCTTTCCTCATTCATTCTCTCCATATGCCCAAACCATCTTAACAAACTTCTTTTAATCTTCACTTTCACACTTTATGTGACCTATTTATTTTTACGAGTAAGGGAGCCGGCCTCACACCAACCATTTTCAGTTGACGTGGGGGATCTACATTTAATATAAATCTAAGTCTGCTTGTGAATAGATTTAATATAAATCTTAAATTTAATATGTCTTTGCAACTTAGATTATATTACACACCTTATTTTTGGACACGAATCGCCATCTCGTCGGCTTAAAAGGTCGAAAGGAATTTAGCAGAATAGCGCTTCAGAAAGCTCTTGAGCTGTGATTCACACAAAAAAAACATCGCTCACCAAATAATAAATCATCCAAATATTATATTTAAATTTTTAATATTTCTCGAAGTTTGCTGACCCAAGGGAGCCGTAAAATATAATAAATTCACATAACAACCTCATCGAAAACCGCGTGATGGAAAAACCAAAATAACGAGTTGCAAATTAACCAGTTCCAAATACGCTCAGGCAAACCCAAAACGACAACGACCCAAAACATCATCAGTATATTGTTTTTTGTCGGTGTTAAGGCCGCGGGGATCAAGTCGGGTTATTTGGAACCGGATAACGTTGGTTCGAATCCCGCGACGATAACTACGCCCCTGGTTCAACAGATGCCGTTTGCATGTACACGAGCTTCTGCTTTCGCAACTGGCCAGGCAAAATAGGTTGTTGGATTGCATTCCTTTCCACAAATCTATTTTTTTTTTATAAAAAAATCAAAAATAAAAAAATATGGGAAAAGTTGTGACGTCACCCTGCTGGGCTGCTAAGGAAAAGGAAAACCAGTCATCAAAACCAACGATCTTTACATGCCGAGATTTTTTTTTATTTTTTTTTTCTCATCGGGCAAACGTCCCACTTATATAGGTCACACATTATGGTCCTTTGAAACCAATAAGAAAATAGTTTTTGTCTTTAACCTAGAAACCCGGCCGGTTGGTGTCACCATGTCCATGTCAATTTATGTGCGGACGTTTTAGTGCGGACTAATAATACGAAAATATTTTTTTTCCTCAGCGGGTAAACGTCACAAGGTCCTTAGGGGCCGTCCATAAATTACGTCATCGATTTTGGCCGATTTTCGACCCCCCCCCCCGCCCCTTACATTCATCCTATAGTCATTATCTAATTACCCCCCCCCCTCTTGCTGTAATAATGGGTGAGCTTTATAATCAATAATGTTATATTACTTACATAATATTTTGTATATTTTGTAGAAATTGGTATTTACAAGAACGACGTCACTTTTGGTACTCGTACATCATTTGCCATCATCCGCAGACCACACTCCCCCCCCCTTAATGCGAATGACGTAATATATGGACAGCCCCTTAGCAGCAAATAATAAAATGTTTATTCGCCAGCAACCCGGCAGTGTGACGTCGCAATTTTGTTAGTATGATTTTTTTCCAATTCCATTTTATACAAGGTGTCATTAATGAGGTACGCACATGAATTGGCATATACAAAATTGTGTCGTCACCCGGCCGAGTTACTAGGGGAAAGGCATACAAATATTTTTTTATTGGTTGCTAAGGACGACAGTTTCATAAAAACTGACGTTTGATCAGCGAGAGAAAAAGGATCCACATTCAAATTCATTTATCATTATTTTCTTTTCTTGTTTCAGATACCTACCTACAACGGAAAATTGAAAACTGAGATAAACATTAAAGTATTTTCTTCTGTGTACTTCGTATTTTATTCATTTTGTTTTTAATAAAAGAAATACATAAAAACAACTAGCAACAAAACATTGTGTTATAGAAAGTAAAAAGTTCATAAAGTAGGTAGTTATAATAATAAATATTTTCGTGTCGGAAAATTCAAGATGGACGTCTGCGCACAACACCTGCAGCAAACGACGCTAACTTCACTCGAATTCGAGGAAAAGCGTCTGAATCTGTCAAACGAGAAAACTGTCACGGACAGCGTGGAGGAGCGGGACAGGCATCCCGACAAACCAGTCAAGACGGTTGAAACCCTCAATGGGCTGATCAAGGAACTCCACAGAGTCTTCGAATCGGACCTCGTGGACGTGGACCATGTGACGCAGTTGATGCTGAGCTACAAATCCAACCCGGCAGAATGGCGGAAGTACGCGAAGTTCGACAGATACCGGTGAGTCGGACACTGTGACTGCCTCAGCAGATTCTAATCTAATCTAATCTAAGTTGCAAAGATATGTTACATTGGGGACTCAGGTTATATGCATTCTCACAAGCAGACACGTAGGTACAAATTCGCGTTTGCACATGCCGCATGTGAACCTACAACATAAAAACGCAAATCTCAAATGGACATAGGTACGTCCTTTCCTTAAACAGGGGTGACATTGGCAAAGTGAACCACTTTTACAGCATAGGTCATTGAGATATATTATCTAGAGACGCAACGTTTCTCGAAACACATGGCACCCTGTACTATGGTCAAAAGTCTTACTCGAGAAAAACCCGATTTTGAGGCTCGTCCATTGCATAGGTGGTCAGCCGCATACCAACATATAAGTCAAGGAACCTCTTTCAATGCATTCATATCCATACGTTTTCTTCTTTTACATTCGCTTTGTATATCTAAGGGCCTGTCGCACCAAACTTCAATCAGATAAAAATCAAAATTACATAAGTATGATTTCTCCAATCAAATAAAATTTGCTTGCATGTACGTAAATCAGTTGATGTACATCATATTTACTGTTCAAATTCCATCATATCATTACCCTAAATCTAAATCTAAGTTGCAATGATATGACGTATCATTTGACATTCATATTAAATGCATTCCCACAAGCAGACACGCATAATTTCGCGCTCACACATGCCGCATGTGGACCTACAATATAAAAAACCCAATCTCAAATGAACATAAGCCCTGCAACTCTTGCCGACCTTCCCTGAAACAGGGGTAACAATGGCAAAGGGAACCATTTTTTACAGTAGGTATGGGTGGTCAGCCTCATACCAATCTATAAGTCAAGGAATAACCCACTTCCGAGAAATATTTAATTAAGCAATAAAATTTGTTGGTTCAATCAAATATTGATTGGAGGTTGGTGCAAAAAGCCCTAACTGTAACTCTGTCGCCATTCCGCTAGGGGTGGCCAGAAGCGCTATTCTGCTAAACTCCTTACACTATGGATATCAATACAAGTCGTAGCTTGCGAAAGAACTCCATACTTAGATAACAAATCACAGTGCACCTTATTTTTGGATACAAATCGCTAACACGTCGCTTTAGCAGAATAGCGCTTCGGAGCCACTCTAGATTTGCCTCCATTTTTTCCTATCCTTGCATACCTACCTCATTCAATTCATTAATATCCATCACCTTTTTCATCCATATCCTTCTTTTGCATTCCCTTTGTAGGTATATCCCATTCTTTCACAATTTCACCAATCTGATCCAGACATACTTTTCTAGGTCTTTCCTGCATATAAGCTTTGTAAGTCTTTCATCATCCATTCTTTCTGCGTGTCCAAACCATCACATCACATTCTTTTGTACCTTTACTTTCACATCCTCTTTTCAACTTGCATTTGCCTTTTACTCTTGAGCACTTTATAACCTAAATCTGCCGTTTTTGTTTCTTACACTGAATGGTCTTAGCAAAAGAGTACAGTTATGAAAAAAATCAGGAATGTTTATTAATTGTTTATCGTAATTATAAAGGTTGAACCAAAAATACAACTTCAAAATTAACACCATAAAATAATATTTAAAAACATTGTTAGCGTTTTTTCGTGAGTGCTATATTTTGGAGATATTTTTTTTCTTTTTAATTACAGAACTATACATTTTTTAGTACAGCAACGGACGATTTTTTTTATAATAGCAATAGTTTTTGAGTAAATAGGAAAAACTGAAACTAAGTACTTAATGTATTAAATTTTAATTAAATTAAAGAACACAGTTCTTCATTGGGCATTTTAGATTACTTAAATGATCTTTTCCTCTTATTCTGGTATGAGACTAACAACCCCTTCTGTAAAAAATGGTTCACTGTTGTCAATGTCACTCCCGTTTCAGGAAAAGGCAGAAGAGTTGCAGGGCTTATGTTCATTTTAGATTGGCGTTTTGTGTTGTAGGTCCACGTGCGGTATGTGTATTGCGTAAGCGGGAATTTGTACGTATATGCTTATGAGAATGCATTTAACATGAATCTTAGTAACTTAAGTATAAAAAAACTTACTTTTTAAACGGATTCGGAACATTTTGAAATTTCTTTAGCAGGGTTACGTCGTCTAAAGTGAACACGCAGCAACCTAAAACAAAATTTATTCAAAAAAATTGTTTAAAAACCCGGTGGAATGACATCACATTTTCCCCCGGCTTTTTTTATTGACGTTAATAAATAAATAGATGATCTGATATTTATTGCCAACGCTCGTACGTATTAATTATAAGTGGCATATTTTCTACCTGCCATTTTAAGAGGGAGTTATAGATACACGGAATTCGTAAAAAATCGTAAAATTCGTAATCTGTTGATAAATGTCGTAACTAAATAAGGTTAGCACTTTTTTATAATGTTTAACTTTGACTGTGTGCCGGCAGATGTGCTAGCTAAAATAATAATATTTTTTTCTACAATTCCACACTAAGACGGCCAGACCCTACCAATACATTGATATTATTCACTTTGTCTGCTATCCGGTCATTATAATACATTGGCATACTGTCAAACGTAGGGATCTCCAAATCGAGGTTATTTAAAAAAATAAAAAATAGGCTGATTTAATTGGTGAGTGCTGTTTTTATGTGTTACAAAGCGCCAATTGTCAAGCAAGACCCAGTTGCTGGATAAAGTAAAGCTGGATGGACCTTTGGTGACCGGTCATTGGGAAAGGTTTTTTCGTTCACACGAAATTTCGTTCAAACGACTTTCGGTCACATATAGATGTGCTCCACAGAATATCTTAGAAAACCTGTTCGTTAACAAACTATTTATTTTCACGATTCGTTATTTCGACAATTAAAAAAAAAGAATGATTTATTTGGTGAGCGTTGTTTTTGTGTGTATCACACCTCAAGAGCCCTCTGCGAGCTTGGTCGTCGCTCTAGAAAGCGCCAATTCTCAAGCAAGACCCAGTGGCTGTAAGGCTGGATAGACCTTTTGATGACCGGTCTTTGGTCAAGGTTTATGAATTTTCAACCCAGCGACGAGAAAATTTGAAAATATAAATGTTTTTTTTTTGCTCCACCGGGAATCGTACCCACAACCTTCCATTCAGAGTTCGAAGTGTTACTACTGAACTACAAACCGGTCACAATTAACTGTCAATTTTATTTTGAAATATCATTAATTGAAATCTTTGAATTGTTTTGAAAATAATACAAAATGTATATATTAAGTTTTGGAGCTATCCCATCAATGTACAAAAAAAAAAAACAGTGTGTTAGTTTTTCTCACACCACTACACAAACTGACGCATGCATATATTTTTTATCACTCACAAGGGTTGACGCAAATGCAGTCTGTCAATATAAATTAATATTTAAAGAGATATCAAAGGTGAGTAATTTTAGAGGAAATAATGCCTATAATTATTAACCTTAACTAGTTGTTTGGTATGAGGCTGACAACCATACAGAAAAAAACTTGGTTCACTTTTGCAATTGCCACCCCGATTTCAAAACAGGGCGATAAGAGTTGCTAAGTTCATGTTCATGTGAGATTTGGTTTATTTTGTAGATAAAGACACATAAAAAGGCAGACCGGCCCGCAGTCTAGTGGTTAAAACTTTGAATCCGGATCGGAAGGAAGTGGGTTCGAATTCCGGCGGAGCTCAAAAAAAAGATTTCATTTTTAATATTTGCTCTTCGTTGGGTTGCAAAATTAATCTGTCTTTGTCAAAGGTCGGTCACCATAGGTCGATCCGGCTTTACACCAACTGGGTCTTGCATGAGAATTGGAGCTTTCTACAGCGACGACCAAGCTCGCAGAGGGCTCGAAGGAGGAGGGTGTGATTCACACAAAAACAGCGCTCACCGAATAAATCATCCTGATATTATATTTTTTACTGTTATTGTACAACATGTGTAAACACGAACTTAAATGTGCCTGCTTGTGGTTATGCATTAAATATGAGCCGTAAATGGCAATAGCGATTTATAGATTATAGATTTTGAGCTAAACCAAAGTAATGAAATTTTTTTTTAAAATTAATTTCACGCATGAAGACAATATATTTTTGACAGCCCTACATAAGAAAACACCTGCATCTCAAATAACAATAATAGCACAACATGGCCAGCAGAATATCGTCAGCGAGGAAAAAGTTATACCAACAAAAGGTACCTACCTACTTGTTGTATAATAAATAATAATATTTCTTAGAATTCGACATTTTTTTTCCAAATGCGTGCAAAAAGATCGGTCCTTAGTCTATTGACTACGCTTCCAACTCTTAATCGGAAGGTTGTAAGTTCAATTCCCGGCGGAGCACAGAACGCAACTAAGCTACACATTATGTGTAGTTACACTATAAAGTTAGTAGTTACATAGTTAGTTTTTATAGTTAGAAGTTACAGTATTTAGTGTCACTTCGGGATTCGGGACCTATTTATTTTTAGAGGTAAAGTGGCCGGCTTTACACCAACCACTTCATTTGAAGTGGGGGTTTCCCAGCTCCCGAGGGGGCTGGTTCTCATTTCTTGTGAAGGCTGAGTAAGCCTTGAGATCGAACCCTTGCTCTCGGCATGGAATGCAAGCATTCTACCAATTGAGCTATCGACATTTTTACGAGCTTGGTCATCGTCGCTACAAAGCGCCAATTGTCAAGCAAGACCCAGTTGCTGGATAAAGTAAAGCTGGATGGACCTTTGGTGACCGGTCATTGGGAAAGGTTTTTTCGTTCACACGAAATTTCGTTCAAACGACTTTCGGTCACATATAGATGTGCTCCACAGAATATCTTAGAAAACCTGTTCGTTAACAAACTATTTATTTTCACGATTCGTTAATTCGACAATTAAAAAAAAATAATGATTTATTTGGTGAGCGTTGTTTTTGTGTGTATCACACCTCAAAAGCCCTCTGCGAGCTTGGTCGTCGCTGTAGAAATTACCAATTCTTAAGCAAGACCCAGTTGCTCTAATGCTGGATGGACCTTTAGTGACCGGGCTTTGGGAAAGGTATATGATTTTTTGTCACCAAGCAAAGGGCATATTTGAAAATATAAATGGTACTTATATTTTTTTGTGCTCCGCTGGAATTCGAACCCACAATAATAATAATAAAATTAGGATGATTTATTTGGTGAGCGCTGTTTTTTTGTGTATCACACCTCAAGAGCCCTCCAAACACAATCTTCCATTTACGAGTCAGAAGTGTAAATCATAAGACTACGGACCGGTTGAATACCATATATTGTATATGACCGAAATGTCATTGACCGAAATGTCGTTGACCGAAAAGTCGTTGGCCGAAAAGTCGTGTGGACGAAGTGTCGTGTGACCGATTTGTCTATGGCCGAGTTGTCTTTGGACGGGTTGTCGTTGACCGATTTGTCTTTGACCGAAATGTCGTTAGCCGAAAAGTCGTGTGGACGGAGTGTCGTGTGACCGACTTGTCTATGGCCGGGTCTTTGGACGGGTTGTCGTTGACCGATTTGTCTTGGACCGAAATGTCGTTGGCCGAAAAGTCGTGTGGACGGAGTGTCGTGTGACCGACTTGTTTGGACGGGTTGTCGTTGACCGATTTGTCTTTGACCGAAATGTCATTGGCCGAAAAGTCGTGTGGACGGAGTGTCATGTGACCGACTTGTCTTTGGACGGGTTGTCGTTGACCGATTTGTCTTTGACCGAAATGTTGTTGGCCGAATAGTCGTGTGGACGGAGTGTCGTGTGACCGACTTGTCTATGGCCGAGTTGTCTTTGGACAGGTTGTCGTTGACCGATTTGTCTTTGACCGAAATGTCGTTGGCTGAAAAGTCGTGTGGACGGAGTGTCGTGTGACCGACTTGTCTTTGGACGGGTTGTCGTTGACCGATTTGTCTTTGACCGAAATGTTGTTGGCCGAAAAGTCGTGTGGACGGAGTGTCGTGTGACCGACTTGTCTATGGCCGAGTTGTCTTTGGACAGGTTGTCGTTGACCGATTTGTCTTTGACCGAAATGTCGTTGGCCGAAAAGTCGTGTGGACGGAGTGTCGTGTGACCGACTTGTCTTTGGACGGGTTGTCGTTGACCGATTTGTCTTTGACCGAAATGTCATTGGCCGAAAAGTCGTGTGGACGGAGTGTCATGTGACCGACTTGTCTTTGGACGGGTTGTCGTTGACCGATTTGTCTTTGACCGAAATGTCATTGGCCGAAAAGTCGTGTGGACGGAGTGTCATGTGACCGAGTCTATGGCCGAGTTGTCTTTGGACAGGTTGTCGTTGACCGATTTGTCTTTGACCGAAATGTCGTTGGCCGAAAAGTCGTGTGGACGGAGTGTCGTGTGACCGACTTGTCTATGGCCGAGTTGTCTTTGGACAGGTTGTCGTTGACCGATTTGTCTTTGACCGAAATGTCGTTGGCCGAAAAGTCGTGTGGACGGAGTGTCGTGTGACCGACTTGTCTTTGGACGGGTTGTCGTTGACCGATTAGTCTTTGACCGAAATGTCATTGGCCGAAAAGTCGTGTGGACGGAGTGTCGTGTGACCGACTTGTCTTTGGACGGGTTGTCGTTGACCGATTTGTCTTTGACCGAAATGTTGTTGGCCGAAAAGTCGTGTGGACGGAGTGTCGTGTGACCGACTTGTCTATGGCCGGGTCTTTGGACGGGCTGTCGTTGACCGATTTGTCTTTGACCGAAATGTCGTTGACCGAAAAGTCGTTGGTCGAAAAGTCGTGTGGACGAAGTGTCGTGTGACCGATTTGTCTATGGCCGAGTTGTCTTTGGACGGGTTGTCGTTGACCGATTTGTCTTTGACCGAAATGTCGTTGGCCAAAAAGTCGTGTAGACGAAGTGTCGTGTGACCGATTTGTCTATGGCCGAGTTGTTGTTGGACGAGTTGTCGTTGACCGATTTGTCTTTGACCGAAATTTCGTTTGCCGAAAAGTCGTGAGGACGAAGTGTCGTGTGACCGATTTGTCTATGGCCGAGTAATCGTTGGACGAATTGTCTTTTATCGATATGTCGTGGAATCCTGAAAATGAATACAAAATTATATTATTATCGACTCTATCGACTCGACATGGTGTTCATGTCTCTTTTCCGTCGTACCGTCAACATATATCGGAATTTTTACGCGTATTCTGTATATTTTATTTACACATATACCTATTGCATATTTTATACGTATATAATATGTGAACATAATGTATACATGTGTCCCGATCGGTCTTCAAGAAAACTGTTTTTTCACCTCTGTCGGCCTAACCATCAAATTGGATAGGCCAACGCCATCTATGTAAAAAATAGAAAATTAACAAAAATCGAAAATTACAAGAGGCCTTTACATGTTACCTCTTTTTGTTAGACAAATGAAATATATACGAAAACAATTAAAAACATTTGTTTCACTTAACCACGATGTGATTTTTGCGGAAAATGATCAGGAGGAACTAAAAACGCGTACAAAAAAATATTACGTAAACACATTTTGAAACAAAATTTATAACTCAGTAAATAAGTAAAAAATGAATTTTCGAAAATCGTCTCAATTTAACTGAATAAATACTTTATCGAAAAATGAAATATTTGGCATTGAAATATTTATGAATAAAAAGTGAGTCGCGCTGGAAAGTCAGCCTTTTTTAAATGGTTTTTGGCATATTACCAGCTGATTTGAAGGAAAAAAAAATAAAAAAAAATATTTTCAATTCTTTTAAATGTATAGAAAGCTAACCCTATAAATATTTTTTTGAATAGCCAAAGTTGTTTTTGGTCTCAAATACACCTTAAATGGAATGTCCATCTAACATGGCCGCTGTCTTTATTAGGGATTTATCTCAAAACGGACAACAAGACCTAAAACAGCCAAACCAGATCAAGATAATAAATATTAAATGCCTACTCAACAGACTGGTTTTACAAATAAGTACATTGTTTTTTTCATTTTGTTTTTTTTGCGTTCGCTAACTTTCGAAAACGCGGACACACCTCCACCACTGTTGCCAATCGGTTTATTTATTTTATTTTTTATGCAAATCATGGCAACACAGCAGCATAAAACAAATAACCTTTTATAGACTCGACACATAATAGGTAAATAATGATTATCAAAAAGGACATAGGTACTTACTTACCTATATATATAAAAAATGACGCACAAAAAAATCAGGTGCATAAGTTATTGCCTACATATATATTAATTACAAGTAGATACGTTAAAAAACAAAGACTTGTAATAATATATTATCATATGTTATTGTCCTTTTTTCATTCAAAAATAAGGTTATAAGTAATATTTGTTAGAAAATTTCCAGATCGACGGTTTTAAGGCAATAGGTAAGCGATATATAAACTAAATTGCAAGCAAAGCAAATACGCGACATAAACTAAATTGTTCAGAAGAGAAGTTTAAAGTTTGAAATTGCAGAAAAATGGCATAACTTTTTAATTTTTTTATCATCTCGTTTAAATTAAAACAGCTTTAATATTTAAAAAATGAAGGCATTTATTGGCATTCCTATTAATGTGGTTTAACGATGTTTTACGATTTTTTATGTCACAAGCTCCTTTAGAACAAAATCTTGTCGGTTGCACCAAAACCGCACTTTGAAAACGCAGTTATTTACTTGGGCATAAACAACAACAAAAAATCATCGTAGAGCTTTGGGAGTTAGCGCATTAGAAAGAGCGGAAAATTTTCGATAGCATCATAGAGTATTGATTACTTTTTTAGTATTACTTTACTTTACTTTTGAGTATATTATTACTCTATGGATAGCATCCATAACTCATTTTTGACCAAAACGTCGCTATAACCGTCGATATAATACTTTTCCCTAGCAACCCAGCCGCGTGACGTCTAAACATTTTAACCCATTTCTTAAAAAAAAAAACAAATCACAATCTAAAACCTGTCAAAAACCAAAGTAAAACAATGCATTCTTCCAGATTTCAAGGAAATGATAACAAATAAATTGTACAGTGGACTGCACAGGACTTTATAGCACAAAATACGGTCATGTTTTGGTCATAGCCAATTTTCATAACAAAACATTTAGTTGTGTGTAAGTAATGAAGCTAATCTTTTTAACCAATCGTCTTTTTGCAGTATTATCATTGATCCCGTTTGTATCAAAACTAACACTTTGTTTGGTGGGTACCTATACTTTTCATTGATATTTTGGAAAGTTATGATTGATTATTATATGGGTACAACTTACTAGATTTTAAGACTAGTAGCCTAGTATTTTATATTAGGCGTTTTAGTACCAATAATATTACAATTATTTTTGTTTCACAATTTGTCACTTTGTATGGTGGCTACACCTTATAATATTTATTTGAAAAAAGTAATGATTAATGTATGTAGGTATATATAAGAGCTTTTCAATTGTAGAACATTATTTTTTAGTTAATCCGTTCTCTGCCGGGAAAATTTAAAATATTGTTTTCTCTTGTATGGCAACCCCAAAAACAAAGAGTATTAAGAGGCAATGCTTATTGCTGTTTTATAGCAATTGATTAAGCGAATTGTTATGTAGGTTTATTTATGGGTATTAGACGTTTTGCTACCAAAAATATTACAATAATTTTTTGTATGAAAATTTGTAACTTTGTATGGTGGCTACACTTTATAATTTTTTTTTGAAAAAAGTAATGATTAATATATGTAGGTATATATAAAAGCTTTTCATTTGTAGAACATTATTTTTTAATTAACCCTTTCTCTGCCGAGAAATTTTAAATTATTTTTTTCTCTTGTATCGCAGCCCCCAAAACAAAGAAAATTATGAGGCAATGGTTATTGTTGTTACATAGCAGTATTATAATGACGATTATGCAAAAAAAATAAAGAAAATCGTAGGAGCCGTTTTTGAGAAAATCTCATTTGAAACTTTCAGCTGTTCGGAAGCCATCTTGAATTTTCTAAAATTTGAAAAATGTTTCACTATGAATTATAGTGATAAAAAAGTTTTTTCTGATAAAGTTAAGAAACATAAAAGTTTTTTGCGTTCTGATGGGTTTTTGTAGCCTTTTACTTTCAATTTTTGATATCATGTAAACGGCCCTTTATGTTTTTATTTTCAGAAATTTTATTTAATTTTTATATAGAATTTGATGTTACGTATAATATTGTAGAACATATCTTTTTTGTCAACGCTTTGACTTCTGAGAAAATCACAATTGTTTATTTTTTTCATATGGCAACTCATAGACGCAGATTAGTAAAAATGTTGCCATAACTAAATTTGATAAAAATGTATCAAGCAATTACTTTACTAAAAATTTTTAAAAAAATCGTTCGAGACGTTTTTGAGAAAATCGCATTTGAAGTTTTCTCCTCTTTGGAAGCCATCTTGAATTCTCAAAATAGTGAAAAACAAATTATAGTACAAAGAAGTTTATAAATTTTTCTTTCTTGTGAACCTAAAAAAAGTTTTACAAAATTGCGTTTTTATGGGTCTTTTTAATATTTTCGATGAAAATTTTGAGATCGTGTAAACGGTACTTTAAGTAATTTTTTTTTTATAGTATTCTTTAAATTTTTGTAGAAATTAATATTGTGCGTAATATTGTGGAATATTTTTTTTTTGTCAACCCAGCCATTTCCGAGATAATCACAATCATTTTTTTCTTTCATATGGCAACTCATAGACGCAGGTTGGGAAGAGTGTTGCCATAACAAATTTTCTTCGCGACAATTTAAGCAACGACCACACTGAAATTTTAAAGAAAATCGTTAGAGCCGTTTTTGAGAAAAGTGCAATTTTATGTTTTTTTTGTATGGCAGCCATCTTGAATTTTCAGGGTGGTGCCATGCCAGTCAGCCCATCAAAATCTGTGGTTGTCAATTCTCTAAATCCAAAAATTGGTGTCTCTACGATCAGTAGTTCCGGCTGGGACATACATACATACATCCATACATCCATACGGACGGACGGACGGACGGACAGGTTCGACAAATTAGGTTTTTTTGCATGTCCTGGGTGTCTATTCCCATTTGATCCATAGACAATAATCTTCTAGAATTTACGAAAATATGTCAAAAAAGCCAAAAACGGTATTCCACAAGGTCTCACCTCGATTCTTGTCATTAGAGAAGAATCATGAGCCATTTTGCCGGTGAGTTGCATCTCGAGCGCTAAAAATGTATGAAGATCTATGTTACGGAGGTTATGTTGCGAAGATTTTGAGAAGTATTTATTTTTTAAAAGGCGAAATGTTATTCCTCCGTAAAATAACATATCATAATATTAAGAAGTACTTCAGTATCATATTTTTAATTTAGAATTCGTGGTTTTAAGGTGAAAAACTTGATCGATGAAAGCATTATAAGTACTTTTATTGCAATTCCAATGCAACGTTTATTTAACACGATAATAATATCAGACAATTATTATATAACACTGTCCAAAATATGTAAATAATAATATTATTTTAAATTCCCAGCTGACTTTTGCGAGAGCGAATAAAAATATATGATTTAGAGTGAGACAGCATGATCAAAAACAACGTTGCCAAACGTTTTGATAGAATCGTATTAGACAGAAACACTTGCATTGCAGAATACGAGGCGGCCATTTTTTGTGAATCTTGATTTCGGGGACTCGAGATTTTTGTGAGAATTGGGAATAGCTATCCTGGTGCAGGACAACTCATTTCCGTTGAAACCTCGAAATTTTTTTTTCGGACGAATACAATACTTTATAACAGTCCTTCGGACTGCTATAAAGTAAAAAGACATTCCATTCAAAAGTCGCCAAGTTCAGCATTCCATATTATGTTTCCTTATCCTTTATAATTGGGCACACTGATGGGTTTTGTTATTTCTTATCTCGATGAAGATAAAGATGCATATTTTTTGTATGTATTTCGATACAAGCTGTACCTACCCTGCCACCTGGTGGTGGCTCGTCTGGTAACTGTAATTGTATCATGCCGCCATTGTGTTAGGGGTAGCCACTATCTCCGCAGATTTGTATCCACTGTGTTGCGTCTTTACACACTTCTTACAGCCTGAAAATTTACCTATTTTTTTTGTGTAAATCTATTCACACAATGAAAGTCCATTGTATTATTTAAAAATCAATTGGATAAAAACTGAGTTTTAATTCCTTTTTTTAAATAATAATAATAAAGTGAATTAAATCTCTGTCTTTATCCAATTGAATTTTTAAATAAAAATTTACCTGTCATTACGTGAAAATAGTTAATTGTTTAGGTTTATGTTGGAATTACGGTCGTTTGACATACCTTTTTACAATAATTATAACTACACAGTTAAAATCTATTTATCGGATATTACACGAACCGTTATAAGAAAACTTACATTATTCTCGGCGTTTCTTTAGCGACGTAGCTAACGTCTTCAGGAGACACCCTCTCGGCTCTCTGCACGACGACTGAGGATGAACTTTAGGTATATTTTCTTTATTACTCTAGTTTTTTAATACGAAATACTTAGTTGGCATGTATAAAATTACTCATATAAGTTTCTTTGCAATCTGTTCAGTAGTTTAGGTAGTCCATACAGGACAAAAATACAAACCGTTTTTATAATAATATCTATAATCTAAGTTGCAAAGATATATTAACATTTAAAGCTCATATCAAATGCATGCCCACAAACAAACACGTGTAGTTCGCGCTTACAAATGCTACATGTGTACCTACTTACAAATAAAATCCACACCTCAAATGAACATACACCCTACAACTTTTGCCGACCTTCCCTGACACAGGGGGGGACATTGGAATAGTGAACCTTTTTTTTTAAAGTATGGGTGGTCAGCCTTATACCAACCTATAAGTCAATGAATTAGATTTTATATAAATAGATAATATTATATTTCTTCAAATCTATAACGTACAAGATGTCATTTTTAAACAATCTCCTTTGAAACTATTAAAAATAATATAATGTGCCTGTAATTTTGGTCCATAATTCCTGAATAACAACGTTATTATTGCAATTATTCTCAAGTTTAAGTGATAATTATCTGGAAATAAAAACTAGTCAGCCACCACACCAGTAGGTAATATTAAAATACATTTCAAAATATGTAAGGTGCATTTGAAAAGATAATACTTGAAAATTGGCGGTCTCCGAACCCCAACAGTAAGTAGAAACCTAGTAAAACCACTTGACTAACCGTGGCGAATGAAAATTATTTATTTTTACAAGTAAGGGGACCGGGCCGACCTTACGGCACCCATTCTAATTGAAGTGGGTGGTTTCCCAGCTTCCTAGGGGGCTGGTTCTTATTTCTTGTGAAGCCTGAGTAAGCCTGGCCGGTAATTTATTTTGAGTTTGAAACAAACATAGAAACGGAAAAAAAACATTTCTTACACCCGATTTTTGATTCGAGCCCGAACTATCGACCGGACAAAACCTATCTTTTGAAAATGTCATTATAAAATGACAGTATATAAAACCCAAACTCAAATGAACATAAGCCCTGCAACTCTTGCCGACCTTCCCTGAACAGGGGTGACATTGGCAAAGTGAACCACTTTTTACAGTACCTACCTATAGGTGGTCAGCCTCATATCAACCTATAAGTCAAGAAATGCTGCTTCTGCAGTATTGGCGGCACAGAATTTACAATGAACTGCACAAATTCCAGTGATAAACAAATTATAACGTCACACGGCGGGTTGCTAGGTCACACAATATATCTTTTATTGTTGCCCGCTGAGAAAATAATCTAATTTCGAATTTGTTGCTGAGTCCATCTTTGTAAAAATTACACTACGAGAATGTATTTTATTGAAGTACCTACATAATTCCTTGACGTGGTATGAGGCTGACCACCCATACTGTAAAAAATGCTTCACTTTACCAATGTCACCCCTGTTTCAGGGGAGGTCGGCAAGAGTTGCAGGGTTAATGTTCATTTGAGGTTTGGATTTTAATTTGGAAGTACACATTCAGCATTCGTAAATTCGAACTTACACGTGTTTGTTTGAGGGCATGCATTTGATATGAGCTTTGAAATGTTAATATATCTTTGCAACTTAGGTTATAGATTATAGACGTACTTAAGTACCTAATTATAATTAATATTTTAGTAGATAAATTTATATTTTCACAAACATTAACTAATTATCATTATAATTACGGTGATTTAGAAAAGTCTTACTAATGATATTATACTCATAATTGTTTAATAATAAATCGGCAAATCCAAGAGGGCAGCCATTTAATGCAGCTCTTTGATAATGTTGTTGATTTTACATTGAATCATTCTATGTTGCATAACCATTGTTAGAAAATGGTGCGACGCGCTTACTGATAAATCTTCCATATTGGATACAAAACAAAATTTATTACAAGGTGTTTTTCGCGAAGTCAAAACAGGATTTTAGTTTCTGATACCTTAAAGGTAAAACTGAATAAGTGACGTATTAAGCTAACATGGTTTTATGAGATAAATGCATATTTTTCCCTCTTTTCTGAAAGGAGAGCTTGTATAAAAAAGGTTATGACTCTGGATGAAATGAAAGAAGTATGTAAGGACCGAAAAAATGGCGGCTGATCTGTAATGTAGGCGGCTAAGGCCAAGAATCAATTTTCATTTTTAAAGATGTTTTGTAGATTTTTTAGTGTTTGTTTGTTTGTAAAACTGGATGTAATCTATTGCTTGTATTGCTTTACATATAGGTTGGTATGAGACTGACCATCCATACTGTAAAAAATGTTTCACTTTGCCAATGTCACCCCTGTTTCAGGGAAGGTCGTCAAGAGTTGCAGGGCTTATGTTCATTTGAGATTGGGTTTTTATATTGTAGGTCCACATGCGGCATGTGTGAGCGCGAAATTATGCGTGTCTGCTTGTGAGAATGCAAATAATGGGAATCCCCAATGTTACATATCTTTGTAACTTACATTAAATTGTATTAGACTGCCTTATAATAACTAGCTCAGTCACTATGGGAAGTTACACCCAATAAAATGTTTTATACACGATTTCTCAAATCAGTGAATCAGAACTTATTTAGTTTTATCTTTAAGGTGGCTATTTATGAAAATAACAGGTTTATAAGTAGGTAGAAAGGAGAATTTGATGAACTCGAAAATATCGAAAACGGCGCCCCTTCCAAAGACTTCTAAGGAAATGATATTATGTTGAGTAAAAAATAACTCTGTTTGCACTTTTATAAATGCAAGTGTAAAGCAGTGGCTCCCAACTTGGGGCGACAGTCCCCTGAAACTTGTGTCTTCCCTCCCCCGTCGATGGTGTTTTCGGGATGAAATCGGACTTTTTATTTTTGTTGAAAATCGTGTGCCTGCCCCCTTCTCCCGTCAACGATTTTCATAGGCTGTGGGCTTATCTGTTAACGTATAAAGGGGTGATGGGCAAAAAAGGTTGGAAACACTGGTTTACTTGAACTTCGATCAAAAAAACTTAAATAAAATAGATACTTAAATAAAATTTGACCGGTCCGTAGCTCAGTGGTAACACTGCGGACTCTGAATGGGAAAGTTGAGGGTTCGAATCCCGGCGGAGCACAAAAAATATACCATTTATACTTTCAAATTTGCTCTTCGCTGGGTTGAAAAATTCATAAACCTTTACCAATGACCGGTCACCAAAGGTCCATCCAGCCTTACAGCAACTGGGTCTTGCTTGAGTATTGGCGCTTTGTAGCGACGACCAAGCTCGTACACCTCTGCGGCACTACAACAAGTGTTATAGACCCCTAGAGTCTCTAGAATCTAGGGAGTCTCCCGCACAGGATTTCTTAAAAAAAAAAAAAAAATACGTAAGATCGATAGGAGAAATAAAGAACGCTATATAAAAATAAAATTTGGGGATAAGAGCGTTTTTTCTTTTGATATGTTTAGTTGTGAGTGACTGTATTCGAGGTTGTGGACTGTGGTGCCTTCCCTTTGGACGAAAAGTGAGCAAGGTAGAATGTAAACACGCGGGGGGGGGGGGGGGGGAGTTGAAAAGTGTTTTTTTTTATAAATTTTAATATTTGCGTACGGAACTACAGAGCCACAACTTCACACCCAAAGAGCCGCATGTGGATCGCGAGCCACAGGTTGCCGACCCCTGCCCAATTCATAAATATCCATTTAGGTATGTCACCAACAATATTTTTCCTCTCCATACAAGCCATGTCCACGATTTTGTTACTTCAGTACCTATGTATACCTCTTGGCATCCTCTTGGTATACCTGGTTTTTTTAATGACCTTGAAACAACGACTTTGCATAATATTTAGAAAATCCAACAGGAAAATATTTAATTTAAAAAATGTGATCTTGTTTTTTAAATAATTATTGTTTACGTCGAGTCCTGCCTGTAAGTCATCTCGGTTTTATTTATTTTTTGCGCAGGCAGGTAGGTAGGAATAAAAACAACATTTTTTTATACCTACCTAACTTCATTTTTTTTTGTGAATGCTTCACAGCCTATTCGCTCCCCCAGTTCTTGTTTACCGTATACGCCAATCTTGTCAAATATGATTTTTTCATGCAGTTGTCTTATGAATCAAAATCTACACAATCTGAGCTAAGAAAAACCGTAAAACTCGATAATGTGAGAGTTCTTTTAAATATTTTTCTTGATTTTATAAGACCCATTGGTCCAGTACACATGCAAACATTGCTCAAGTAAAATTTTCTCAATGGCGTATACGGTAAACAAGAACTAAGGCAGCGTAATATCTAAGACGTATTGTTGTTGTTATTGTATTTTCCAATTGATTAAATTATTATATTGGAATTTTCATCATCACCATCATCAAACTTGAGCTTGGGTGCTAGGCGAGAAGTCTCTGTATATCTTCCAAGTCGATAGAAAGCGATAAAACATGGCCGCTTATGAACAGCTGATCAACATGTCAAAATATGGCTGATCAATCGCTGGCAACCATTGAGTAATAACATAGAGGAGCGGAAACTGACCGGTCCGTAGTCCAAGTGGTAGGTAACACTTCGGACTCGTAACTGAAAGGTCGTGGGTTCGAATCCCGGCGGAGCACAAAAAATATACCATTTATATTTTCAAATTTGCTCTTCGCTGGGTTGAAAAATTCATAAACCTTTACCAAATACCGGTCATCAAAAGGTCCATCCAGCCTTACAACAACTGGGTCTTGCTTGAGAATTGGCGCTTTCTGCAGCGACGACCAAGCTCGCAGAGGGCTCTTGAGGTGTGATACACACAAAAACAGCGCTCACCAAATAAATCAGCCTAATTTTTTTTTTTTTTTTTTTAACTAACTTACTGCATTGATACATACTATCTCCTACTTTTGCCTCTGTCCTGTCAAAAGCTGCAGTTGTGTAGTCATACAAAACATGTTTTTACGTGTCAACTTTTATGTTTTCTTGCTTTCTCTATTTTGTGTTTTGACACCCAATTACAATGTAATAATGTCACATAATGTCTTAAAATAATGCCTTTTTCCTTTAAAATTCGTCAATTTTATCCATCACCAGATGTATACCGCATGCGTCTATGTTCGGGCTGCTCCGGCAATATTGCCACACGCGGCAATGCTGTCACCTTTCTAGAAACATTTTTTACATTCGCCCGAGTTTTTTGTACACATGGAAGTTCTTTCTTCTCTTTCTTACTAATGACCATTTTCGTAAGTAGGTTGAAACAGACATAAGTACATACTTAATGTCTATTTTTGTTAAAGTAATTTCTAGTTCACAGATATTATAAGTCCATGCTGGCAACTCTGTATATCTTTAACTTTCCCTCTCTTGTCTCACATGTCTGTGGGCCTTTATTGTATGGGACCGAAATGTCGTTGACCGAAAAGTCATTTGAACGAACTGTGATATGACCGTCTTGTCAATGGACGAGCTGCCTGAGGGCGAGTTATCTTTGACCAATTTGTCGTGAAACAACCAAATTTGCCAAAATCTACAATCTAAGTTGCAAATATATCCTAACACTTAAGATTTATATTAAATCCCCACAAACAGAGAAGCGTAAGTTCGTGCTTACAAATACTGCATGTGTACTTAAAAATTTAAATCAAAACCTGACTTAAATGAACATAATAAACCCTCCAACTTTTGCCGACCTTCCCTTAAACGGTGGTGACATTGGCAAAGTGAGCTATTTTTTTACAGTATGGATGGTCAGCCTCATACCAACCTATAAGTCAAGGAACATGGCCATCCTTTAACCATTTATGTTGATTGAAATATTAAATGATCAGATTAAATTATGAGAGAAATGAAAGTCACAGTAAATATTCATACAAATGAATTAGCATAATTCCTTAATTCTTAATACCATTGTCATGCTGGTTGTTGCAGGTACACCAGGAATCTGGTGGACGAGGGCAACGGCAAGTTTAACCTGATGATCCTGTGCTGGGGGGAGGGGCACGCCTCCGCCATACACGACCACGCAGACGCGCACTGCTTCATGAAGATGCTCAAGGGGGAGCTGGAGGAGACCAGGTACACGCGCTGTTCAATCTACCTACACAATAAACACGTCAAATATTGCAGACAGGAGCTTTGCGGTTGCCTGGGCTGGAAGTCTCATCCACACGGTAATTCTTACCTACCGAATATCGGTAATATTTGTATGAAGACCTGTCAATCCAAGATGGCCGCAAGTGAACAGCTGATTAGTCTTCATACAAATATTACTGAAATTTTGGGAGACTTTTTTTGCCTATCAATGTTTGAATGAACCAACCCACTACCACCTTCAGAAAAGGACTGAGGACATGGCTGTTTTCAAGAAGCCATTGCGCCCTTGAGATGGTCCTGAAGCGTTATTCTGCTAAATTACTTACACTTTGCATATCAATCCAAATCGGAGCTTGCTACTTAAGAACTCCATAGATAAAAAACACAGTACACCTTATTTTTGGACACAAATCGCTACCTCGTCGCCTTAAGGTCGTAAGGAATTTAGCAGAATAGCGCTTCTGGAGAAGCTGCAAAGTATAATTCTGCAATAACATAACAAGAAAGTATCTGGCTGGCTAAACCCTTTGTGATTTTTGCTCTTAAATAACTAATAAATGACTGTTCACGTAGTTTGCAGTGTCGAGAATCAATTAAGGTAGGAAATCAATAAATGTTTTGAAAAATGTGCTCGAAAAAGTATTCCATCCTGGGGGTATTCATATAGCCAGAATATTCAGAAGCAAAAAGGTTGAAAGTATGGTGAAAGAGTTTGTTGATGGCTGTGAGGATGCACTGTAATTATGTGCTATGCCGGGAATTGAACTCGGGTTAGGTTTACGATGCTGTAGCGTTAACCACTATATAATTTAAGTAAATTGTAAATTAATATCTTTTTAGATACGCCTGGCCAGAGTGTCACGACCCAAACGTAAAAACAAAAGCCCTGCTTGAGGAAAATGGCGGCTGTAAACAAAATGATGGCGCGAACGACATCTGGGAAATCAACCAAAGCAACACCAAATGCAAGATGGCGCCCCACACAGACGACAGCTGCTGCGAGAAGAACAGGAACCCAGACAACATCATAGAGAAGGAAGCTGAGAATGAAGAAAGCATGGTGGAGCTCGGCAGGACCAGATTAGAGACCAATGGAGTGTGCTACATTAACGGTAAGATTTTAGTTTATCATCATTTTGAAATTTCACCTGTAAAATAGACATCCCTATTAAAAAAAAAATTAAATTAGGCTGATTTATTTGGTGAACGTTGTTTTTGTGTGTATCACACCTCAAAATACCTCTGCGAGCTTGGTCGTTGCTGTAGAAAGCGCCAATTCTCAAGCAAGACCCAGTTGCTGTAAGGCTGGATGGACCTGTTGATGACCAGTCTTTGGTAAAGGTTTATGAATTGTTCAACCCATCTTTGAAATCCAAATTTGAAAATATACTTAAATGGGATATTTTTGTGCTCCGCCGGGATTCGAACCCACACCCTTCCATTTACGAGTCCGAAGTATTACCACTGGACTACGGACCTATGGTGGTTTATTACAAACATTCTATATTGTAAGTTGCAAAGATATATATTGACATCCGATATTGGAAGTAAATAGTAATTTCATACCCACGCTCAGAGATCAGTTTCATTCACTGAAAATAAAGGAGAGGGTGGAGTACAAGATCTGCTTAACTGTATTTAAGTCCTCGCAGAACATTGCACCACTGTATGTCTCAGAGCTATGTGTGGGGACCACAATAGGGGTTAGGCGGGGGACTTTAAAATCTGAATGCAGCAATGCTGTGAATAGGCTCAGGGTTCTCTGCAAGAGCAAGACAGGCAATTATTTGAATTGAGCCTTTTGCATTGCCGGCCCTCTGCTGTGGAATGCGTTACCACACAAGCTAAGAGCTGTGGGGAGTAGAAATGCTTTTAAATCAATATGAAAGACATGTCTTTCTGGAGGGGCTATAGCTGTACAGTGTCCTTGCGGTGAACACACAAAACGCCACTCAATATTGTCCAAATATTTTATTTGGTAGGAATCTGGATGAGCATGGGAATTAGGAATATAGGAGGAATACTGGAGGGGACTGCAGAAATTAAAGTCGAAGTTTTTTCAACACGCCATATATTCAGTAAAAGTTACACACGCCGACAACACAACCTTCCTTGTGGGAGGTCGGTACAAAAGAGAGAGATAGCTTACATACAAAACGGCAGAAGACACAAAAACATCTTCTTTTTCTTTTTTTGTTTTGATGGTGAATTTGAAAGAAGAATAATGAAAGGCAGGTGCGTACTGGGTGCTACCGCTAGCATCGCCAGGAACCAGAATCTCTCAAAAAATGTTAGATTGGCGGTGCACGGTGGTATACTAGTGCCAACCTTGATGTATGGAAGTGAAGCCGGGACGGTGAGTGAAAGGGAAATTAGTAAAGTCCATACAGTAGAAATGGACTATCTAAGAAGTATGATTGGGAAAAAACGAAGTGACAGAGTGAGGAATGATTTTGTAAGAGAAGAATGTGGTGTAAGGGAAAGTGTGAAAGTGAAGATTAAAAGAAGTATGTTAAGATGGTTCGGGCATATGGAGAGAATGAGTGATGAAAGATTGACGAAGAAAGTATATGTTGCTAAAATAGATGGATGTCGTGGTAGAGGAAGACCGAGAAAAGTATGGATGGATCAAATTTCTGAAATAGCGAATGAATGGGATATCCAGAGTCATAATAAAAGGAGGACTTGCATGAAAAAGGTTATGACTCTGGATGAAATGAAAGAAGTGTGCAAGGACAGGAAGAAGTGGCGGCTAATCTGCAATGGTGATTTCTAATGTTGGTGTATTAATTTGCTACATTTTTTGCATAGGAAATTTCTGACTTTTTTTGTATAGATTTCTTTGTAAGGTTTTGTTCTTTTATATATTTAAATGTAATTTTTTATTCATATTCCTTGACTTATAGGTTGGTATGAGGCTGACCACCCATACTGTAAAAAATGGTTCACTTTGCCAATGTCACCCCTGTTTCAGGGAAGGTCGGCAAAAGTTGTGGGGCTTATGTTCATTTGAGGTTTGGATTTTATTTGTAAGTACACATTCAGCATTTGTAAGCGCGAACTACACGTGCTTGTTTGTGGGCATGCATTTGAGAACTTTAAATGAATATATCCTTGCAACTTAGATTATAGATTGAACTACATTCTAGTTTGTTCCCGCACCTTGCACTCATCTGAAATGCACCATTATTCAGTATTCAGTAACATATACTGCGTGATTGATACTGAGTGTTGAATGGTGCCTTGGCTCAGTGTTGCTGTTGCACGAGCAGTGTTGGTATTTACAATCACTTTAACTACATGAGATAACCTGCGGGGACCTCTGCCTCAGTCACACCTACCTCACTCCACTGCAAAACCAACATCACGTCTAACACCATTCTGGATATGGAGAGACCATTTAAAAGAGGTCTCAAGACTCACCTCTTCGTCCAATCATACGGACAAGCGCCTTTGTAGTGACACACTGTCATAAAAGGCGCTATACAAATTTTCTCTTATCTATCTATTCTTTTTTCCACCTTTACTTTCAATATTTTTGTCTTGCCTAGTTGCCATTTGCAATCTTGCCTTCTCTTTTTTCTCTTTTCCTGTCATCGTTTATAATAAACTTAACTTGCGTTACAGGACAAATTGTTTTTGTTTTATTTCGGGTTAGACCAATTCCTTGACTTACCTATAAGTTGGTATGAGGCTGACGACCCATACTGTAAAAAATGGTTCACTTTGCCAATGTCACATCTGTTTCAGGGAAGGTCGGCAAGAGTTGCAGGGCTTATGTTCATTTGAGATAGGGTTTTTTATATTGTAGGTCCACATGCAGCATGTGTGAGCGCGAAATTATGGGTGTCTGCTTGTGGGAATTGTGCATTTAAAATGAATCTCAAATGATACATATCTTTGCAAATTAGATTTAGATCTAGACCATGCAGACCATTTGCAGCTTTTTTATCTGCCGACGTTTCGCTTTCTCGAGCAGAAAGCATTCTCAAGGCGAGGCTATCTATGTTGTCCTCGCGTTTGTTTATTTCAATGTTAACTGGCTGGAAATTCACTGCACTGTCCTCATTGTCCTCTGTGCTTCCGTTACTTCATTTTTGTCTTCACAACTTCTGGCAGTCATTTCTTCGCTTATTGACTATTGTAGACTTCACTCCTCAATTTTCTATCTGTCTTGTATTCCTAATCTTCTCTCATTTTTTCCATGATACTTTCCATCAGTTTGTATATTCTTTCTTTATATTTTCTTTCATTTCTACCATCATTACCTGGATGGGTGACCGCTCAGGTACACCGCGTGTTGGCATTTCTTGGACTGGTCCGTAGTCCAGTGGCAACACATCAGACTCGTAAGTGGAAGGTTGGGGATTCGAATCCCGACGGAGCACAAAAATATACCATTTATATTTCCAAATGTGCTCTTCGCTGGGTTGAAAAATTCATACACCTTTACCAAACACCAGTCACTGAAAGGTCCATCCAACCTAACAACAACTGGGTCTTGCTTGAGAATTGGCGCTTTCTACAGCGACGACCAAGCTCGCAGAGGGCTCTTGAGGTGTGATACACACAAAAACAGCGCTCACCAAATAAATCATCCTAATATTATTATCACTATTTTTCTAACTTTTTTTTCAATATTCCTACCCCTCTTGGCTTACTTTCATTTTCCCATAGCGTCGTCCTATCTCAACATATTCGCCATCGCATATAAGTCAAATAGTTGAAGCAGATATCTGTCTACAGCATTCAAACTCCAATCTTAAGCCCGCTAAGGCTGCAGTGGCATGTCTTTGGCGACAATAAAACGTGATCCGACAATATGTAGAAACAATAATTTGTTTTCGCCGGCGACGCTCGTTACAGATGATAAGGAAATCAGTGTTGGGAGGCGCAGAACGCCAACAGTACCAACCTAATTGCCAGCAAACCAGTTACATCCAGGCTGGCGATCATTAGCCCAAATACTCAAAAACACATCAATAGATCATTATTGATCCTACTTACTCTATTCAAATATAATTAGCAATTGGTGTAATTATTTTTTAATGTTGCCTAATTTTTGTCAAATATTTGTTAATAACACTTTTGTCAAGATGCAGGTCACGTAATTTCTAAATATTGCCACTTTAAAGGTAAAACCGAATGAGTGCTGATTCACTGATTTGAGAAATTGTGGATAAAACATTTTGTCAGGTGTAATTTCTCATAGTAATTATAAGGACATGACAAACTTGTACACCACAGGATTCTCACACTTTTTTAGTGTTTTTCTCGTAAAAAGTAGGAAAAAAGGTGCATTTATCTGAGAAACCCTTGTTAGCTTAATATGTCACTTATTCAGTTTTAGCCCAGAGGTATCTTTAATCTATCTATCTAAGTAAGATTCATATTAAATGCATTCCCACAAGCAGACACGTATAAGTTCGCCCTTAACCATGTCGCATGTGGACTTACAATATTAAAATCCAATCTCAAATAAACATAAGCCCTGCAACCCTTGCCGCCCCTCCCTTCATCCTCGCCTTCCATAAAAAATATTTGCTTATTACTAACTAAAACTTATCTGAATACTGAATCCGGTCCACCTTTTATTTTATTTGAAGTATATTTTTTAAACGTCTTGGGGCCCCCTAGGACGCGGGGGCCCTGATTTGGCAACACCGCTCGAACTGCCCTTATTCCGGGCCTGCGTGTGGGTCATTGGTTTTAAAGAAAAATAATGCATAATAAAAAAAACAATAAATCTCTTTGCTTAAGGTAGGTAAAAGTTATCACACATAGATAACCTTGAGATGTAATAAATTTAAAATAAAATGTTAATTTTTTTATTGTACGCCCATGTTCCGAACAACTTTTGAACACATGGAAGTTGATCATCTGCTGAAATTAAAAATAAAATGAAATGGGATTTTCTTTATTAGACTTGTCATACCTTAGTGTTCCTAGAGTTGTAAACATTTCTAAGCATTCCGCTAACACTTAGTAAAAGGTCAAAAGAAACGTTTACTTGGCGCACACCAAGGTTTATTATTGAGTTCTCTATATGAACTTGACAATTTAAATTTTTCTTAACAGCAAACATCACCGATCTATGTGACTAGGGGCTGTCCATATATTACCTCATTAGCATTAAGGGGGGGGGGGGAGTCTGGTCTGCGGATGATGGCAAATGATGTGCGAGTACCAAAAGTGACGTCGTTCTTGTATATACCAATTTCTACAAAATATTTTGTAAGTAATATAACATGATTAATTATTAAGCTCATCCATTATTACAGCAAGAGGGGGGGGGGTCATTAGATAATGACTATAGGATGATTGTAAGGGGGGGGGGGTCGAAAATCGGCCAAAATCGATGACGTAATTTATGGACGGCCCCCTAGCAACCAATAACATAGTATTCTTCAGTCTACCCATAGCGATCCGGCCGTGTGACGTCACAACTTTGTCTAACCCTTTAGATCCCATTTATCGCTGGTATGGTCAAATGGATAGGGCGTCGGCACTCGAATTTGCATTGCTGAAACAAGCGCAAGTTCTAACCCCGCCTGCGCCATGTCCTGTCAACAATAGTTATTAATTAATAATAATTCATTAAAATATTAAATAATTAATTATTATTTATTGATAATGTTAATACCTGTTTCCAGCCATGCAAAATAGGTTGGTGAATTGCGTCCCTGTTCACAAATTTATTTAAAGAAAAAAACTGTGGATCACGTCACTGATATAGTTTCACCTATATGTGGTGCCGTGATATATTTATCTCATTATCAAAATATATCCAACAACAATGTGGCAACATATAATTGGCCATGTTTTTTGTAATTGTTATTATTATATTTCTTATGTAACGCTGTTTGTTGTCCTATTAAAATAAAAAATAAAAATAAAATAAAATATCCTACATTGCCGCCTTTGGTTCTATGCAACTCAAATGTTAACGAAATTGGGACAGATAAAACATTTAAATAACATAATAATTATTGTCTTTCTGATAAATTCATTTTTTTACTGTCGACTGACGCAAGAAAAACAATTGTGTACCTACTTAATACGAGCACATAAATATGTTTTTTTTTAAATTATATATGTAAAAAAAACACTTGTGTTTTATTGATATTTTTAATCAAATAAATAATGAGTTTCAACTGGTTTCGGTCTCTTGGCCATCTTCAGATAACAAATATCAGTATAATTACTTTATTTTTATTTTTAATGAACCTTTATCAATGACCGGTCACCAAAGGTCCATCCAGCCTTACAGCAACTGGGTCTTGCTTGAGAATTGGCGCTTTGTAGAAGTGGTTGGTGTGAGGCCGGCCCCCTTACCTGTAAAAATAAATAGCTCCCGAATCGCCACATAAGACCCCTTCGGGGATAACGCAGGTAAGAAGTTAGACTATATGTGTAGCTTAGTTGCATTTAATGGACGATTTTTTCATACGTAATGGACGGCACGGCTGAACCATCACCCAAATATTTGAGTGTCTTCCTCCTCACACCCATAGATGGCACTTTACATAAATAACCGTTGAATTGACAGGTTTTGCAAGCACCTTACTTTTTGCTTTCACTTGACAGAAGCCACTTCTTGTTACAGACTCCCTGGGCCTGCATCGCGTGGAGAATCCATCGCACGTGGACCCCGCCGTCTCCCTCCACCTGTACTGCCCGCCCTTCAACGCCTGCCACATCTTCAACCAGAACACGGGCCACAAAACCATAGCCAACGTCACCTTCTGGTCCAAGTTTGGGCAGAAGAGAAACAAGGTAACCTAACCTCAAATATTATGTTTTAAAACAGTGGCTTCTAACCTGAAGTGCGTTGTCTTGTCTTGTATCCTGCCGCCATTCCTCTAGACTCCACTTGACTCTGTCCTGGCATACTTCTTTCATCTCATCTAGTTTCATCACTCTTTTCATTGCTATTCTGCTTAACTCCTTACGACCTTAAGGCGACCAGATAGTGATTCTAATCCAAGATGCAAAGATACGTAACATTGGGGATTCACATTATATGCATTCTCCCAAGCAGACACATCTAAGTTCGAGCTTGCACATGCTGCATGTGAACCTACAACACAAGCGACTCTCACCGGCCTTCCCTGAAACAGGGGTAACATTGTCATTTTTTACAGCATGGGTGGTCAGCCGCATACCAACCTATAAGTCAAGGAACATACACAACAAATTACATCTTTAAAATTAACAAATAATAATATATATAAACATCAATGAAGAGGTTAATAATTTTTCATTAATTACTTCATATTAGTCATAATAAAAGGAGGACTTGCATGAAAAAGGTTATGACTCTGGATGAAATGAAAGAAGTGTGCAAGGACAGGAAGAAGTGGCGGCTTATCTGCAATGGTGATTTCTAATGTTGGTGTATTAATTTGCTAATGTTGGTGTATTAATTTGCTACATTTTTTGCATAGGAAATTTCTGACTTTTTTTGTATAGATTTCTTTGTAAGGTTTTGTTCTTTTATATATTTAAATGTAATTTTTTATTCATATTCCTTGACTTATAGGTTGGTATGAGGCTGACCACCCATACTGTAAAAAATGGTTCACTTTGCCAATGTTACCCCTGTTTCAGGGAAGGTCAGCAAAAGTTGTGGGGCTTATGCTCATTTGAGGTTTGGATTTTATTTGTAAGTACACATTCAGCATTTGTAAGCGCGAACTACACTTGTTGGTTTGTGGGCTTACATCTGAGAGCTTTAAATGAATATATCCTTGCAACTTAGATTATAGACTTAAATCAAGTCATAGTTTTTCCACACAATGATAATCTATCTATAATCTAGTTGCAAAGATATATTGATATTTAAGGCTCATATTTAATGCATGCCCACAAGCAGGCACATGTAATTTCACACTCACACATACTGCATGTGTGCATACAAAATAAACCTAACCTCACATAAACTTTGCAATTCCTGCCAGCTTTCCCTGATACCGCAGTGGTGTTGGCAAAAGTGAACCAAGTTTTAAAGCATGGGAGTCAGCCTCATACCAACCTATTAGTCAAGGAACTATAGAAAGGACTTACATAGTTTTCACTGGTTTAAAGGCCTGATTTGGTAGCGATGAGGCTGACGACCCATACTGTAAATAAAGGTTCACTTTGCCAATATCACTGGATGGTAGGCGCAAGTTGCAGGGTTTATGTTCATTTGAGGTTTGGATATTAATTTGTAGGTACACGTGCAGCATTTGTAAGCAATAAACTTACACGTGTCGTTTGTGGGTATGCATTTAATGTGGATTTTAAAGGTTCATATATGTTTTACATCTTAGATTATAGATTTTGCTGTTCTTAGCCATTTTTATTGAGTTATTTCCTTTGCCTAATTTCTGTAATTTTGTTGTTGCAGGAAATCCAAGATAGCCGAGCCCCCGAGGACAACTGATAGTAATCCTAAATAAAACTCAATGCTCAAATAATTTTATTTATTTCTTACAACGAAACATTCCATGTTGTATTTTAATTTAGTTTAAACTAGTTACAAGTCTACACTCTTACTTATTTTTTATGAAAAAAACCATAGAGATTAGTTTATAATTTACAGTTTTAATATTATAATAATATAGTGTAATTAGTGATTAATTTATGATATCTTGTTTGCTTTAAAAGGTTTATGAAATATTATAAATAAATAGTTGGAAACATTCTTCAGATAATTGTAAATATTAATGTTAAATATAAATATTTTTTATCAAAACTGTTCACACTTGTTTTTGTACTTGAATTTATCTTTAATTCACCATAAAAAACAAAGTCTTAATTATAAATTTGAGAAGGTTAAAGAGGTATTAAAAGATTTTTAAAAAAGTGAAAAAAAAAAAAGTCACTCTTTCACCTTTTCCAATGGCACAAGTTTCCAAATATGATGTTTTTCTAAGCGGGCAAATGTCACAGTTCTATACGACAAGGCTGGACTATTGCAATGGTCTGTTCTGGGGTCTTCCAAGGTACAGCAGTCTAGAACTGCAGTCAGTCTTTAACGCTGCAGCCATGTCTCTCCTCTGTTGCAGCGCCTTCATTGGCTGCGGGTCCCAGAGAGGATTGAGTACAAAATATTTGTCTTAGTTTTTAACGTCCTCAGAGAAGTTGCCCCGTCCTACTTATGTGAATTGTGGGGAGTCGACCAAATAGATGTTAGACGTCGCACTCTTTGTTCTGTACAGTGTGACGCTGTAAATAGGCTTCAACTGCTGCTTCGACAGAACAGAACGGGTTTTGGGGACAGGGCTTTTAGTTCAGCTAGTCCATCCTGCTGGAACAGTCTACCTCTGAAGTTGAGAACAGAGACCAGTGTTGGCAGTTTCAGGAAGTTGCTTAAGACACATTTATTGAATAGAAGCTTCAACACATAAAAACACCCATGGGATGGCTTGTGCCACTTAAATCACTGTATAAAATTGTATGATTATTATTACTCTTATTACCTGAGCAATGAATAACAAAACATTACATAGTCTTTTGCCTAGAGTGTTGTCGTATATTTCATAAGTTTTCACCCTATCATACCTAGCGCCCTGGGCGGCCGCCCAACCACTCCCTACCCTAGCGCCACCACTGCTCAGAATAATGTTCTATGGAGCCTTAGCAACCAAAAACAAAATATAAGTAAGCTAATTTCCTCGCAACGTGACCGAGTGATAACACAACTTTTGCCGATGGATATATCGGTACAATTGCCGTACATTTCAATGTCAAATTTAATAAACATAAATGAACAGATATGGAAAAAAGCACAACTGTCAATATGACAGTAATTGCATTTGAGAATTCAATAATTTAAGTACACTTAATAGACATAACCATTGCTTTAGTCTGCCAACAATGATGTCTCTCAATCGCTGTCATTGTCGTCGTCCCCGCTGGGAGGCCCCGCCCCCTGCGCCTGTATGCGCGCCTCCAGCTCCTTGGCGGGGTTGAACACACCGCCCGTCTGCGCGTTGCAGATGAAGCAGCGCGTGGACTTCTTGAAGTTGGTGAGGGCGCACGACTCGCAAAAGTAGTGC
The DNA here is from genome assembly GCA_951799405.1 of Agapetus fuscipes. NCBI lineage: Eukaryota > Metazoa > Arthropoda > Insecta > Trichoptera > Glossosomatidae > Agapetus > Agapetus fuscipes. The sequence goes on from OX637354.1 coordinate 4,323,778, forward strand.
TTGCACCTGAAGACAAACAAATAACCTATATCAGTTGTGTATTAATACTAGTCACTTAATTTCTCTGCGTTTTCCCTAAAGGGGTGGAATGTGACAATTCAGGACCTATTTATTTTTACGGGTAAGGGGCTTCATTTCTTGTGAAGACTGAGTAAACATTGTCAGTTTTGATAATGAGGTTTATAATAAACACCAAAACGGGAAATAATTTCTGAGATATGTATATTTTTTCCTATTTTCTATGAGAGGAAACACCATAGGAAATTTCTGTAGTTCAGAAGCTTTTCATTAGCACTTACTTATAATGAGTTCACTTACTATGAGAAGTTACACACAATAAAATGTCCAATCCACGATCTTTCAAATCAGTTTTAATCTAATATAAGTTGCAAAGATATGTGACATTGGAGAATCACATTATATGCATTCTCACAAGCAGGACACGTACATGTTCACGTACATGTTCACACTTGCACAAGCCGCATGTGAACCTACAATATAAAAACCCAAATCTCAAATGGACACCCTGCAACTCTTGCTGTCCTTCCCTGAAACAGGGGTGACATTGGCAAAGTGAACCATGGGTGGTCAGCCGCATACAAACCTTTAAGTCAAGGAACATACACTACACTTAAAGGTGGCGATATACAAGTGTAAGCTTGAATTTTTTCATTGTTACATAATATGTGAGTATCCTCTTGATAATGACGTAAATAAGTCGAAAGTACTTGAGGTGGAAATAAAAACTCAATTTGTGAAAATAAAACTCTGTGTTTTTTATAATTTTTTATAATTATTTATAAAAATGAATTTTCACTGTGTGAATACACAAACTTTAAAAAGTCTAATATGTTATACTCACTTGGTGACCACGGGCTGCTTGAAGCTGTTCCTGCAGATGAAGCACTTGAAGGGCAGATGCTCCTCGTCGCTGTCCACCTCGTACCTGGTGTCGTCGTCATTATCATCAGCGCCCCCGCCCCCCGCAGCCTCCTGGCGCTCCAGCTGCCAGCCGTGCTTGTAGTCCCCGCGGTCGTGGAGGAACTTGCAGCTGTCTAAACATGTGGACAACCATGTTATTTGTATTTTCAGTTATTTGTCAAAAAAAAGTTGCCATATCTAAGTTGAGTTCAGTGCCCAGAGAATAGGTTAATTTTCTACTTTTTTATTTATAAGATATAGTTCCAGAGGATAAAAATGGAGGCAACTCTGCAGAGGCTCTGGCCACCCCTAGCGGAATGGCGACAGATTTACAGTTACAGTTACAGGATAACAACCAACAGAGACAAATGGCTGCCTACAAGGCACATTCTTTACAAGATGATGATAGTCGCTGGTATGGTCGAGCGGATGAGGCGTTGGCACTGGAATTGCATATTCAAACCCCACATGCTATATCTATCTATCTATAATCTAAATTGCGAGGACATAATCATTTAAAGCTCTCAGATGTATGCCCACAAACCAACACGTGTAGTTTGCGCTTACAAATGCTGAACGTGTACTTACAAATAAAATCCAAACCTCAAATGAACATAAGCCACACAACTTTTTCCGACCTTCCCTGACACAGGGGTGACATTGGCAAAGTGAACCATTTTTTACAGGATGGATGGTCAGCCTCATACCAACCTTTAAGTCAAGGAAAACGAATAATAAATTACATTCAAATATAAAAAAGAACAAAACCTTAAAAAGAAATCTATACAAAAAAGTCAAAAATTTCCTATGCAAAAAAATGTAGCAAATTAAAAACCAACATTAGAAATCAACATTGCAGATTAGCCGCCTCTTATTATAAATTATGCGCCGTGTCGTATTGACAATAACTTTGAACCTGGTTCAATAGATGTCATTAGCCATTCATTTTCATTAGTGAATATTTCAAAAAACAAATTGAAGTTGACCTTGCAAACTGAGGACTTCACAATTTTATGCCCGCTTTCCACTGCGAGCGGGAAATAGCTGAGCGGGAGCGGGAAATAGCTGAGCGGAGCGTAGTAAAATAGTTTTGGCCTTCCATTGCGAAAGAGTTTTATAAAATAATGGTATTTGCCTTCCACAGCCAACGAGCTCGGCGGAGTGAGCTAGGCGGGAAATGAGATGAGTCAGATGAAAGAGTTGCTTGCCTTCCATCTACAGCGGGCTTAGCGGAGCCAACTAGTGTGTGACAGCTCGTTGCAGCCTACGCCCAGATCAAACGTTTTAATTATTAATAAAAAAAGATTTTTTTTTGTTTCGAAAAATAAAAAAGTAATGTATTATTTTGCTTTAATACATAAAAAGTAGATGTTTGAAATAAAACATACATTTTAATATTTTCAAATTTATAAAATAATGCATGATGTGCAGTTTGTGACAGCTCGTTACAGCCTACGCCCAGATCAAACGTTTTAATTATTAATAAAAGAGTTTTTTTTTGTTTCGATACATAAAAAGTAATGTATTATTTTGCTTTAAACATAAAAAGTAGATGTTTGAAATAAAACATACATTTTAATATTTTCAAATTAATAAAATAATGTATGATGTGTTTTTGTAAATCATGTATGATGTGTTTTATCGCTGTCACGCAACTGCGCGGGTTGGCGCGGGGGGCACGGGGGAGCGAAGTCAGTTGAAAACTAGCGGCCGAGACCATGACACAGCGGACCCATTTTTACTCGCTCAGTCAGCTCCGCTCACTCCGCTGTCGGTGGAAGCACTTCTATGAAATTTACTGTTGCTAGTCGAGCGGAGTCCGTACGGAGTCCGCTGGAAACTCGCTCAACTCTGCGACCACTTTTGTAACTCTTTGTACTCGCTCAGTCCGCTCCGCTGACTCGCTGTCGGTGGAAGCACTTCTATGAAATTTACTGTTGCTAGTCGAGCGGAGTCCGTACGGAGTCCGCTCCGCTCGCAGTGGAAAGCGGGCATTAGTGTTTATGAGATCTGTATTGTATAATTAAATAAATAGCGGCTCACCTCCAAACCCACAGAAGCCTGTCTCCTTGTAGTCCTTGCATATATCTGGCTGGTAGTCCCATCTGTAATTCACATCAAACATCTTCTCATTTTTTATCATCTGTATCGATAGTCTGTAATAGTCCGGTCGATAGCTCAGTTGGTAGAGTGCTTGCAATCCATGCCGTGAGCTCGGGTTCGAATCCCACCGAGGGTGTCAGAAATGATTTCCCGTTTCGGTGTTTATTTCAAACCCCAAAATAAAATACCGGCAAGGTTTACTCAGCCTTCACAAGAAATGAGTACCAGCCCCCCACTTCACTGAAGTGGTTGGCGTAAGGCCGGCCCCCTTACCTGTAAAAATAAATAGGTTCAACTCGCCACATGCGACCCGTTCGGGGATAACGCGGCAAGAAGTTACACTATATGTGTAGCTTAGTTGCGTTTGCATTTGCGTTTTGCGTATCTATAATCTAAGTTTTAAAGATGTATTGACATTTAAGGCTCATATTTAATGCACAACCACAAGCAGGCACATGTAAATTTGTGCTTACACATAGTGCGTGTTGTACTAACAAAATAAACCAAATTCCACATAAACCTTGCAACTCCAACTGCCTTTCCCTGAAACCAGAGAGCCACTGGCAAAAGTGAACCAAGTTTTTACATCATCAGTTTAAAAATATAAACAGTCCACAAAGAAATTGAACACACAGTTTAACTTAATACCACTGTGTCATCAAAGGGGTAGTATTCAGTGTATGGAATTTATTTATTTTCACAGGTAAGGTGGCCGTCCTTATGCCGACAACTTCAATTGAAGTGAGGGTGTTCTGTTTGCAAAATAGCAGGTTCTCATTCTTGTAAAGGTTGAGTAAACCTTGCCAATTCTGTGATTAAGTAGGGATCCAGCCATAGGCTGCTGGCATTGAATGCAAGTACTCTACTAGCTGAGCTATCTCAATTTATCAATATCATCATCAAAATGAACATAAGCCTTGCAACTCTTGCCGTCCTTCCCTGAAACAGAGGTGACATTGGCAAAGTGAACCAATTTTTACATTATGGGTGGTCAGCCGCATAACAACCTATAAGTCAAGGAACAAGGGTTTGGGTTTTTATATTGTAGGTCCACATGCGGCATGTGTTAGCGCGAAATTATACATATCTGCTTGTGGGAATGCATTTAATATAAAACTTAAATGATATATATCTTTGCAGCTTAGATTAGATTAGATTAGATTAGATTAGATCATCATCTTCAATTCACAAACACAAAGAAGAAGTCCATGTTAGACATGGGCGAAAGCAAGAAGTCGCTGGGATGGTCGAGGGGGTGAGGCATTGGCACTCGAATTTGCATTATTGACACTAACACCGGATCAAACCCGGTCTTGTCCTATCGACAATATTTTCGACCTTGGTTCAACAGATGCATGCACACAAGCTTCCACTTTCGCATGATGCCAACTGTTCAGGAAAAATAAATAGGCAAATGGCATTCCTTTCACAAACCAATTAAAAAAAAACTCTCCAGTATTAACTGAGCTATCTACCGATTCATAGAATAATCATCACATCCAATATGCTTTTGTAGAAGTATTATGATTACAGGACAGTGGCCCTGAGGTTAGCCGGAGCCCTGATGGGCCCCTGCCTGACTAGGCCTGAGCTGGCGTTCCCCGCTGCCGTGTCTCTCTTCTTGTAGTACATGGCGTAGTTGTTGATGCCTCGGTAGATCTGAAACAACACAAACATGACATCATTATGATCTCTTCCACTGTGGGTGACAAGCATAGGCGACAATTTTAAACTTGCATGTTGCATTCAGTGCGGCTGTCAATCATAGACGTCATCCAATATTGAAATTATCCCTGACATCTGTGTTCAAAAATTCGAAAGTCTGCAAGTATAAATATGTGCTAAATATTTGTAATTTTTGATCTTGAATAACTAATCTCTCGTCTGGTATGTCCAAGAAGTTGAGCGACCAACTAGATTCTGTACAAAGGAGGGCAGTGAAGTTGATCAATGATCCTTCCCTGACATCCGATCTGCAGTGGCTCCAGCACAGAAAAAAAGTTGGAATGCTCAGTCTTTTTTATCAATATTACCACGGAGTTTGTTCTAATGAGCTCCATTCATTAATCCCTCCCCCTCGCATTTCAGAAAGGGAAACTCGTAGTACGACTCTCATTCATCCCTTTGCAGTCGATCTCAAAACTATGAGAACTTGGCGTTTTCATGACTCATTCCTTTGCCAAACTGCCCGTTAATGGAATGATCTCCCAGTATCTGTGTTCCCTTCCCAATTTAATCTGGTTCTATTCAAAACCAACATCAATCACAACCTCCTTGCAGCGCCTCACGATAGAAGCAAGAACGCAAGCAACACCTCTGCGGCACCCTTCCAGGGTGACATAGACCCCTAAGACTTTCAAGAATTGGGGCGCCTCCCTCACAGGATTCCTTCAAAAAAAAAATAATAATAATACATGTGACTGTTCACATAGTTTGAAGTGTCGTCAATCAATTAAGGTAGGAAATCAAGAAATGTGTTTAAAAAAGTATTCATCCTACTGAACACCCTGTTCAGCCATTTCCTCCACACACCTCAGGGATCCAGTCATCTCAACTGCGGCCTTTCCACCTTCCTGGATGTACAGTCGTGGGCTTGAGTCCCGGCATAGCACAAAAAATATATCATTTATATTTTCAAATATGCTCTTCGCTGCGTTGAAAAATTCACATACCTTCACCAAGGGTCCATCCAGCCTAACAGCAACTGAATCTTGCTTGAGAATTGGCGCTTTCTATAGCGACCACCAAGCTTGCAGAGGGCTCTTGAAGTGTGATTCACACAAAAACGGAGCTCACCAAATAAATCATCATCCTAATATTATTATTGTAATCCTAATAATGTTATTGTAACACGAACACCATGTAAGCAGAGCGTGAAGAGTGTACAAGATGTTGTAAACAATTTTGTGAAAAATAAATTTTAAATTGCAATTTAATTAAAAGAGCCCCAGTAAAATCATAACACTTTTATTATTACTAGGAGAAAATAATTTAAATTTCACCTTGTCATCAGCCTGCCCCTCCAGCTCCTGGTTGACGGCCAGCGCCTTTTCAAAGATGGCCTGGGCGTCACGGTCCTTCTCCGTGTCAAACTCATAAGTGGCTGTGGCATTCTGGTCTCCGTGCGTCAGCTCTACGCCTTTGGACCGGTACGTTACTCCAAACTGAAAAAGAATATACAGAATATAATAATTGAAATCAATTGCAGAATTGAGAAGTGGTTGGCGTAAGGCCTGCCCCCTTACGCTTACCTGTAAAAATAAATAGGTTTTACTCGCCACATGTGAGAAGTAGCACTATATGTAAAGCTTACTTGCGTTTGTGCTGTACCTATTTCATGAAATTAAAGTGTACAGAGGAAAGTGTGGAAGGGGAAGACCGAGGAATGAATAGATAGACCAAATAGGTGAGATTGAAAAGAATGAAATTTGCAGAGGGAGAATAAGAGAAGAGTATGTATGAGGACAGCGATGAATGTCAAAGAGATATACGAGGACAGAAAAAAGTGGAGACAAATCAACGGAAGTACGGCCACCCTAGTGGAACGGCGGCAGGATACAGACAGAGAATAAAAATTAAATAAGGCCGGTCCGTAGTCTAGTGGTAACACTTTGGACACGTAAATGGAAGATAGTGGGTTTCAATCCCGGCGGAGATCAAAAAATATACACATTTACTTCATCAAATATGTTCTTCGCTGGGTTGAAAAATCCATATCCCTTTACCAAAGACTGGTCACCAAAGGTCCTTCCAGCCCTACACCAACTGGGTCTTGCTTGGGAATTAGTGCTTTCTACAGCGATGACCAAGCTCGCAGAGGGTTCTTGATGTGTGATTCACACAAAAACAGCAATCACCAAAATATTATTATATTAGGGAGCAGGCAAACTAACAGTTTTTTATGGGTTGCTAAGGACTCTGGTCACACAGACCTGTGGCGTTTGCCTGCCGAGAAAAAAAAATACAAATTTTGTGCCATTGAAATACAATCAAAACGTTACCTGTTCACCTTCTTCACTAGAGTTGTCCGAGTCTTTCCGAGTGTGAGCTTTGTTTCTGTTGCCAGTGCTCTGTATGTTTGGGTTTTCTTTCTTATGTCGACGGCTTGGAACAACCACGGTGGGGCCATCTTGGTCACTCTCAGCACTATCTGCAAATACAATAAAAATTAAAATGAACTTAAGTGTATGGGTAAAATTATTCTTACGAAATGAATACAATATTATGCCCGCTTTCCACTGCGAGCGAGAAATAGCTGAGCGGGAGCGGGAAATAGCTGAGCGGAGCGTAGTGAAATAGTTTTGGCCTTCCATTGCGAAAGAGTTTTAAAAAGTAATGGTATTTGCCTTCCACAGCCAACGAGCTCGACGGAGTGAGCTAGGCGGGAAATGAGATGAGTCAGATGAAAGAGTTGTTTGCCTTCCATCTACAGCTGGCTTAGCGGAGCCCACAGACAGTGTGTGACAGCTCGTTGCAGCCTACGCCCAGATCAAACGTTTTAATTATCAATAAAAGAGTTATTTTTTGTTTCAAAAAATAAAAAGTAATGTATTATTTTGCTTTAAACATAAAAAGTAGATGTTTGAAATAAAACATACATTTTAATATATTTTCAAATTTATAAAATAATGTATGATGTGTTTTTGTAAATCATGTATGATGTGTTTTATCGCTGTCACGCAACTGCGCGGATTGGCGCGGGGGGCACGGGGGAGCGGAGTCAGTTGAAAACTAGCGGCCGAGACCATGACACAGCGGACTCATTTTTACTCGCTCAGTCCGCTCCACTCACTCCGCTGTCGGTGGAAGCACTTCTATGAAATTTACTGTTGCTAGTCGAGCGGAGTCCGTACGGAGTCCGCTGGAAACTCGCTCAACTCTGCGACCACTTTTGTAACTCTATGTACTCGCTCAGTCCGCTCCGCTCACTCGCTGTCGGTGGAAGCACTTCTATGAAATTTACTGTTGCTAGTCGAGCGGAGTCCGTACGGAGTCCGCTCCGCTCGCAGTGGAAAGCGGGCATTAATAAGGTAGGTAAAAAAATGTGCACGATGAAAATAAATTTTGCATTATCGATCACGAATGTTCTTTTTTTTAAATGTTCCAATTTCAAAATATTTTGAAATGACAGGATTCATAACCTCAATATTTATATCTACAAGAGTTCCTTTTATCTCTGATATCCACCTTGAATTTAGTAAAAAAAAATATTATAACTCACCCTTTTCAGAACTAGAATTCTTTCTTTTTCTGCCGCCACGGTTCTTGATTACCCTCTTTTTGAATAACGCACCATCAGAACAACCCGCTTCTGCCATTTTTTGACATACAAAAATGACAGATGATACAATAGACAAACTAAAATTCCTTCATATAACTAGATCCAGTACAAACATCGCTACGTCTAATCTATCTCATCCGAAGGCATTATTATCCACATTTGACGCATTAAAATTAATCTTTATATTTAATTCAGTTTCTTTTTTGAGGACTTTATTTCCGAGTATGCTTATATTTTTAAATATTATCTTAACTTATATGTTGTGTACTGTCTGTAGGTAGCTGTATATTTCCTTTGTTGCTTGCACGATGTTCACGTCACTCAAACATAAACAAGTCGAATGACATTTTGACTGACAAGTGTGCGTACTTTGGCATTTGATTTTTACAAACCGTCTATCTACTAATCTATAAATATCAAATGTGATTTGTTTCTCTGCGCGTATGAATAATAGCGTGGATTGTTTACTTTGCGAGTAATGTTGCATCGAATATATTGCTGTGCACACAAAGATGAAAACAATAGAAGGCAAGCTGGTCGTCCTGGGATCCCAAGGTTGGCATATATATTATATTATTTTTTGAGAAGATTTGCTAAATTAATGGTGATTTAGCCGCTCGCGTAATCCGATACTTGAAATCTGGTCACGCATGAATACATAATCAACTTGAATTGGGTCGTGTTGTGACAAGCTTTTGAAACAAGTCAAAAAATGTTTTTTTTTTTAAATATATATTTTTTATTATTTCTATTTATAATATTGTTACTTCTTACTCATCTACTGATTATCTCTTTCATTGCAACACGATTATAAATTATTTTAATTTTCTGCTATCATTTTTACTGCAGAATTTAATTACAGCGTTCTAGTCTAATCTAATCTAAGTTGCAAATATATCGCACGTAATGATTGGGTGATGAACGAGTGTGGTATAAAAGAGAATATGAGAATTAAAGTACAAAAAAGCACAATGAGACGGTTCGCACATCTCGAAAGAATGGATGATGAACGACTAACGAAGAAAGTGTACAAAGGAAATGTCAGAGGAAAGCGCGGAAGGGGAAGGCCGAGGAAAGAATGGTTAGACCAAATAGGTGAGATTGCGAAAGAATGGAACCTGCAGAGTGAGAATAAGAGAAGAGTATGCCACCCCTAGGAAACAGTACAGTTTAATAATAAAGAGCAATAACTCAAAAATTGGGAAAATCGAGATTTTGTAATAAAATGCAAGAACAATGCGAGAAGAATAGGTAGAATGCGACAGCCGTTCAATTTGGACGAATATGACCGAGATAAAACATTGGCTGCCTTTTTCATCCCATACAAGTTGTACTGGTTGTCTGAACTTCAAAAGTGATTTCCCAACATTTATTTCTCAGTTATTTCTCTTTATTATTAAGCGTGCAATATGTAACATTATATGCATTTTCACAAGCAGACACGTAGGTATAAGTTCGCGCTTAAACATGCCGCATGTGGACCTACAATATAGAAACCCGAATCTCAAATGAACATACACCCTGCAACTCCTGCCGACCTTCCCTGAAACAGGGGTGACATTGGCAAAGTGAACCATTTTCTACAGCATGGGTGGTCAGCCGCATACCAACCTATACATAAGTCAAGGAAGCGTTGACTTAGAAATAATATTAAATTCAGGAGAATGTTTTGTTACTATAATTAAATATATTCTCTTATTATTTATAACTAGCTGCACCCTGACATACGTTGCTATGTCTTTAATCTAAGTTGCAAAGATAATATATTAACACTTAAAATTCATATTGAATGCATGCCCACAAACGGATAAAATGCTGTATGTGTACTTGCAAATTAAAATACAAACCTCAAATGAACATGAATCCTGCAACTTACGCCGACCTTCCCTGAAACAGGTGTGACATTGGCAAAGTGAACCATTCTTTACAGTATGGGTGGTCAACCTGACACCAACCTATAAGGTATGAGGCTAACCCCCCATGCTGTAAAAACTTGGTTCACTTTTACTAATGCCTCCCCAAGTGCAGCAAAAGTTGCAAGGTTTATATTAATTTGAGGTTTGGATTTTATTTCGTAGTTACAAATGCAGAATTTCTAAGTGTGAACTTGCACTTGCCTGTTGGTGGGCATGCATTTAATATGAATTTTAGATGTATACACATACTTATATCCCTTTGCAACTTAGATTACAGATTATAAGTAGGGACTGGAAAATTTTGCGATCGCGATAAAACAAATTTATTCGCGAATTTTGATGTTTTTACGCGAATAACGCGAAATTTGGGGTTTTACGCAAATATTGCGAATTTTCGTACTTTTGGTAGAAATTGTGCAAAAAAGTTGTTATGTGTCGCTTCTGCAACGCAACTATTTTGTGGGAAAGAAAAGATTCATGCGAAAACCCTTTGCAAGGTGCAAAGCACAGAAAAAATGGTCGGTGTTATAGCCGATGGGGCCAAGTGGGCTGATTTTTCAACGTTGAAACACGCTAGAACGCTAGACGCTGGGTTCGATCCCTGCCTGGGTCATTTGACCATAAATTTGACCCTGGTTCAACAAATAGAATTGGGTAATTATAAATTAATAATTAATTAAAATGGACAATACTCGTAATGAATTTTTCATTAATGATATTTTTTTTTTTGTATAGATTTATTTTTAAGATTTTGTTGTTTTTTTATACTTAAATGTTTTTATTACTCGTATTCCTTGACTTATAGGTTGGTATGAGGCTGACAACCCATACTGTAAAAAATGGTTCACTTTGCCAATGTCACCCCTGTTTCAGGGAATGTCGGCAAGAGTTGCAGGGCTTATGTTCATTTGAGGTTTGGATTTTATTTGTAAGTACACAATCAGCATTTGTAAGCGCGAACTACACGTGTTTGTTTGTGGGCATACATCTGAGAGCTTTGAATGAATATATCCTTGCAACTTAGATTATAGATTATATTAATACCTGTTTCTGGCCAGGCAGAGTAGGTTGGTGAATTGCATTCCTATTCACAAATCTATTTTATTAAAAAAATAAATGGTAAGCAGAACTGTCCTGGACATCCAAACAGATTTGAATCGTGACATCAATGAAATAGGAAATACATAAAGGAGTGAAGCTGCTGCTGGATTAGCCAAGAGCACAACTTGAGGCTTTCATTAAAGCCAACATCGACCGGTCCGTAGTCCAGGTGGTAACACTTCAGACTCGTAACTGGAAGGTCGTGGGTTCGAATCCCTGCGGAGCACAAAAATATACCATTTGTATTTTCAAATTTGCTCTTCGCTGGGATGAAAATATTGTTATGTAAATATAAATATTGAAATAAGTATGGATAGTTATAGTTATAAGAATCCTCAAAGGTATAGGTAGGTAGGATCGATAATTGTGTATAAGTGTAGAATTCTCTAGGCTAAGTAGGTACTTGTTATAATTATAGGAATTCTGTATTACATTTGTAGGTAGGATTTTGGTTGTATCTCTAGGTAGTACGTGAAGCGTCGAGAAGTAATAATTACTCTGGAACCGTCTGGCGACTTTAGTTCTGGATCATACTGCTCTGAAGAGTATAAAGGTGCGAATGGCCTGCAGAGCGGGCCAGTATCATAGCGACTAACAAACACATCGAAGCCATCTGATCAGTGAACCGAAACCAATGGAATAATCGAGAAAGTAGTGTGAAAATAAATTTTGTAACAGTGTAAAATAAATAACTATTGAAGGAGACCTGTGTATTTTTTTAATTTGGAAAGACAATTGAACCCTAATTTCGTAACAATTGGCGTCAGGTGCGGAATTGTCAAGAAAAATTAAGATCTTCTGTCTAAAAATAAATAAAATAAATTAAATAGTGTTAAAATGAACTTTATTCAAATTGAACTTTGTGTGAACTGACTTTTGTGAAAACAAGTGTTTAAATAAATTTTTGTTAAAAGAAAAGACGCAAAAGCAAGTTGCTTATAAATTCTGGAACATCATATGGAACATAATTCTGGACATAACATAATGACTATTTTACCGCATTGAGAAAGTCATCAAATTGGACCATAGTTTTTTTATTATTGTGTGTGATTAAAAAAATTAAATAAATAAATAAAAATCTTGAAAAATATTACAAAAGAACGTTCCAGATTCATCGAGAAAAAGTTTTTGAATAACTATCCTTTGTTTACAAGTGTGTGAATGTACATTAAGTACCTACCTGTGTGTTTGAAAGACTTGAGACGAAATAAATAATTATGTACTATCAGACATTATTATGTTAAAAATATTGGTGAATTAAAAATAAATATTAAAAGACAGTACCTACCTACCAATCAGTGTAATCAGACAAATTATTATTTTTGCTAAAGTACGTATTCAAAACAGCTATATATATAAAACTCATAACCCGTATTAAATAAATTTGCAAATATTTTTGTTTTGAAGTTTGTTAAAAAAAAAAAAAAATGGCTAAGGTGAACATCAAGGACCTCAAAGTCACTGAGCTTAAGAATGAGCTTCTGGAGAGGGACCTGGAGACCTCAGGAGGGAAGGCGGCCTTACAAGCACGCCTCATGGAAGCTCTAGAACAGTCAGGCGAAGACCCGGCATACTTTGTCATGGCATCTGGGGGAGACCGCGCCCTTGAGGAGCTGAACCTCAGCATCAATGGAAACTTGAAGGAAGGCCTCACTACCATGGAGGAGAAGATGACCAGTAACCTGACAGGACTGAAAGTGGAGATGGCTGACAACGCCAAGACCCTGGAGGAGAAGATGGCTGACAACGCCAAGACCCTGCAGGAGAACCTGACGGACCTGAAAGTGGAGATGGCTGAAAACGCCAAGGCCCTGCAGGAAGACCTCGCCAACATGAAAGAGAAGATGAACGAGAATCTCACAACCCTGAAGGGAGAAATGGAGGAGAAGATGACAGCCCTGAAGGGGGAAATGGAGACTCGGATGTCAAATCTGGAGGTACATCTGCGTGCCGAGCTGGCCGACAAGGGCCAGATGGAGTCCACCAGAATATCCCCCAAAGGCCTTCACGACGAGACCGACCAGGGATGCTCAACTCCAACCAGGGTCACTAGAGGGGATGATGACCCTTCGCTGGCGAAGCACAACCTCCCGACCTTCGACGGGAAGACGTCGTGGGAGGAGTATTTGACCCTCTTTGAAACGGCTGCCATGATGGGAGCCTGGAACCAGCAGAAGAAGGCTTCGGTTCTCAGCCTGTCGCTCCGAGGAGACGCTCTCAGGGTTCTGCAGGCCATACCCCTGGACAACCGTGGTGACTTTGGGCAGCTGAAGCAGCGCTTGGATATGCGCTATGGCCACAAGTGCCTGGAGCAGCTGTACAAGTCGCAGCTGAACACAAGGGTGCAGAAGCCCAACGAGAGCCTCCAGGAGTTTGAGATGGACATCGTCCACCTAGTACGAGACGCTTACCCGACATTCCCTGATGACATCTGCGAGAGCTTGGCAGTGGACAAGTTCCTGAACGGATTGAGAGAATGGGAGACGCAGCAAGCAGTGAAGCTGGCTCTTCCGAAGACGTTGAACGAGGCGCTAAGCCGAGCTCTCGAATTTGAGGCTGTCAAACAGTCCATCAGGGGCCACGCCAGGGTTTGTGCAATCAAGGCAGAGGAGGTCAAACTACCTACAACCGAGGAAATAATAGAAAAAGTGCTGCAGCAACTTGAGCCAACGAGACAGAAGGCGCACTGCTGGACGTGTGGCCAGCAAGGACACCTGAGCGCGAGGTGCCCAAAGTCTCAAGGACCGGAGAAATTGGATGACGACCGCAAGGATGTAGAGACCACCATGGAGATGAACAAACGGCTGAGGAAACAGCTCCAGGATGCCGAGAGAAAGGTCAAAGTCATGGAGACGGAGAACAGGCAGCTGACGAAGAACTTGGCCAGCAGTGAAAGGGTCCGGCGAACAGCGGAGGCCGAGAGGGACGAGTTGCACGAGACTGTGCTGAGCCTGGAGAGACAGAACAAGGGGCTTAAGACTAAGCTCCAGCAGCTGGAAGCTGGGCAGGGGCCCAGGACGAAGGACACCATCGCCAACCTGGAGTCCAAGATCAGCAACACCAAGGAGGCGGGAGCTCGAATGAAGGATAACCACCGGCCAACTCAAAGAGCAAAGTGGTCAAACAATGACCAGCCCGCCCAGAGAGTACAAAAATGCGTCGCATCCAAAGAAGCGCCCCTGTTTGAGACGTTCTGGAGCAAGGTGCAAGAGGGACAGAAGATTCGCCATGGGGTGACCACAGAAGTCCACAAGGACTTATTTGAGGTCACTGGGGACCACACACTGGCATGCAGTGTACCGGAAGATCTAGATATGTCTAGAGGAATTGCACGGGTCTTCCGATACAAATTCGGAGAACCGCAACCCTCGAGCAGCCCGCAAGGAAGAGCTCTGAGACTACCGAAGGGGCGTCAACAAGCATACTGCCTGGTTGTCCCGGATTCCAGCAACCTGGAAGAGGACTACAAGGCATTGTGGGACGGCCTTGTTGAGCTGCGTGACTACATGTTGGAGGATCAGCAGGCGCGTCTGGCAATACCGAAGATGGGTGGCGGCCGCGCTAATCGAGACTGGCGGATAATCCGGAGTATGATTGAAGCAGTGTTCTCGGGAGTCGGCATCAGCGTCATGGTGTGCTGCGAGCAAGCGCAGCCGAGAGCCAGTGGGGAGAAATCCGTGGACTGCCACTTCTTCCTGACCACAGGGTGTCGACGTGGATCAGCATGCCCCTACCTACACAGAGTCAAGACTGTTCCGGGACGAAACAGTCTAGGTGGGGGGTAGTAATAATAATAATAATAATAATAACAGGCTGATTTATTTTAAATTACACATGATAAGAGAGCGCCGTTTTTGTGTGTGTCACACCTCAAGGGCCCTCTCCGATCATGGATAAGACTTTCTAAACAAGTGTGCCTTGAGTGCTCCTCGAAATACACCCACAGATTTGGAGTTCTTCACTCCGGGTGGCAGTCTGTTCCACTCCACCGGCCCCGCAACACGGAAAGCGCGGTCTCCGAAGTTTGTACGAATCTGACGGCGCGGCTGAACCAAATTGACTACTCTATCACCCGCAGATCTGAGTGTCTGCCTCCTAACACCCATTTCAACAGGTGAAATCATATCAGCCAGATAAGGTGGGGCCAAGCCATTGATGGCTTTATATACCATTAAACAAACACGGAAGACCACCCTCTCCGGGAAACGAAGCCAATGAAGTTTTTTTAACAGCGGGGTGATGTGAGCGAATTTGGGAATCCCGAATATGAGTCTTGCTGCCGAATTCAACACAGATTGAAAGCGATTAAACTGTTTCTTCGGCTGACCACTATAAAGCGTCGAGCAATAGTCAATCCGAGACATCACAAACGCACTCACCAGGGTCTTAACCGCATCTGACGGCAGACATTTTCTTATTGCCTTTATTTGGCGAAGCGAAAAAAAAAGAAGAAGCTATTGTGGCATCTATTTGCCTATCCAGTGTCAGGTTACGATCCAGTAAGACTCCTAGAAGTCTTACCTAGTGAAGAAGTCTTACGTAGTGTTATGTAAATGTAATGTATAATTATGATATGATTATTTAGAGTAGGTAATATCATATATAAGGTAATGTATTATTGTAATATAATATTATTAGAGATTATTATTGCTTCACTGGGCAGTCTGGTTTTGTCTCTCGCCTTGTAAACACTGAAATGGAATAATACATCACATTGAAACCAAGACTCATCTGTTCGTCTGATTGATATCCCCCATCCACAATAAACATCCCCAAAATACATCACAGTGGCGCAGTCAGGATAAAGAAGAACCATATAAAACGGGATAAAAAAATTTTTTTTGGAAGAAATAAAATAATATTGTTGCAAGAGCAACATGTGGGAATCTTCGAGAAGGAAGAAGGATCTGAAGACTGAGGATCACGAAGCCAGCTGAGGCGAGGTTGCTGCAGGGAGAACTGGAAGAAGTCTGAAGAGAAGGAGCGGTTTTCTTCAAGAGGAAGAGAACTCACGGAGCCAAGAGGAATCGCTGCAGGGAGTTACTGCAGCGGTTTTCTTTTCAAGAGGAGAGGATCCAACTGGGGCGGAGTGCTGCAGGGAGTACTGCAGGAGCTGGGAGCCTTGAGGGTCATTTTCCTGGAGGTGACTGCTGCAGGGAGTGGAAGCCACTTTCTGAGGGTCACGTAGGCGTTTCCTGGACTGTCGGACGCAGAAGCAGATAAGATTTTTGTTTTCTTTCTTTCTGCCGTTTCAGACTATGGAGGGAACACGGAGGAGTCTAAGTCCTTTTTGCCATAGGACTGGAGATTGGGATGTCTTCAGACTTCGGCTCGACCAAGTCCTCATTTTGTATGATGAGAAGTTTTTAACTGAAGAACGCAGAAGGGCTGTTCTATTATCGTCTCTCACCAAGGAGACTTTTCAGACGGTGTCTGATCTATGTTTTCCGAAAAAGATTTCGGAGGCAAAATTCGAGGAGTTGATTGATATTATTGGGGGTCATTGTGGGGTAAAAAAAAATATATTTGAGTATAGGGAGTCATTTTATTCATGTAAACAGCTCGAAACCGAGTCAATTAAGGATTATATAGCTAGATTGAAAAAAATTGCGGTAGACTGTAAATTGGAGGATAGATTGGAGGCAAATTTGAAGGATATATTTTTAATAGGTATCAGACAGAACAAAATAAAGCAGAGAATATTTTTAAAAGCAACGGAATTGAAATTATCTGAATGTGTAGAATTAGCGAGAACAATGGAACATTTGTGTGGTCAAAACAATTCAGAAAGTATAAATTTAATGAGTTCGTGTAATTCGAGGGATTCCACAGAAACTCGGAAGTCAAGGGATAGACAGCGAAATTCTGAAATCAAGCGAAATAATTCAAATGATAGTAAGAAATCTATTTTTAGACATGCAAGTATTTCAAGTGATAGGAATAATAATTATAAATGCTTTAACTGTGGTAAATTCGGTCATAAACAAAATGCATGCAAGTTTTTAAATAAAGATAATAAAAATATTAAATGCTTTAAATGTAACAAATCTGGTCATTATGCAAATAAATGCAAGTTTCGAAGAATAAATACAATAATGGCCATTAATGAGATGGATGGTCCCATTTTTTTAAACGTAAAGGTAAATGATACAGATCTAAAAATGATTTTAGATACGGGTTCTGGGGTGACTATTATTCCTTGGCACATATTTAATGAACATTTTTCAAATATTAAGTTAGAACATTGTGATTTGAAATTATCAAGCTATGATGGTACTCAACTACAAGTAAAAGGTCGTAAGTACATGAGAGTAGAATATCAAGGAAGTAAAGAGTACATAGAAATAATTGTTGTATATAAAGGGTCGTCTTCTTTATTAGGTCGGAATTTTTTGAATACTTTTAAAATAAATTCATTCAATGTTAGCGATAATATTTATTCAGTAGGAAATAATAATACGAATTATAATGCAGATTTTTTTTCTAGTATGAGAAAAAAATATCCAGCTGTTTTTGAGAGTAAAGCAGGTACTTTTAAAAATTTTGAAGCGGAGATAGAAGTTATAAAAGACTTTAAGGCAAAATTTGTTAACCCGAGGCCAATTCCTTTTAATTTGAGAATAAGGGTAGAAAAAGAAATAGATCGCATGTTACAAGAAGGTATTATTGAGAAAGTAGAGACTAGTGAAATGGCAAGTCCAATAGTGATTGTGAAAAAAAAAAATGATGAAATCAGAATATGTGCCGATTTTAAAAATACTTTGAATCCAATGTTAAAAAAAATAAAGTACCCGTTACCTAGAGTAGAAGATTTAATAAATAGAGTAAATGGAGCAAAATTTTATGCAAAATTAGATTTGAGAAATGCTTTTTCTCAAATTAGGTTGTCGGAGGAGTCGAGAAATCTTTGTGTGATTTCGTCACCATTTGGGTTATTTAGGTACAAGGTACTTCCTTTTGGTCTCACGACGTCACCAGCGATATTTAGCAGAGCTTTATATTCGGCAATTCAAGGGTTGGATGCGATAGCATTTATGGATGATTTGTTAATTTATGGGAATACATTGCAAGAATTGGAGAAGGCAACGGAAGAGGTAATTAAGCGTTTAGAACGTAGTGGATTTAGTGTTAATTTACAAAAATGTGAATTTGGGTTGACAGAAGTTGAATATTTGGGATTTCAAATATCGAGGGATGGTGTGAAACCACTTCAACATAAAGTTGAAGCTATAAAAAACTTGAAAACTCCAAGTGACATATCGGAGGTACGCTCTTTTTTAGGTGCAATAAATTATTATAGAATTTTTATAAGAGATTTAGCTAGCGTTTTGCAGCCGTTGTACAAACTATTAGAAAAAGGAGCAAAATTTAGCTGGACAAAAGAATGTCAATTAGCTTTCGATAAAGTAAAAGCTATTTTAGTCTCCGATAGGATTCTGGTACATTATAATCCAGAGTTACCGGTGAAGGTAATTACTGACGCAAGTGACCAAGGTCTATCGGCGATAATTTGTCATAAATACGAGAACGGATTAGAAAGACCAATTGCGTATGCGAGTAGAACTTTGTCGAATACAGAGAAAAAATATTCCATTTTAGATAAAGAGGCATGTGCTATTATATTCGCATTAAAAAAGTTTTTTCAATATATTTATGGGAGGCAGTTTATTCTAGTTTGCGACAACAAGCCATTGGTTCACATTTTGGGTGAACATAAAAACATACCTATACTGGCAGCTAATAGATTACAAAGATATGCATTAATTTTGCAAGGATTTGATTATACTATTGAATATGTTCCGTCAAAGGATAATAAAGCAGATTTTTTGTCGAGGTTACCAATGAGTAGTACGGATAATGAGGGGGAAGATAATATTGAGATCATAAATGAGATAAACATTGAGGACGTTGAAGGAGAATTTTTAAACTGTATTGCAGTAGAAACAAATTTAAATGTAGAATGCATCAAGGAAGCATCTCGTAATGACAAGGTCATTTGTGAGATAAAGGAGTATTTGAAAACAGGGTGGCCAAATAAATCCAAAATGACAAATGGATTGGTAAAATGGTGGTTTTTAAGAGAAAAGTTAAGCGAATCAAATGATTGTTTATTTTATGAAAACAGATTGGTAATACCATTGGCATTAAGGGAAGATATTTTGAAGTTTATTCACAAATCTCACATGGGAATTGTAAAAACGAAAACTTTGGCTAGAAATTATTTTTTTTGGTTAGGGATGAATACAGAAATTGAGAAAACAGTGAGAGAATGTACACAATGTGCAAGAATTATGGGATCTCCAGATAAAGTCGAGTTGAAAAGTTGGCCGGTAGAACAACATATTTGGAAAAGGATACATTTAGATTTTTTCGGGCCGCTAGCAGGAAAATATTTTTTAGTCGTAGTAGACGCAGCATCAAATTGGATAGATGCTGTAAAAGTTGATAAAATTGATGCAAGGCATACAATTAGAGAGTTGAAGAGAATATTTTCAGTGTTAGGTATTCCAAGTTGCATTGTAACGGATAATGGTACGGCATTTACATCAGTAGATTTTCAAAGGTTTTGCAAAAATTTAAATATTAAGCATTTAACTTCAGCAGTAAATCACCCAGCGTCAAACGGTTTGGCGGAGAATACGGTAAAAACAACAAAAAGTTTTTTAAAAAAAATTATGAAAAATGGTATGTTTCCTAACGATTATGAAGATAAGCTTTTGGAATTTTTAGTAGATCATAGAAATGCACCATCATTAGCAACAGGGATGGAGCCGAGCGTGCTTATGATAGGTAGAAAAATAAGATCCATTTTTGATACAGTAGTGCCTGGGGAGAAATCATTTAAAAAGACGGGGAGAAAGGTATGTGTTTTTAAAAAGAGAAATCAGGAAAATCAACAAAGGAATTACAGGGGAAGAAAGATTAAAGGACTATTCAGAATTGGACAAAAGGTAATGACTAAGGATTTCAGAAATGTAGGGAAGTGGGTTCCATGCATTATATTTAAAACATTGGGAAACAGGATTTACTTGGTAAAAGCTGGAAATCAGATTTGGAAAAGACATCATGATCAGATTTCCGGAAGAAAGGTGTCTTGGGAGGATGAGTCTGACAATGACCTGGGGTTGGGTCAGCTGTTGGATGAGGCAGGACAGATCTCTAATGACTCGGGTGTTTCCAGGTTCCAACCATGGTCGGAGCGCCTGCGTCCGAGGGGGGAGAACCGCCTGCGGTACCCAAGATGAAAGAAGATGAAATTGTATAAGATATAATTTTTATTGATATAATATGTTATAATGATAAGTATGATAAGTATGATATAATGTAATGTAGATTCGTCATTTAGTGAGGGAGGTGTAATGTATAATTATGATATGATTATTTAGAGTAGGTAATATCATATATAAGGTAATGTATTATTGTAATATAATATTATTAGAGATTATTATTGCTTCACTGGGCAGTCTGGTTTTGTCTCTCGCCTTGTAAACACTGAAATGGAATAATACATCACATTGAAACCAAGACTCATCTGTTCGTCTGATTGATATCCCCCATCCACAATAAACATCCCCAAAATACATCACAGTAAATATAAATATTGAAATAAGTATGGATAGTTATAGTTATAAGAATCCTCAAAGGTATAGGTAGGTAGGATCGATAATTGTGTATAAGTGTAGAATTCTCTAGGCTAAGTAGGTACTTGTTATAATTATAGGAATTCTGTATTACATTTGTAGGTAGGATTTTGGTTGTATCTCTAGGTAGTACGTGAAGCGTCGAGAAGTAATAATTACTCTGGAACCGTCTGGCGACTTTAGTTCTGGATCATACTGCTCTGAAGAGTATAAAGGTGCGAATGGCCTGCAGAGCGGGCCAGTATCATAGCGACTAACAAACACATCGAAGCCATCTGATCAGTGAACCGAAACCAATGGAATAATCGAGAAAGTAGTGTGAAAATAAATTTTGTAACAGTGTAAAATAAATAACTATTGAAGGAGACCTGTGTATTTTTTTAATTTGGAAAGACAATTGAACCCTAATTTCGTAACAATATCATAAACTTTTTCCAAAGACCGGTCATCAAAAGGTCCATCCAGCCTTACAACAACTGGGTCTTGCTTGAGAATTGGCGCTTTCTACAGCGACGACCAAGCTCGCAGAGGGCACTTGAGGTGGGATACACACAAAAACAGCGCTCACCAAATAAATCTAACATTTTTTTTTTTTTTTTTTTTTTTTTTTTTTTTTTTTTTTTTTTTTTTTTTTTTTTTAATTGTGCACAACAGGTTTCCCTAATTATAGTGCACCTTCTCAGCCATCAACACGCTGGGAGAAAATCTCTGATTAAAATTTTAAATCTATTTATATTGCAGTAGAATATATCTATATTAGAGTCATTTAAGAGTTTTATACTCCGAGTTACAGGATGCTGTGCGACGACATCTGTACGGCTTTTCGGTACATAAAATAAATTATGCCCTCGCCCACGGTTGTAGTCGTCTGGCACATACAACCTATAGCTCTCCAACAGGGTGGGACTGTCTATTAAGCCGTTGATGACTTTATGAGAGAGCACCATAAGGAACGCGTTGCGCCTGGTTTCCAGGCTTCTGAAACCTGTTTCCCGAAGTAGCTCCTCATGATGCATATATTGCGGATAATTTCCACGTACCCTCATGAGGAGGTACCTCAGGAATTTCTTTTGGATTTGTTCCAACATATTGATATATTTTTGCTGATTAGGCGTCCACACCTCAACAGCGTATTCCAGTTTGGACCGTATAACGCAGCTAAATACGTCCACCATCGCTCTGGGCTCAGTGAGCAGTTTACACACTCTGATCACCAGTCCCAGAAGCTGGTAGCACTTAGTAGTCAGCTGCGCTATATGGCTAGAGAAGCTCAGTCCTGGATCAAAAACAACTCCCAGATCCCGTATTGATTCTACACGAGACAATAATTGCCCACCAATACTGTACTCATGCAAGATGGGTCTAAAAGATTTACTAAAGGACATTGAGACACATTTCTTTGAATTAAAGATGAGCTTGTTTTTCTCAGCCCAAGCTGCTAATGCATCTAAATCTTCTTGTAGATTTATGCAGTCGTGAGTATCTACGACTTTCACATAAATCTTTAGATCGTCTGCATAAAGGAGACAAGAGCTGTGTTTAATATGATCAATTATGTCATTAATGAAAATAATAAACGCCAAAGGACCCAAATTTGATCCTTGTGGAACGCCTGAGAACGGATGAAAGGTGTTTGAGGTAAAACCATTAATGTTGACGTACTGTTGCCTGTTCTTTAGATAGGAGGCAAAGAATAATAACAGGGATTTGGAGAATCCCAGTATGTGCATTTTCTCAAGAAGAATATCGTGATCTACCTGATCAAATGCTTTAGAGAAATCCGTATACACTACATCTGTCTGGAGCTGAGAATCCAGATTAGATGCTACGTCTTTACTAATAGTTAGAAGATTAGAGACAGTAGATCTTTTTGGCAGGAAGCCATGTTGATGAATAGTGATACGGGATTTAATATTTTCAAGTAGATTCTTATGAATCAAACTTTCAAATATTTTAGCAAATGTTGATAGTATAGAGATTGGTCTATAGTTATGAACATCTGTTTTAGAATCAGATTTATGTATAGGAATGACTTTGGTGAGTTTCCAAATTTGCGGAAAAGTGCATTTTTCTATACATAAATTTAGAATAAATGTTAAGGGTTTTGCTATAGATTTAGAAATTGCCAAGATGACTTTTGGAGGAATATTATCAGGACCTGCTGCTTTGTTAGGATTTATGCCAACTAAGCAAGATTGTACCTCATCCAATGTGAACAGATCTATGCTGATATTATTCGTATTGCATAGTGGCAGTTTATTAAGCATGGATTCCACATCTAATTCGGGGATCTGAGAGCTGTAGACGGATTGAAAGTATTCTGAGAACCTTTCACAGACTGATTGAGGATCAGTTGTTATAAGGTCTCCATCCATCAGTGTAGGGAACGAGTCACCATCTTTTCTAACCGATGTGACATACTTCCAAAATTCCCTAGAACCACTTCCGATCCCGGACTGAATTTTATCAAGGTAGGACTTACGAGCATTCTTGATATCTTTTTTCAATTGAGCGCGCTTTTGACAGAATTCAGAAAAAATTTGAGGTGTGTTATTCTTCCGGTATTTGTTATGTAAGCGCTGTTTACATTTTATATCATCAATAATATCCCGTGTGAACCATGCTGGGTAAGTCCTACTTTGGTAATTAACTCTCTTTTTTTTAGGAGCACACAGAGAAAAAATCTTAAATAACACATTATAAAAATAAGTAACCGCATTATTAGCATTGTTCAAATTATAAAGTACACTGAAATCATAATTATTAAGAATATCGCTACATCTAATTAGGTCTAGGTATTTAAAATTAATATCATGATCAGTCGTGTTGGTTGTCTGTGTGTGTGCGCGTGTGTGCGTGCGATGCGCCGGCCTATTGTGCAGAGGCGCACCCCGCAGCTGCACCGACACAGAGAGCGTTGGGTGGTGACGATCTTCATACACCAACGGCTCTACACATCTAACCACATAACATTTTAATTTGTCATTACATAGTACTAAATCTAACATTTTATCATAAGTATTTTTAACACAGTTGTACTGAGTAAGGCAGTTGCTCTCTAAGAAACATGAGTATTCCAGTATTGCAGAGTCGCTAATACTGGTCATGTTAAAGTCTCCCAGAATAATACAACTGCGGTTCCTCAGTACAACTGAGTTCATATCCATGAAATTATAAAAAAGTTGTCTATCTTCCTCGCCATCCCTGCATGGAAAATAAAGAACACATACAAAAATGGGAGAATGATTGACAATTATTCTGATCCAGAGGTGTTCCCCGCTAGTTTCCAAGTCTGTCCGCCTTTGAGAGGCCAGTGCATTTTTGACAGCGAGGAACACCCCCCCTCCGCGAGAGCCACGATCCCGCCTATGTAAAATATACCGATTGTCGATTAATTCGGATGACAAGACAGAGGCGTTCAACCAAGATTCTGAGACGGCAATGATGTCCGCATTCTGGGTTAAGATGTTATCTTTAAAATTTTGAATTTTGGTGCAGAGACCTCTTACATTTTGATTTGTAATATTAATCATTTTTTAAAATTTATAAATTTGGCTAGACGTATGCCCTTAGGCCATACATCTGGGTTGAACACCCTGTCCCAGCCATCTTCTTGTACGACAATCCTGTAGGACATATATTCGCCCTTATTCACTAGAGGCAGTGCCTCCACAACAAGACCGCACTTGGTCTTCACGTAGTCCTGGACTTGCTGCTGGGTAGTGCCCTTGGCAAATCTCCAGGCATGAAGACTTCTGGTGGCGATGATTGCTGTCAGGTCCGATGTGGAAGCAGTCCCCTGAAGCATCGTTTGACGACGTGTACGTCTGGTTCTCTGGACTTGCCATTGAGGTTCGGATGACGGTTGAGGTGGTCGTTTTTGTAGTAGTTGCTTCTGTTGCTGCTGCGGCTGTTTCTGTTGCTGCTGCGGCTGCTTCTGTTGCTGCTGCGGCTGTTTCTGTTGCTGCTGCGGCTGCTTCTGTTGCTGCTGCGGCTGCTTCTGTTGCTGCTGCGGCTGCTTCTGTTGCTGCTGCGGCGGCTTCAGCTGCTGTTGCGGCGGCTTCAGCTGCTGTTGCGGCACCTTCTGCTGCTGCTGCGGCAGCTTCTGTTGCTGAGGCTGCTGCAGCTGCGGCTTTGGCTTAGTAGCAGCCGCCTCGTTATATTTTTTGGGCTGCTGCCCCTTTAAGTGGCCAGTTTGTATTCCCTGGCCCTCCATAACAATTTCTAATTTAATAATTTTGGCACAAAGTTCGTTGATAACTTTATTTTGGGCCTCCACTGTCGCTTTTAACTCCGAGATGATGGAGGTGAGGCTTTCGAGCCCCTCCACCATCTTGTCCGCGCTCGTTTGGCCTCTTGTGGGCATCGCACTGCATTTAATTTCAATATTTTAATATTTTTAGCGGCACTTCATGAGACGCGACATTTCTCGTCAAGGTGTTGATATTATATATATAATTATATGTATATATTATAACATCCCTCGAAAAAATTAGATAACCCTCATCTAGAGAGACTAAATTTAATATTTTAAAAGGATATTGCAGGGTATTCGGAGTGTCATTCAAATATTAATACTTTTTTCAATCAATGGTTTTTTGTAAGTTGTAACTCGTATTGATTCAGATGTTGTTTATTCACTGTTTTTGAAGGTACATATTGTTGTTTATATAATAAATTGTAAATATTAGTAAAATCTTTAGTTTTGCAATTACATAAACCTTTATTTCGATCAAATCAACCCTAAAAATTACACCGAATCTCCCCGTTTATCATAAATAATAACGTGAATTTCCCTGTTTTTGATCAAAAATAACGCGAATTTCCCAAAAAAATAACGCAAATTTCGCAAAAAATAACACCACTTTTTTCCAGTCCCTAATTATAAGTAACTGGGTACTTAATTGTACATTGAAGCTTTCACGGCCGGTTCTTGTTGACACAACAATCACTTTTTTCGGGCTATGTAGCCGTGGTCTGGTAGATTCTTTCCGGACAGTTTCGGCCATTGCTCCGATGGGCATTATCAGCGGTTGGCTAGTCGCTGTGATCTTCTTACAGGATCTGCTGTACTAGAAACAACGCCAGCCTTTGGATTAGTATTGTCGTTTTTTCTGTGAGAAATCAAGCCGCCATTATGCAGGGCAAGGAACCAGACGTACTTGCAATATGTTTGGCTGGCAATGACGTCAGCGAGTCACAAAGAATTCTATTGGTCTGTATGGCGCAGGCGTGCTAAGTTCATTCTTATTGGTTGTAAAGGCATGAGAATGAAAATATACCATTTATATTTGAAAATAGAAATGGTATATTTTTTGTGCTCCGCTGGGATTCGAACCCACATAATAATAATAATAATATTAGGATGATTTATTTGGGGAGCGCTGTTTTTGTGTGTCTCACACCTCAAGAGCCCTCTGCGAGCTTGGTCATCGCTGTAGAAAGCGCCAATTCTCAAGCAAGACCCTGTTATTGTAAGATTGGATGGACCTTTCAGTGACCGGTCTTTGGTAAAGGTTTATGAATTTTTCAACTCAGCGAAAAACACATTCGAAATATAAATGGTATATTTTTGTGCTCCGCCGGGATCCAAATCCACAACCTTCCATTTACGAGTCCGAAGTGTTGCCACTACGGACTACGGACCGGTCCAAGATGCCAACATCCCTCCATTTACATGCCCGAAGTGCTACCGCTGGGCTACGCTCTGGAATACCTTGGCATAAGTGGTTTTGGTTTGCAGGAGTCGGTAAAACCAGCATGGTGGTCCGCTACGTGGGCAAGATGTTCTCCACACACATCTCTCCAACCATCGGGGCGTCGTTCTTCACCTGCAACGTCAACGTCGGAGACACCAGAGTCAAGCTGCAGGTCAGTAAACTCATCATCATCGTTCAATTATTCTTATGACGGGGTCTCGTTGTGATAACTACACACTGTTATCATTTACGGGCTCAACTTAATAAAAATCAATCAATCTCAAATGAACATAAGCCCTGCAACTCTTGCCAACCTTCCCTGAAACAGGAGTGACATTGGCAAAGTGAACCATTTTTTTACAGTATGGGTGGTCAGCTTCATACCAACCTATAAGGGAAGGAATTTGATGTTTGGCTTTTAATTTGTAAGTACACATGCGGCATTTGTAAGCGCGAACTTACATGTGTCTGTATGTGGGCATGCATTTAATATGAATTTTAAATTAATAATGTAAAAATAACACAAAGCTTTTCTGCACAGGTTAATTTATTTCCTCTAAGGCCCGGTATTTTGAAGTATCGTAAAGTTAACTAAAATGCAATTTTAGTTAAATCATCATAATATTTCACTCACCGAATTTCGGCAGTAAATATTTAGTAACTTTAACTTTTGATTTTCAAGATGGCGGCGCTTCACTGACAGCAGCTGTTCTTTTTTAATGTAAGGATACATCAAAATTGTTGCAAACTGAGCATTTTTTGTGTCGTTTTCTAGCTTAATGTAGGTTAGGCATATGATTTTTATGAATAGTTGTTTGTTTTAAAGCTTTTGAATGGCATTTTAATTATTTCCAAGATTTGGGGGCGTGGCTTCATACTTCGGCAATGTTCGGTTTTAGTTAACTTGAGATTGAGTATTTTTAATAAAAGTTCAAGTAATAGTTAACTAAAATATTACTACAGTTCAATATACCGGGCCTTAGTCTTGAACTTTCTCCGGAATCCACATCTGTAATTTTAGATCTGTTGTCCTCCTGATAATGATGTGTTAACATCGAAAGCGCTTGAAATAAATCAACTTGTGAAGAAAAACTTTTGTATTCTATTTCCCCCTATAATATAAAATGCAACGGCCTCCCCATACAAAATAGTTGTGCGAAACTGAAGAACTCCTGAACAGATGCACGTCATATTTACAACAAATATTGTTCAGGACTTGGGATGTGCTTCCTCATCATTAGTAGATTTTAAATTGTTGTTTTTTAAATAAATAAACATGATCAATCACAACACCTTTTTATGTAAAACCTATGCGAGAAACAAAACCACAGAGTAAACAAAACTCATTTTGACATTCGAATTTCAAATAAATTGCCAACACTTCAACATACGCTTCAAAGTTGCCATACAAGTCGATTCTTTTTCGTTTGAATTCCGTTGAGTACCTACCTATATTCTTTATTTATTTCAAAATTATACTTCAACCAGTTATAACATGTATTTTTTAGAAATAATGACGATCGATTAGGTCAACTTTTTATATGAAACCGTACTTATTGCGGCATTTAATTTTTTTAAAGTATTATTACCATAGAGTAATAATATACATAGAGAGAGCCTTTCCAAGTGCGAACAGTAAGCACTTTTTGCTTCGAAGTGCGAACATCGTCTCATTGGTCCAAACCCGATCACGTGATCGCAAACTGACAGGCGCGCGGGGGGGGCGCTCCCATTTTTTGACAGTTGACTTGTATTTCAATTATCTTAGTAAAAATGATGAATGGTTGTGTTAAAACTTGTAAAAATGACACAAGGAAGCAAACAAAGCAGAATAGCTACATAACATTCCACCGGTGAGTACAAAATTTGGCCAAGTCGAACGATCTAAAACTTTGTGTTGCGGGGGTGAAGAGAGAGAGTTACCGCGTCGCCTTTACCCGTCCGCTAAGCACCGCTCTGCTAGTGATGCGCTGTGTGAAGCGCATATTGATATTTGTGATATCGATATGCGCTTTACATTTCGTTCATATTACTAAAATTCAATGAGAATCATAAAAATTTTGCTAAATTTTACAATTATATGGAATTCCGCCCCCTCAGTATTTTCAAAAAGTGGATTTTTTTTTACTACTTGGGCTCTATGACGTTCGTTCGTTGACGATCAAATCGCATTCAATCTATAATCTAAGTTGCAAGGATATATTCATTTAAAGCTTTCAGATGTATGCCCACAAACCAACACGTGTAGTTCGCGCTTACAAATTCTGAATGTGTACTTGCAAATAAAATCCAAACCTCAAATGAACATAAGCACCACAACTTTTGCTGACCTTCCCTGAAACAGGGGTGACATTGCCAAAGTGAACCATTTTTTACAGTATGGGTGGTCAGCCTCATTCCAACCTATAAGTCAATAATAATAAAAAATACTGAATATTTCATACTTATTTGTATTTTTATAGGTTTCCACAAAATACGCATTATTTACGGAAGTGGGTCGATGCCATCAAAAAAACTGACTAGGCACCAAATATTCAAAGCCGCGTATGTTTTGTTTAAATGTCTTTTACAGATTTGTGTTTGGTTATATTATTTATTGTATTGTTTTGATATTGTATTGAAATGTGTTAAAATCTTTGACAAATAGTAAACATGTAAATATGGTACGCAGGAGACTTTTGTTACATGCATTAGAACCAATTTAACTCAAATATAAGGAAAAACAAAAATGGTCGTGTAGTAGTCAATCCACGAAACACAGTTTTTCTACCACTTCGAATTTCAGTAAAACCTTAATCCCCATACATATGATCTGTTTAAACCTAAATGTAAGGCTTTTATTACAACTTTAGTTTATTTTTCGATACTAGATTAAAATCTTGGATTTTAAAGTATCAATAACATATTTTGTTGCGCGCACATCACTACAGCTGCATATATCTATAATGAAGTAGCTATAGAACATCTGCTTACACCAGGCGCTATGGAAAACGTCGCACACGCGCCCTCTATAGTAATTATTACTCTATGATTATTACAATATACAATCTAAGTTGCATAGACGCATTAACATTTATAATTCATTATCAATGCACTCCTCTTCGGAGACACGAGTGAGTTTGCGCTTACAAATCCTGCATGTGTATTTACAAATAAAAATTTCAGCCTCTCATGACCATAAGCCCTGCAACTTTTGCTGACCTTTTCAGAAACAGGGGACACATTTGTTAAGTGAACCCATTTATGCGATATGGGTGGTAAGCCTCATACTAACCCTTAAGTCAAGGAATTTGAGTTTGAAAAATCCTTAAACAACGGTAATCTTAATTTATAATCTAAAGTTGCAAAAAAAGTTATTTGATGATTCAAATTGAATGCACGCCCACAAACTGGCAAATGTCATTTCACGCTAACATATAGTTGTGGCGCTTGATTTTTTTTAAATATTAGAATATATAATCTAAGTTGCACAGATACAATAACTTTTATAATTCATATTCAATGCATGCCCCCCTGGAGACACGAGTGGGTACGCGCTTATTAATGCTGCATGTGAACTTACAAATTAAAATTAAGGCCTCTAATGAACATAAGCCCTGCAACTTTGGCCAACCTTTTCAAAAACAGGGGGAACATTTGTCAAGTGAACCATTTTTTTCGATATGGGTATTCAAGCTCATACTTACCTATCCGTCAAGGATTTGAGTTTGAAAAATCCTTCAACAACGTTAAATTTAATTTATAATCTAAAGTTGCAAAAAAAGTTATTTGATGATTCAAATTGAATGCACGCCCACAAACTGGCAAATGTCATTTCACGCTAACATATAGTTGTGGCGCTTGATTTTTTTTAAATATTAGAATATATAATCTAAGTTGCACAGACACAATAACTTTTATAATTCATATTCAATGCATGCCCCCCTGGAGACACGAGTGGGTTCGCACTTATAAATGCTGCATGTGAACTTACAAATTAAAATTAAGGCCTCTAATGAACATAAGCCCTGCAACTTTTGCCAACCTTTTCAAAAACAGGGGAAACATTTGTCAAGTGAACCATTTTTTGCGATATGGGTATTCAGGCTCATACTTACCTATAAGTCAAGGATTTGAGTTTTAAAAATCCTTCAACAACGTTAAATTTAATTTATAATCTAAAGTTGCAAAAAAAGTTATTTAATGATTCAAATTGAATGCACGCCCACAAACTGGCAAATGTCATTTCACGCTAACATATAGTTGTGGCGTTTGACTTTTTTAAATATTAGAATATATAATCTAAGTTGCACAGATACAATAACTTTTATAATTCATATTCAATGCATGCCCCCCTGGAGACATGAGTGGGTTCGCGCTTATAAATGCTGCATATTAACTTACAAATTAAAATTAAGGCCTATAATGAACATAAGCCCTGCAACTTTTGCCAACCTTTTCAAAAACAGGGGAAACATTTGTCAAGTGAACCATTTTTTGCGATATGGGTATTCAGGCTCATACTTACCTATAAGTCAAGGATTTGAGTTTTAAAAATCCTTCAACAACGTTAAATTTAATTTATAATCTAAAGTTGCAAAAAAAGTTATTTAATGATTCAAATTGAATGCACGCCCACAAACTGGCAAATGTCATTTCACGCTAACATATAGTTGTGGCGCTTGATTTTTTTTTAAATATTATTAGAATATATAATCTAAGTTGCACAGATACAATAACTTTTATAATTCATATTCAATGCATGCCCCCCTGGAGACACGAGTGGGTTCTTGCTTATAAATGCTGCATGTTAACTTACAAATTAAAATTAAGGCCTCTAATGAACATAAGCCCTGCAACTTTGGCCAACCTTTTCAAAAACAGGGGAAACATTTGTCAAGTGAACCATTTTTTGCGATATGGATATACAGGCTCACACTAATATATAAGTCAAGGAATTTGAGTTTGAAAAATCCTTCAACAACGTTAAATTTAATTTATAATCTAAAGTTGCAAAAAAAGTTATTTGATGATTCAAATTGAATGCACGCCCACAAACTGGCAAATGTCATTTCACGCTAACATATAGTTGTGGCGCTTGATTTTTTTTAATATTAGAATATATAATCTAAGTTGCACAGATACAATAACTTTAATAATTCATATTCGAGACACGAGTGGGTTCGCACTTATAAATGCTGCATGTGAACTTACAAATTAAAATTAAGGCCTCTAATGAACATAAGCCCTGCAACTTTTGCCAACCTTTTCAAAAACAGGGGAAACATTTGTCAAGTGAACCATTTTTTGCGATATGGGTATTCAGGCTCATACTTACCTATAAGTCAAGGATTTGAGTTTTAAAAATCCTTCAACAACGTTAAATTTAATTTATAATCTAAAGTTGCAAAAAAAGTTATTTGATGATTCAAATTGAATGCACGCCCACAAACTGGTAAATGTCATTTCACGCTAACATATAGTTGTGGCGCTTGATTTTTTTTTAAATATTATTAGAATATATAATCTAAGTTGCACAGATACAATAACTTTTATAATTCATATTCAATGCATGCCCCCCTGGAGACACGAGTGGGTTCTTGCTTATAAATGCTGCATGTTAACTTACAAATTAAAATTAAGGCCTCTAATGAACATAAGCCCTGCAACTTTGGCCAACCTTTTCAAAAACAGGGGAAACATTTGTCAAGTGAACCATTTTTTGCGATATGGGTATTCAAGCTCATACTTACCTATCCGTCAAGGATTTGAGTTTAAAAAATCCTTCAACAATGTTAAATTTAATTTATAATCTAAAGTTGCAAAAAAAGTTATTTGA
The DNA here is from genome assembly GCA_951799405.1 of Agapetus fuscipes. Taxonomy (NCBI): domain Eukaryota; kingdom Metazoa; phylum Arthropoda; class Insecta; order Trichoptera; family Glossosomatidae; genus Agapetus; species Agapetus fuscipes. The sequence goes on from OX637354.1 coordinate 4,356,258, forward strand.
TGATTCAAATTGAATGCACGCTCACAAACTGGCAAATGTCATTTCACGCTAACATTTAATTGTGGCACTTGATGTTTTTAATTTTAGAATATAAATCTAAGTTGCATACATACATTTTATAATTCATATTCAATGCATGCCCCCAAGCAGACATGAGTGACTTTGCGCTTACAAATGCTGCATGTTTAATTACAAATAAAAATTTCAGCCTCTCTTGACCATAAGCCCTGCAATTTTGCCGACCTTTTCAGGAACAGAGAAACATTCGTTCAGTGAACATTTTTTTAGGTATGGGAGGTCAGCCTCATACCTCATGCTTCATACAAGATACTCAGAACATGAAAGAACTAAATAACCCTTTTACCGCAATTTTTTTTTCAAATTACTTCTTAAAACATTTAATTACTATGGAGGAAGGAGGTCTGAGGAAAAATTATTGCGAAGCCAGACTTACACTGCCCGAAGGGCCTAGCAGACAACCGTGCGCAGTACGGTCAGTCTGCTAGTTTATTTTATAAATTTAAAATGAATCTTCACAATGTCAATTATTTTTCAATCAAACTCTTGATTATTTTTTGATTTTTAAATGTTAATATATCTTTGCAACTTAAATTATAGTGCTAATTCTGTTGTTTAATTGTAGTTGATCATGATTGCAGGTGTGGGACACGGCGGGCCAGGAGAGGTTCCGCTCCATGGCTCCCATGTACTACAGGAACGCCAACGCCGCCCTGCTGGTGTTCGACATCACCAACAGCGGCTCCTTCCACGCCATCAAGCTCTGGGTCAAGGAGCTGCACAGGTAAGGGAGCTGCAAGCAAAGACATAAGGGCCAGGAGAGGTTCCGCTCCATGGCCCTCGTGTACTACAAGAACGCCAACGCTGCTGGTGTTCGACATCACCAACTGACATTACCAGGGAAGGGTGCTATCCGGCTGACTCAGCCTCGCCATCAAATACGCACTAATTTTGGGGATTGCACTCCTTGACTGATAGGTTGGTATGCGGCTGACCACCCATACTGTAAAAAAGGTTCACTTTGCCAATGTCACCCCTGCTTCAGGGAAGGTCGGCAAGAGTTGCAGGGCTTATGTTCATTTGAGATTGGGGTTTTTATATTGTAGGTCCACATGCAGCATGTGTAAGCGCGAAATTATGCATGTCTGCTTGTGGGAATGCATTTAATATGAATCTCAAATGATACATATCTTTGCAGCTTAGATTTAGATTTAGCACCGGATTGCGGGAGCGGAACAGACTGCCACCCGGAGTGAGGGTTTTGGAATGTATTGGAAGGGAGCACTAAAACGACACCTTTATAAAGTATCTCATTCATGATTAGGAGGGCCCTTGAGGTGTGACACACACAAAAACAACACTCTTTTATCATGTAAAAAATAAAAATAAATAGATCATCCTCATACATATATATACAAAGATATATTAACATTTAAAATTCATATAAAATGCATGCCCACAAACAGACACCGGACAGGATTGCAATAAATTGAATTATGATTGATTGTTGAGTTCATTTAGCGTGTATTTGTTGCAGTAATGTGCGTGAAGCGATGGTATTGTCAGTGGTGGGCAACAAGGGAGACCTGGAGGAGCAGAGACAGGTGACGTATGCAGATGGCCTGCAGTACGCCCACTCCATAGGAGCCCAGTACCTGGAGACTTCAGCCCTGCAGGACAAAGTAACATTCCCATAAGTAGTTTCTCACAGAAATAGAAGCTTTAGGCTTACACGGCCGGCTGATGATGGTACATTCATGTATCATCCGCAAACAAATGCAACATACATCCATTGCACTGGAAATGTTAACCCATTCGCGGACACACAAAATGTGAAGTAGGCTAGATAAAACACACTTATTTTATCATCTCAAATTGTATTTTTATTATAAATTTTTTATCTATTTTTTTTTTTTTTTTGACATCCAGGAACGAAACGGCTATTGCCGTGTTCTTTGGATTTCTGTAGGGACGCACGGATGCTACATGTATGCAAGTTCTATCAGAAATAGCCGTTTCGTCCCTAGTAATAATGTTTTATCACGATGGCTATTACTGTTTCGTCCAGTCCTAGACAAGCTCATAGAACGGCTATAACCGTTTCGTCCGCGAACAGGTAAATGATGTCATTTATATACAAAATAAATAAAATTGACCCCAATTTAGATCATTGTGGTACTCCAGTGTCAATTTCCCTTTTTCTGGAACATCGCAATTCGTAACTAAGCTACACATATAGTGTAACTTCTTGCCGCGTCATCCCCGAAGTGGTCGCATGTGGCGAGTTGAACCTATTTATTTTTACAGGTAAGGGGGCCGGCCTTACGCCAACCACTTCAGTTGAAGTGGGGGTTTCCCAGCTCCCGAGGGGGCTGGTACTCATTTCTTGTGAAGGCTGAGTAAACCTTGCCAGTATTTTTATTATGGGGTTCGAAATAAACACCGAAATAGGAAATCATTTCTGACACCCTCCTCGGTGGGATTCGAACCCGAGCTCACGGGGTAGAATGCAAGCTCTACCAACTGAGCTATCGACCGGACATCGGTTTGAGATTTTGAGTTTGGCATTCATATATCATCCGCAAACAAATGCAACCTACATCCACTTCTACTAGTAATGTTTATAATGGCATTTATACACAAAATAAATAAAATTGGCCCCAATTTAAATCCTTGTGGTATGCCAGTGTCAATTTCCCTTTGGCTGGAACATTGGTTTGAGATTCTTACTTTTTGCTTGCGCATCAATGAGTAATTATTATTATAGAAGTTGTAGGCTTACACAGCCGGCTGATTACGATGGAGATATGTGTTGCCCATGTCTACGATGCACTTCTTCAGCGTGAAGGTAAAATGATGAAGATGATCTTGTAAAACATCTATCGAGCATCTAACAGAAATCATTTGCACTATCATAGAGAATAAAATGACCAATCATTTATCTTCCTTATAGCCGTTACTCGTTATAAATGTGATTAGGTAAAACAGTACCCAGGTACTTATAATCTAAGTTGCAAATATATCTTAACAAGTAAAATTCATGGTAAATGCATGCCCACTGGGTTGAAAATTTACCTTAAATTTTACTGAGTTGAATTATTTTTATTAACCTCCTTTGTTTGATAAGTGTGTTGATGGTGCGTGTTGTCTCTACAGGGCATCGAGCAGGTGTTCCTGAACACGGCCAGCGGGCTGATGAAGCTGGCGGGAGAGGCCATGACCTCGTCCATCAGGAGCTACAGCGACTGCCTGGAGTCCTCCTTTGATGTCCTCACACCGTCAGGTAACCACTACATCCAAACAAAAGACTTGCAATTTTGGGGGATTGATCTGCCAAGATTAACAAAAGTTTTAGTGTTAAAATGCTTTGTAAACTATCCGTGTAGAAAGTTTTTGATGCTGGAGGGATGTTTTCCGGGATCTGTTGCCGTGGTCTGTGGGAGCTGGAGTTTCTGGACATTTCGCTTCTTCAGCGTGAAAGTGAAATTATGAATATAATCTTGATGAAACTTATGGGACTCCTACAGACCACGGCAACAGATCCCAGAAAACATCTCTGTGTATAGTATCATCAGCCGGCCGGGTAAGCCTAAAACTCCTAGAAGCTTTTTTATTGCGATTTTTTTCATACCAACAGAAAGCATGATAGTCTTTGTACCTGTAAAAGAAATTTCTATTAGCTATGAACTCAGCACAAATATTGACAATAAAATTGTGATGTCACCCAGCCGGTTCGCTTAGTAAAAAGCAAACAAATTCTTTGTTAACGACCCAAGTCATACACATTTTACGTTTGGGCGTCGAAAAAAAATATTTATTTTCATATTTGTGCTGAGTCTATAATCTATAATCTATAATCTAAGTTGCAAGGATATATTCATTTAAAGCTCTCAGATGTATGCCCACAAACCAACAAGTGTAGTTCGCGCTTACAAATGCTGAATGTGTACTTACAAATAAATCCAAACCTCAAATGAACATAAGCCCCACAACTTTTGCCGACCTTCCCTGAAACAGGGGTGACATTGGCAAAGTGAACCATTTTTTACAGTATGGGTGGTCAGCCTCATACCAACCTATAAGTCAAGGAATATGAATAATAAATTACATAAATATAAAAAAGAACAAAACCTTACAAAGAAATCTATACAAAAAAAGTCAAAAATTTCCTATGCAAAAAAAATGTAGCAAATAAATACACCAACATTAGAAATCAACATTGCAGATTAGCCGCCACTTCTTCCTGTCCTTGCATACTTCTTTCATTTCATCCAGAGTCATAACCTTTTTCATACAAGTCCTCCTTTTATTATGACTCTGGATATCCCATTCATTCGCTATTTCAGAGATTTGATCCTTCCATACTTTTCTCGGTCTTCCTCTACCACGACATCCATCTATTCTAGCAACATATACTTTCTTCGTCAATCTTTCATCACTCATTCTCTCCAAATGCCCGAACCATCTTAACATACTTCTTTTAATCTTCACTTTCACACTTTCCCTTACACCACATTCTTCTCTTACAAAATCATTCCTCACCCTGTCACTTCGTTTTTTCCCAATCATACTTCTTAGATAGTCCATTTCTACTGTATGGACTTTACTAATTTCCCTTTCACTCACCGTCCAGGCTTCACTTCCATTGTATAAATTTATGGTCTTAGCCTGCGTGTACCACCAGACCCTAAAAGATGTATTTTTTTTCAGCGGCCTGCACAACACTTCAAGCCACAGACGTTGGCAAGACTGAGACGCCCCCCTGGAGCATAGACAGTATAGCACACGGCGACTCGGAGAGGCCGTACATGTGCTGTTAGCGTGCCTACATTACCAGTCTATAAATTCACTATGAAGTTATCGTTGAGGTGAAAATAAATAAGGGTGTACACTAGACAGTTTGGTTGATTGCCGTTCTGTCTCTGTTTTAAAGGCACTCGTGTTGTCGAAGCTTATTATCTACTAAAAAGATGGCACACACCCACTAGTTCTTGTCGTAATAACAAAGATCAGCTGTTTTCCCTTTTGCCCAGGTGCTGCAAGGGTTCCACGACAAGATGTCCATAGACAGAATATCCAACGACACAATGTCCACAGACAAAATGTCCACCGGCAAAATGTCCATCAACAAAATGCCCACTGACAAAATGTGGGTTTTCTGTTTTGTTTATCGTAATGTTGGTGGACATTTGTCGCCTGGACATGTTATCGCGTGGCCATTTTTTAACAGACATATTGTCGTGACACCCGCTGCAAGCAGTGTTGTTACGGTAAACTATACTTGTAGGGCACGCGGGCAATTAACAATCAAGATTTCCAACCTTTTCATATCCACCTTGGCTACCGTACATCATGGGTAATGACTCGGCACAAAGTCCATAAACAAACAAATTGTGAGCTCACCTGGCCATGTTGATAAGGAGTCTATGTCGTTATCCCGCTAAAAAAGAAAATATCTTTGTGCCAAATCCATTGTCGATTTTAGATAGATTACAAAATTATTGGTGGTAATTTTTTTATGATAATTCAAAAAGTGTTCTTAATTTAAGTAATAGAATATTGAATATTCTGTGGTTGGTAGACAACACAAGGTACTAAAACGGGATTGTTGCATATCCTATTTCTAAACTCATGTGCCTCAGGGCCTTTTTGGGCCGATAAATGAAAAAATATAAACCTATGTTATAAAAAAAATATTCCTTTTTAGTGTTTATTGTAACATTATCAAATTTACACTCAAGTAGTCAATTGTTTCAATCTTTTTTACAAGCTAAATATGACATTAGTTTTATAGATTTTCGAAAAATATTTTCGAAATATGTCACACATATTCTATTGAATTAATAAAAATATATCGTCACCATAAGGGTAAAACTAAATAAGTGCTGATTCACTCTGAATTGAGAAATCGTGGATGAAACATTTTATTGTGCGTAACTTCTCATAGAAAATGACCTAATTATAAGACAGCGCTCGTGACAAACTTCTCAACTACAGGATTGTACACTTTTGTAGTGTTTTCTCTCGTAGAAAATAGGAAAAAAGGTGTATTTATCTGAGAAACCCATGTTAGCTTAATATGTCACTTATTCAGTTTTACCGTTAAGTTTTCGATATGATAACAAAATATGGCTAATAATTGAGTGTTATAGAACCAAAGATGACAATGTAGGGTTTTTTTCCTAAAAGTAAAAAAAAATATATGGAAACACAGAGAATAATATTATCCATGTTTGCGTATATTTATCTGTCTTTAAAAAAAAAACAGACCATTTATTGCCTTTGGTTCTATATGACTTCATCGACTGTATAGTTTGTTCACCCAGTTCTTTATTCATAGAAAAAAAGGTATTTTTTCATCTTTTTATATTAAGTTGTGCCTTATGGGGCTTCCACACGCTTGCCAACCCATCACAAGTCAAGGGCACAGTGTGTCGTCTAGAACATGCTAGCTGGACAAAATTAGTCCATTAGATAAAAAATTGTCCAGCTAGCATGTTCTAGACGACACACTGTGCGCTTGACTTGTGATGGGTTGGCAAGCGTGTGGAAGCCCCATTACAGACTTTGATTCTCTTTGGTCCGGTATTTTCAATGTTAGCATATCGTCGCTTTACTTTCTCAATCTCGTATCTCAAAGAAATCAAAATTTACAAGGTAACTGCATAACCTATACATAAATAACTTCACTTTATACCAATAAACAAGTATGTAGTAATAATAATAATAATATTAGGATGATTTATTTGGTGAGCGCTGTTTTTGTGTGTATCACACCTCAAGAGCCCTCTGCTAGCTTGGTCGTCGCTGTAGAAAGCGCCAATTCTCAAGCAAGACCCAGTTGTTGTAAGGTTGGATGGACCTTTCAGTGACCGGTCGTTGGTAAAGGTTTATGAATTTTTCAACTCAGCGAAGAGCACATTCGAAATATAAATGGTATATTTTTTGTGCTCCGCCGGGATCCGAATCCACAACCTTCCATTTACGAGTCCGAAGTGTTGCCACTACGGACTACGGACCGGTCCAAGATGCCAACGACACGCGGTGTACCTGAGCGGTCACCCATCCAAGTACTGTCCGCGCCCTAGTAGTTATGTAGTATCGAAAAACAAATAGATAGAAGTAAAAACAAAAAATGAATTTTTGGAGATACGAGGTTGAGAAAGTAAGGCGACGATATGTGACTTAAAACTGATAAAAAAACTACCCACATGTTGAAGTAAGCGCGTCCTTTTCATTTAGTATAAATAATAATAATATTAGGATGATTTATTTGGTGAGCGCTGTTTTTGTGTGTATCACACCTCAAGAGCCCTCTAAAGTTGCTATGCTAACGTTGGAAATACCGGGCCTTAGTATAAACTTGTTAGAACTTTTAAAGTAATGTACATTTCCAGTATATAAAATTTTGTTTGAAAAATTGTTCAGGTACTTTCACATTTTGATACAAAATTTTGAATTCTTACTTTTTTTTTTTTTTTTTTTTTTTTTTTTTTTTATTAGGAAGACCAACAGCGTTAAAAAACAGGATTAAAAGTATCAGTAGACACAAGAAGCCAATAAGAGGTCCTCACGTATAAAGACAATTTAAATTAAACAAAGGAGAAGAGTATTACAAGAGATTAATACAAAATAAAATAAAAACAATAGAAAGAAAATATAAACTAAAAATACTAGTGGGAGACGTAATTAAACAAAGTTGAAAGACAATAAAAAGAAAATAAAGTAAAAATAGTAATGAGAGATACAACCTAGGATACAAAGAAGTTCTGCGTCATCCGCTGTCTTACCAATGTTGGTTTAGAATTGAAGAGGTCAAAATCAAAATGATCTGCGTTATGATTAAAACTGTCACTTGCACGCCACATAAATGCATTTTGTCTATAGTAAGGGTGGGAAAAGGGTAAGTTTACTGGACAGGGATTTCTAAGTGGTTTAACAGGTACGTTAATATTTATCAGGGAGAGGAGATCTGGACAGTCGATGGAACCTGAGGTGATGTTTAAAAGGAAAACTATATCTGCTAGTTCACGACGGGTTGACAAAGGTAGATTATTAATTAAAATTGAAATTTACACATTTACAAGAGCATTGTTTTTGTGTGTGTCACACCTCAAGGGCCTCCTCCAATCATGGATAAGACTTTTTTTTAATTTGTGTCTTGAGCGCTCCCCGAAATATAACTACATACTTGGAATTATTCACATCAGGTAGCGGTCTATTCCACTCCGCCAGACCCACAATCCGAAAAGCGCGTTCCCCGAAATTTGTGCCTGTCTGATGGTGCGGCTGAACCAAATGTCTATATGCATACAAAGATAATTTATTTGGAAGGTACACATAATCTAAGAGCTCTGTTTTTATGTGTGTCACATCTCAAGAGCCCTCTCAAATCACTTTTTTTTTTGTAAAGATGAGTCTTTATTGCTCCTTTAAAGATACCAACAATTTTTGCGTTCCTCACAGTAGGTGGTAGTCTGTTCCACTCTATTGGGCCCGCAAGCCGGAAAGCACGGTCTCTAAAATTAGTGCGTGTCTGACGGTGCGGCCGGACTAAGTCAACCACCGCATACCCCGCAGATCTGAGCATCAAATATAATATAGCACACAGATGCCCGTAGATCTGAGTGTCTGCCTTCTCACAACTATCTCAATCGATAAAATTATGTCAGTCAGATATGGTGGAGCGAGGCTATTGTCAGTTTCATACAACATCAAACAAACTCAAGTAGACAACCCTCTCCGGCAAGCAAAGCCAACGCAGTTTTTCAACAGCGGATGATTTCCTTACTTATTAAAGCTCCTACAAGTTCACATTTGTGACACACAACTCTCTGTAATGATTTGTTCAAATTATGAATAATTTAGGTTTGATGTACATATTTTTGCTTTGAAAATTGTTTAAGGATTATTTGTTATCGTAAGTAAATATTTTAATCATAAAATAATGTAAGTATGTCATATGAATCACATAGAATCAAAGGCTGCAATATAGATTATTTTAGAGAATGTGCATTCTCTGTTTTCCCATTTACTTTTCTCATTATGAAAAAAATCTTTGATATGTTGTCTTTGATTCTAAACTAATCATTTTCTTGCCATTGTAAGAGATATTGTAGAGATATTGTAGATATGTATAATAATATATTTTCTGATCCTACTCCCGGAGGGTATATAAGATGTGTACAATAGGGTACTGTACTGTATCCTGCCGCCGTTCCACTAGGGGTGGTCGGTACCTCCGCAGATGCGCCTCCACTTTTTTCTATCCTTACAAACCACTTTCATTTCCTCAATATTCATCACCTTTTTCATACATACTCTTCTCTTATTTTCACTCTGCAGGTTCCATTCTTTCGCAATCTCACCTATTTGGTCTAACCATTCTTTCCTCGGCCTTCCCCTTCCGCGCTTTCCTCTGACATTTCCTTTGTACACTTTCTTCGTTAGTCGTTCATCATCCATTCTTTCGAGATGTCCGAACCATCTCATCGTACTTTTTTGTACTTTCATTCTCACATTCTCTTTTATACCACACTCGTTCATCACCCAATCATTACGTACTCTATCATTCAGTGTCTTTCCAGCCATTGCTCTCAGGTAAGCCATTTCAACCGTACATACTTGACTCAGCTCACATTCATTAACTGTCCACGCCTCACTTCCATACATCAATGTCGGGTAATTTCACTTTTTTTTTATTTCATAAAATACTACTACATTTTTAAAATGCAACTGCGTTTTAAAAAAATATATAACTGGCGTAGTTTTTAAATTAAAGCTCTTTAAAAATCATACATTTTAAATTTCTAGTAAAACAGGACATTTTTTTATTCAGGCGGATCTGACGTCACTGGATCTTCGGATATTGTGTATTTCAAACAACTGCACCGGGGGCCCCAGGTAGCCTGGCGGATCCCGTGACGTCATGGCTTGGCTAGCCGACCGCGCTGTGTTTTGGCGGGACTCAAATTCTCAGCATTTTATTTTAGAAAATTATCAATGAAATCTTTATTTTTACTACTTAAAAAATATATGGTTGTGATCCTTGAAATGTACTCTACACAACTATAGCATTTTCAACCGTATTCCTCACCACTGCAATTACCCTATTGCCAGTTTTGGTTGATTACCATCTGTCCGTCTTTAAGAGCACTTTATACCCTATACCTACCTGTTGTTTTTTTTTTTTAAATATGTTTCTTAAATTTTAAGGGCTTAGTAAAAGAGTGACAGTAATGAAAAAAATCAAGCTGGTTTATTGTATATAACTTAAAAAATGTCGCCACAAAGAGATATTTTAAAAATAAATATCTTCTCAGGTAGATTTTCTATATCTTTTACCTATCTAGTTAATTGTAATTTTAAGATTAGTATATTGTACCTTATTGATGAATAACTTTACCTGTAAAAATGTTTATTTTGACTGAAAATATACTATGTGTTGATTACAAATTGTTTTAATATTCAACCAACTCTTCCAAATCCTCAATATCTTTTTACTGACATGTACTATTCCAAAAACCCGAAAAAAAACCAAGAATGGGGGGTGGTGTGTACATTCAAAGCAAGGTGACTGCAGTGCATAGGGTGCCCGGATTAAGGGTAGTTCGAGCGGTGCGAGTGAACCGTCTTAGAATAATATATTTCAAAGAATTTTTGGACACAAATTTGTTCGGGACTCAGGATATACAGGCATTCACGACCAAGGGGGCCCCCAAAGTCTTAAGAAATTAGTTAAAGAAGATAGCTTACATTTCATTTTTTTAGGTACAAAATCAAAAGGGGCTTCCCAAAAACCCCCATGGTGAATTGTATAGAAAAATATTTCAACATTTCCAATAAGTGTCAGACTTTTCGAACAGGTCTCTCAAAAATTATCTTAAAACACCGACAGTAATCGTTTTGGTTGGCAATAAGTATATTTTTTATAGTTGGCGCGAGAAAAAGGAGGGAAGTGGTTGGGGGCCTCCTGACTTTCCCCGCACCAGGGCCCCCAGTCAGTGCCAGTTTAAGGGGGGTCCGCAGTACCCGCAGCGGACAGGGCCCCAAGGCCCAAGGGGCCCCGCAGGGCCCCCGGAAGGGGCCCCGCGGGGGCCCTTTTGGGTTATTTTTTTTACAGGATTTAGCTCCTCTTGAAAAAAATAATTAAAAAACATGAGAAATAATTCTTCACTATGAAAAAATTTTAGGTAGGTATGTACTTTTGAAAGAAATTACAAAAAAAATTAAACCGATTGCAAAAAATTGTTATAATTAATAAAACAATGTTTTTACGTGCCAAGCCGTGCCACGCTGCACGCCAAACCAAACCAATAACAAACCAGCCTAGCATTTTTGCGTAGGTATTTCGATTGTCATTAAATTGTGTTTAAAAAAATGTCATTACCTACTTATTTGGAGGGGGGGGGGGGCATGAGCAGCGTTGGACCCTACCCAAAATACCTTAAAATGCCCCTGCCCCCAGTGGTCTTAATCCGGGCCTGAGAGTAGATCCGCGCATTTAACATAGATAAAAAACATAGGTTTTGAAAATTATTTTATAAAAATATATTTGTAACTATTCTGCTCCCGAAGATGCCTCATTAGGCGAAAATATTTGAGCAAAAAAAAAAAAAATAAGTGAATTAAAACTTTGTTTCCATTTGAATTTTTTTAATAAATAAAAAACATGTTTTGTTCATGATTTCTAAGGACCCAGATAATATTGACACGTTTGCTCGCTGAGAAATCTTAAAATTTCAAATAAAGTTACAAATCTATTATCATGCTGTAAGAGTGTGGCTCTACAGGAGAATGAACTCGGCATAAAATTCAACATAAGGATTTGTTCTTGGCGGGTAAACGTCACAGATTTATGTGACTAGGGTCCTAACCCATAACAAAATATTGCCTTTTCCCTAGTGACTCCACCGTGTGACGTCACAACTTTTTTGTCTTTGGAATTTGTGCCGAGTTTCTTAAGTTGAATAGACAGCGCTAGCACGTAGCAGTTGATGAAGGAGTCCAATGGGGCATCCACACGCTTGCGGCAAGTAGTCTAAGAGCTAGACGGATGAAACCTTACCTCATCTACTACCAGGCAGAGACATGGTCAGGCTGGTAGTTTGCATCGAGTACATGATTTTTTCACAGATCCAAAACGCTCCAGGATAGGAAAACGCAGATATGTGAAGAAATTATGTACTCAATGCAAACTACCAGCCTGACCATGTCTCTGCCTGGTAGTCGATGAGGTAAGGTTTCATACGTCTAGCTCTTAGACTACTTGCTGCAAGCGTGTGGATGCCCCACAAGATACACCCTTTGTTGACCCTGTAAGATGGTGATGATGGTAATGTATCCTTGAAGATTGTTATCTTTTTTTATGTTACTTTTTTTAAGATCTTCGCTTATTTTGGCGCCAAAGTCAATGATATTTCAAAAAGCATTTTCTAATTTCCCGAAGTCTAAAGCAAGTGATAAGAAATTGAATTATATGTGTTTATCATAAAATACCTATCAGGAAAATAATGTTTTCGTGTGGACTTCCCGTATTTTCTTTTCATTTTCATCGATCAATGAAATAAAACAATTCATCCAATCACAGCGCAAGAAATATACTCGCGATGAAGAACATCGCTTTCGACCAATGGCGTTGCGCAATGTTAAATAGACGAACGAAGCGCACGTAGGTCGAATTTACAGAAAACTGAACCGTCTAATTTACATTTTGCATCTACCTTCGACAAACGCGTAGTGCTTTTGAAATTGTGCTTGTGATTTTATATCAAATTTAGTGAAAAAATGGCTGACAAGAAAGGTATAAAGACAATCAATTACTATTCTTATGGAGAACAATAAAGGTTTGGGTGTCGCTTGCCGTTTTCTGCTCTAATTTTGAAAATAGAATACTAGTATAACGCCCAAGTTTGACATTTTGACAAATGTCACTCTCATTGTTTTAATTGAAAATCAGACTTAAAATCCTTTGTCCCGATGAAAGAATAACACAACAGAAACATTTAAATTTATTTTTCATATTGCAAATGTCTCGTAGGCTCTGTATACGTCTTGCCGCGTAAGATCGATAATTGTACCCACACTTCTAAAAATCAAAATGGATGCCAGTTGCATGAAATAATTTCACAATAACATTTGCGCACTAAATGATCACATCCGCATTGTCGGCTGAGATATTGTATGCGTCAAATTATCTATTTCTGAATGCTTTTATTTACACGCGCCGCTCCCCGCATCTGTTGAGCCACCGACCACGTAAAGCGTACTTAAAAACTTCTACCTACAAAACTCAACACGAAAAAATAGTTCTCGATGTCATTGCACCGCATCGGGGTTGTTTATTTTTTTCATTTTTGCGTACATCTTTTAGCATGCAGTAAAACTCAAGTTTATACGTCGTATATACCCAATTTCCCTCCGTTGTAACTCATATCTAAATAAGATTTTTCCTTGAATAATTAAGTATTATTCATTGGTATTATTGCAATTCAATAAAATATTCGAAAAAAGAACTCGTGTCAAAATCAAGATGTTTGACCATGAGATGTTGAAAATATGAGATGTTTATCTCATTTTTTTATGGCTGTTCATTGTATGAATATTTTTTTACATACCTACCTAGGATTTTTCCTCTGAAGCCTTTCTTCGCATTCAATCATTTACCACTCATATATGTGAAGAGTGCATTTATTGTCTATGACTGCCTTTTTCGGTACGATAGACCTACTAGCATAAATTTGAATTAGAACTTTTTTCTCAGCGGGACTACGCGATCCTTAGCAACCAAGAACAAAATTTGGCCATCTGATGTCACAATTTTGTTTACGTCAATTCATTATTAGATAATTGGTTTATCAGCACATTACTGTTCTTTGACTAAAAGGTTGGTATGAGGCTGACCCCCCCATGCTATAGAAACTTGGTTCACTTGTCAATGCCATCTCGGTTTCACGGAAAGGTGGCAGGAGTTGCAAGGTTAAGTACGCATGCAGCATGTGTTAGCGTGAACTAACGCGTGTCTGCTTGTGGGTGTGCATATCAGCCTTAAATGTCTACATGTCTTTGCAACTTTAATTATGGATACAGAAAGGGGTTGACCCTATATTCGGATAGGTCTCCTATGATTTCAGAATGTCTCTGGCTTATTGATAAATTCAATGACATGGCACATTTGTCGATGAGTCATAAAAAAATGCAAATGTTTTATCTAGATTCTCACATTATTAAAGTGGATAAAAGTTTATACAGTTGTTATAAACAATTTGAAATCCTCCCTTTTAAACTATAATCTACCTTGAAATCATAAAAATGATTCATTAATGATTGCACTATGTGTGCGGCTTAGTTGGTTTTCAAGTTTTCATATTTAAACTCAATTATGGCAACCATTTTGTTTTCACAGTCTGATTATATGGAAGGTTAATGATGATATACAATAAAAAGAACATAAAAAAGATACATAGTAATTTTATTTTGTTTTAATGAAATATTTAAGTTGAGTTGTGGCGGCCATCTTGCAGCGCCAGATAGCAATGTGGCCATGTCCGCCATGTTGTGTGGCTGGCGCTGCAGAGGTCTGCTTTACCTTCTGTACCATGTGTTGTGTTCCTTACAGCCCCATGCTTGGTTACGCGACGTCGACAGCGCAGCACCGCCGGATTATGTACAACGTAATTAATCTCTCAATAAAAAACATGACAGTGTGAGGTGCTATATATATTATGATCAATATAATTACATTAATAACTCTATACTATATATTTACTATATATAATATACAGATTAATGTGATAAATATCCATGTATTGAATGCGTGGGTGAGTCAACGTTTTGACACAACATAAGAAATGCTATCACCATTTTGTAAAATCTATCTTACCTCCCTACACTTTTAAAAAAAAATGAAGTGGTTATAGTATACAAATCATTCTTAACACATCATAAATACACTCATGTCAACTTGAAAAATCTTAAATTTAACTTCAGTTGTTTATGGTATTTTAATTCAAATTCAAAAATAAAAAGAATGCTATCACCACTTCCAGCAACCTTGTAATAATTTATTATTTTATGGTGGTTATAGTATAAAAAGTTTCACCTAACCATTTTTATATTTATTGAAACAAAAATGAAAAGAATATGTTGTGTAAATAAAGTTGACAAATCTATGATTGAATGAGATACACGTTAATTTGTCACTATAACTGAAAAATTATGATTTTAAAATGCTGAAGAAAAAAAATTTGAGTCTGTAAAAAACTTTTTTTAGCTGTGGACATGTTTTTCGGCAATAGAAAATAATTTTTCAGTTATCGAAGAATAACATGTTTAAATACAAAAATCTAAATGTCTTGGTGTTTCTTTTTATGAAATATACTTTTTTATTATTTTTCTTAATTATTTTGATTATTATTATTTTGGGGTATGGCTGATTTTGCTTGTTATCTAATAATTTGTTTTTTTGTTTTTGGGGTGGCTAGCAGTGTGACACTCTTAAATGCTTTCTACACATCATACATGATAGATCACTTTTAATGACACTTAAAAAATTCAAAATATATTTGTAAAAATTACTAAAGAAAGAAAACTTGAAAGTTTTATTCCTGTTTATCATAATTTTCACAAAATCTTTCTAATTGAGTTATTAAGTACATAAGTCAAAGTTATTAATTAATAATAAAATTCCATACTAAAGGCATGGAATATATATTTTCTTCAAAATCGAAAAACACAAGGAATCATTTCCTTCTCTAGATTGACATCTTTGAGTCTATATTCCTCACATTCTATAGTTGTTTTTGATAAATACATGACATTTTAATGATCGGTAAGAAAATAAAAAAGTACATTTTTTGCATGCCACCCTTTTGTATTTCTTATTATCAGTTTCGTTTGAGCGACAAAAATAAATCTGTGACTTGAATATCAAAAAGAATGAAGGTACTGAATGAAAACCATTAAATCAAGTTACAGTCACAGTTTTGTTTTGTTAAGTTGGCTGTTTATTTATCTTGTCAGAGATTGGTAATGATAATTTAGTTGTGATTAGATCTTTACATTTTAACAATAGAGGATCATCATCAATTTTTGACTAGAATCGTGATAAAAATCAGTCAACATTTTATATTTTTTGTTTGACACAGCTGAATACTAATTTAAACAATGGTGTTCCATTTTTATTTTATACCTACTTACCTGGATTATTAATTTTTATTTTATTATTATGGCAAAATCTTTTGCTGCCAAGTTTATTATTTTACTGGTCACACTTTCAATTTTAAAAATGGAACATTTTAAAACACCTTTTTTTAAATCCCAGATCGATTTATGATTGATAACTTCAATTTAACATTGAGGAAGAATATAAAAAAATATGTTTTATTGAAGTTTTATAATCTACGAAGCATTGGTAGCAGTTATGAAATTTTGCACTAGAGAAACTTTCATTGTAGTTATTGAAACTTTGGAAAAAAGTAGTAAATAATCCATACCTACCAATGTTTTCAAAAGATATTTTGTATGGGAACTAACCAATGTATTTGATATGGATAAGTCATTTGACACAGTGCGGCCATCTTGATATCCATGGAGTCGTTAAAAATTCCAGAGACAAAAAAGTTGTCACCAAGCCAGGTTGCCAGGGAGAAAGCTATCTAATATTTTGTTATTGGTTGCTAAGGACCCAAGTCACATAAACATGTGATGTTAGCCCGCCAAAAAAAAAATCTGGAACCCGTTTATTCAAATCTTAAAAAAAAAGAGCGTCAGAAAAAAATTAATTTAGAGTATTCTCAAGATGGCATCACTGTTGTTATGCATGTTCTAATTTACTATTAACACATCAGTCAAATATTTTATTTCATTACCTCCGTCTCCCCCTCACTCATTAATTTGTCTATATGATTGTTTTGGAGTGAGAAGGATGGAAATAATGAAGATTGAACGGTGTGTGTAACGTGCTATGTGCTTTTTAAAAAAAGCTCACTCACTGACAGCAGTCAGATGGCCCAGTTGTCAAAACACTTTTTTTAAAAACTATCACAAAAATAAAGAAACTTCATTGAATTAATTTGAAAAATTTCACAATTCATTTACTCAATTTTTTATAATATCTTCGGCCTAGTTTTGTTTTACGAAAATTGGACTATTTGACCGCTGATGTGTGAAAAAACCCATTGAACTTGTAAAATTATAGTTCTCATATTTTTAATTACAATAATTTTAAAAGTTTAATGAAAAATAAATACAAAGTAAAATCATCAAAGTAGATTGCAGTTAAATTTGACAGGAGTCAGTCTTGTATTTTCTTCTTTTAAATCAATGATCGCAAAAGATCTCTCTTTTTTTTCACATACTTTATAATTTATAATAGTGAAGGCCTATTGTGCTGCAATCTGCTTAAAATATTGGTAATTATCACGTATTATATTATTACTAACGATTATTAATTTTAATACCTAACAATATTCATGTTTTCTATAACACATACACATATTTTTTATAATAATTATTGCAAAATGAACATAAACCGTCTGGGAAGTGAGTATCCCCCATTTTTAATCCTTCTTAAAAATACATTATTTCTGTATTTTCAAGTTTAGTTATATTTTACTTAACTATTACTCAAAATACTCAAGTTCAAGGTTAACTAAAACTGAGAATTCTCAAAGTGACAAGCTCCGCCCCAAAATATTAAAAATTACGCCATCTTGAATCGTTACTTGACTAACTAAAAATTTACTGACGTAATTCAGTTAGTTGAGTATTATGAAAATGAACTAAAGTGGCATTTTAGTTAACTTTACTAGGGCGTTAAGAAGTTAACTTGCGGACCGGTCTGTAGTGTAGTGGTTATCACTATGGACTCGTAATTGAAAGGTAGTGGGTTTGAATCCACACAAAGCTTACCTAATGAATGATCCTAATGTTATTATTGAAAATACCGGGCCTAAGTTTTCCAAAATGTACTGAAACTTCACACCAGTACTTATTGATGCAAATGGCGGATGCCCGTCTTAGGGGTTTTGTGTTCATCCTGCAGTTGCCATGAATAAATATTATTTTGACAGTGTGTCTTTGATTTTGTAGATGACTTATACGATATTAAAGTTAAGGTAATATTTTGTTCACAATGAGTTTTACAGTATTCAGTGGGATGGTTGCTGGGATTTTGCTGTTTGAAATAAATATATACCTCTATTTATCTATCAATGGACCAACGGGAGAAACAACTGATAATAATTTGATCCTCAAATGAAATAATACGTATCAAATTATCAAGCATTTTTTTCTCCTTTGAATGCATCTTTTTTGTCTTCATAATATGTGTTGAAAAACTGTCGAAAGACATAAAAATAATTGTGACTCATTCGATACTGTTTGTAAAGTTGGCGTGGATTTCAAGTAGCCATTTTGTTTCATTTGATATACCTTGTTGACCATTAACCTTGGCACAACAACCCTAAATCCTATCCATAGATTAAAAACATGTCTTGACAGTTTCAACGTTAACAATTCTGGTGTCCATCATCCACTTCCTAATCGCGCCCATTTCTTTATTACCAGTCCCACTTTCTTATTCGCCACACCTTCCTTCCGTTCTTCCTCAGCCTTTCTAAATCCATTTCTAGTCGTAGGCCTCCTCCAATCTTCTCCATGTTTGTCTATCGGCTGCTGTGTTCAGCCATCCACTGCCTGCAGTTCCCTTGATGTCGTCCAGCCACCTCAGTTGGGGTCTCCCCACTCTCTGTTTGGATATTCTGGGCCGCCACTGGACGATCATTTTTATGGTCCTGCCTTGCGACGTAACCAGCCCAGCACCACTCAAAGCAGGCCACTCGCTGGATTATATATCCAGGAAATAGGTCCCGAAGCGCCACATGCGACCCCTTCGGGGCAGGCAAGAAGTTACACTATATGTGTAGCTTAGTTGCGAATGTTTGTAATGAATATTCACCATACCACTCTGTCCAACCACCTTATTCTAAACCTTTTTTTCAAACATTCTAAAAACAGAGCTCATCAAAGAGAGGTCATCAATCTATTGAATCCATTCCCTAGTGAAACTTTTGGCTACTTCCTCTGCCGTATATAATTAGTGACACATTCTGAATGCATATTATGAAGCTTCAAAAGGGATGCACTTTTAAATATACAAATAATGTTAATGTTTTATTTGTGTGTTTATTGTCGTCGCCCGTGTGGTGATCCCCCAAGGTGTGGACTCCGAGCCCCGCGAGGCGCGCTCATGAGCATCCTATACATAAGGCGCACTCACCACCTAGCGACTGCCGCACCTGGCGGGGCTCCGAGTCATTCAGCTTACTGCAAATATCAACTAAAGGGGCGTTTGATTATTCCGTGTAATAATAAACAATGATTCCTGGATGAGAAAGAGTTGTACAGAGATGATCTTAAAAGTAACAGGTTGACAAAACTATAAAAACGAATTGTATGATTTTATTGATTTTTAGAGGCATTCACTTTGTAGTCATTCGAATTCGAAGATAGAAAATATAAGAACTTTGTTTGCCGTAATCAAGAACAAATTGTATAAGTTTGTGCCATAGATAAATGTAGCTAAAAAATCAAAGTATTGCAGAATAATTGAGTATCAAGATATTTGTAGCACATGTGCAACTTCTTGTCGCCTCGTCTCCATAGACGTCACAGTGGAACTTACTTATTTTCACAGGTCAGGGTCAAAGGGGGTCAACCACTTGAAATAGGAGTTTTCCGGATCCTGAGGGTGCTAGTTTTCATTTCTTGTGAAGGTTTAGTTAACCTTGGTGGTATTTTTATTTTTGGTTTGAAATAAACACTTGAACAGGAAATCATTTTTGACACCCTCGGTGGTGATCGAACTCTAGCCCTCTATCTAGCCGGCATGGAACACAAGCATACTACCAACTGAGCTATCGACTGGAAACATGACAAATGAAAAAGATTTGTCAAATTCATTGCACAGGCTTTTGGGGTTTGATTTTTTGCCATCTTGACTGTTTAATTGACCAAATTAACCAAATACTCCTCTACTTAAATGGACATTAGCGGAAGGGTGAAAAATACTTATATCAATTCATCTTTTCGCTTGTGAATATTCTGGTTGTATGAATACTCCCAGCGCGGAATACTTTTTCAAGCACATTTTTACAAACTTTGATTTCCTATCTTAATTATTATTGATTGTCCACACTTCAAACTATGTGAACAGTCACATGCATTAGTTATTCAAGAACAAAAATCACAAAGGTGTAGCACAGATTTCCCCTGGCAGTCTTTTGAATTCATGAACACAGATGTCAGGGATAAGTTCAAAGTTCGATGGTGTCTATGATTGATAGTCGCACTGTATGCAAGTTTACACTTGACGCCTATGCGTGTCACCCGCAGTTGAAGGGTTAAATAAACATTCAGGAGTCATTTTGTGTTTAATCTTAATTCAATCATTATTAAAACTAAGGTATCTTGCTATTGTTGATATTTGTAGTGGGCCTCTACCTACATAATTATTATGGATGGTTGTTTTTTTGATAATGTTAAGGATTTACTTAATAATGATCAGTTGAATACATTTGGGAACCTTTCGCTTGACAGTTTCCCAAATGTACTTCGTCTGTAAACTTGTAATGAATTTGAAAAATCATGGAATCCATAAAGGATTACATCATTTTTCAACTATTCTTAATACTTCTACTCGTAAGGATAATGTGATGAAATGTGCGTCTTGATTTTCCATTAAAAGAGAAAATCAAAGCGCTTGTTTCATTTTTGTTTTGTACCACACATGTGGGGAGTTAAACTTCAACCGCTATCGCCGCACCTTAGTGATGTAAACTTGTATTTTTTTTTGCGCAACTGGCAATGTTTGAAGTTTAACGATGCAAGTATTCTGTACATGTTTTCTTTACATTTACGGGGATGGTGTTCCTTATTTAATGAATCGGTATTGTAAAGTGTTTTGAAAATGGAATAGAAATCCCAAAATTAAAGAATAAAACCACAAACTCGAGTTTATCATCGAAAAATTTCCTTACATTTGGCTTTTAAAATATAATATCTTATAATGAATATTCAAATATTCATTATTACTACAGTAATTATTTAGCCACCTGAGGATGCAAACGGTTTATTTACAAAACCGGTTGTGGAACTGATTATACTCGCCATAATCAAAAACTAAGTTAATTAATTTTGTATCTTATAAAATTTGATATCAACATTCAATAACATTGACTATTTTCAGAAGAATTTACCACTTATGGACATTTTGTCAATGTCATATCCTTTTAAAAGAAAAGTTGTCCGGTCGATAGCTCACTTGATAGAGCCC
Source organism: Agapetus fuscipes (assembly GCA_951799405.1). Taxonomy (NCBI): domain Eukaryota; kingdom Metazoa; phylum Arthropoda; class Insecta; order Trichoptera; family Glossosomatidae; genus Agapetus; species Agapetus fuscipes. The sequence goes on from OX637354.1 coordinate 4,377,610, forward strand.
TTGCGTTCAATACCAAAGGGCGAGGGTTGGATCCCTTTTTCTCGATACGGGAAGTTTGTTTTATCCTTTCCCTGTGAAAATAAATAAATTCCATCATCAGTTGCACTTAATGTGGGCAGCTTCCTTGCGGATTGATTGTAACATTAAATTTGATCTACAAAACAATTAAAAATTCCAAGAATCGTGGATATCTGATAAAATTTTCTTGTGTTGTATGTTTGGTTTGCTGCTTGTCTATGGGATACAAAAATGCTTTTTTTTTTTCACTTTCAAAGTAAAAAAAATTGTGATTAGCAAAGTTTGACAATTTTTTTAAAACACTTTACAATATGCATTGTCTGTCATATAATACTGATTAATGTGTTTTTATTCATTTTTGATTATTATGATCATGTAAGCATGCCCGCACCGCTGCCACAACGGCAATAAGATAGTTGAGCATCTTTATATTATATAGTGTGTACAATGACAACTCCATTTTTTGTGTTTTATTTTATAGCGTGTTCACAGTACAACTAATTTAATATTATGTTTCTTGTTTACTTTCTTTTTAACTGCACAACGCTTGTATGAGTGCCTGATTTTTAGTTTTTTTTTTAATAAAAAAAATAATGATAAAATTTGGTTACATATTTGGAATAGGTAGATCCTTTCGTATTTATTTTTTTCAACTTATATCATTTGAGGTGAGGTTTCATCTTTTCCGGCTGGTTTTTAATGGACTCCGAATGTGTGTTCCAATTTTTTTTTTCTCGGCGGGCAATTGCCACGGATTTTTACCACTTGGATCCTTAGCAACCAATAACAAAATAAATAAGTCTATTTCTTAGCAGTCCGTTTATGTGAAGAGGCAACTTTTTTGTCTGTTTTTTAGGTTGCCGCCATTGTATGTGCATTAATACTGAACTCAACATAATTTTAAATGTAGAACTTTTTAGAATGTTGCTTAGCTCAACAGATTTTGACCAATTTGTTCAGAAAATATAAATTACCCTTCATATGGACTGTTTTAAGTTTGACTCTGATCAGATTACAATTTTTTTTTTATGATAATCTATTTTCCCCCAGTTTTGGGTAAATGCTGCTGCCCCCCTTACCCATGAAAATAAATTTATTCCACATGCCCCAATGAACTCACCAAACTTTTTTTTGTCGCAACTCTTATCAAGGATATTCACAATACATTTGATCCATAGCTAAGCCATAGATCATTGTTTTTTGTTTAGAAAATTTACATTAGGTGGCCGTTGAGCCATGGATTTTCTGTGTGTGAATAACACTGTTTGTGAGTAAGGTCTTTAGCCACCAATAACAAAATATTAGTTAGGCTATGCCGTAGCAACCCGGCGGTGTTACGTCACAATTTTGTGTATGCCGGTTAATGCCTGGACCTCATTCCGTTGTAAATTATGCCTGCTACCGCTAGTAGTCCATATTTGTAACCAAATTCTATCATTCTCATGCATTATTTCTTTACTATAAGCTATAGCTTGTTTTTAGACTCTCAAATAATTCTCCTCTGTGTGACCTTTTCTTTCACCCTCTTTTTGTCTATTTTAAAAGATCTATAATAAGTCCTTGACTTATGTTAAATCAAATCAATTTAAAATGTCTATGAATCCTTACTTTATTTTTAAAACTATTACAGTACAGATCTTTTTACAGAATTATATCCATTTTATAATTTACTTGAAAAAATAATTCAATATTTTTTAAAGCATGTACTTTATTCTGTAATCTAAATATTCCTTGAATATTTTTTTAAGGATAAAATGAAAAATTATTAAAGAGGATAAGCAATGTAATTAATCAATTATTTTTATTCTATTAAATAAAATAATGGATGCAACTTTATAAACAAGATTTTTTCACTTTTTTTTGTTTACAGCCTGGTTGGAGTTTACCCTTTTAAGCCATGTTATGCATTTTTAAAAATTATAGTTTGGATTATTCAAAGAAAATGTGATTATTTACAAAAAAAAAAAAACCTTAAAATATTAGTATCTTCTATCCTTAAATTAAGTCATTTTTTCTTTGAAGTTTTCCTTTGTGTTTACGCCTCTTCCACTTTTTTTAATGTAGGTATTTAGAAGCTTGTTTTTTTTTTAATGTTGATAACCCTTATTTATTTTTTTCATTAAAAAGCTGCCAACTTTGAGAGTCATAATAACGACCTGTCAAACGGCAACACTTTTTAATGTTGAATCACATAATATTATTTTTACTCTATGGACTATAATTATGAAAAAGACAAACTGAAATTTTACAGATTACTAATTTAAATTTAAATATTTTATTTTGTTTTTTTCTGATGCATTTGATATTTACATAGTGTGGCTACTTTATTTAATATTGTATAGGAATTTTGATTATTTTAAGGGCAATTTTGTCAAGCAAATAAATTGTCATAAAATCATCAAACTTTTTAAATATTCAAATGAAAGAAAGTTACTTAAAAATGAATTAAATTGAAAGAAAAATGTTGAATGTTTTTTTCATCTTCAAAATGAAGTCCATTTTGTAGAAATGACAAAACACTCTTAACTGTTGGCATCACTGATTTCATAAATGGAACAACTATCATTTGAATATTCAATTTGAATTTGGAATTCATAGACAATTACTTTTAAAAGTGAATACAAAATTAATTACTACCAACCTTTATAAATGTTTTGTGTACAATAAAATAAGGATTGTTTTTTTTATTTTCTGGATACATTCTCCTATTAAATCTTTTGAAAATACCTTTTTTTTGGAACACTGAGTATATTATCTGTATATTTGATGCAATGCGCCGCACAGCATGTGCGCACGCACATGATTTGTGACGCATTCATTTGACTGTCATGATCTGTAATGATTAACATTTTAGCTTGGCTATAACCACACCATACTTTAATGATTATCTTGGCACAACTTTAATATACCTACCCACCTTATGGATTTTGGCAAAATGGCCGACCAATCGACGGATGCTTCCCTTCTAAAAAGCCTGTAATATACATTTTAATACAAAAAAATGGCACATGGATTCAAAACAGAAATATACTTAAAGAAAACATTAGAGCCATGATAATCTGAACAAAAACAACATTATTTCCATTGAGCATATTTATATAAAGATACCGGAAAATGAGGCAAAAAATATTTTCAATATTTTGAAATTAATACATATTTTGTTATTTTCATTGAATTTGCCTGTATTAAACGCAAAACGCAACTAAGCTACACATATAGTGTATCTTCTTTCCGCATTATCCCCAAAGTATTTATCGGTCTAATAATGAAAAGTAATTCAGTAATTATTTATTTTATTGTAAATCACCTAAATTTACATTGCAAAAAAAAAAAAAACTGAAGTAATCACATTGTTTTTAATGTTGCCATTTGCGTAAATAAAACAATAAACCGCACCATCTATTGGCGAGGGATAAAAGCTATCCGCTTACAATGTGTGACTAGCAAAACACGTTAACTGAATAGCAAATTGATTTAAATTTTGTTAGTTTGGTGCATTAACTAAAAAGTATCTTTATACCCGATTTAAAAAAAAATGCCCTCATTGATTGTAACAGCGATAGGAATTTTAAGAGTACATGACAGTTCAGGTTATTCAGGCTTCCGCAGTTTATTTCACAAAAATTTCTATGCACAATATTTCAGCCGTTGCATCCATGTCCCAGTTTTGCAACATAGAGCAAGGGAAGCAATTGTCCTTTGGGTTTTCCGCCAATGGTATAGAATAATTTCATAGACAATCCCGTTTGTTTGCCCCTTGTTTGATTACCCGTACGTGTATCTATCTCTAAGGCACATTTTCTGTGTCTGCTTGTAATCTAAAACTTCATTATCTTATTCATCCTTATATTAGATTAAATATCATTAATTTTGATTGCAACAATATTTAATTCCATTCTAAAAACAATTGCCTAAAAAAGGCAAGGGATTGAAAATCCCTCTTTTCTGTCATGAATACATTTTGAGTAGCATAAAAAACGCTTGCATTATAATGAAGATACTTCTCTTTGAATATTCTAGCTATGGCCTTTTAGACAAAGTGGTGGTTCTGGCGTGTTTGAAATAAAAACTGTGCCAGTTTAATCCATGTTTTGCCATCTGATTGAATCTCAGTTAACTTCTCTTTGAATGGAGCATTTGAAAGGCCTTCTGCCATCCTAGTTTGCATGTGGAAGTCGCTAATTCTGGTGTTGGCCCAGCAAGTTGTTGTTTTTGAGGTTAGAAGCGTTGTTTTGGTTTTGGGGCGGTGTGTCGCCGCTGTGTCTGCGTTGGTTGCCTGATGTGCATGTTATTGTTGCAGTTTCCCCCCCGCTAGGCGCCTTCCCGGGCGCGCCCCCCCAGCCCCAGGGGCCTTTCCTCCCAGCCCCGCCCCACCAGGCGCAGCCACAATACGGAGGTGAATATCAAGCTGACACTGAGCACATCTTCTTTGTCCGATTGATGTATATTTTGTGTGTCGCTAAATTTATCTTGTTTCATTGTATTTATGCAAAAATTTGACCATGCAATCTTCTGATAATTTTATTTAAAAATAACCTCACTTCATTGAAGGACTCTATTATCGAATTTGCAGAGAATTCAGGTTCTAAATAAGAATTGTAGCTTCAGAGGTTTTCCCGTCACGACTAAGACTCATACACCTTTCCCTCAAACTTGTTTTACTTTGATCTGAAGTTTTTGCATCCATTTTTTTTTATATTAAATTTGTTCATTCTTTTTTCATTAATTTATTGTGAAAAAAACATTTTGATATCTTCCGGCTGTATTTATTTCTTGATGAGTGTATAATGTCCAGAATATCATGTGACGAAACAGTAAATCTAGAGCAGGGTGAGAAGTTTTGGTATACCTACCGATCATATTGGTAAATTAGAAAGCGATAACATATTGTGTCACATGGCCAGCTGATCTCTCCGTCAGATGCTATACAAACAATTAGATTCGGAACCTGATAAGTTGTTCACGCCCGGCTATGTTTTATCGCATTCTCACATTAAAATATTACCGATATTCGGTAGGTAAGAATTACCGTGGTGATGAGACTTCCAGCCCTGGCCGGAATTTTTTATTTTTTATTTTTCGATAAATATAGCTGCTTTTGGAAGTGAGGATTCCTTTATCTCATCAATATCTGTTTACGTCTGTTTGTATGTTATTTGTGTGTATGCGTCATGTGTTACGCCATGTGTTTACGGTATGTTTTACGTCATGTTTTGTTTACCCCCCCAGGAGGTCCTGGCAGCTATATTGCCACCAACTTTGACAACTATTCTAGAGGTAATTATCAACAACAAACACTAAGTGGCCCCCTCTCCCCCCTCCATGCTTCTAGACCTCTCACTCAGGACCAGGCACGTGCATAGGGTGTAGGCAAATACATTTCAGAATGAATATTTTCTCCCATTCTCATTTAAAATAACTCATTTGAAATTGACTGAAGTGCTAACGATGGCTCCAATCGAACTTAAATTTTGAATTTTAAAACTGAATATCAAGCTTAAATGAAGAAAATTTTGAGTAAATCAAAATTATAAATTTGGAAGTCTGTATTTCTCATGGTTATTGCCTGTCACAAGGAACCGGAAATACCGCCATAAACTGTGATAGCGACTGTTGTTGCATGACAAAATTTGCAAAGCTTTAAATACACACAGATGGCATTAGTAGATTATTTTCTAATTTTTGCTGACATTCCTTGTTTTTCCCCTGTAGTGTTCAAATGAGTTTTTTACCATATATTGCCTATCTATTAGGTGCATGTGCCTGTATGGGATGCACGCCCCTGCTCAGGATGTGCATACCAAGGACAAGACAAATATTTGTGTGAAATACCAACAAGCAAATAAATGAAATGCACAATTACTTTTTTCATGAAACTACACTTGTGTTTTGTCAATGATATTATTGTTTTACTGTGTCCGTATATTTTTTTTAATTCATCAAACAATCTTTAATTTGACCGGTCCATAGTTTAGCAGTTAAAGCTCTGGATTCATCATCGAAAGCTCTTGGTTTGATTCCCGGTGGAGAAAAAAAAATACATATCTTCGTTAAGTTGAAAAATGTCTTTACCAAAGGTCCATAAAACCTTCCAGAGCTGCTGGGTCTTTTATAGTTTGTCTATAATCAAAGTTGTAAAGGTTTATTAACACTTTAATGCATGCCCTCAAGTAGACTAGTAAATTCCCGCTTACACATCGCACGTTTAATAATAAAGAGCATTAACTCAAAAAACATGAATGTTGGGAAATCACGTTTGAAGTTCAGACATCCAGTACAACTTGTATGGGATGAAAAAGGCGGCCGATGTTTTATCTCGGTCATATTCGTCCAAATTGAACGGCTGTCGCATTCTACCTATTCTTTTAGCATTGTTCTTGCGTTTTATTACATAATCTCGATTTTCCCAATTTTCGAGTTATTTCTCTTTATTATTAAACGTGCGACATGATGCGTGTGGGCTTACAAAATAAAACCAAAATCTGAAATGAACATAATCCCTGAAGCGATGCCTTTCCCTGGAACAAGGGTGATATTGGCAAAGTGAACCAGTTCTTACAGTCATAGTGACCAGCCTAATCAGCCTAATAGCAACCTAGAAGTCAAGGGATGAACTAAAAAATCTTACTCGTGAATTGTAGCTAGAAATTGGCATTATATATCAGGTATCAGATTTCCCGAACCTTAGAGACCCATAACGGTTCATATTTATAACATTTAAAAATATTTAATACTTAGTGAATTCACCTTTATTTCATATTTATAACATTTTAAAATATTTAATACTTAGTGAACTCACCTTTATTTTTTATAACATGTAAAATTCTATCGTTCGATAAATTAAGGACACATAGTGTCCTTAATTTATCGAACAAAAGAAAGAGGTATCGATAAAGGATTTCTTAGAAAAAGGGTTCAGTAAAGTCAAGGGGTGCGGTAGCAGGTAAACTCGTAATTTATTTTGTCCGGCGGTGTATCTTTGCAGCTTAGATTTAGATTAGATTAGTGAAAGAAAGACCTACCTTCTTAGTTTCTACTAGTATTAAACTACACACCTTCCTCATTGTCAGTCTTCTTCAACTGCTTCTCCGGTCCGGTTGACAGCTTGGCTGGTAGAGTGCCTGCATTCCATGCCGAGTACTCTGCACAACCACCACTGCAATGCCCTATTATATTAATGAATGACTGTGTGTTGTCCTTTTAAGTTCCTGGCAGTAATCCATATGGAGTGTTCCCGGCATCAGCAGCCAACCAGCTGTATGCTCCTCCTCCGTCATACGACCAGGCCCTGGCTGCGCACCATCCTCCCATCAATATTGGACAGCAGGTAACACAATACTCTCTCATATTTTTTAATTTTGAAATCTGTGTTGACATAATATCATCCTTGTTGGGCATTTGAAGAATGAACTTTTAGTAATTTTACTTGGTTAGGTAAATACAGTGTCACAGTGAATATATGAAGCCCTTCCGTCAGAAAATTATTAAAGATCGCCAACATCACAAGACTGACTGAAGATGTGCCAAAGAGCCATAAAAGAAGAATGCTACAAATAAGTTTATTAGATAAGTGAGATAGCAATTGACTGGAAACTGCAGAGTGAGAAAAAGAGAAGAGAGTGATGAATGTCGAGGATATGAAAGAAGTGTGCAAAGATGGAGCAAAGTGGAGACATATTTGTCTAGAAACTGGCCATCCCTAGCAGAATGCTACAATGGTTACAGATGGCAAAGATGTGCCTTTACCAAAGACCGGTCACCAAAGCCTCACAGCAACCGTGTTATAAAGGGCGCTTTCTATAATCAGGACTAAGCTGGCCGAGTGCTCACAAGAATGGCGCTCACGAAGAAAAAAATACTAATATTTTTATTTAAAATTTATTTTATTTAGTCAAAATTGATAAAAACTTCTATTCAAATAAACATGAAGAATATTGTGTCCATAGATGTAGTATATTTCCATTGTCAATGTCCTTGCTGATGTTGTTGTTGCCCCGCAGCTGTCCCACCAGATGTACAGCCCCGCAGCCGCCATGTACGCAGCCGCCGGGTATCCCGGGTACATTGGGTACCCCGTGCAGTACTACCCGTATTACCCGTCATCTGCCGCGGCCGCCATGCAGCCCTCCATACAGCCGCTGAGGCCCACCATCATGATACCCGTAACTATCCTGGACTAACTAACCATATAAGGTAACGCTTCAGACTGGTAAATGGAAAGTCAGGGGTTTGAATCCCGGCGGAGTACAAAAAATATACCGTTTATATTTTCAAAGATGCTCAAAAGCTCAAACTTGCGATTATTTCTTATCTTGTCTTGTATCCTGCCGCCATTCCTCTAGGGGTGGGCGGTACCTCCACACAAGTGCCTCCACTTGACTCTGTCCTTGCATACTTCTTTCATCTCATCTAGTTTCATCACTCTTTTCATGCACTCTCTTCTCTTGTTTCCACTCTGTAGATTCCATTAATTCGCAATCTCACTTATCTGATCAATCCATTCTTTCCTAGGTCTTCCCCTTCCACGCTTACCTATTACATTCAATTTATACACTTTTTTTGTCAGTCGGTCTTCATTCATCCTTTCAATATGTCCAAAACATTGCGTCACACTTCTTTGAACTTTCACTTTCACGCTTTCTTTTACTCCGCATTCATTCAGAACCGTTTCGTTTCTCACTCTATCTTTCAGGGGTTTTCCTGTTATACTTCTCAAATAAGGCATTTCTACGGTGCATACCTTATTTACTTCTCTTTCATTCACTGCCCACGACTCGCTTCCATACGTCAGAGTCGGCAACAATATACAATTGTGTACCGCCATTTTCATTTCAAATGGCGATTATTTCAATAATACAAATTTGAGTGCCGTCGCCTCATCCCTTCGACCATACCAGCGACGATAGATACCCTGTAGCTGTGGATTAAATGAAATTTCTCACTTGCTTCATACCAACCTATTAGTTAAAAAAAAAAAAAAAAATTAGGCTGATTTATTTGGTGAGCGCTGTTTTTGTGTGTATCACACCTCAAGAGCCCTCTGCGAGCTTGGTCGTCGCTGTAGAAAGCGCCAATTCTCAAGCAAGACCCAGTTGTTGTAAGGCTGGATGGACCTTTTGATGACCGGTCTTTGGTAAAGGTTTATGAATTTTTCAACCCAGCGAAGGGCAAATTTGAAAATATAAAAGGTATATTTTTTGTGCTCCGCCGGGATTCGAACCCACGACCTTCCAGTTACGAGTCCGAAGTGTTACCACCTGGACTACGGACCGGTCAGTTGTGGGACAAGAGATCGTATCTGCAACTCTATCGCCATTATTTTACCTTTGACCTTGTAACCTATTATTCCCTGACTTGTAGGTTGGTATGAGGCTGACCACCCATACTGTAAAAAATGGTTTAATTTGCCATTTTCACCCCTGTTCCAGGGAAGGTCGACAAGAGTTGCAAGGCTTATTTTCATTTGAGAATTTGTTTTATATTGTAGGTTCACATGCGGCATGTTTAAGCGCAAACTTATACGTGTCTGCTTGTGGGAATGCATTTAATATAAATCTTAAATGTAATATATCTGTGCCACTTAGATTATAGACCAGCTTCTACAGAGCTTCTCGATCTTTTTTTCTTCCACAAAACAAGATTGTTGGAGTCAGTAACAATGGTGTTTGTCTGCAGAATGGCTTTGAGGCAGGAGCTCGCTTTGACGGAGTAGGCCAGCCCCTGCTGCCCCCCGCGCCCCCCGGGGTGCCCCCCTCCCCCGCACAGCTCGCCGCCATGGCAGGACATCAGGTAAATCCAATACAACAACATACAATTGTTAAATAAAGCAAAACCTTTATTAAATGCGCCAAGTGGTCACCATTTTGTTTTTCAATTAGACTACACTAAGATCTAAATTCTTGTTGGGGTAACCTTACACATCTGTGTGCCTAGGGTCCTTAGTAACCAATATACAAATATTGTTTAGCATACTTCCTAGAAATCTGGCCAAGTGACCATGTAATTTTTGGTCAACTGAATTTGTGCCGCAAATAAACAAGTGAGGCCAGCTGGGATTCGAGCCTGTAATGAAAATAAATCCAAATTTTTATTGCATTTCAGTGCCTAAGGGGCATATTTTGACAAATTTCGTTTTGCAGTACAATTTTTCTTTATTCAGCTTTGAATTATTGGATCTTTCGAGTCCAGTCAATAGCTCAGTTGGTAGAATGCTTGCATTCTATGTCACAGAGCTAGGGTTCGATCCTCGCCAAGGGTGTCAGAAATGATTTCCCGTTTCAGTGTGCATTTCAAACCCAAAATAAAGATATCAGCAAGGTACAGCCTATAAGCATATAAAGAAGTTCCACACCGACTCTTTAGTGGGCAACACAGCAAGAAGTTGCGCTTTATTGCAGCTTAGTTGCATACTGGAAAATTGTGGAGACACCATGTTGTCACAGTTTTAATTGAAAATTATTCTTTATAAAGTGTCATTCAAATCATACAGAAATGAATCCCCCCCACTTCAACTAAAAGTGGTTGGTGTGAGGCCGGCCCACTTACCTGTAAAAATAAATAGGTCCCGTAGCGCCACATGCGACCCCTTTGGGGATAACGCAGGCAAGAAGTTACACTACATGTGTAGCTTAGTTGCGTTGTGTTTAATCAATGTGAATTGAAATTGCCGTATCGATCAGCTGAAGGACAGGCATGGGAATTCCTAGAGCTAAAGTACAGAGTTGAGCATTTTTTTAAATTTCCAAAAAAATTCTTATTTTATGATAAGGTTACATTTTTTATTTTTCTAACTCACTGACATCTCATCCCCCCAGTGCTTGTTTGGCTTATCTACCATTTGATGGTAAATTTCTACGAAAGATGAACTTTCAATCAAATTGTCGTAAGAATCACATTCTACACAATCTGAGCTAAAAAAAAAAAACATAAAACATGATAATGTGAGAGTTGTTTTAAATATTTTTTAAATCAATTTTGAGTTTTCTTAAGACACATTGGTCCAGTACACATACAAACATTGCTCAGTAAATTACCTGTGATGGACATAAGACAAGCAAGAACTAAGGGGACGATCTATTGGGAAAACTGTTAAACTTTATGGTTTGACTCTCACCGGCTACGATCTTGTAGTTATTGGAGTAGACGTTGTGACATTTCTTCACCTGTTTGTTGCAGATAAATGATTGGATTTGTGATTGTATATTTCTATGTTTATTGTAAAGCCAGATCCAAGCTCTTGCCACACATAACACCGCTATTCAAGAACAATGCGATGAGCGTTGTTTCACAGACGTGTGATTCACAGAATAACAGGGATTACTGAATCATTACTGAAGACCAAAGGTCCATCCAGCCTTACAGGAACTGGGTCTTGCTTGAGAATTTGCGCTTTGTAGCGACGACGATCAAGCTCGTAAAACGGTTGATAGCTCAATTGGTAGAATGCTTGGATTCCATGCCGAGAGCAAGCATTCGATCTCAAGGTTTACTCAGCCTTCACAAGAAATGAGAACCAGAGAACCAGCTGGGAAACCCCCACTTCATCTGAAAGTGGTTAGTGTGAGGCCGGCCCCCTTACCTGTAAAAATAAATAGGTCCCGAATCGCCACATGCGACCCCTTCGGGGATAACGCAGGCAAGAAGTTACACTTTATGTGTAGCTTATTTGCATTTTTTGCATTATTTTATTATTACTGAATAAATCTTTTTATTTTTCATTTTCACAAGTATGCACATTTACCGAAGGAAAAGTAAAAAGGAAAAATAATTTTGTTGCCATCTTACCTCATATTGCCTTATGAATTAATCCATCCGTCTTCAGAGACAAGGAGTATTTTATTTATTTATTTGTAAAGACATCAACAGAACACTGAAAAGAATTTATACAAGACAACACACTCTATAATCTTAATTGTCTGTGTATTCACACTGTGAACATTGATTTTGTATTTCCAAGAATAAGAAAATTAAAATTTATTCTTTAGATCTATTTTGAACATATTTTTTACTATTTCTTGTTTGTTGTGTTGTGTCTAAGTCAACGACGTTAGCCATGTTGAAAGCACCGGTTCCCATAGATCACCGAAGTTAAGCAACATTGGGCGCGGTCAGTGCTTGGATGGGTAACCGCTCAGGTACACCGCGTGTCGTTGGCATCTTGGACCGGTCCATAGTCCGTAGTGGCAACACTTCGGACTCGTAAATGGAAGGTTGTGGATTCGGATCCCAGCGGAGCACAAAAATATACCATTTATATTTCGAATGTGCTATTCGCTGGGTTGAAAAATTCATAAACCTTTACCAATGACCGGTCACCAAAGGTCCATCCAGCCTTACAGCAACTGGGTCTTGCTTGAGTATTGGCGCTTTGTAGCGACGACTAAGCTCGTACACCTCTGCGGCACTACAACAAGTGTCATAGACCCCTAGAGTCTCTAGAATCTAGGGAGTCTCCCGCACAGGATTTCTTAAAAAAAAAAAAAAAGTCCTCGGTAAAGTCAATGATTCTTTTTTTGCATCTATTCACTTCTATTACCTTTTTCTCCTTCGGCTATGTCTCATCAAAACCTTCTTGAATAATGGCTTTTTGATTTAAAAAAGGCTTCTCAAATCGCCACCTTAAAGGTAAAACTGAATAAGTACTGATTCACTGATTTGAGAAATTGTGGATAAAACAATCTATTGTGTGTATGTAAGTGAACTAATAATAAGCAAGTGCTCTTGAAAAACTTCTAAACTACAAGATTTTCACACTTCTTTAGTGTTTTCTCTCCTAGAAAATAGGGAAAAGGTTGCATTTATTTGAACAGCCCATGTCAGCTTAATATGTCACGTATTCAGTTTTACTTTGAAGGTTTTGAAATAGTCTACATTTTATGGTTAGTGATAGTTTGGCAAGAGTCTGGATCTGGCATGAGACACGAGCCCCTTCATGTTTGTACAATACTGACACTGGTTTACTGTTCCCCCAGTTATCCGTAATGGCTAACCACCAGGTTAGTCCACACATCCTCCCTCAGATACTAACTATATATATAATACTCTAAAGCTTCATATACATTATGTAATATAGCAGAGCACCCATGACATGCCGCACCCCCGCTTCAACTTGGACCGGTCCGTAGTCTAGTGGACTGTAAAATCCTGGGTTCAATACCAGGCCAAGTACAACTAAATTATCATCTATTTCATGTACCGCTACCCCCGTACCGATGTCATGGCACAACATGCCTTAACTCGGAGTGTAACTCTAATTGACTCCGCTGACATAGATATATTTTACATTAATCTGGAATCTTTCAAAGATCTAGTTAAAGAGTTCCTCCCAGCTTGTTAATGACTGTGTGAGGGTGCACTGTAATGAGGGAAACCTGTTGTGCACAAAAAAAAAAAATATGCTCTGCGCTAGGCTTAGAAATTCTTTGTCAAAGACCGGTCACCAAAGGCCTTACAGCAACTGGGTCTCGCTCGAGTGATATGCGCTTTCTGTAGCGATGAAAAAGCTCGTAGAAGACTCTTTAAGGTGTGATTCACAGCAAAACAGCACTCACCAAATAAATCGTCCTAATGTGTATTTATTCATGTCGGTGTTATGGCCGCGGGGATCAAGACAGGTTATTTGGAACCGGATAACTCTGGTTCGAATCCCACGACGATAACTTCGACCCTGGTTCAACAGATGCCGTTGCATGCACACAAGCTTCTGCTTTCGCATGAAGACAACTGGCCAGGCAAAATAGGTTGGTGGATTGCATTCCTTTCCACAAATCTATTTAAAAAAAAAAAAAAAAGATTCAAGTATTATAAGACTGTTGCAACTCAAAACTTGTGGTTTTTCAGTGCAGGGAAAAAATATAAGTAGATAATCCAAAAGAGAAGATAGAAAGAATTTTGATTTAAATCTTTATTTATTTACCAATAACACAACTGTGACTGTTTATTAGATACAAAAATGAGTTTTGAGAGGTTTATCAAAAAAGGACATAATACAAAACAGTTTCCAAGACAACCAAAAGATGTTTTATCAAAAATATTGTGCATATCTACAGCACCTCACACTATTGAATTGTAACATCTCCGAAACAAACATGTCTTCAACCCCGACCTAAACACACTTGCACTGTCTACGGCTCTAAGCTCACGGGTAGGGCATTCCACAGCACAGGTCCGGCCATGCAATCAGCTCATTTGTAGGATCTTTGAGTTGTGACAGTCTTTTAGCGGGGGTGCGATGTGTAGGAGCCTCGTTATGTCTTTAGCTTTTTCAAAATTCAAGAAATTAGTCATTTTGGTGTCTGCGAAGTGCACGAGACTGTCGTTAAAACTGAAAAAATGTGACTGACAGTTGTAGATCTATTAGTGAACCGCCAACTTGAAAATATTATTTACCATAGACAAATATTTGTACATTAAATAGTGTATTTGTTTCTCTATTCACACAACATAGCTGATACCCTAACATAACCTAGAAAAAAGTACATGAACAATGAAAGTATATAAATTTGTACATATTTGATACAAGAATCCGGATTTAAACTGAATTTTGTTGATTGTATAGGCATTCACTTTGTAATCATTCATCATAAAAAATAAAAACAACGTGTTTTAGATTACGGCAAGTATGTATTAAACTCCACGACCGGTTTCGTAAACAATCCGTTTGCATCATCAGGTGGCTACCATTCATAGAATTTAATATAAAGACTACAGGGGAAAAACAAGGAATGTCAGCAAAAAAAAAACTACTTATGCCATCTAGTGGCATCTGTGTGTATCTAAAGCTCTGCAAATTTTGTAATGCAACAGTCGCTATCACAGTTTATGGCGGTATTTCTGGTTCTTTGTGACAGGCAATAACCATGAGAAATACAGACTTTCAAATTTACAATTTTGATTTACTCAAAATGTTCTTCATCTGACATTCCTTGTTCTTCCCCTGTAGTCTTCATATTTGTAGCCGTAATCTTTTAAACTGAATTTGTTCATGTATTTTTATGGTGTCTATTTTACACATTATAAAATATATCATAGATACCTAGCATATTTAAATTTATAAATAAAATATATACCTATCCATTGTATGGCAACCCTTAGGAAGGAAATCTTCAACTATCTTGTATTGTGTATTGTCCTGCCTGCAGCCTGGGGCATGTTGGCGCCATAGCTTACTTTCTAGCATCCTGGTGCTGCAAGCTAGAAATAGTGCTAGCCAAAATTGTATGTTCTCTCTATATGCAAAGCCAACTTCAAACTCCACAAGCCTCGGAAATTACAGGATACATTTTGTAAGGGAAAGAAAATTTTGAGCGCAAAAGAAAAATAATCTATAATCTTAGTTGCAGAGACACATGATCATTTAAATTTGTATTAAATACATGTTCACAAACAGACACGTGTACATTGTCATGTAATGTCACTGTGTCTAATGTAAGACAAGAGGTGACATTGTCAAAGAGCCTGGGTTCAAATTCCACCAAGGGTGTCTGAAATGACTTCCCATTTCGCTGTTGATTTCAAATCCAAAAATAAAATAACGCAAGTCTTACTCAGCCGTCACAAGAAATGACTACCAGCCCCGGCGGGAGTTGGGAAACCCAACACATCAACTGAAGTGGTTGGCGTAAGGCCAGCCCCCTTACCTGTAATAATAAATAGGTTCCACTTACTACATGCAACCTGTTCGGGAAAATGTGGCAAGAAGTTACACTATATGTGTAGCTTAGTAGCGTTGCGAAGAGAAATGATAACCTAAATATGAATGGTTGGAATTCTAGTGTGATTGGTAAAAGAATTGATGGATTTGAATCGACGGAAAGAATTCTGCAGTCGGGTAAATAAAAAGTATTTTATATAGTGTCGTTTTGTGGCACTAGCCACCCCAAGGGCGCTTGAACAATAATGCTTCAGAGACTCTGGTCACTCCTAATGAAATTACGCCGCCTGTTGCATTTCTGATTGCTTGTCAAACAGTTTGAATTTGGTTTTACGTGTCACATTTTCTTAATTAATTATCCTCCATAGCTAGTTGAGCCTCTGTTTAGTCTGACAATGGTGAGGCTCCCTGTTCATTGTGTTGCCAGCTTGTTGGCTTTGTATGGCGTACTGTAAACCCAGCCGTGCTGTACCTGGCAACCCCGACACATCAGGGAATGTGAATTCACTAACGGGGAAAGATACATAAAAGTAGGCAAATGTTTTGTGGAGCATCCATTACTCGATAAAAAATTAAAAAAATACAAATTCTTCTCAGCGGGTCCTGAATCGCCACATGCAACCTCCTCCAGGCTAACGCAAGCAAGAAGTTACACTGTATGTGTAGCTTAGTTGCGGGCGAACGTCATAGGTCTTAGAGTCCTTGGCAACCAATAACCAGTTAAATTAAAATGAAGAATTTGTATAGCGCCTTTTCATGAAACTAGATCGTACCAAAGGAGTTAGTTGCCTTATATTAGTTTGCCTGGACCCTAGCAATCCGACCTAGTGACATTACAATTTTTTAGCAATGGAATTTGTGTCGAGTCCATTTGTCTTTTAAAAATTGAAATCAACAAGTGAAAATCAAACGCAATGAATTGCACAGACTGCAATTCATTTTAAAAAAAATATTTTTGCATGTGCTATTTTTTTTTTGTAATGAAGCCCGCACGTGAATTGACATAGACACGATGTGTGTCGTCACCCGGCTGGGTTGCTCGGGAAAATGCAAACAAATACTTTGTGATTGGTTGCTAAATATGGCAGTGCCATGCAAAACTGATATTTTCTTGCTGAGAAAAAAGTTCCAAATTCAAAAATGTCCGGACCTCATTGCTGGTTAGGATTGACTGCTTAAATTGAGAATTGTAGACCGTGTACACACAAGGTGACCTCACACAATAAACTTCTCTGCTTGGTTATATTTTTATGTATCTCCTCCGTGATATATTTTACAACAGGTGCGTGCAATCCACACAGGCAAATAAATGGCAAAAGCAATAATCCCATCCTTACTTCTTCAAAAACAAACTGAAAATCAATATGGATGACTCTGAATTGTATGATTGATTTTATTTGTACATAGTAATTTTTAAGCTACATATATGCATTTATTTACCCTTTCTAGCCTGCATCTGCCTTTTTGGAGTGCGCTTTCCTATTATATGGGGCCTACACCCTGTTTTACCAACTACAAATGTACTTAACACATTGACTGCCAACTACGAGATAACTCGTAGATTGCGTACTTCTCTAGGACGCCAACTATGAGTTATCTCGTCCTGTGTTTACTTGACGTTTCTGTGCAGCTACGATTAAACTCGTGCTAATATTGATAGATGGCTTCACAGAGAAAACGTTTCAAATCAATGCTGAATGAGTTGCATAGTTTATGCTCATGTGATGTTTTGATTATTTTGTTTGTACACATGCAGCATGTGTAAGTGCAAACTTACATGGGCATGCATTAAATATGATACGACGTTACCATGTTGTCAACGACGTTACCATGTTGAAAGCACCGGTTCCCATAGATCACCGAAGTTAAGCAACATTGGGCGCGGATAGTACTTGGATGGGTGACCGCTCAGGTCACCCATCCAAGTCACACCGCGTGTCGTTGGCATCTTGGACCGGTTCATAGTCCAGTGGCAACACTTCGGACTCGTAAATGGAAGGTTGTGGATTCGGATCCCGGCGGAGCACAAAGAATATACCATTTATATGAAACATTTCATCAAACATTTATATTTTGAATTTTACCAAAGACCGGTCACTGAATGGTCCATCTAACCTTACAACAACTGGGTCTTGCTTGAGAATTGGCGCTTTCTACAGCAACGACCAAGCTCGCAGAGGGCTCTTGAGGTGTGATACACACAAAAATAGCGCTCACCAAATAAATCATCCTAATATTATTATTATTATGAGCCTTAAATGTCAATAAATCTTTGCAACTTATATTATATATTAGTTAACCGAGTTATTCTTTATTGTATTACAATTATAAACTTCCACAAAATGAATGCCAAAAATTTTAATAATACAAGTAATCTGAATTTACATTGTCGGGTATGGTTTACTGATTGTTTTCCAACTTTGTGTCGCAGGTGGCGCTGTCACAGAAGAAGGGCTCATTCCTGGCGGGCAGCGCGGAGGGCGGATACACATTCTGGTAGTCGGGCCAGCGGGGAGACCGCGGGGAGGCTGCGGGAGGGGCAGAGCACCAGGCACAGCAACACACCACAAGACTACACTACAAATATCGCAGCTGAATTCTTACTCTCCTGTTCATGAAAGGGGTGTTCACTTTTAATCCACATTGAGTCGAGTTTTCTATACAAAAAAAAGTAGAGTTAACTTCTGCTTTTGGGTTAAAACTCCATGCAAATGAATAAAACTGATACTGTATACTTTCAGAACTCTTAACTGGATAAACCGCTAGTTAATTGTATGCATTGTATCTCATTTTGATGACTTGAGTGCAAAACATATTAAAATTAGTATTGATAATTTTATTAATTTTTTATCTATCTAGAGATGGAGACATCTTTTACTATAAAATATTCTCTTGAGTTGTTTATAATATATTGTCTGGATATTTTGATCAACAACAAAAATTGTACTAGCGAAGTTTTGAGGTTAAGTCACATTTTATCTAAATGAATATTTGCGTTCCTTATTTTGTCTCCCTACAATATTGAACATGGCAGCTATGTCGTGCTGTCTAATTTTATTTATCTTAATCCTTTTGCAGTTCAAGAAATCTTCAGATTTTTATCATTTTAGTCTTAATATAACTGAAGACACAGACAGAATATTTTTTAAATCTGTCTGCGTAGCTTTAGACTTTTATCTAAAAAGCTTGTGGAACATAAATCTGTTTACAATAGCTATTGAATGGGAGCTTGAAGCTTACACGGCCGACTGATGATGCTGGAGTGTTGCTGATATGCGCAACATGTCCGGAAGCTTCAGATCCCACAGAATACGACCACAACAATACTTACTGACTTTAAATATTCAAAACCTCATTCTTTATTTGGTAACTCCTTAAATATGACAGCACTTTTTCTACTTCAAGTCCACCTTTCTTGCCGGTACAATTGTGTTATGATCTCCTTAGCTTGAAGCTGGATCTACTGTCTGACTTGTATCTCAGTTAGTCTTGTGTGTGTTTGTGCGCTCAGAATGAAAAGTCAATAAGAAATGAGTGAGAGAGTGTGCAAGTATTTAACTTAATACAAACCTAGACCTAAGTAATGTTATATTATATGAAAGAATACTGAATAATGACGTTCATGTACCTACCACTACAGCAAGAGGAACGGCGCGTCCTCACTGCAACACCCAGGAAGTAAGACATTATATCACCCGAGTAACATAAAACCTAAATTAAATAATTAATAAACAATTACGCTAAGTTGCCAGATGAAAATGTAAAAGATAAAAATAAAAATGGTTGTTTTTTTTCTAATGTGGATGTTTTTGTTGACGGTTATTATTTTTCCTTTTGGTTTGTTGTTGCCGTTTTTATGGCGACACCAGATCTGAGGAATCAAGTGATATTTTTTGGACATGGCAATATGTTATCTGACAAATATACAATTTTTAAATATCCAACTTGTTTTTTTTATTATTTTGTCATTTTTATAATCACGAAAATATCATCAGTCGCCTTTTGTAGTTCTGTGCCTTGAAGAAAAAACCAAACCATTTTTAGCTGTTGATTTTAACGCGGACCAAAAGAGGCTTGCCCTTTTTTGTAAAGCCGTCTTCTAACCTTTTTTGCCAAAAAGAAGACCACAGATTCTTTTGACAAACTCAAGGTGTGGCATTTACCTGACTTGCAATATTATTTTAAGTATTACGCTCAAATCGTATTTATCATTTAGTTGGTAATATTGACAAGCTTTGTATCACGGTATTCATGGAATGCCACAGGTGGCGGCCATCCAATCCATCTCCAGATCATTGCGAAGCTTCGCAGTTCGTACAAAGAAAATCTTCCCATTTTTATTTTGAGATTGGTCGAGGACCTCTGCTATTTTTAGACATTGTTTAACACAGGAAATGCTGTTAAATTCTTATGACATGCGACGAGAAAAAGGCAGAAGAAATGGACAAAAAAAATATATATAAACTAGGAATAATGTTATTTATATAATAAAAAGTTGAAAAAAAAACATTACAAGATACGCTTAGCCAAGTCTTTGTATGGAGAATAATTTATAGGAATTAAATTTACTCTTATTATTGTATGATAGATTATCTGCGTAATGGAGGACTAAAGAATAGATTTTAATGCATAAATCTCTCTGCTAGTTCCATAGAGTAAAATGACAAGAAATTTACACTTGAAATTTTTTTCTGGGATCTGTTGCTTCAGTCCAAAGCTGTAGCTCCCATACGTTTCTCTCATGTCTGACATGTGCTTCTTTAGAGTTATGTTGATTGATGAAACGACTACATCAATATTACCCTAAAGAAGCCCATTGTAGTCATGGGTGAAACATATGGAAGCTCCAGGTTTGATAGACCGCGGTAACAAATCCCAGAAAGCAAACATCAAAGGCTTCCACAACCAGCAAAAAAATTACAGTAAAACAGGGAAGAAGTCGATATTATCAATTTAAATCAATGTAGAACTTTTTTTTATACATTCTATTGTATTGAGTTGACACGAGGAAATTCTGTACTATTATTATGCCATTCTGTTGACATTATTTCTCTTGATGACTAACAAATTTGTAAGTATTAAATTTTCATCAATCTGATAGTTTTTTTAACACTAACTGAGTCACAATTTGCAAAGAAATTGGTAATTTATTTAATGTGACTTCAAGGAATAAAATTACATGCAATGGAATTTTTAACTGGATACAATTAATTAAATCCTTTCCTTCTATTTTGATTGCCCTTTGTTAAAGAAATATATATAATGGTACAAGTGTGAGAAGGATGAAACGTGTGGATGTAAGAGAAGCGAGTGAAATGAAAGGGAAGTTACAAGGCACGCACACCATAATGTGTGATATTCAAATGTGTAAACAGCCAAACAAACTAGCTGAGCTGTTTTTTTATTATTATTAAAAAAAATGGCAGTAGCTGACACATGTAGCTGCTATAGTATCCAAAGTAAGCACACCTAACCTAAAAAAAATGGGAGAAAACTTTTGAAAGGAATTAATAGTCCTGTCATTGTCTAGTCCTACCAGAATTGAATCTTTGAATAATTTCATTTGTAAAACGCTCTGAAATTTTGTTGAATATACATCGGAGACCATTGAATTCGGCGAAGTAAAAAATCCCTCGGCTATGTGACCCAGCGTTACAGAAACTGGGTCTTGCTTGAATTGGCGCTGATTGGTAACAATTAAGCTTTGTCGAAGGCTAACCAGTTACCAGTGAAATATATCCAATTTTTTGTTTTTAGAAGTTTAGCTAGGTTAGGTTAGGTTTGGATACTATGACGGCCATTTTGGCTACCGTCAAATAGGTTTTAACTGCAAGTTTGCCTTTAACGCTATCAAGTACACTTATATCAATATGACAAGCAATCTTTGAGAAGTACATTATAAGGAATAACTACCATTTAGTGATCGAGCAGAGGCAACACAATTTTGCAATGACAAATCCCAAATGTATGCATTTTGTATTGGAGGGATCATATTTATAGCTACTTGTGTAAGATACTCATAAAGTAATTTTAAAATTCAAACTTTTCAGTTGCCAAAATTAATTTTGTGTTAGAAAGAGATTAATAATATTTTAATAAATTCATTTGAAACAAGTATTCAATATTTTTTATTAAAAAATAGAAATAGATGCATTTGTAAAAGAATCTCACCATGTTTTTTATGTTTATTGATCATTGAAATGAAGTTAAGAGAAAATGCGGCAACTGACCATTTTGTTCCCATGGCGGTGGCATTTGCGGATGAAAAGATTGCCAGTCTTACGCCAACTCGTTTATTGGAATACCAATTTTTTTTTTGCAGTTTTTCTTGAAAAAAAATCTTGCCAATACGTAGATCTGGGTAAAAGATAAAACATTGAAATACAAAATCATTTCTGATACCATCCAGTTATGAATCCAGGGTTTCTGCTCAGTGAGTGGATGCACAACCATTGAGCTATTGACTCGGCAAAGAGCCAATATGTTCACGTCAAGTATTATGGTTGTTTTTTATTACAATGGGAAGTCCATATCGATACCTTAAAGGTATTACTGAATAAGTGACATATTAAGCTTACATGGGTTTCTTAGATAAATGCACCTTTTTTCCTATTTTCAACAAGAGAAAACACTGCAAAAGTGTGAATACTGTGTAGTTTATGTTTTATGAGCATCTCATTATAATCAATTCATTTGCTATGAGAAGTTACACACAATAAAATGTTTTTTCCACAATTTCTCACATCAGTGAATCAGCACTTATTCAGTTTTACCTTTAAGGTGGAGTTATATAAAAACCAAAAATGTTAACATGGTACGTGAAGTTTTTAACTCAATAATTCCAAATATTTAATCATTCAATTCATTCTATATCCATTGCATTTAGTAACTTTCATTTATGAAAATACATTCAATTCACCATGAAGTTTTTGGAGACATTTTTGTGAAGTTCTTTTCCTATTTCCAATGTCTTTATGATTGTTTACTATTATTGTTGGACAAGCGGTAGCTCAGTTTATGTGTAATAGTGAAATATTTTCTTTTTTTATTTAAACAATAAATTATTATTTAAAATAAACAGCTGGTCTTATTTATTCATGTTCACTTATTAACCTATCATGTGGATGATGACCCGTGCCACAGTGATGGATATCACTAAAATAATACACTAGAAAACATTATTTATAAAATTATTAAAATAAATTAAATAGACGGGTATTTGAATGAAATGTTAGTGAAGAATCTCAGTGTTCTACGTTTACTTAGTTGGCTTTTTATCCAACATCATCAGGAGACACATCCTTGTTCGGCAGAGGGATAAGCAGCCAATGAAACTTTGAGAGTACTGAGAGTCTTCACTAACGGTGCAGTACAAATATCTGTCTATTTAATTTATTTTAATATTAGGTCTAAGGACCGCAAATCTAACCTCAATTTGATTATAAGAAAGTTATTGATGATCAAGTCCTTGTGAGTACAAAATTCCGGTAAGGAAAACGGTAAGTGTCGATCCTTGTAAGCCAACCCGAAGGAAAATTCTCAGTTTTCGGTGGCCGTGCATTTGCGGTGGCTGACCCCAGTACCTGAATTCATCTGCTGTCAGACGACAGATTTCAATCAGGTTAGAGACTGTTGAGGACCTAAAAAGTATCATGATGACCCACTATTTGGGAGATTAGGACTTTACATGGAACATATAATAATAATAGGAAGATTTATTTGGCAAGCACTGCTTTCGCGTGAACGACACCTTGAATCCTTGACATATAGGCTGGTATGCGGCTGACCACCCATGCTGTAAAAAATAGTTCACTTTGAAAATGTCACGCCTGTTTCAGGGAAGGTCGGCAAGAGTTGCAGGGTGTGTGTCCATTTAAGATATGGTTTTTATATTGTAGGTTCACATGCGGCATGCGCAAGCGCAAACTTGTACGTGTTTGCTTGTGAGAATGCATGTAATGTGAATCCTCAATGTTACATATCTTTGAAACTTAGATTAAATTTAGACACCTTGGTCATCGCTATGGAAAGCTACTTTGTTGCCTAGTTGCTGTAAGGCTGGATGGACCTTCGGTAAAGGCATATGTTTTTTTTCAACCCAGCATATTCGAAGCCATATTTTTGATGCTCGCCAGGAATCAAACCCACAACCATCCATTTATGAGTCCGAAGCGCTAACCACTGGACTACAGATCAGTCAAAAATTTAACATTGATCATGCAAGAATGTGATCTTGCACAGATGATGAAATGCCAAAAAATAAAGAAATCCTACGTAAGTACCTTTCTCCTCGGATGATAGGGAGTCACCTTCATTCCCAAAAAATCTGTAATCTTTACCTGCCTTTGACGGCACTATTTAATGTTCATCTAACAATGTAAGTTCTGGATTTGCATTTGTGGTTTCTCCAAACTTCTTATTTCTAATGCACATTTCTTCTCATGCTGCATCTTATTATTTCTCTCATGCTTGGACACTGAATAAATTTTATCTTCATTATCAAAAATGGCTGCTTCAATAATTTACAAAACCTCAATGTAACCTCTAATTCACTGGTAATATCTGTGGGCGATGGGAACATCGAAATGAGCCAAAACAATCATGCAGTGATTCTTTAGGTATATATCTAGTAAGGAAAAATGATCGGAGTCAAAAAATAAAATAAAACTGATGGAAAAATGACAAAATAACATGAATAATTATCTCAATTATTTGTCCCATTCTTCAATTTTGTTTTGGCTCTCCTTACTTGCATGTTTTGACTCATCCCATTGTTCCTTTGGCACACATATAATTATGGCCTTTTTACCAAGACTACATTTATTTCAGGTATAACTAGGCGAGATTATAATTTTTTTTATCTCTTTTATTTCATCAGCAGAAATTCTTCCCTTGTTGAGTAGTCCAAACGTTGTAGATTAATTTGTTAAGAGATATAATACAAATAATATTTGCAGTAAAGACCACTATGCCTTCCTGACTGGGTAGATCCAAAATTCTGAGGTTAACAATGTGGTCCAAACATTTTTGAATTTGGAACTCTTTTCTCGGCGAGCAAACTTCAGTCTTGAATGGGGCTGACCTCCTTTGCAACCAACAACAAAGTATTTCTTAGCCTTTTCTCTGTTTACACTTTACGCCTATGCGTGTCACCCACAGTTGAAGGGTTCATGTGGGTTCTATTCTTCTTTAGAGGTTAAATGAAACACAAAGTAATTTTTAATTTTTCGATTTTACTTTTGATATTTTCAATGTATAAATCTGTACATTATTTTTTTCATTTCTTTGATATTGTCAAAAACCATCTCATCTTTCATATTTTTCCTTTTTTTATTTTTAATATAAACATTTTTTTTTTTTACAAAATCCTTCTCAAAAGTATATTTTTCACCATTCACAACTTTGACAGTATACCATTTTTTTTTTAAATGTAATAATAATAATTATAATATATATATATTCAGAATCTAAAATTAAAATATTGATAATATTCACAAAAACATGGAAATACTCTACGGGCCCTAGCATATTGTAACTTATTGCAAAATAGATGACACACATTTTTCTGATAAAGCACATTACTTCCTTGAAACTGAAAAGGTTCCCGTGCACGAAAACCTTCTCAGTTTCCATAAAGTTGATTTCACAATAATGTTTGCCGAGGGGAAAGTGACTCAACAAATGAAATAAACTTTCCATTTGTCTGACAATTTAAAGAATAATTTATAAATAAATTGCGCTGGTTTTGATTTACAGAAAAACAAATAAAGCTGATACAGTTTAAACTGAAAAAATATATTGAAAAAAAAAATCTTTAATTTTCTCGACGTTCATCACTCTTAGTTTCATGCGTGTTCTTCTTCTCACTCAGCAGATTCTGATCCTGCGCTATCAAACCGTTCTTTCCTTTATACAGATGAGTCGTATATAAACAAAGATGGCAACCTAGGATGGAAATAAAGAAAGACAGTGTTGTCGAGACGACAAAAACATTGGTGTGCTCTTTCTTAAGTCCATCACTGCAGGGATTTACTTTTGACAGCACCCCTAGCGGCAGGATTTTATGTTCTATGCATCTATTCCCCTTCCTCACTTGCAGGCTTTCAATGCATCTGTCTCCCTTCCTGGTGAAAATCACTCGGTGACAGCTAAAGCTGGCGCTAAAGGTGCTATCAGAATTGTATCCCAGACCCGTATCTTACAGTCTTACTTTTTCAAAATTTATTCCACTCTTATGAATTTCCTTTGCGAGAATTCACAACATAATTTCAGAGTTTATAGGTAACTTTTGAATCAAAACTACTCCGTTTCAGACTAAAATGCAAGATTAACAGATTTGTAGAAGACACATAAAAAAAGGAACCCAGTAAGATTTTGTTATCAACAGAAGAAAACATTGTCACTTTCCAATTGAGCAAACATTATTGACCAATTCAAAAAACTTAATTTAAATTCAAACAACAAAAATTATAAACCTATCAGTCGAGAAAGAATATAATTATTTTACATGAGTTAAGTGTACTGTTAAAATAAATTCCCAGAGTTTATTTATCTCAATGGCAATTATGATAAGTTGTATGGGAAGGTAAAAATGGCAATGGACTTGAAACATCACCGGAACTGATGTTCCATTTCTTGGCGAGCAAACGTCACAGGTCTATGTAACTAGGGACCTTCGCAACCAATAACAAGATATTGGCCGCTGAGTTTCTTGCAACCTGGCCGTGTAGCGTTACAACTTGTTTGTCTATGAAATTTGCGTTGACTTATGACAAGACATTTTGAATGTTGACAACACAGAACTAGCCGTTTGGGAAAGAATAATAAATTTTTAGAATGTGTGAGGAAAAATAATTTAAGTGATGGAATGATCACAACTATGTAATTTAAAAAATAATGCATTAAATGCAGATAACAAATATTTGAGATTTAAAGAAAAACAAGCAAGCTGACATTTCAACAAATAACTAAAAAATATCCATGTTTGGGTAACAAGCCGCAAGACACAAAATGTTCGTTTACATATTACATACATGTCCTGCAAAACCAAGCAACCAATCAAGACTGAGGAGGGAGAGCCTTATTCCATCTAAAATGTAAAACAAGTCCAATTAAATGCAAATGCATAAAACGCATCTTCCTGATAAAACGCAATCCCTGCTTAATAAAAGTGAGAGACACGATTTAAAAAAATATACTCCTCCCATAATTTGACAATTTCCTTAAATAAATTACATTTTGATGCAACAATGGATGGACCACTATCATTTGATTAAAACTAAATAATAAATATTGATAATACATTGATGTGCGGTGATTGTCTACGGGCTACACTGATCTTCACATTAACAAATAGTCAGTCAGTTGGGTTACTCCTCACAATCACAGCATGTCGTACAATTACTATTTACACATATACAAGTGTATATTTTCCTAAAGTCTCCTAATTTGTTTCGCGTTTAATGCTCATACTAAATGTGTTGCTTGATTTTTTACGCATCGGGGCTCCGCAGATCCCCCGACAACCCGTCCCCCGGGCCACCGTGAAATGTCATGCCGGTAATATTGCGGGTCTGAGCGCCCGTCATTAAACACTAACATTAAAAAATAAATACCCTATAGGAATACAAGCATCGGGCAACGCCCCCAAGTCTTTATTGACACAATAAAAACTTGTTCCTGGCGCAATATTACCGTCGAGATTTCAGAGTGGCCTAAATTAATTTCAAAATAAAGCTTTTTTCTCCATATTACACCTAGGAATTTACAATTTGTGCGTCACAATTGTCATTTTCAATATCTGATACACAGAATCAAGCCTCCATTTCGAAAGTAGTACTTTTTAAAATAAATAAATAAAATGACGTAACTTTAAACAGCAAATAAGAAAAACACAGCAGGGAGTCTGCATTCCACAGACAACTTAAACAGTGACAACATTAATCAAATGCAAATCAAAGTGGTTATACAATAGTTGATTGACATTCCAGGAGGATCTATGGTAAACGACAAGTCATCTGGTGTTGCCACAGCTTGGATCTCGTCCCCCCTCCTAGCTGCTGAGCCCCGACAGTGCTGCGATGAGAGATGGCTGCGTTGGCATGAGCAATGTTGTGGGTTACCGCTGCTCGGTGCTGGGTGGGCAAGGCTGCAGCCTGTAGCGCGTGTAGGTCTGGTAGGGGGGCCGGTCGGGGCCCCCGTGGCTCAGCGCCTGCGCCCCGCGCCGCAGCCACTCGCTGGTGCTTCTCCCTGCCCCTGCAGACACATGCCGAGACAGCCAGCTGCGCAGCCACTGCCTCCACCGCACGCTCAGACGCAGGGAGACAGACTTGTGACTCTGGAAACAATGAATTGAATAACATGTAAAAAACAAATACAATAAAAAATATCTACATCATTATGCGGCTGTCTAAAGGGCAGGAGCTTTGGTGTCAAAGAGTTGCAAATAGTCAAATAAACTTACTGTGTGACGTGAGTAAGCTACACATTCAGTGTAACTTCTTGCTGCGTTCTCCCCGAAAGGGTTGCATGTGACAAGTGGAAATTATTCCCAGCTCCCGAGGTAACTGGTACTCATTTCTTGTGCAGGCTTAATAAACCTTGCCAACATTTTATTTTGGGTTTGAAATTGAGCACCAAAATGGGAAATCATTTCTGACATTTTGCAAGCACCCTACCAACTGAGCTATCGACCAGTCCAAAGTCTACAGGCACAAATTCTCACAGTATTCCATCACAATTTACGAGACAGCTTAACTGATTCCATGTCATGAATTCTGTTACTCAGATAAACAACCTTCATTGGGATTTCCTCATGGGCCAATGGAGTCAGACAAAAAAGTTGTGACATCATAAAGGAGGGCTTTTGGGGAGGACGAGCTTTCTTCTCTCCACTCCTGGATATAGGCCTCTTCAAAACTTTTCCACATTTCTCTATCTCGAGCAACACAATACCACTGTTTTCCCAACAGCTGGACAATATCGTTTAGGTATTAGTGAATAAGAGAATGATATGAAGTGCTCACCTTCCTGGCCCTCTCCAGCGCCCCCTTGTGGTACATGAACTGCTCCTTGTCTATGACGTAGACCATCTTGAATGAGTTGAGGTTAAAGCGGCCCTCGGTGCGGTCGTCGCAGATGAACTGTGCCTGTTGCTGTGCCCCGCCGGCACTGTTGGTGGGCGGCGGCCCCTCCGCCTTGCGCAGCAGCTGCGGCACCTTCTTCTTGCGCTGCTTGTGAGGCGAGCGCGACGAGTCACTCTCCTCTTCCTCGTCGGACGATCTCACCCCGGCTGAGTATACACATAATAATAATAATATTAGAATGATTTATTTGGTGAACTCGGTTTTTTTGTTATTCACACCTCAAGAGCCCTCTAAGAGCTTGGACGTTGCTGTAGAAAGCAGCAATTCTCAAGCAAGATTCAATTGCTGTAAGACTGAATGGATCTGCGGTGACTGGTCTTTGGTAAAGGCAGATTCCAGAATCCAGCGAAGAGCATATTTGACATATGAAATATGTTATGCTCCACCGAAAATTGAACTCTTTACCTTCTGATCACGATCCTGAAGTGTTAACCACTAGCCTACAGCCCGGTCGAATGTATGAGCAATTCAATTTTGTGTCTTAAAATCTGACATAGATTCCTGTACCTTAAACTGGTCTGCATTTATTGAGTACTGAATCAATTACTGCATATTTTCTACAATTATATTTCTTATGCTTTGATTTTGGACAAGTTTTAGTTAAAATAATGGTTCAAAATTGAGTATTTTTTTCACGTTTTGTACTTATTATTATTGGTCAATTTTTTCTGCGCCTTTTCATGACCGTTGGTCATCCCAAAGGCAACCAAGCTCGTAAACACCTCTGCGGCACTACAACAAGTGCCATAGACCCCTAGAGTCTCTGAAATCTAGGGAGTCTCCTGCACAGAATATAGTTGATATGGCAGATGGCTGAAAACATTTGTCTAAGCAATTACTCTCCCCTTATTCCAAGCTATTAAAAGTTATAAGTGTTACACTGTATGGCATTAGTTGCTAGAACTATGTTAGTGTGTACCTGCGTGGGTGGGTGGTTGGTCCTGCTGTATGGCGGCCACCATCTGCGGGGTGGCGTAGGGCACGGGCAGCGGGGGCTCACCCTCGCGCGCGTGCTTGTGGCGCGTGTGGAAGCGCTGGATGTTCCTGGTGAGGAACAGCGCCTTCCTGCGGCGGGGCGGGGCGTGCGGGGGCAGTGCGGGGTGGGCGTAGCGCTCTGTGTAGGAGGCCCACTCGTGCCGGGGTGGGGCCGAGGTGGCGCCCCCCTCCAGCGAGCCACTCAGCGAACCGCCCGTCTCCAGCAGCTCAAAGCTGACACGACACTCCTCCCCACCATACTGCAAACAAGGCAAAACAATCAAGGATACTGATATTTAACGTGTGTGAGATTTTGCTTCAAGGGCATAGCCCGTTTAAATATGGCTTTGACCCAGGGTTAACAGATGTCATTGGGTAATTATCAATTTATAATTAATTAAAATGATAATTATTCATTAAAACGCAACTAAGCTACACATACAGTGTAACTTCTTGCAGCGTTATCCCCGAAGGGGTCGCATGTGGCAAGTTGAACCTATTTATTTTTACAGGTAAGGGGGCCGGCCTTACGCCAACCACTTCAGTTGAAGTGGAGGTTTCCCAGCTCCCGAGAGTGCTGGTACTCATTTCTTGTGAAGGCTGAGTAAACCTTGCCGGTATTTTATTTTGGGGTTTGAAATAAACACCGAAACGGTAAATCATTTCTGACACCCTCGGTAGGATTCGAACCCGAGCTTTCGGCATGGAATGCAAGCACTCTACCACCTGAGCTATCGACCGGACATTGATGACGTAAATACCTGTTTCTAGCCGTTAAACATACTCTGATATGATAGAAGTAGCCACCAATAAACTCAAAGCATTAATTTTTGTTAGTGAATGTTCAAAAAGAAAAAAAAAAATCTGAAGAATTTTACGACAAATTTTTCAATTTTTAACACACAAACACAAGAAAATGCATTGCTACATTACAAGGGTCACTGACCCCTAATATTTTTTGTACTTATTAGTCATACCTGTCTACAGATACTAATGAGATATGTATATTTTTAGAACACAATGTTTTTTTCAAATCAGATAGGAGATATGTTTTGTATCTTTGAAGATAATTAATATCAAAACCAAGAGTTGGATGGGTGGATTACGGCAGAAAACCGCCGGCAGTCTAGAGGCATTTACATTTTACAGTTATATGTGTGGGTCTGACTTACGATGCACATCTTGAAGGCGTGCTCGTCGCGCAGCATCCTCTCGGCGCGGCGCTGCTGCATGAGCAGGCTGCTGGCGGGCCGCTGCCTCTCCTGCATGTGCATGTCCACGCAGCGCACGGCCGCCTTCTCCTGCACGCACTGCTGCAGCTGCCGCACCGCGTACGACACCACCTTGTCCAGCGTGAACGCCACGTACGCGTGGATGCCAAACATGTCGCGCAGGCCGTCCTCGTACGCCGACGCCTCCGTGTTGCCGTCTAGCACCGAGCGGATCATCTCCAACAGGACAGGGTAGTATTGGGCCACTGCCAACGTGTCTGTAACAATAAAAACATATTAATATTGATTCCCATGAGACAGATTAACTTATTCAGTTTTTTTTGTCAGCGATATGAAGAAAACTCTGTTGATACAATTTCATCCATGGTAAGATCGAGCCTCCTTCTACATTGAAAAGATTTTTGGCATTCAACAGCGAGGGTGTCAGAAATGATTTCCCGTTTGGGTGTTTATCTCAAACCCAAAATAAAATACCGGCAAGGTTTACTCAACCTTCACAAGAAATGAGTACGAGCCCCCTCGGGAGCTGGGAACCCCCCCCCTTCAACTGAAGCGGTGGAGGTAAGGCCGGCCCCTCTTACCTATAAAAATAAAAAGATTCCACTCGCCACATGCGACACCTTTAGGGAGAGCCTGGCAAGAAGTTCTACTATATGTGTAGCTTAGTCATGTTTTTTAACCATCAAACAGAGAAAGCTGATGTACTTCAGTCACATTATGAAGCATGAGAAATACCACCTTCTCTTATTATACAAAGACACATTGCGAGGGGAACTCAAAGACACCGCATCCCTTTGCAAGTTAAAAATGTACATTGTGCTGACTCACTGTCGGGTTTGAGCCTGAGGGCCACGGCGGTGGCGGGCTTCCTCCTCTGGGCGTCCGTGGCCTCCTCCTGGGCCAGCCGCTGCGCCAGCGCCTTCATGCTGGCCAGCCGCTGGCACAGCACGGCGTGCAGCCGCAGGAACACGTACCACGGACCGTTGCCAAAGTACACAATGGGCTGCTGGGAGCTCTGCACACAAATTACATTTATTAAATACACATTCATAGTTGCAAAGCATTCAAAGATGAAAATGCAGGTTAAGATGAATTCAAGGTTTCTTGATTTGTATCAATGTTTATTTCCACTTTATTTTAGGGCAGATTTAGAACAACTGTTTACTTATTTAACCTCCAGAAGGCCGGGATGCCGATCTGCGCTCATAGTACTATTCACTTTTTGTTTTTCTTTAGTTTTTACACAGCAATAAGATTGAAAATAGTATAAAATACTGCTATTGGGTAAATCTACCAGCCAACCAACTCGAAGCATTAATTTTCATTTGTGAATATTAAAAAAAAATACATCTGAAGTTGACCTTGTAAACTGAGGAGTTTAAAGCAAAACAAAGGTTTTGTTTACATTACAAAGGGTCATTGCTCCCTAACATTTATGTACCTGCCTGGCTTACCTGTGAGCTAGTTTCTTCTCAATTAATGGTTCTGATATTAGAGTGATGAGTTGATTACCTTGTCTCTGTTGTCCATGTTGAGAGCCGAGTCCCCCACCTCCTTGGGCTCTGACTTGAGCCTCACCCCGCTGTCTATGGAGCCCTCCCTCCGCCTGCCTGCTGAGCCCTTGGTGCTGCTCTCAGATGACTTGGAGGAGTGGATGTCTGCAACGTCAACAATAATACATTGCTATGCTGTACCATAAAAGTGATTTTTCGTTTGGTACACGTGAGTTTTGGTAAACTGAGGACTGAAGTCATTTCCCATTTCCAGTTTTAAAGAATTACCAACACTTTCTCTCTATTCAAAGTAACAGACGTTTTCTATGCTGTGCACTTGGTGCAACAAGACAGCAGTGGCGCAGAGTCCTTTCAACACAATTCCCATCGGCTTTCCTTTTAAAATTAAGAAAAAAGTCATTTGAAAAATGTGCGTCGCCCGCAGTTGAAGGGTTAAGCTTTGCTTGCAAATATGCCATAAGTCAGAAATCAATCAAAAACAGGCTCGGTGATGTGGATGCTTACCTTTGTCCAGGGAGTCGGCGCTGTTGTTGCGGGTGGTGGGCGCGCACTTCAGGTTTTCCTTGTTCTCTCTGGAGGAGGCCTTGTCCTCCCGGCTGCTGGTCTGACGCAGGGAGCGACCTCCAGGCACCACCCCAGCACCGTTGGTGTCCGACTCCGATGAACCCTGACAACAATAATAACAGATAACATTGGCATGAGACATCCATGGAGATATGCTGTCAACATGTCCCTGCAGAACAGATTTCTTCAGGAGAAATAATTTTATCA
Organism: Agapetus fuscipes; assembly: GCA_951799405.1. NCBI lineage: Eukaryota > Metazoa > Arthropoda > Insecta > Trichoptera > Glossosomatidae > Agapetus > Agapetus fuscipes. Next base: position 4,410,917 of record OX637354.1, read on the forward strand.
AATTGCAATCACCGCTGTCAAAATCAAATATTTGTAGTTAACCTTGAAAATTAGAGTTTAATAATGGATCACAAACACAACAAAGGGTTTTGTTTACTTTAAAAAATTCCACTGCTCCCTAACATTTATGTATCTACCTGTCAATGTGATTGATAAAATACAATGCAGGTGATTTTTTCTTTGTCAGGTACTAAAAAAAACTTTATTTCACTCTCTTTTGAGATAAACAAAAAACAGGGAGGAGATAAGTTTTGTATCTATTTAAAATAAAATAAACAAAATCTCCGGCACACTAGAGGTTAATGAAATGCTTATATTATCTGTTGTCAATTATTTAATGAGTATTGCGACTACAGCTGAAACAACTGATTTAGCAGATGATGTATATGATGAACTCACGTCTCTCTCCTGCTTCACGGAGCACTTGTTGGTGGTGGCACTCTTCATCTCCATGTCCACATCCTGGTCGGCCAGCTTGGAGTCCTCCCCTCCAGACATGGGGCTGTCCAGGGCCACATCCAACTCTTTGTCATCTGCAACCATGCACAACCACATAATTATTGTTTGTTTACAATGAGCCTATATGAGCTTCTATAATAAGGCTATAAGTGATGGATTTCTTAAATAATAATAATATTAGGATGATTTATTTGGTGAGCGCTGTTTTTGTGTGTATCACACCTCAAGAGCCCTCACGAACTTTTTACTTTCTCACGTCCAAGTTTGTAGTAAAAAAGCAAACTAATAATTTGTTATTGGTTACATATTCCTTCACATATTATATGAAATTTGGTCCCAGTAAAAAAATCTTTCCTAAAATTTTCCCTGGTTTATTGCTACCACCTCGATTACTCAGAGGCTGCTCCTGACTAGTGAAAATGAATTAACCATTGAGGTTATAGTGGAGCCGAAACTATTTTAAAGCAAGTAGACGCTATATCCATTTCAACCTACCTCAACACAAATCTTCCTTAGTTAGAAAGAGAGCAAAGATGCTTAGATTGTGACCTCATTGTTAACAGGTAAGTGTGACATGTTAGATTTTTTTTTAGAAAATTGCCATTATTATAAAACATAATGGCATGTGTAATTATTAGATGTTGATACACAAGATGGGGAAGCAAAGAAACATAGGATTTCACATGATTATTAAGTATTCTGTTGTTTAGGTTTTGTCTCGCAGTATGTCCGAGCACTCACCGTCATCTCTCTCGTCGTCGCTGAGCGGCATGCGCGGGTGGCTGAAGAGGTCGGGCAGGAAGTGCCGCAGCAGCTGCTTGATGCGCTGCTTCTCCTGCTTCTGGATGGCGGTCTGCCGGCGCACGTGGTGGATGAGCAGGTCTGCGGCGTCGGCCAGCAGCGCGGCGCCCCCGGGCCCGCAGCGCACAGACAGGTGCGGGCCCGTGGAGCCCCCCACTCCCAGCATGCCATCACGCCTCTGGACACAAAATACAATACATTAGTTATAAGAAAAATAAGGCCTGTTAGATGAATATTTTTTATAAATAAGTTTATTTTTGCCAGGGTTAGAAGTCTCATCCCCACAGTGATTCTTACTTACCGAATATCGGTAATATTTGTATGAAGACCAGCCAATCCAAGATGGCCGCAGTGAACAGCTGATTAGTCTTCATACAAATATTACCAATATTTGGTAGGAAGAATTACTGTGATGACACTTCTAAGGCTGGTCAGATTCAGATATTATCAGGTAGATCATCAATTAATAATCAATTTGTATTTTCAATGAATTATTAATCGCCCAATGCCATCTGTTGAACCAGGATTAAAGTTATCCTGAAAAGACTTTTTTTTTTAATTCTACAAATTTAAAACAAGATACAAATTCTTGCCTATTCTATTATGATTGACAAAATAAGAGTCAAATTTAGGTCTCCAAGTCAGAATAGGAATGCTTTTGTTTTCAGTCAACAGGAATGAATGGTTCAGGCTATGTAGACAAGTACGCTCATCATAATAATGATCACTTTCTGAAACACGTTCACCTATCTGTTTTCCCTGTAATGTATGTAGGAGCTACAGGATGAGTGAGGGTTTACCTCATCGTAGATGGTCTCTATCTCGTTGAAGAGGCTCTTGGAGCGCAGGGCCTTGAGATCGTTCTGCTTGAAGTTGATGCCCTGGTGGTCCAGGGACTTGAGGTAGTACTTCTCGTTCTGCTCGCGCCACAGCTTGTTGAAGCCCTTCTGCGCCTCCCGCCACTCTTCTTCCTTGGCCTGCACAACACACACACACACACATGTAGGTTAAGGCTTACACAGCAAGCTGTTGATACTGGAGAGTTGCTTTTTAGGGTCTGTAGGACCTGGAGCTTCCAAATGTTTCGCCCGTGTCTGTGTTGGGCTTATGCTGTGACGAGTTTGTGATGGAAAACTGTGAGTCACAGTTTCATTATCATTACACCTTCACCATGAAGAAGCCCAACGCAGATATGGGTGAAACGTCCACAGCAACAGATTCCACTTGGAATTAAGGTGGTAACAATAAACCATGGGGAAATAATTGGCAATTGTAGATATGCCACTATGAAGTTATTAAATTCTTATCCTTTCTTTGTAAATATTCTTAGTTTTGGGACTATTCAGTACAGGCAGTCTCATCATAAATTAGAAAAATTATGCCAACTAAAAAATATCTCAAAATGGACAAGCAAGATTTACAACAAAAAGTGGTGATAAGCTTCAAAATATCTTGAGCAAAAAATAAACTATAATCTCTCAGATAGAGCATATTTTCTTTTTGTATGGTAGTATTGTCTGAATACACAAAATAGAATAGTGAATCGTTTAAGTCTGTAAATTCTTTGGTTTTAACAAGCAATAGGATGGTCTGCGCTTGTGTGTATCACTATTTTCTGTTTACCTTGAGCCTCCTGAGCACCACGGGCACGGCCACCACAGGGTTCTTCTGCAGGCCGGCCACAATGTCGGGCGCCTTGTCCCCGTAGATGCGGCGGATGGCCCGCTGGTGGATGGTGGCGCTGGTGCCCCCCAGGCAGTCGTCCAGGCGGTAGCGCGCCGCCTCCTCCGCGCTCATGCGGTGGATCTTCTTCTGCACGCCCTCCAGCGCCAGGATGGTGGAGGCGTTGGTCTCTATCACCACGTCCAGCTAACAAAACAACAACTGCATTAGTATTCATGTATTAGTTCTATACATACAAAAATGTAAATGATTATTTTTGATCCTCGACTTATTGGTTGTATAAGGCTTGCCACCAGTACTGTTAAAATGTCAGCTCTGTTTCAGTTGGGTTAAAGCTTTTACTCGTTTTAGATTTGGGATTTTATTTAGTAAAATGATTTCACAAAGAGGTAAAGAGACAGAATTTCTGCAGTTCATTGACTAACCTCAAATCGTTCATCCTCGCAACGGTAGATATACTCCTCGTACTGTGTCTTGCGGCTGGTGACGAAGGTGGAGTCCTCGGACCAGGAGGGGAAGCTGACCCAGGAGTCGTTGAGCACGTCCCTGCACAGCGGGGTCCTTCCCGAGCAGCGCCGCGCAGCAGACTCTGCCGAGTCACGCGGCAGCGCGCAGTAGGAGGTGCCCAGGCGCTTGCATGTCGTGAGATCTGGAGGACAAACAAACAATCAGTCAGTCCAAAAGTTTTTAGGTTGAATTACATGACACGCTCCCAGGTGCGAAGAGGAGACTGGTGAAGGATGAGGTGAAGGGAAATGCCTTACAGCTTTCTAATGTGGCAGATTGGAAGACGGCTGCAATAAACAGGAGTTTGAAATGGAAATACTAAGCCAAGTTTCTTAGTAGCTCCTCCACCAATATTATACCTTCACGTGCTGAAAGTCGTCAGACACTTGCAAATAGTAACACGACAGATGAAGGAGACTGTCGTGACTAAGGTACACACATAGTGCAACTTTTTGCTGCATTCTCCCCGCATAAGTCGCATGCGACTGGTGTAATATATTTATTTTTACAGGTAACGCCAACCACTTCAGTGGAAGTGGTAGTTTCTCAGCTCCCGATGGGGGGGGGGGGGGGGGTGATACTCATTTCTTGTGAAGGCTAAGTAAACCTTGCCGGTATTTTGATTTCGGGTATGAAATAACACGAAAACGAGAAATCATTTCTCCTCGGTGGGATTCGAATCCGAGCTCTCGGCATGGAATGCAAGCACTTAACCAACTGAGCTATCGACCGGACTAAATGTAGTGATTGACTTAAAGCAGCTGGAGTGTTGTATATTCATGTGAGGGGGTGAGACTTACCAACTTCCATGGCGGCGTCCCCCTGCGGCCTGTCCTGCCTCAGCTGCGCCCCCGGCAGCCCCAGGGTGTCCCCGTCCCCAGTGTACCTGGAGCCACTCAACGAGTACAGGTTGCTTGTGTAGCCTGCAATACAACATAACACTATTAATAACAATATGGTGAATGTACAAACCTTACTAAGTGTGTATCTTAGCAACTAAATTATAGAGATTCAATAATGCAGTTTACTCTTAATTGCCAAAATGCAACTAAGCTGGACTTCTTCCCGCATTATCCCCTAAGGGTGGCACGTAGCACCTATTTATTCACAGGTAAGGAGCTGTCCATATATAAGGTCATTCGCATTAAGGGGGGGGGGGGGAGTCTGGTCTGCGGATGATGGCAAATGATGTACGAGTACCAAAAGTGACGTCGTTCTTGTAAATACCAATTTCTACAAAATAGTATTAAGTAATATAACATTATTAATTATTAAGCTCATCCATTATTACAGCAAGAGGGGGGGGGAGGGTTCATTAGATAATGACTATAGGATGATTGTAGGGGGGGGGGGGGGTCGAAAATCGGCCAAAATCTATGACGTAATTTATGGACGGCCCCTAAGGAGACTAGCTTTATGCCAACCGACTCCACTTAAAACAGTTCTCATTTCTTGCGGCAGCTGAGTAAGCCTAGCCAGTATTTTGTATTTGATTGCGGTGAGTATATCACTATTCCACAACCGATTTTACAAACAATTCATTCACATCTCTAGGTGTATTTATTTAGCCACCTGAAGATGCAAATGGATTGTTTGCGAAACCAGTCGTGAGAATCATAATATATTCGCCGTAATCAAATTCAAAATTGTTTTTATTTTTACCTTATAAGATGACCGATTACAAAGTGAATACAAACTACAATCAATACAAACAAAACGGGAAATCATTTCAAGACACCTTGGACACATCTGGTGAATTTATAAATCTTGAAAATAAAGTGGTTTGTATGTAGATTTAACAATGCAGTTTACTAGTTGACTGTAATTAAAGATTGTGGGATTACCTGAATCCCTTGGGGCGTAGGTGTGATGGTACTGCTGGTGGGGCCCGTTGAGGAGGCCCGCGCTGGAGAGGGGCAGGGCCTGCTGCGGGGCGCTCTGCTGCTGCTGCTGGGGGGGCGAGGAGCCCGGGGAGGCGGAGGGGGGACAGCCCAGCAGCTCCTGCATGCGCCGGATCATCTCCGGGTGCCGCTCAAAGAACTTGGACACCTGCGCCAGCAGCTCCGACTTGGACACTATCTCCAGGGTGAAGAGGCGGATTACCCTGGAAGGATAACACACAATTAGAGGCATGGAAATCAAATCAATGGTGAGGTATTGATTTTCAGAAATTTATTGTCGGGAGTCTATCTCGACAGGATTGAAGACGCTGAGGCAGCTGCACATCCCTTCTGATAATACTTAGGCTGTGTTAGTAAGTCCTATAATTGGATTTGATAATGTTGTGATAAGTTGGTTATATTTCAGATTATAAAGTGAATGTGAGTTATTCCTTGAAATTTAATCATATTGAAAAAACTGCATTGGCTTCGTTTTCCGGAGAGGGTGGTCTACCGTGTTTGTCTGATAGTTTACAAGGCTGTCAATGGTATGGCTCCTTCATACTTGTCTGACATGTTCTCACGTGTTGAGATAGATTTGAGACGCCAAACTCTCAGATCTGCGGAGTGTGGGGTGGTTGACTTAGTCCAGCCGTCACGTCAGACACGCACTAATTTTGGGGACCGTTCTTCCCGGTTTGCGGGCCCAATGGAGTGGAATAGACTACCACCTCATGTGAGGAAGGCAGAAACTGTTGGTGTCTTTAAAGGAGCACTGAAGACGCATCTTTACAAAAAATCTTATCCGTGATTTGAGAGGGCCCTTGAGGTGTGACACACAAAAACGGCACTCTTTAATTATGTGTACCTTATAAATAAATTATCCTTGTATATATATATATACGATATAAATAGGTCGTATATAAATAGGTTGGTATGAGACTGCCAACCTGTAAAAAAATGATTTACTTTACCAATGTTGCCCTGTTTCAGGGAACAGTTGCATGACTTTGTGTTCATTTGATTTGGATTTTATGTTGTAATTCCACATGCGGCATGCGTAAGCGTGAACTTGTATGTGTCTGCCTTATAGGAATGCATATAATATGAATTTTAAATGTTACATGTCTTTGCAACTTAGATTACAGATGTCAATCAGATACTGGTTATTGAATACAAGCATTGTTATTTATTACATGTATTTGCATAGTATAATTAATTACAAAATTACAATTAAAACTACACAATAGAATAAGATCAATTTCTTTGCATTGAAAGAGAGATTAGAGGATATTCATTACCTGAGGAAGTTATCGTAGACCTCAGGGAAGCGCAGGATCTTGCGCGCCCTCTCGAAGAAAGCAAAGTCCTCGTGCGTGCCATACTTGGCGGCCTCGGCAAAGCTGACGTCCCGCGAGTAGGGCTTGTGCTTCTTAGGGGGCGGGGGTCCTCCCGCCCCTGCTCCTGCCCCTGCGCCCAGCTGGGGGGCCGAGGAGAAGCTGGAGGAGAAGCTGGGGGAGCGCTTCAGGTGGTGGGTGGGAGGTGGCGCTGACGACACGGAGCTCGGGTGCTTCTGGTGGTGGTGCCACATCTGTACACACAGTAAAATGAATTCTTTTTTTAATGAGTGTTTTTTTTTTAGCTTACATGGCCGGCTGATGATGCTGGAGAGATGCTTTCCGGAATATGTTGCCATGGTCTATGGGAGCTGGAGTTTCGTGACGTTTCAGTTTTCATCAAGATCATCTTCATCATTATACTTCACGCTAAAGAAGCCCATTGTAGACATGGGCGAAACGTCCGGAAGCTCCAGCTCCCACAGAACACGGCAACAGATCCCGGAAAACATCTCTCTAGCAATTATTTTTCGCATCATTAACCTTCAGATACCGAAACACGGATCCGCACTCTTACTTATCACATTTTTTTTTAGTTTTTCTTTTACTATTTACACAGGAATAAGATCAAAAGTATTTTAAAGTATCATTCTCTTATTGGATAAAACAAGCCATCAATAAACTCAAAGCATTGACTTTCGTTTGTGAATATTAAAAAAAAAATTGTGGTTGACCTTGTAATCTGACATGTTAAAAATCAAAATACAGTCCTAAGCAACAATAACAAAATTGTTTACTTTTTCCCTCGCCACCCCAACATTCGGCTTTTGTTTCCTTCAGTATTTGTTGAGAGTCCATTGAAGCATTTGCCATATCTCTTGAAAAACTATGTAATATGTAATGTTATACATCAGTTATTTAACATGTTGCCTCCAGGGACTTGTAAACAAATTATTTGAACTTTTCATCAGTTTGGGAAGCTCGACATAGTGTTGAGTGACTTTCCCCGATCTAAAAAAGTGGCTTGTGGGAAGGACAGGGAGCTGAAAGTAAACTTCCTACCTCACTTAGACAATGAGAGAATATAATTGACTTTGAGTTGTAATTGTGTCTGACCTGCGTGGGCTGGTGATGGTTGGCGTCCTTGCTTGGCTGAGCGGCGGGGGCAGCGGGGGCCGGCTGCGTCCCCAGGCCCAGGGCGGAGTACACCCCGGGGGAGGGGGCACGCCCTCCATACCCGCTCTCAGCCTCCAGCATCATAGACTCTATGCCACTCCGCTGGAACAATCAAAACAAGTTTATACATGGATAATCAACATAAGTCATCTCAGTCCTGTTTATTGGAAAGCTGCTTATGTCTAGATTTCATCATACACATCTAGTTGACATGATTTCTCCCGCTGAAAGATTATTAATATTATTTGTGACAGCCAACATCGCCATCTTAAAGGTAAAACTGAATAAGTGCTGATTCACTGATTAGAGAAATTGTGGATAAAACAATTAATTGGATGTAACTTCTCAAAGTAAGTGAACTAATTATGAGGAATTGCTCATGAAAAACTTTTAACCCCTCGAGCGCCGGAATGCGGATCCGCGCTCATAGTACTAAATGCGATTTTTTTCATTTTTCTTTAGTTTTTACACAGCAATAAGATCAAAAATCGCATGAAGTACTGCTATTGAGTAGAACTATCCACCAATAAATTCAAAGCATTAATTTTTGTTCGTAGGTATTTAAAATATAATATTTAAGTTGACCTTGAAAACAGACTCATGAAAAAGCCGAATTCCACAATTTGTTGGCATAAGAACTCTAACACACTCAAATTTTTGTTTTAGAGGAACATCTGTGTAGGTACTGGCCACCTCTAGCAAAACAGCGGTTAGACACCGGTGCAAGTTCATTATGCTGAGAATAACGAGTGTTTGGTATTGATTGTTACCTGCATGGCGGGTGTGATGTTGGGTATCCTCGGCCTGTTGGGATCGGTGGCATCCAGGGCAGCCGTGGCAGACTTGATGGCGGCGCCTGCCCCTGCGCCCATGCCGCTGCCCCCTCCGCCTCCCAAGACACCGGTGCCTCCGCCAGTGGCGTCAGGCAGGAACTGCCCAAACTCGGCCAGCAGGTCGTCCTGGTTCTCAAACAGCTTGGCTACCTGAGAAATCACCTGATCATGTCAATACACCAATACTGCATGTCTGCATCATACTTCAACCAAGGTGATGGTGCTCATTATATCATCGGTGATGTGGAAATCTGCATACGAGTCAACTTGCTAATTTTTTTTAGAATAATAACACAACTGACCCCAAATATACAACACTGCATTGTGAACCCCTCAATCCCGTAAATAGAAAACAATGCATAAAAAGTAAATCACTCCCTAGGCGCGTTGTTGTATCTTCTATAAATATTTCTATTTATGTGATTGTAGGAATGGATATGAAATTTTATCACCAAGTACTTTAGTTGCTGGTTCATGCATTTCAAGCTGCCCGCATGTTCTTCCCAGATCACCGATGATACACATGGTTTGCGAGTAGTGTTGAGTGTTTCTGACCTGTGCGTAGACCTCCTGCTCCGTCTGCTGCTTGACCTGCGGCTCCTTGAGCTCCTTCTGGCCGCGCTGGTAAGCGTGCAGGATCTCCAGGAAGCGCTTGTACTTCTCCGGCTGCCGGTTGAAGCGATTCTAAAATAGACAAATTGATTAGGAAGCTATCCTGAGTGTAGCGCCCCATATTCACAAATCCTACTTTCCGTAGGCATCACTAGCGCTTAGATTGGTTTTAAGTATTAAGATAAAAAATCCTTTTAACATACTCCTGTTGGATAAAACTACCCACCAATAAACTCAAAGCATTCATTTTTGTTTCGAGTTGACTTTGTACACTGAGGAGTTTGAAGACAAAATTCTCATTTTTTTTACATGGCACACACAAATAACAAAAAAAGATTTTGTTGTCATTACAAAATTTTGCTACTCTATAAAATTTTAATAAAAGTGAAGTTATTGAAAACAAAAACTTAATTTCCCTGGCTTTTGAGTTAAAAAAAATGGAAAGAAGATATGTATAGTAGAATAATGGCTTAAAATTGCTGGCACACGAGAAGATATGTCTAGTATTAAATCGGTAGTTGAATAATGGCTAAAAATCGCTGGTACACTAGAGGTTAAATGCGAGTTAGTAAGCTGTATAATTGAATACAAATATTAAAATAGTTTGTTGAACTGCGTGTTGTATATTTACCTTGATCTTGTTGACATACTCGATGGCGTGATTGAACTCCACGGGCTGGGATGCGTTGGGTGGCGGCGCCTCCAGCTGCTGGTGCGCCTGCGAGATGTGGTGCAGCGTGTTAGTAGGCTGTGTGGCGGGTGGCGTGGGCTGCGCGGCCGGCGGGGCAGGCTGAGCGGCGGGAGGGGGTGGGGGCGGCGGCGCGGAGACAAGGGGGCCTCCCGGGATGATGAGGTGCTGCTGGTGCTGCACGGGGGGGCCCACCAGGATGCTGCCGTTGCCTACGCCCATGGAACAAACTAACCAGTGGTTACATTCATATTCTAACAATATGCACTGGTGTTGAGATACATTTACAAATTCCTTGTGCAAGATGATATGCGGGACACCAATCGTAATGTACGTAGGCGACAGTTTGAGCAAGTGTTTATTACGTGAGAGGTAGAAGGCAGAAGCAAAGGTCATGAAAGAAGGAAATTAGTGTAGAAATAACTTGCAAGAAATACGCAGGGTGGGAAGAAGTGTAGATATCCCTACCGAGGCTTCATCCATCCCTAGCAGAATGACGACAAAGGTACAGTTATTGCGTAGTAGTTGATTTGTCTTAATGAACCAGAAGAATTTGAGAATATAGGATGAATATCGCTATCAGATACATAATGCATAAAAGTTTGATGATTCTGTTTACATAGTAACCACAGCCTTGTTACATAAGACACATACTACAGAAATTACTTAACTAAGCTACTATAAGCAGAAACAGGCAAAACTGTATAATTTTACTAAGAAAAAATACAATTATTATCATTACTTTTAGTGAACTCAAAATCCAATAACACTGGCTTTATTTGCTTGAATATCCATTACAATGTGACTAATAACAAGATGGCGTCAAACCGGGATCACAAGGTATTCAATGTAAATTTAATAACAAATAAATAATCTATAAACACTGACAACAAAATGAGGTTTACATTTCTTTCTGGCAACACGGCCCATGGGCATATTTCAATGACAACAATAAGTAACTATTTAATTTTAATGCTGCTGCTTCAGAAGCCAGATTGGTAATGGCAGACGACTTTTTCAGAGCATTCTACGCAGTTGTTTAAAAATCATGATGACGTTCTCGGAATTTATATTTTAAATTTAAATCATGTTCTATTTGTTTTTGTCGTGTCGGCATTCCTGCCTGTCTTGGAGATTGGATTACATGAGGGGTCATTTACCAAATGCTAATATCAAATCAAGTGTTGCAAGAAATATGAGATGCCATTGTCTCTTCCCATACTACAAGGCGAAGAGTTGCAATTAATATTCCTTTTCTTAACTTTTTTAAAAAGTGTACTTACACAGTAAAAAATATGTTTTATCAGAAAGTATTACCTTAAATATAATTTTAAATATATTTTAAAAACACGCAGTTTTATTTTCACAAATTGAGCATTTATTTCACGTCAAATACTTTCGACTTGCTTACGTCATTTTGTTACAAGATTAAGACAAAAACCATGGAGAAATAAGAAGGATGAGTGACGACAAAGAGACACAATTAGGTAATAACTAAGGTGAAGCAGCAGGAATCTGAACATTGACCAAACTATAAGAATTTTAATTTTTATGTTCACGAATTTCCAAAGTCTCAAAGGCAATTAGTTGGTTGATAGAGTGAAGATGATAAATAATCACAGTTTCATCAACATCATCTTCACGCTGAAGAAGTTCATCGTAGACATGGGCGAAACGACCGGAAGCTCCAGCTCCTACAGACTACAGCAACAGATCCCGGAAAGCAACTCTCCGGCAGTCACTAGTGTTTTTGGTGTGGAAGAAAGCGAGTTCACAGGTCTAGTATCGTCAGGAAATGTGTTTGATGTATTGGCATGCTGTGTTGCGTACATACCTGCTTGTGCTATGTTGTGATGGTTCTGCTGATGCTGAAGAGCCGAGTTGGGAGACGGCATGGAGACTGACACCTGGTAGGCGTAGCCCTGACAACCAAAACACAATTACATTAGAAAATATACTACACCAAGGTTAGAACTTGATGATAATGCATGTGTGACCTAAACTTGGAGAATAATGAGTCGTATGGAACCTATTTTAGTTGATAATGAGATAAATACATAGAAATGATGAGATAACAATATCCTGTCTTCATTATATTATGTAGGTATTTTTGAAAAGACACTAAAGTGCACCGTATTGCATTTAGCATTACTGCCAACTGTATGGGCTTACAGTGCTGTGAACTAGATCAAATCCCTGATAACCGGGAATCCATTTTTAATTTGCTCTGGGTGATGTCACATAATAAAATAAAAATATATTTTTGCATTTTATGGATTTTTGTTGTACCTGATGATGATCGTGAGTGATTGAAAACATTAATAAATTAAGTGAAAGTGAACAGTGCTTTAATAAAATAAGGATTCATCTTGTTTTAGTTCTAAAATTTTTACTAGTACACTAACCATATAAAATACATATTCTGAATGCCTCCTCTGGTTCGATCCGACTCATATTGTCTTCTGCAAGTCACTAGACAGGAGGCGGTGTATGTTTACCTGGTCGTTGGCTTGCACCTCTATCTTGTACCCGGGCGGCAGGAAGGTGTTGAAGCCCACAATAAGCTCCGGATGTCCCTTGAAGAGATTAGAGACTCTGGCAATCACACCCGGGGTGTCAATGCTGCATGGAAAACAAACAGAACGTTAGCATTTCATCTTTTTTTTTTTTAAGAAATCCTGTGCGGGAGACTCCCTAGATTCTAGAGACTCTAGGGGTCTATGACATTTGTTGTAGTGCCGCAGAGGTGTAAAACATAACAATGGGAGTAGATGTGTTTTACTTGGGAAATGCAATGTTTTTGGACAGAAATCTTTGAAGAGGGATGCAACTCACAAATTTAAGTCCCATGGAAACCTCCAAGCTCCTCTATGATAAATATCACCTAGCTTTAGTATGATGCAAAACAACGCAAGGTAACTAAGCTACACATACAGTGAAACTTCTTGCCGCATTATTCCCAAATGGTTTCACATGTGGCAAATGGAACTATTTATTTTTACAGGTAAGGGAGCCGGCCTTACGCTAACCACTTCAGTTGAGTGGGGGTTACCCAGCTCCTGAGGGGGCTGGTACTCATTTCTAGTGAAGACTGAGTAAGTTATTTTGGAGTTTGAAATAAACACCGAAACGGGAAATCATTTCTGACACCCTCGGTGGGATTTGAGCCCGAGCTCACGGGATGGAATGCAACCACTCTACCAACTGTACCAACTGAGCTATAGACCGGACAATGATTGATATGTATGTATTTAATACTTTCTTTCAATCTGCAACAACGCTGGTGATAAATGCCAAACCATATAAAACAAGTGCCAAGCAAAATCAATTACACTTTTAGGCAGCAAAGCATTGTAAAACCGCGTTTTACTGCAGGTCTAAGTCCCTCACAACCTTTAGAATATTTCACATGCCTTTCTTGAACCAACCATTAAAATATCCAACAGATTATTCAAGTTTCCCTCACCTCTGACTCTTAAACTCCTTCATGATATCCAGGAAGTCATTGTAGACCTGCGGCTGGTTGATGAACTTGTATCTGACTTGGTCCAGGTAGGAGAGGGCGTCCTCCACCTTGAGCCTCTGGAACTGCGCCCCGGCAGCCAGGGGGCCCACGCCCACCTGCACGGGGACAACGGCCCCCGCGCTGGCTGCTGCCCCGGCTGCTCCCACTGCAACGCCCACGCCCAGGTTCACTCCTACACCTCCTGACACGCCAGGGGAGAGGCTGCCCAGCACCGTCTGTTGGAGAAGGACATGTTACATTACAGCCATCAAGAACACTAACCTCCGTATTCACCGATCACACTTTCCTTACACCTCACTAAACCTTGGATTCTATAATCTGAGTTGCAAAGATATATTGACATTTAAGGCTTACATTGAATGCCGTGTCATAACAAAATGTCCATTAAAAGAATGTCCACCGGATTTACTGTCGAGTGGAAAATTTCGTCGCGTGGACTTTTAGTCATGGTATCATGCAAGCCCACAGGCAAACATGTGTAATTTTGCATTTACACGTGTTGATGATGATGATGATGAGTTGATGATTTCTTTATAGCGCCGTTTCGTGATGTAGTCACTCCAAGGGCGCTGGTGCAAACGATGCCAGAAATTTGCTTGTCGTCAGTGCATTCCGGAACTTTCCATGGTCCTCTAGCTCTCTCACATGATGTGGCAGGTGTTGCATGCGTACATACAAAATTAACCTAACCTCACATGAACATACACCTTGCAACTCTTGCTGCCTTTCCCTGAAACCAGGGTGGTATTGACAAAAGTGAACCAAGTTTTTACAGCATGGGGGTCAGCCTCATACCAACCTATGGAAAGAATCTAACATTTAAAAAAATTGAATCCAACACATTTAACCTAACATTTTTAGAAATTAAACACCATTTACATGGAGAAAACTTGATGTCCAAAACTTGCAAACAGCGCCGGCTCAATGGAAAGTACTCAGCGCGCTCGCTGGAAGGTCGACAATAACTCTAGCCTTCAATGTGAGAGAAATAATAAAAGTTGTGTGGTGAGGTACTCACCCTCTGCCTGGGGGTCATCTGGTGAGTCTGCATGTGCTGTGCGGGGGGCGGGGGAGGCGGGGGCTTGCCCGGGGTGGTGTACTGCGTGCCCCCGTACTGCAGGGTGCCTCCCTTGGAGTAGTTCAGGACCTGCTGCGTGGGGACTGCAACAATAACAATATATAAGTCACAATTTCAATAAATAAACAACTACAAGTGACATCCTTTAGAGATGTGAAACTTTTTCAGACACAAAGCATTCTGCCCCGATTGTCTATGGATTACCGGACAAACCATGTGAAAGCTGTCATACTCTGCTGAATTCCAACCTAGAGCTCCTTGACTTATAGGTTGGTATGAGGCTGACCACCCATACTGTAAAAAATGGTTCACTTTGCCAATGTCACCCCTGTCTCAGGGAAGGACGGCAAGAGTTGCAGGGTGTATGTCCATTTGAGATTTGGTTTTTATGTTGTAGGTTCACATGAGGCATGTGCAAGCGCGAACTTGTACGTGTCTGGTTGTGAGAATGCATGTAATGTGAATCTCCAATGTAACATATCTTTGCAACTTAGATTAGATTAGATTAGACTGACATCTGCTGCTCGACAAATGCTACTACAATACTCTTTTTTTTACTTTTTACCTGCGTTTTCCCCGAAGGGATCGCATGTAGCGAGTGGGACCTACTAATTATTTTCACAGGTAAGGGAAACCACTTCAGTTAAGGTGGGTGAAGGCTGAGTAAATATGGCTGGTATTTTATTTTGGGCTTGAAATAAACACCGTAACAGGAAATCATTTGTGACACCATTGCCATTGACACAATCATGAACGGGTCCAGTATAAGATAGGGTTGCTGGTCTTCAAGAGCCTGCGCGGGACCGCACCGAAATATTTAAAGGATATGATAGCTTCAGCCTCCACAAGCAGCAGAACAGCAACACTGCGATCAGCACATCATGTCGCAGTCGGATAGAGTTTCCAAGAAGGGAAAAGAAGACCGTTTTTGGAGATCGAGCCTTCAAGGTGGCTGCTCCAACAATATGGAACGACCTCCCAGATGACCTGCGCGAAATGGATCTGGAGAGTACTTTTAGAAAGGGGTTGAAGACCCACCTGTTCGCGCGCTCATATGAGCAAGCGCTTTTGGGATGACCAAGAGTCATGAAAAGGCGCTATAAAAAGATTGTATTATTATTGCATGAAGACAACTGGCCAGGTAAAATAGGTTGGTGGATTGCATTCCTTTCCACAAATCTATTTTAAAAATTAAAAAAAAAAAAAAAAAAACCATTGATTTATAGTTTGTTGATCTCTTCAATTTGATCAATGCTCAGTCATTGCCTTTCCCTTTAAATATTTTGATTAATCATAGAGTGAGCTTACATTTATTGGCATTTGTGAAGAGGCAGGCTTCAGGCAGGATGGCCTGCTGTTGCTGCTGCTGTTGTTGCTGTTGCTGCTGCTGGGTTTGCTGCTGCTGGGTCTGCTGTACAGGCAGATGCTGCACAACTTGTGGTTGCTGCTGTTGCTGCATGCCTTGCTGCTGCAGAGTCATGTGCTGCTGCTGCCCAGACTGCACCTGGATGTGTGACGGTGCAGAATGCTGGGGATTCTGGAACAAACAATGCAATTGTAGATCTGATTTATTGTCACATGTCTGGTCGATGGCTCAGTTGATGGTGTTGAGAGTAAGTATTCGATACCCACTTCAAACTCAAAACAAAATACCGGCAAGATTTACTCAATTTACACAGGAAATGAGAAACCCTTAGTAAAAACAGAAATGGTTGGCGAAGGTCCACCCCTTATCTGTGAAAATAAACAGGTTCTACCGCATCAGATAAAACGCAGTATGAAGTTGCATGTAACCAGTCTTCCACTAACCATTTCAACACCTTAAAGGTACATAATACTGAATAAGTGAACCATTAAGATAATATTAGTTTCTCAGATAATAATGCATGTTTTTTTACCTATTTTTTACAAGACGCAACGCTACAAAAAGTGAAGAAATCCTGTAGTTTAGAAGTTTTTCATGAGCACTTCCTTATAATTAGTTCACTTACTGCAAAGAATTTATTTTTGTTGAAAGCTGTCTTATTGAAAAGATTCAGCACTTCTGCTAATTTTCATCATGCATAACTTCATTATTCCTTGACTTATAGGTTGGTATGAGGCTGACCACCCATACTGTAAAAAATGTTTCACTATGCCAAGGTCACCCCTGTTTCAGGGAAGGTCGGCAATAGTTGCAGGGCTTATGTTCATTTGAGATTGGGTATTTTATATTGTAGGTCCACATGCGTCATGTGTGAGTGTGCGAAATTATGAGTGTCTGCTTGTGGGAATGCATTTAATGTGAATCTCCAATGTAACATATCTTTGCGACTTAGATTAGACAAATATTTAATTTTTGCAACACACTATTGTCTCTTATAATAATCAAGGCACATTTGACAATATAAAAATTGAATATTATATATTTGAATAAGTTATCAGTCCTTGTGGGACTCTGACCCCACCTATGCACCAACGCCTTTGTTTACCTGCCCAGTGATCATCACCTGTAAGTGCTACCAACACCATAACAATAATAATGATATGTGTTGCTTTGTTATATGTCCCTTCACTACATAACTATGTTACAGGTAGCATCACAGCTGATATGAGCAACAATAACACAGTGATTTGTTTACTGTCATGCTTTTTTTTGCACGTCTGTTATCATTTATTGTTTTACAGGTGTATACTGATCAGCTGTTAGAATAATGTACATGCAACCTACCCAGAATGTAGACAACATCCATCAATATAAATGAAATATAATATATAAGTCAGTTTTTTTCCATAGAAACGCACATGCCATAGATACTTATGGGGCCGTCCATAAATTATGTCATCGATTTTGGACAATTTTCGATCCCCCCCCCTTACAATCATCCTATAGTCATTATCTAATGACCCCCCCCCCCCCTCTTGCTGTAATAATGGATGAGCTTAATAATTTATAATGTTATATTACTTACATAATATTTTGTAGAAATTGGTATTTACAAGAACGACGTCACTTTTGGTACTCGTACATCATTTGCCATCATCTGCAGACCAGACTCCCCCCCCATAATGCGAATGACGTAATATATGGACAGCCCCTATGCAATGAAATAGTGTCATATGACAAAAGAAAGGACATGGGATAACAAACACCTATTTTTGTGTGACAATCTCTGTTGGTTTCGTTATGGCGAGAACTCGTCGGTCTAATTAGACCGACATTATTTCTATTTTTCTGTATTCTTTTCCACCTCTAGGTGGTCGGCCACTTAGCCAGGAAAGCGCCTCCCGAACAGTCTCAGTAGCAGCATCTCCAATTCTAGGCCTTAAGTCATATATCAAGATGCTCAGAATCACTTTGCATTTTGCTTGATTTTCTGGTACCGGGTTTACTTTGCATTTTAGTTTGTAAATTTAAAATCCTCGAGCCCTAAACTATAATAATCTATAATCTAAGTTGCAAGGATATATTCATTCAAAGCTCTCAGATGTATGCCCACAAACAAACACGTGTAGTTCGCGCTTACAAATGCTGATTGTGTACTTACAAATAAAATCCAAACCTCAAATGAACATAAGCCCTGCAACTCTTGCCGACATTCCCTGAAACAGGGTGACATTGGCAAAGTGAACCATTTTTTACAGTAAGGGTGGTCAGCCTCATACCAACCTATAAGTCAAGGAATCAAACCCTCACGGCTATAATCTTTCAGTGATTTCTGAGCCTCCTTTGCTTTGTGTAAACACTTGGGAAAGTGTAGCTTCACGGGAGGGCCTCGTATCACTCCCATCTCACATAACTTTTGCATGCGAGTCCTGTGACACATCCCCGGATGGGATGGATATACAGGGCGTGGGTCAGTGGAGGGGAGACTGACCCTGAGAGAAGGTGTTGTTGGTTTCGTTCACCTAGTTCCTGGGGCGGAAATCTCGACGGCCGTCGTAAGATTTTACCGTATCTATTTGAAGATAGGATGCAATAAAACATGGTGTTGCCTGCACAGCTGATTGTTGTTACATATAAAATGGATCAGCTGTTGATATGGTAAGATCTATCGACGGTTGACTAGACTTCTATCCCTAGCCATCTAGGAACTGATTTTAAAGTTTAAATCTTTTAAGATTTGGCACACCAATACTCCATCTACTATTAAAGGATAAGAGGATTTCTTCCTTGATAGAGAAGGTTAATATTTATATAATGTAAGCCTAAAACTCTTATTCAAGGTTAATATCGCCTTGAGAATACTTAAAATCACAGCAGCGTCTTCCCTTCACTGTCATCCACGTTCATAGTAGGATATAAGGTTTATGGAAGTATGTGGCAATAAATAACCTGTCATTGAAGCTGCAAGCTCGACAAAATTCTGGCAGTAATGCAGTGGGAGAAATCTCTCTAGGTCTCTGAGAACTTACTGAGAAATGCTTTATCACATTTCCGGACCTGTAAGTGGCGCCTGCAGGTAACAGATCACGCATCCATACCAACGCGGAGTTGAGGTCCATACTTCAAGAGTCAATCATTGTTTCCGCAATGAAATCAAGAAGATTTCAGTGGGCCAGACGTGTAACATGCGCTAAGGACTTCAGGATAATAAAAAGTATCATGGACGGTGCATGCACCCTTCGATGCCAGACCACTCGTACTCTCTAGGGTGGAAGTCTCGGCGGCTATCAGTGCACCTTACTGTATCTATTTGAAGATAGGACTGAATAAAATATAGCGGCGTATCAACAGCTGTATCATTTTATATGTAACAGCGATCAGCTGTGCACAAACTGCCATGTTTTATTCCGTCATATCTTCAAATAGGTTACGGTAAAATCTACCGACGGCTGTCGAGCCTTCCACCCTTGGATAGAGTGGGCAAACTATATCAAAGCCTGGTCCTGAGAGTATAGGGTACTATGGAGGGAAGCGGCACAAGACAGAGAGTCCTGGGCTGGAAGTCTCATCAGCACAGTGATTCTTACCTACTGAATATCGGTAATATTTGTATGAAGACTAATCAGCTGTTCATTGATATTTGGTAGATAAGAATAACTGTGGTGATGGGACTTCCAGCCCTGGAGCACTATGGTACGGGAGCCAGATAGAGTAAGAGTTTGATGTGTTGTGGCCTTACTTGTGCCCCCTGGGTTATGATGATGGGCGGCTGGTCATCGCCGGGCAGCCGGCCGCCAGTCCGCTTCATGACGGAGGCGGCGGCTCAACTCACATTAACACCCTCTGCAACAATAACAACATAACTGTTAGCATAAAATAAGTTTGTGGTTCTTCTTTGTAGAAGAGACACGCTCCTGAGGACGTCGGATATGACTCCGACGAAACGTAGAGAAAATCGTTCTTCTCTTTTGCACGGTCAGTAAAATCCGTTTTTTTCATTCTATAAAGCATAAAATACATTCTCAGCAGTGCCGCACACCAAATAAATCATCCTGAACCGTGGTAGGCAAACTTTTTTAATGGAGGAGCAGAAATTTTAACAAATTTCCGAGGGCCAGAATAATATGAAAAATACTACTTTATACTTCTGGACCGTCAAAATATAATTATTGCGGGCTATATACTATTCTTGTCGAAGGACCGTCGGCGGGCCGGATTAAGTGCTTCCGCGGGCCGTACTTTGCCCATCACTAATCCTGAATATTAATTTTATTCATTGCTAGTTTTGTTGTCTATGGAATTTCATCAGAGTCTGTAGAAGGAAACCTTATGTATTTTGTTCCTTGACTTATAGGATGGTGTGTGGCTGACCACCCATGCTGTAGAAAATAGTTCACTTTGCCAATGCCAAAGGGCATGCCAATTGGCAAAAGGCTGACAAGAGTTGAAGGGCTTATGTTCATTTGAGATTGGGTTTTTATATTGTAAGTCCACGTGCAGCATGTCTGCTTATGGGCATGCATGTAATATATAATAGATTTTGTAGTTTCATGTTGAGTAAGTGTGTGTGAGATGGATACCAACACTGGTTCACATATTTGAATATCATTATTAATTTGTAACAGTTGTCCACATGATATTATTCAAGAGTGACACAACAATAATATGGAAGTGGCATTGTATGTATGTGTCTCCATCTCCCTCTCCCACACGCACAGATCACTCCTCTATTTATAGCCACATTTCTACTTCTCCCTGCAGCGCCTGTCCCTCACACTCTTCTGCTATTCTACATCGTCAGCATCATCGAGTGCCCTGCCTCCCACCTACTGCATTACCAAGCCCACCAAGCAGTGTCATGCTTACAGTCTACCAATGAGTATTACGCCTGCAAAACATCCTCACTTTGCCATACTGCCATTCAAGTGGAAAACCATCATTAATCTGCCTATAAACATTGCTGTATCATCAATTTGCCATCCTGCCATTCATCTGTCAAACCACAACCAGTGTAACCAAACACAAAATAATAATATTAGGATGATTTATTTGGTGAGCGCTGTTTTTGTGTGTATCACACCTCAAGAGCCCTCTGCGAGCTTGGTCGTCGCTGTAGAAAGCGCCAATTCTCAAGCAAGACCCAGTTGTTGTAAGGTTGGATGGACCTTTCAGTGACCGGTCTTTTGGTAAAGGTTTATGAATTTTTCAACTCAGCGAAGAGCACATTCGAAATATGAATGGTATATTTTTTGTGCTCCGCCGGGATCCGAATCCACAACCTTCCATTTACGAGTCCGAAGTGTTGCCACTACGGACCGGTCCAAGATGCCAACGACACGCGGTGTACCTGAGCGGTCACCCATCCAAGTACTGTCCGCGCCCAATGTTGCTTAACTTTGGTGATCTATGGGAACCGGTGCTTTCAACATGGCTAACGTCGTTGACTGAACATAGCTATACTTTTTATGGTTTGTGTATTAACACTGTGAAAATTTATGTTGATTGAATTATGTTTTTAAAAAAAAACACATTTTTTTATTAAAACACTGTTTTATTTTCACACACGATACAGATTTTATTTGAATTACAATCTACAAACGTTTTAAACCTATATGGTCATCTTCAGGTAGGATTATGAAGATTAGAAGATGACCATATATGTAGGTCGAAAACGTTTGTAGATTGTAAATCAAATAAAATCTGTATCGTGTGTGAAAATAAAACAGTGTTTTAATCTAATCTAAGCTGCAAAGATATATATCATTTAAGATTTATATTAAATGCATTCCCACAAGCAGATATGTATAATTTCGCGCTAACACATGCCGCATGTGGACCTACAATATAAAAACCCAATCTCAAATGAACATAAATAAGCCTTGCAACTCTTGCCGTCCTTCCCTGAAACAGGGGTGACATTGGCAAAGTGAACCAATTTCTTATATTATGGGTGGTCAGCCGCATAACAACCTATAAGTCAAGGAACATACATGACAAATTACATTTGTATTTTTTTCAAAATCATAAATCAATCAACATAGCTATACAATCACACTATCAATCGTCCGTCATGTCTCTAAAACACCATCAATATGTCTAACCTTATGTAAGTTGCAAAGTTATGTTACATTAGGGATTCACATTACATGCATTCTCACAAGCACACGTACAACTTCGCGCTTGCACATTCCGCATGAGAACCTACAACATGAAAACCCAAATCACAAATGAACATAAGCCCTGCAACTCTTGCCGATCTTCCCTGAAACAGGGGTGACATTGACAAAGTGAACCAGCATAAGTCAAGGAACATATCATATAAATCGTCCTGAAGGACACACGGATGATATTAATGTCATCAATATGCTGCATGTGAATTATCAACAGCCATAATAAAATAATAAACATTATTGTAAGATAATTTATTTGGTGAGCTCTGCTTTCGT
This sequence comes from Agapetus fuscipes, assembly GCA_951799405.1. Classification (NCBI taxonomy): domain Eukaryota; kingdom Metazoa; phylum Arthropoda; class Insecta; order Trichoptera; family Glossosomatidae; genus Agapetus; species Agapetus fuscipes. The sequence continues at coordinate 4,433,309 of OX637354.1, forward strand.
GCGAATTACACCTCAAGAGCCCTCCTGCAAGCTTGACCAAATTCTCAATCAACACCAATTATTTTTTCAAAGAGTAATTGCCATTTTTGAAAAATCAATGTTTTCTTGTGCCCCGTCGCAAATCGAACCTACTACCTTAAATTATAAATCTTAAGCGTTAATCATTAATGTTACATGGCCGAATGAGGTTCGCACATAAATTGATATAGAAAATATTGTGTCGTCATGCGACCAGGTTGCTAGGTAAAAGGCATATAAATATTGTTATTGGTTGAAAAGGACGGCAGCCCCATACAAGACGTTTGCTCGCCGAGAAAAAGTTTCGATCTAATGCTGGGGAAAGGCTAACAAATATTTTTCCATTGGTTTCTAAGGATCCTTCACACAAAGAGTGAAATTTGAAGCCGAGAAAAACGTTACATTTTCAAATTTGAGCATAGTTCATTTTACCGAGAAGGAAAAACTTGTGAATCTTTTTAATACTGTAATTCCTATGAACTAGTTTCAAAATGTGCATGAAATTCAAGACAACGTAGTTTTGTTTACAGAAAAACGCCACAATATGGGCGTGATGTTTTTTATGGTCATTGAGCAAGGTTAGAATCAAGACAAACTGGCGTGAACGATTTGGCAACGACGAAAATCTAGCAAAAAATGTGACTAGCGCGCGCTTGATAAAAAAAACCCCACAATACTGTCATGGCCGCCGGCGACCGACTGAGCGAACTAACCAACAAAATCAAACAAAAACTGACAAAACTCAATCGAATAATATTTTAAACTTTAAAAACGTATAAATCAATTATTAGTTTGATTGACAATTTATATGAAAAATTCATTAGAAGTGAGATACGTACGCAGTAGCGATGCGACAATGAGCTGGGTTTACCTTGATAACAGAACGGCCATTTTGAGATCCCGCCTAAAATATTTCGTCACTCACAACACAAACAAAAAATATATATTATCGAATATTTTTATTATATCTACGAAGGCAAACAATATTCAAACCTTGTTGCAAATGTAAAACAGGTGATAATGAATATTTGCATTAAATTTCAGAATCGATGCGTTGCAGATTTTTAAAGAAATCTATATTCAATGTTTTTATTCTGTGAAACTCACACTATTAAATGTTTGAATGATTTGCAAGTTTATGATTCACATGGATTTGTATTGATTTTTCAGTTAAATTCACAATTTCACTAGATTTCTCAGTACGGATGACAGCTCTCTCGCGCGACGTTCAACGCGCGTCATGGAAGATAGGTAACTAAAAATAATAATAATTCAGTACCCCAACTCCCGAGTAAGAAACATGGCGTAATTACTCAACCATCGCATAAACAGAACAAACTAAAACAATCCCTAGAGACGCTTATGTATAATCAATACATTTGTCTGTTCACGCGATGGTTGAGTATTAACGCAATGTTTTATACTTGGTGTACAGAGAAGAAAGGCCAACGCAAATGTTGTGCGCTCGAACCAACCTTACTCCGACGTCCATACAACATTTTGGAACATCGAAGTACAACAGACAAAGAGATCTACACGGGACGTACGTTCGAGTGGGTATATTGTGAGTAGGTTAGTTGGCGTCTCGCTCTAGTGTTCATGCGATGTGCTGTTGCTGGAGAGTGATGGAGTATAAGTTGGAATGTTTCCGATAGGTATTTTGTCCCCTGATATTATTTGTATGCAGATACAGGGGCAATCAGGTAACAACACAATCAAATAATTTTATCAATTTAATGTAATTTATACTTATTAAATAAATCCATATGTGGTTAATATCAATTACTTAGTCCCTTTACATTATCCTTAAATAATCGATAAAAAAAATATTAATCAATGATTATGCATCAGCTGTTATCAAAATGACAGCTGTCAAAATAATTATGAACGCAAAATAGCAACAATAATATAGGATTTCTATGAACTACCTACCGAATCAAAAGACTACTTAAATACATTATGCAGACTAGGTAAATTTATGATAGCTCGTGATTCTCAAATTTATGAGAAATACCTAGTCGCTTACTTTTATGATTGTAAAACGCATGATGTTTACTGAAGAAGACAGCTACTGTTCAGAGATCAATGTTGTATTTCTATATACATCAGCAAGCAATAATTGTACAGTTGTGTCTTACATTGTACAGGTGATGTTCCATAAAAAAAAAGTAATTACTGCTTACTGAAGTGTTATTACGTAAGATATAATATGGTAGGATGTAGGTCAATTGAAATATATTATTGCAGAAGATACAATTCTTAACTAAAATAAAACAACGCAAGTTATTTTCGGTTTGCATGGGTGTGAAGTCGTTCAAGTAAATCTGAAAACATAAAATGTGTCGTCGCAGACGCGTCAGTCACTGGTTGGTCACCTCTCTACGTCAAGCATTCAAACATGGCGGCAATAGGGCGCGGGCATCGATTTTTATCACAAAGCGAAACCAATTATTTCGATGGCAATTAATGCTCTAATGAGAGACATCGAGAGCCGGCCAAGCCAGATCAGTTTGCTTTCAGGAAAATGTATGCCCGCGCTCTTATTGGCATATGACAATGTTGCCGAGAAAGCGAAATGCTTACGGGGTCGTGAGGTGTGTGCGACCTTCCAAAAATACACGTCACGTCACCGAGGCGGGGAGGGCGGAGCTCCCTGGGCTGCAGGGCGGCGCCCCAGCGGCCCGGCGCCCCGCACGCTCGGGGGCGCTCCAGCCCGGCCGCAGCACAGCCGGGGACTCCGCGCACCATCACCGAACATTAGCACGGCAGCCATATTGGATTAGTCTGTCGCTGGTTATATTACGCACACGAGGGACGGAACGACCGCACGACGTTGTCGCGAACGGCTGAGCCCGTTGTGGATGTGGAAGTGCGAGCGGGCTGGCGGCTGGGGGAAGAGGACGCAGGGGAGGGGGAGAGCGGGGAAGGCGGCCTGGCAACACCGCATCATCGCTTATCAACTCACACAAGTACTGCGACCTCAACAATACGGCGCGCATATCGTTTCAGTTAATAATAAACAAGGCCTTCGAAGACTAATAAACAACTTGATTGATAATTTATTCCTGCTCTCTACACATTGCGAATTTAACTTTCGATACTAGAATCATTTTCTTTTCACAGAATATGTGATTCATTCAAAAACCATCATTTACGAAAACCTAAACCGCAATGTAAGAATTACAAGCACAAAAATAATATTTTGGTGCGACGCATAATTTAAGGTAGATACAAAATATAATGATATTCCAAGGTCACGGTAGAACAAAATAAGAACTCATTCATAGTTCAATTTATGTAAGAAGATCCAGTAGCGTCCTGTCGCGCTGGATTGCGAGATGCGACGTTGCCTGACAGCTTGTTGATAAGAGAATGGCGGCAGAGGGGGCGTTAGGGAGAAAACGCGGCGGGAAATTCAAAACGACGGACTGCAGTAATCTCGGCGCCTCTACAGAAATAGAATGACACGGTAAAACCGAGATAAAGATAATATTATGCAGAGTTACCACAATAATAAAGAATTACATTAGGTACGTCGTCTGTATTGCCGCAGAAACCGGCTTATCAATACTCCTAAGTTGTAAACAAAGTTATAATGTTCATATCGTAATAACAGTGCATGGCTGAAGTTTGAATTTGCTACAAACTATAAATGCACATGCATATAATAAAGAAACTGACTTTTTAACCACCAAAGTTCTGGAGATGGGTCGGTGCCAATAGGAATAAAGATTCTGCATTGACCACCCCAGGAATCAAAAGTGCTGTTGGTGAGATGGTATGGGAGAAGGATGAAGTATGTAAGAGATGGAAAGAATATTTTGAAGGGATTTTTGGTCGGGGCGAAAGAATTTTGTTTAGAAAAATGACAGAAGAGAATGAATTTAGGATTTTGAAAGAAGAAATAAAAGTATCTATTGAATGTTTGAAGAATGGAAAGTCTGCTGGGTTTGATGGAATAAATGGTGAAATGTTGAAAGCAGGAGGTGAATGCGTGATAGATTGGATGTACGAATTATGTAAGCTTTGTGTGAATGCAGGAGTAGTACCGATGGATTGGAGGAAGGCAGTCATTGTTCCCATTTACAAAGGTAAAGGGGACAAAAAAGACTGTCAGAACTTCAGACCAATCAGTCTACTCAGTATACCAGGAAAAGTCTTCTGTAAGGTGATTATAAAAAATGTGATTCTGACTACTAGTGAAAGGATTTCCGATATACAGTCCGGCTTTATGGCCGGTAGAGGCTGTGTTGATCAGATTTTTACTCTACGACAACTTGTTGAAAAACAATTGTCGGTGAGGCGGAAGCTGTTCACGGCCTTTGTAGATCTGGAAAAGGCTTTTGACTCAGTAGACAGAGGTATGTTATGGGATGTTTTGAAAGCATACGGAGTGAATGGGGCTCTCCTAGGTGCGGTGCATGCAAACTATGAAAATAGTACAGCATGTGTTCGTATTGATGATGAGTATAGTGAATGGTTTGAAGTTTTTAAGGGTGTAAGGCAAGGATGTGTGATGAGCCCATGGCTATTTAACATAGTCATGGACAAGTGTGTTCGAGATGCTAGACTTGATGATTGTGGATTAATGATAGGAGAGAGCAAAGTGAGTGTTCTACTGTATGCGGATGATGCTGTTCTTGTATCGGACTCAGCAGTAGAATTGCAAACGATGCTCTCTAGATTGAACGAAGCTCTGCTAGGTAATTATTTGAAATTGAATGCAAGTAAGACGAAAGTTTTGATTTTTGAAAGAAATGAAGAAAATACGAACTACGAATTTAGAATAAACGGAATGAATGTTGATGTGGTAAATGAGTTTGTATACTTGGGAAGTAAGTTTGAGAAAGATGGAAGAATGACAGGTGAACTTGAAAGAAGAGTAATGAAGGGCAGGTGTGTACTGGGTGCCACAGCTTGTATCGCCAAAAATCAAAACATTTCTAAAAATGCTCGATTGGCGGTACGCAGTGGCATACTTTTACCCACCTTGATGTATGGAAGCGAGGCCTGGACGGTGAATGAAAGTGAAATTAGTAAAGTCCATACTGTTGAAATGGACTTTCTAAGAAGTATGATTGGGAAAAAACGGAGTGACAGGGTGAGGAATGATTTTGTAAGAAAAGAATGTGGTGCAAAAGAAAGTGTGAAAGTGAAGATTAAAAGAAGTTTGTTAAGATGGTTTGGGCATATGGAGAGAATGAATGAGGAAAGACTGACGAAGAAAGTATATGTTGGTAGGATAGATGGATGTCGTGGTAGAGGAAGACCGAGAAAGGTATGGATGGACCAAATATCCGAAATTGCGAATGAATGGAATATCCAGAGTCATAATAAAAGAAGAGCTTGTATGAAGAAGGTTATGACTCTGGAGGAAATGAAAGAAGTATGCAAGGATAGAAAGAAATGGCGGTTGATCTGTGATGTTGGCGGCTAGGGTTTGTTAAAGTGAATTTGGTTTTATGATTTAGTTTTTTATGTCCATGTATATATTGTTATTTTTATTCTTTGATTTTAAAAAATGTAATTTGTCATGTATGTTCCTTGACTTATAGGTTGTTATGCGGCTGACCACCCATAATATAAAAATTGGTTCACTTTGCCAATGTCACCCCTGTTTCAGGGAAGGACGGCAAGAGTTGCAAGGCTTATGTTCATTTGAGATTGGGTTTTTATATTGTAGGTCCACATGCGGCATGTGTTAGCGCGAAATTATACATATCTGCTTGTGGGAATGCATTTAGTATAAATCTTAAATGATATATATCTTTGCAGCTTAGATTAGATTAGATTAGAAAGTAAAGGAACATACATGACAAATTACATTTTTTAAATCAAAGAATAAAAATAACAATATTTACATGGACATAAAAAACTAAATCATAAAACCAATTTCACTTTAACAAACCCTAGCCGCCAACATCACAGATCAACCGCCATTTCTTTCTATCCTTGCATACTTCTTTCATTTCCTCCAGAGTCATAACCTTCTTCATACAAGCTCTTCTTTTATTATGACTCTGGATTATAGGTTGTTATGCGGCTGACCACCCATAATATAAAAATTGGTTTACTTTGCCAATGTCACCCCTGTTTCAGGGAAGGACGGCAAGAGTTGCAAGGCTTATGTTCATTTGAGATTGGGTTTTTATATTGTAGGTCCACATGCGGCATGTGTTAGCGCGAAATTATACATATCTGCTTGTGGGAATGCATTTAGTATAAATCTTAAATGATGTATATCTTTGCAGCTTAGATTAGATCAGAAAGTAAAATAATACTGAATAGAAGCAACCTTACTTAGAGAATATGTACAACAATTGAAGAAAAATCATTGAGGAGAAAAATACAACAGTTCCATGAAAGTATTCATTTCACACATCACAAAGATATACAGGTCATGAGCGAATGAGGGTCCACACATGAATTATTGACATAGACAAAATTGTGTAGTCACCCTGCCGGATTGCTAGGGGAAAGCACCGTAATTCCAGTACAATTATGCACTTTTCCTACCGAGAAGAATTTCCAATTCACGAAATATAGACATGTGGGTGAATAGAATGCTCATAACATTTAGTTTGGTAGACAATGTTAAGAAAAGTTAAAAGCTCGACTAAATAATGCAATATTTTCTTCCTTGAATGCTTTCCCAATCTAAGAAAGTAATTTTATTACATTGTAGTTGAAGCTGAATTAAAATGCACGGATATCGGTGACTTTCACCTGACAATGGAGAGTCCGCGTTGCTCCCACCTAGCGTGAATAAGCGCATACGTGATGAGATAATGGCCATGCTACCGGCTAGTGCCGTGGGTGCAGCTGCCTTACTTATTTTCTTTATAATTTGCGAACAATATTTCCTGATGTGTCCCACTGGATTCGAGTTCAATGGGATATGGAAATTTTAGTCGAAACTTATTTTCTGTAATTTTTTGTGTATGCGCCATGACTTATAGGTTGGTATGCGGCTGACCACCCATGCTGTAGAAAATGGTTCACTTTGCCAATGTCACCCCTGTATCGGGAAGGTCGGCAAGAGTTGCGGGTGTATGTTCATTTGAGATTTGGGTTTTTATATTGTAAGCCCACATGCGACATGTTTAAGCGCGAACTTATACTTGTCAACTTGTGAAAATGTATATAATGTGAATCCCCAATGTTACATATCTTTGCAACTTAGATTAGATTAGAATGTACTAAATATTGCATGAATTAGATAAATATTTTTAAGAAAAAAAAAACTTGGGTACCAGCTGTATTAGTAGTGGCGCTGTAACTACTGACATACAAAATAAATAGGTTCCACTCGCTACATGCGAAACTATAAATATAATAAAACCCTTCGGGATTAACGCGGCAAGAAGTAACACTGTGTGTGTAGCTTAGTTGCGTTGTGTTCTTTTTATACAGAATGTTAATTTCCGAACATGAAAAGACGCAACCTTTGCATTCGCAATCTTTGTAGTGATGGGCGCTATAGCAGCAGTCTTCCCCACGTCTCCTTCTGTTGCGCAACGCTGAGAGGCGGCTATGGACTAGAGGCGCTATGCTAGTGGGCTAGGCAGCAGGCCGGCTATACACGACACGCGGGACGGCAACACCGCACGGCGCACGAGCGGCTCCGGCCCCGCCATTGGTCGCTCGCTAAATCGATACGCAAACAACGAGAGGTGCGCGGAGCACGCCATTCTCGTCCTTATGGCTGCGACAATTCGGGGGCTACGCGCCGCTTGGGCTCCAAGATAAAAACGCCCGAATGACTCCCCTCCGTTGAGGCGGTTTTCGCGTAGCGGCCATTACCTCAGAACCGATAAACAAACTTGGAAATAAGGAACTTGGCGGACCGCTTGTGTAAAATTATTGCAGATGAACATTTTGTCACTCAGGTGCACCTCACACAACAAAAATCCCCACAAATTCAATAAAACAATCACATTTTCACTGAATTTAAGGTTTTCAACAGAATCCGGGAATAAAAATATACCCCGAGTACTTGAAGGGGGTGTGAATAGTTTTGCCGCGTGTTAAATTGATAATATTAGAATGAGTTACGCTGAGATGAATTATTACTCATTATTTTTGGGGAAACATTGCGGGACAGAAATCACGAAAAGAAAAAAAATATAAAATGACACACGTTGTCACATAAAGCCGTACAAGTGAGTTGAACAAAGCAACATTGTCAAAATCTTGCATTACGCAAAAATATGTTATCACTACATTTAAGCAATAATAAATAGTGATAATAATTTGAAATTCAAACGTTTTAGGAGTCAAACGATTGACGGATGAGGTTGTGATGACCGACATTGGAATTAAAGGGGTTACGTACGTCGGAAGTAAAATGTTGAATTTTTTTTTTCGGAATCGGATAGAAGCAATCTCTGGACACAAAAATCCATAAGATTTATGGAATTTGCACGAATAAAAATGGTCAAAAAGCTAATGCAAACAGACGGGGAGAAGAGCAACCTGTCAAGAAAATGAAACTTACCTGGTTATTCGGAGAAAACTAGACTTTTGCGGATCACACACCACTTAAATAGAGTGCACTCTCTTGGAATAACGTAGATTTACGGAGAAAATCGGTTGTTTTAATTTTTGTATTATTGTGTTGAAAAACGACATAAAACGTTTGACACGTCCTACCCATCAAGCAACCGAAAGAAAACTGCCGGAGAAGAGTGTGGGACGAGAGGTGAGGGGCATCGATGAACATGTACCGGACGAGTCTATTTTTAATAACATTTGTTGGCAATCTGCAATTGAATTAATAATGTTGATGTATTTTCTTGTTGTAAGTGTGCACATGAAATAATGTGTTTAAATTATTAAAAATGAGCAGAAAAAAACCTTTCGCCTTTTGAGTTTTTTTTAAATTTGCTAGTCGGCTGTCCTATTTTGGTCGCATTTCAAATAATGGACTCGCCCGGTGTTCCGCTTTAGCAGCAACGGAAACACTATTTGTTCATAAGTAGCACACAATGTCAGAACCATAATATTGTGATCACACCCCCAGTAGGGAAGCGCCTGTTGGGAAATGTACTAAAATTTTAAGAACACACAAGACGGAAGTAAGTTTATATACATATGAACCTACCATCTACTCTGTGCTACCATCATTGTCAAGTACTCACGGTACTCACAATGAGTACACGGCAAGAATCTTGCTTTTTTGTGAAAATGAAATTTCATTCGTATGTGTTAGTTTTTAATACACAAAGTTTTTTTGTTATTATTTTCTAATTAAAAACAATATATTTAAAAATGTATTATCCCAGATGCAATCGTCAAATCTAAATCTTGCTTACACCAACCTTGTAACCTTTTGTTTTTGTGATTATTCAAATTTTATTTATATGATGAAAGGATACCACAATTTATTGAAAATTATATATTTATTTTTTTTGCACTTTTTTCCTAATACAGCCAATAAAATACAATGAAAATTTAAATTACAATATTCTATTACATTTTTTCTTCCATGTACAAATTTAAAATATTCGCGCCACACATTACAAAAATATTTATATGAAATATTCATAGATGTCAGCACAACTAAACGTAATCTGATTGGTCGACCGGCTTCACCTTTCAGCCAATCACGTCACCGATCGTGTTTTTTGACATGTTGATAAGACTTGCACACGTCGGGTGATTTTGAAATAAATACATCAACTTTAATAACATTTCCTGCAAATGTCTGAAATCGTACTGGAACCAACACATCTTTAATAGGGAGAATATAAAGTATTTGAGCTTAGAAAAATAATTCAAGATGCATACAGGTGTATTATCATTGTTAACTTTATTTGTTTCCCTGGTCACTGTCTTGGCAAAGATTGACCCCACAAACCTTCGATGCCTCGGTAAATATACATATTACGTTATCTTGATTGGTATAAATGTAATTTTCATGATTTAATATCTGATTTCAAGGCTACAACTGTTACTCTGTTGCCTTTCCACTAGGGAGGATCGTCACTCATTGCTTTCTCACCTCGACTTCTTTCTATCCCTTTTTCCATCCATTAATTTCTTTCAATTGTTTCCTTCTAGAACGTAGATCCGATGTATTCAATCCCTTCATTTATAAAAAATAAAAATGTAAAAATAGACTCGACACATACTCCATAGACAACAAAATGTAAAGTCAACGTTGATGATGATGATGATTTGTATAGCGCCGTTTCGTGACTACTGTCACTGCAAGGGCGCTTTCAGGCTTGACGCGGCGGTGAAGAAATGGGTCTTCATTCCCTTCTTGAAGCTCTCGATCCCTTCCTTGGCGCGCACTTCAGGGGGCAGCTGTTTCCAAGTGGACGTTCCTGCAACGGCAAAAGCGCGGTCTCCGAACACTGTGCTTCCTTTTCTGCATTGTGTGCTGACAGATGTATGAGCACTGTCGGCAGATCGCTGAATGAGCCCCCTCTCGCTCAGACTCCTCGGTAATATCAGCTCCTGCATGTACTCTGGCGCCACTCCATTCAGCACTTTGTGTACCGTGAGGCCCAGCTTGAATTTGATCCTTTCTGGGATTCTCAACCAGTGAAGCTTCTGCAGGAGTGGGGTAATATGGCAGCACTTGCTCTGACCATAAATCAGGCGGGCACTGGCGTTCATTACAGACTGCAGTCTGTTTAGCTGGCATTTTGGTTGTGCAGCATAGATTCCGTTGCAGTAGTCTACCTTAGAGATGACGAAGGCATTTACCAGTGCTTTCATGGCATCAGGTGGTAGGCAATTTCTTGCTAGTTTTAGCTGCCTGAGACCATAAAAGCCAGAGCTGACAGTACTGCTAATTTGTTTGTCCAGGCAAAGGGAGCTGTCTAGATGGACTCCTAGCAATTTTACGTTGCTGGATGGAACAACGTTGATCGAGAACATACAAATTAATAACTGAAGTAGTATAAAAGAAGTGTAAGCCTAAAACTCTTATACAAAAGAATAGTTTGTTGCTGGTTGCTAAGTACCCTAATCACATAGACGTATGACGTTTTCCCGTTGAGAAAAACAATACTTTCAAATCGGTGCTTAGGTCCATCCAGTCTTACAGCAATAGGGTCTTGTTTGAGAGAAGAAGTAAAAAGTTTGGTCGATGGCTCAGTTAGTAGAATGCTGTAGAGTTCCATGCCGAGAGCAAGGGTTTGATCCCCACCAAGGGTGTCAGAAATGATTTCCCCTTTCGGTGTTTATTCCAAACCAAAAATAAATACTGGCAAGGTGTACTCAGCCTTCACAAGAAATGAGAACCAGCTCCCTTGGAGCTGGGAAACCCTGACTTCTGCTGAAGTTGTTGCTCAGGTGAGGTAGGCTCCTTTACCCGTAAAAATAAATAGGTCCAAAATCGTCACACATGACCCTTTCAGGGTTAACGCAGGCAATAAGTCACACTACATGTGTAGCTTAGTTATTGATGATTGTAAGGAATAAGTTGGTATAAATAAGGGATGAAAAAATTTAAGGTTGCTTCTTTGCTTTCAGTTTGTCGGAGGACAATAGACGAGTTTGAAAATGCCATCATGAATGTGGACCCGAGGAAAACTGTAGAAGTGAGTTTTATTCAACACTTTTACTTATTTAAATCATTCACAGGAAGTGAACTATGAAAAAACAACAAGATTTTGCATCTTCAACCTCTAGAGTGCCAGCGATTTTCTGCCGTAACCCAGCCAGCCAATTCTTGATTTTTAATATTAAATATATTAAAAGATACAAAATTTATCTCTTATCCAAAGTTTTTTTTATCTCAAAAGACAGTAAAATAAAGTTATTTTTAGGGCCTAACCAAAGTTAGGCCCTAGAAAAATCTAATTGTCTTTTAACTTGTCAGTTTTAAGTTTACAAGGTCAACTTCAGTTTTTTTTATTTTTATATATATTCACTAATGCAAATGAATGCTTTAAGTTACTTGGAAGGTAGTTTTATCCATTTACAGTATTTTATATGATTGTCAAGTTATTGCTGTGTAAAAACTAAAGAAAAATGAAAAAAAATCACGATTAGTACATGAGTTTAAATTCGGGGAACAATTGAAAAATCTCAGAACACTCGGCGATCGACTTGTCTATGGTCAGAGTAAGTACTGCCACATCACATCGCTCCTGCAGAAGCTCCACTGGCTGAGCATCCCACCCTGAATAAAATTCAAACTGGGTCTCACAGTACACAAGGCACTGCGTGGAGTTGCGCCCAGAGTACCTGCAGGAACTGGCCATCCCAAGAAGTTTGAGCGAGAGGGAGCTCCCTCTGCGATATCTGGAAGGCACACTCACAACTGTCACCTTACCGCTGAGTGAATTGAGCACGTTGTTGGGTGACCGCACGTTCACCGCTGCAGGACCATCCATCTGGAATCGGCTGTCCCCAGACGTATGTGCCAAAAAAGGCATTGACACCTTCAAACATGGAATGAAGATCAACTTCTTTGCCACATCTATAATATATAATTTAAGTTGCAGAGATATATAACATGTAAGGCTCTCAAATGCATGCCCACAAAAAAACACGTGTAGTTCGCACTTTCAAATGCTGAATGTGTACTTACAAATAAAATCCAAACCTCAAATGAACATAAGCCCTACAACTTTTGCCGACCTTCCCTGACACACATCAACGCTAAAAAAGTTTACCCTTTTAGTGTTAGCCCTTACAGTGAAATAAGTTACAGAACAGAGTGCTATAAATTATTATCAATCATCACACTGTTTTGTTTGTTCTCTTCATTGACACTTGGTAACGCTTGCCTTCCTTTTGTCTTGTTTAGATTGGGAACTACAGACTAGATGGAGACGGCAATATTCATCAGAAGAAGATTCCTCTCTCCAAGTCACAAGTTCACCTCTCAGAACTGCTGGATGGTGTATGTGAGTAGGAATTCTCTTTCCCTTACCTTCATCTTAGATTATAGATTACTATTCAGCCAGACTCGGTGATAGCGCTTCACGGATATAACATCCAAATAATATGGTCAGCTCAATGGAACAGTCTAAAAATGTCAAACACAACACAAGGAACGTGCTGTCGAAAATCGACTATTGTAATGGCATATATGCCGGACAGCCCCAGAGCCAGCTGAAGAGACTCCAGTCTGTTCTGAATGCAGCGGCCAGACTTATACATGGCGCCTCAAAATTTTGCCACATCGCGCCGCACCTGAAGTCCCTTTACTGGCTCAAGATCCATGAATGGGTCCAGTATAAGATAGGGTTGCTGGTCTTCAAGAGCCTGCGCGGGACTGCACCGAAATATTTAATACATATAATAGCTCCAGCCACCACAAGCAGCAGAACAGCAACACTGCGATCAGCAGCATCATGTCGCAGTCGGATAGAGTTTCCAAGAAGGGAAAAGAAGACCGTTTTTGGAGATCGAGCCTTCAAGGTGGCTGCTCCAACGATATGGAACGGCCTCCCAAATGACCTGCGCGAAATGGATCTGGAGAGTACTTTTAGAAAGGGGTTGAAGACCCACCTGTTCGCGCGCTCATATGAGCAAGCGCCTTTGGGATGACCAAGAGTCATGAAAAGGCGCTATAAAAATATTGTATTATTATTATTATTATTAAGGAAAGTTACCTGGCCGGTTCAGCAGTACTGTAACTGTAACTGTAACTCTGTCGCCATTCCGCTAGGGGTGGCCAGAGTCTCTGCAGAGTTGCCTCCATTTTTTCCTATCCTGACATACCTCTTTCAATTCATTCATATCCATCACCTTTTTCATGCATTTTCTTCTTTTACGCTCACTTTGTATATCCCATTCTTTCACAATCTCCTCAATCTGATCACTCCATACTTTTCTCGGTCGTTCCTTCCCTCTTTTTCCTTTCACACTTTCTTTGTATATCTCTGATAGTTATCGCTCTGCATGAATTGATATAATTAATGAAAAAATATTGAAAGTTTAAGAGTTTGTGTGTTGACATTGTGAAGTCATTTTAAATTAAATTAATAATGAAACACAAAGTTTTTCTTCACGAGTTGATTTATTTCCTCGAGCGCTTTCTCGAGAGCACCCAAAGTCATTCTCTTGAAAATGGTGTGATAACATCGATAGCGCTCGAGGAAATAACATCAAGTCGTGAAGAAAAACTTTGTGTTTTATTTTAACATATTGATGTCATATTATTTGTGCGTCGAAGCGAATCTGCTTTAAGCAAACGACAATGGCTGCCGCTAGTCACTGCACAGGAGATACCTTGCACAGGTGGTTCTGGACACTACAAGTAAGTGAGTAGGTGCTAATAAAAAGCTTTACATGTGTGTGTTGTGTGTTGTGCAGGCAGCAAGATGGCCGACTATGTGCGCGTGCGCTACAAGGCCACGGGCAAGCTGGCCATCATGAAGATGATGACGGCCTCCGGCACCATGAACCCCGAGTTCTCCCTCACTGATTTCGTGCAAGACGAGGACCTCAACAAAAGCCTGGAGTTCTATGTGAGTAACTTCCTTTTTTTTCTTTAAGAATTCCTGTGCGGGAGACTCCTTAGATTTCAGAGACGGTTCTATGACACTTGTTGTAGTGCCGCAGAGGTGTTTACGAGCTTAATTTTTACGAGCACCAATACTCAAGCAAGACCCAGTTGCTGTAAAGCTGGATAGACTATTTTAGTGACTGGTCTTTGGTAAAGGTTTTTTGGGTTTTTCTTTTTATTATTATTATTTATTTTTTTGTGAATTATCCTATTCTTCGCTGGGTTGAAAAATTAATATAAGTACCTTTACCAAAGGTCCATCCGGCCTAGGTCTTGCTTAAGAATTGGTGATTTTTATAGTGACAGCTAGCTCGCAGAGGGTGGTAGAGGTGGGATTCCCACAAAAACAGTACTCACCAAATAAATCATCCACTATCACTTCAACGGAAGTGGTTGGCGCCCGTAGAAAAATGCATTTCTTTTGTTACATTTTTTTGCTCTCTTCTTAAGATGATCTTTAGTAGTTTTAATGTATCAACAATCAACAAAGTCCTATTTGATTTCAGTGTGAAGGTCTGCTCGGAGAGAACGAAGACTTCATCGTGGATTTGTACAGCAAGAGAGACGGGGACTCTATGCCCGACGGGAAGGAAGACGTCTGCACGGGTCACCTGCAGCTGTGCGAGGACTGGATGCTGCCCAACACGGAGGACCTCTCCTGGAGCCCTGAGGACCAGAAGAACCGCGGCCCCGACCCCTTCGGATTCGGGGGCCAAGCGGCCAACATGCCGCAAGAAGACGGCGATGATGACATTGTGGATATGGTAGAGCTCACCCTCGGTGATAAGGAAGAGTTGTGATTGGAGATTGGGCTAATCGGAGCATTACCTCTTCCGCTGTTTTATACCCTCATATTAACCTGTTTACACACACAGGAAAGGATATCAGCCTTACACCAATTACTTGAATGAAATATAAAGTCTTAACTGTGTTATTCCTACACAGGGAATCCATGGCTTGTCCACCGCCTAAAGTTTTTCATCAAAAAAACAATGATTCGTCGATCATCTGTTTATAATTTTTTTAAGTGAATAACACTGGTAAGCGTTAAACACTGGTAAGGTAAACTTTCATGGCCGGCTTTAAATTAAATAGTTTTTTTTGTAGTTACGCCACATTGAATCGGAAAATGTATGAGTTAACATCTATATCGCTTTGAGATGGTGCTCACTCTGATGACACATACGAGGACACAAAATATCCACACGTAGAATATGGCCTAACCTGAAAAAACTAAGGTTTCCTTTTCCCACAAAAGATGAGTACTTCTGGTTACATAACATTGTGAAAATTCCCCATCACAGCGTAAATAGAAAAAAAAAATCACACCAAATCCAGACTTTCTTTTTGGTCTTCAGCCAGCAAGAAAGGGGCCGTCCATAAATTACGTCATCGATTTTGGCCGATTTTCGACCCCCCCCCCCCTACAATCATCCTATAGTCATTATCTAATGACCCCCCTCCCCCCTCTTGCTGTAATAATGGATGAGCTTAATAATTAATAATGTTACATTACTTGCATACTATTTTGGATATTGTGTAAAAATTGGTATTTACAAGAACGACGTCACTTCTGGGACTCGTAAATCATTTACCATCATCCGCAGACCAGACCCCCCCCCCCTAAATGCGAATGACGTAATATATGGACAGCCCCAAAGTAAAAATGTTTGAATACTAAATCACTCACCAGGAGTGCTGTTGTATCTTCCATTCATTTTCAATTTACTTACACCATGGGGAACTTGCACTATGTTTTATACCAGTTATTATTTCTTGTAAAAAATAAAAAATTGACAACCGTATTCACCAATCCCACTTACTTAGGTCTCACTAGCGCTTAGATTGTTTCTATTTAAAAAAATAAAAATTAAATTAGGATGATTTATTTGGTGAGCGCTGTTTTTGTGTGTATCACACCTCAAGAGCCCTCTGCGAGCTTGGTCGTCGCTGTAGAAAGCGCCAATTCTCAAGCAAGACCCAGTTGTTGTAAGGCTGGATGGACCTTTTGATGACCGGTCTTTGGTAAAGGTTTATGAATTTTTCAACCCAGCGATGAGCAAATTTGAAAATATAAATGGTATATTTTTTTGTGCTCCGCCGGGATTCCAACCCACGACCTTCCAGTTACGAGTCCGAAGTGTTACCACCTGGACTACGGACCGGTCGTACATAAATAAATAATATTCTAAGCGCAAGTGTGGCAAAGTTAAGTATTAATAGGATTATTGATTATGGGGGCTAGGAAAATGGTAACAGCGATGGGGTATTTCTTTTACAAATTTTGTATTATCAAACACAGAGATCAAGTTTATTGTTAATTTATTTTATTTGAACAGTGTACTCTGTCAAATGTTCACTAACATTGTCCTAAAAAATGTTGGAATAGGGTTTCATTGATTTTAAAGGCATTTACTTTGTAATCTTTCATCTTACATGATAAAAAATAAAACAAACTTGTTTTTTTATTACTGTGAGTATAATCAGTTCCATGACCGGGTACGCAAACAAACAGTTTGCATCCTCAGGTGGCTAAATAATTACTGAATGGTCCAGATATGGAATCAATCGTTGAGTGTGTCATCGTGCGAGGGTATGAAGGAGGAAGGGGATGCAGAACAGACATTTGTCGAGATTGTATCTTATCTAATCTAAGTTGCAAAAATATATTGACATTTAAGGTTCATATTTAATGCATTTCCACAAGCAGGCGCATGTAAGTTTGTGCTAACACATGCTGCATGTGTACATACAAAATATCAAACCTCACATGAACGTACACCTTGCAATTCCCATTGCCTTTCCCTGAAACTGGGGTGGCATTGGCAAGAGTGAACCAAGTTTTTAGAGTTGCAGGGTGTATGTTCATTTGAGATTCGGGTTTTTATATTGTAGGTCCACTTGCGGTATGTTTAAGCGCAAACTTATACGTGTCTGTTTGTGAAAATGCATTCATAATGTGAATCTTCAATGTTACATATATTTGCAACTTAGATTAGATTAGATTGCACATTTTCGTGGTGAAAATCCATTTTTTAACCACCTGACGATGCAAAAGGATGCTTGCAAAACCGGTTGTGGTATAAAATATATATATACTCTAGTAATCGAAAACAAAATTGTTTTTCTTTTATCCTTTGTTTAACAAAATTATATTACAAGTCAATTTGTAAATTAAGAGTTGTTTGTAACATTTATGTGGCGTAACGTTTATTTACGTAAAACCAAAAACAATTAATGTGCACAGCTGTTGATGATGCAAATGATTTCAGTACCTGGCGACAAACTTTCTGTTTGTGGACAATACTTATAAATGGATATAAAGAAATGAGTCAAGTTATTCTTTACTCGTAACACTGTATAAAAAATTACCTACGTTTTCGGTCTTAAGATCATTTATAATCTCTATAATCTAAGTTGCAAAGATATGCTAACATTTTAAAATTCATATTAAATGCATGCCGTCAAACAGACACGCGTTATAAGTTCGCGCTTACAATGCTGCATGTGTACTTACAAATCAAAATTTAAACCTCAAATGAACATATACCCTGCAACTTTTGCCGATCTTTCCCTGAAACAGAGGTGACATTGGCTTAGTGAGCCATTTTTTTCAAGGATGGGTTCACTTTGCTCCCGTGAACTTTTTCACTGGGAATATTATCAATGGTATTATTAACTGGCAAAATGATACTTTCAGATAAAGAAGAGCACACTCGCAACCAAACAAAAGTCACTCGCAATTTGCGAGCTAGCGAGTAGAATTTTGGAGGGTTGCATTAGTGACTTAAGTAAAAATGTTTTTTTAAAATATTTTTTTGTTCCCTTACAATGTTATGGCTTTTTTTATCCAACTTAGTCCATTCCTTTACTTACTTTATGGGTGTGTTGAATCTAGAAGTATAAAATTGTTGTGAGTTTTATTTTTAATGTTGTATGTTTGGTTGTTTAAACTATAGTTTATTATATTGAAGTTGACAAGAAGAAGAAGAGAAAAAAGTATACCCACAATATGAGTCGTATAACTGCAAACGCCGTCATCTCCAAATTTTATGATTTTTGAGATAATGATTGAATTTGATTCTGCGCAGTGTAACAAATCATTTGCTGTGTGCGATATAATGTAAACCTCACTTAATCCTTTGTAATTTTAATTGAAAAAGTATGATTTCGTGCAAACGCCGTCATCTCCAACTGGTGTTGTCGTTTTACAAGTTTACAAGTATATTTTTCTCAAAATCATCGCGTAAGGAGTTGACGGCGCTTGCATTTATACAACTCATACTCTCATTTTTGGCAAATTTTAAATGTTAAATGAGTTGCAGGGTTTATTGTGTCCATTTGAGATGTGGGTTTTTATTTTGTGATTACACATGTAGCATGTGTAAGGGCAAACTTGCAAGTGTCTTCTTGTGAGCATACATTTTATGTGAATCCTAAATGTTAATATATCTTTTGAGCTTAGAGTAAAGATAATTGATGTCATATAGCCAAGGGATATTTTGAATGTACCGAATCTTGGTAATAACTAAGCAATAGAACAATTCATTATAATTCCTTTTTTTCTATTTAAAAATTTTATAAGATGAAAGACGGTGTTTATGAGAAAAAAAATTTGGGTAAGAATGCTATTAATGTATAGTAATTTAGTGTTCTGAATAAATAGGAATATCTGTGTTTTTATATGAGGAAGGCATCATCCTAAACTCTTCCAAATGCATGAAGCGAAAACAAGAACGAGCATCATAAACACTGTAAAAATGTTGACACCGACTTTTTGTGTTTGTATTTAAAAAAAACTTATGAAACACATACGAAAAGGTTATTAAATGTTGATCACTTATTCATATATAAGTTTTGTTAAATCTTTTTTGAAATCGATTAGAGGTTTAATTTAAAGCAGATGGTAGGTAATAAAAGAGACTGCACAAATGTTTTAGTGAAAATAAAAATGTTACTGTTTTGTGCGGAACCGAATGAAGCTGGACCAAAAAAACTGTGACGTTACCATGCCAGATTGCTAGGGAAAAGCTTGAATAATATTTTGTTATTAGTTGCTAATAACCCTAGTCACCTAGATGTGGGATATAACCCCATTGCATTTTTTTTTAAATGTGAAAATAAACTTTTTTGGACTACTTCTCTTGCCATCACAAAGGATTTCTAAGAGACGATTGTTATCTCTTGCAAAGGACTTTTACATTAAAATTTTTGACAGTTTTATGGTGCTCGTTCCTTATTTAGTTTCTACAATAAATAGCTTTTATAAAAAACCTCATGAGTCACCATAAACAATATGGGTACCTTGACGTGGTCACAGACAATAATTTTAAATAGTTAGATTGGCAGCCCTGTACCTATTCCATTATACAGTGCGACAAACTTAAATCTACTGGGGAGAAAAGAACTTAACAAATTTATTCAGCGTATTAAATGGATGCTGTGTGATTTCCTGCCTTTCAAGGTGTATGGATATAGGTGAGAAACCTTGCATAACGCGTGACAGTTAATTTTGATTGCCTGCGTGTCCCAAAGTCATAGTTCTTTATACCGACACCGCTCGCAGCACCTGAGTAAAAGGGAAAACAGGTGATATTTGTTATTATGGTATGGACCAATAGCGTATCACATTTTTTAGCAGTCAAGAGCACTAGAGCCTTTTAACGAGATGTAGATCGGCGAGTCCGGTCGATAGCTCAGTTGGTAGAATGCTTGCATTCCATCTAAGAGCTCAGGTTCGAATCCCACCAAGGGTGTCAGATTTTCCATGTTTATTTCAAAACCCCAATATAAAATACTGGCAAGGCTTACACAGCCTTAACAAGAAATGAGTACCTGCCCCCTCGGGAGCTGGGAAACCCCCACTTCAACTGAAAGTGTTTGGTGTGAGGCTGTAAAAATAAATAGGTCCGGAATCGCCATATGTGACTCCTTCGGGGATAACGCAGGCAAGAAGTTACGCTATATGTGTAGCTTAGTTTGAAAAAAAACTCTGTTTTGGAAAAAAGTGACTCCTCCCAGTCTGGCCTTATTTTTGTTGCACTGTTCATCACCTTAAATTGATTTGAAGCGTTAGCAAAATAATTTCAAAACATGTAATTATAGAAAGGTCACTTGATGGGTTGATTCAATTAAGGCACTATGTACCAAAATATTCCATTTATAACAAGGTATGCGGTTTGGGTCTATACGTATATGCCAAGTCAAATATCTTCTTATAGGTTAGTGTGAGGTTAACCACCCATACTGTAAAAAATGGTTCACTTTGTCGTTTTTTTCCCTGTTTCAAGGAAGGTCAGCGAGAGTTGCAGGGCTTATATTCATTTGAGATTGTTTTTTCATGTTGTAATTCCACATGCTGCACGTGTAACGCGAACATATACGTTCTGCTTATGGGAATGCATTAAATTATTAATCTGAAATGTAATATATCTTTGCAACTTAGATTATAGAAAGCCATTTTTGATAATCCAACACCACCTTGGTTCTGTACCTGTCGAATTATCAAAGGACAGCTGTAATTTGTTTCCAGGCAACCATCAACGAGAACTGTTATAACTAAAATCATTATTATTCTATGTCTCTGTTTTGCTTTTGATGTATGATTCTGATATCTTTCGTCTCATTTTTTCACTGCGTACACCTATTATGTTCCATGGCACGTGCATTATAATGAAAAGAAAATGACATAAGGCTTCTATATCTTTTATATTGATCTATGATATAAAGCTAAAAGACTTGTAATAATGTAAATAAAATTATAAATTGAATTAATCTGATAATGCCGAATAGATATTTTTATAAAGGGAAACTGAAAGTATTATTGTAAAATCTATAAAAGATAAAAAAAAAAAACATTGAAAAGAACAAAGCGTAACGCATTTAGAACAAATGTTTACGATTTACGCTACTAATGTAAATTTTTGAATGACGCAGGTTGTACTATAAGAATTAATGTAATAAATGTGCAAACATTCTAAAAAATGATTAAATTCTGCTTCCATTAATTATTAATTAGAGTATTCTTCCAAAAGAAATATATATCTTCGTTTATACAATGGATGCAAATATATGTTTTTTTTTTCTCGGCAGGCAAACGTCACACGTCTATGTGACTAGGGTCCTTAACAACCAATAACAATGTATTTCTGACCTTTTCCCTAGCAACTCAATCATGCTATGGACCAGGGATGTTATAGATTATCCGTAACCGAAACTATCGGATATCCGTAATAAAAAATATCTGTTACTGTAACGGAAGCCAATACTTTTGGATAATATTGAATAATGAAATAGACATAAAGAATGTTTTATTGTTATATTATCCCAAACTAGCGGATATCTGAAATGATTCCGTATCCAAAACAATATTATTCTCATATCTGTATTGGCAAATAAATATCCTTAACATCCCTACTATTGACCCATATGAGGTCTGCATATTTGACATAGGCAAAGAAGTTGTGACTTCCCACGGCCAGGTTGCTAGGACAAAGGCTAAGTAATAATTGTTATTGGTTACTTAAACGTGTGGTGTTTAAGTTACTTAAATGTGTGATGTTTAACCGCCGAGAAAAATTGCAATTTGGAACATCCAAGATGAAAAATGGTTTGACAGCATTATTAAAGGTCCAAAGCATTATGCTAACATATTTTATCTTGAAGGGCTAACTTATCTGATAGTTTTTGTATTGTTATTTGATTTAATAAAAGTATTTAAGTAAATATATTTATTGCAATTTTATTCAGACTCCTTTAATTTTAAAGCTGTTCCACGCAGTGAAAAAAAAATGTGAAAGGATAAAAAGGAAGACCGAGGAAAGTATCTCTTGATCAAATCAGATCTGGAAAATTGAGTACCAGCCCCCTTGGGAACTGGGAATTCCCATTTCTAGTGAAGTGGTTAGCGTAAGGTTGGCCCCCTTACTTGTACAAATGAATAGGTTCCACTCGCCACATATGAGACTCCTCTGGGGAGTGCAGCAAGAAGTTTTGTACGTACCTACTTTACAGATGTCACCCCTGTGGCAGGATGGCAAGAGTTGCAGGGCGTATGTCCATTTAAAATTTGGGTTTTTATGTTGTAGGTTCACATGCGGCATGTGCAAGCGCGAACTTGTACGTGTCTGCTTGTGAAAATGCATATAATGTGAATCCTCAATATAACATATCTTTGCAACTTAAATTAGATACTGTTTTCAAGTGGATTAGTTTACATTTAATATCCTTGGACTTGTATTGTTGAATACAATAGCACCAATATTTTTTAATCATGTATTTTCACATTTATCCACAAAATAAACATATTAAAAAAATAAGGTAGGCTAAAATAAATGCCACCATTCAGAAAATATCAGTTACAAAGTAGCGGTATCGTTAAAATATACCCAATACACGCGAGTATCGATACCCGTTCCCTATTGACGTATTTGACGTATAGCGCTAATGTAATTACAAACTTTTACTGTCATAATAAATTGAGTCCTCAGTCGATCTCAGAATTACAAATGAGGTTAGTAAACATTAAAAATTCATCCTTAACAACATTCCAGTCGTAACAAATAATTTCATCCAACATCCTTACTCGGCGCTGTCAAGTTTCTCTTTTGTATTTTGCTTCGGTATCTAAAATTTTGAATCACGTTAAAAATCACAAAATTTAAAGAAAAGCAACCAAAAAAATAACAAAATAAGCTAGTTAACAGTTTATTTATTATAATTGATAACTGTTTTTTGGTTATTTTCGTGGTAAATTATCTTTTTTAAGGTTTAAAAACTTGCACAATTTTTGTTGTATGTTTTTTTTTGTGTTATTGTTGTAGTGACTTGCCGCAAAGCGACGAAGCGCCTAGTCCTTGTGTGTCTGATGAGAAGATGGACACAGCTTCAGAGTCTTTTGCCTCAAGCCAGCCCACGCCCAATACTCCATCTGACCCGGGAGACGGAGTACTTCCTTGTTCTCCGACAGGAATCAACAATAAGAGTGAAACCTTCGCCCCGTCCAATACAGCTGTCCTCAGGCTTGCCAACCCTTTAAACAATGAATTCCCGGACGTAAACGATGCCGTAGTAAACCATAGTGACTATTACGATGACGGCACTGATTATTTAAACGAAAAAAACATAGTTGAATGTAAAAAAAGTGGAGGAGAAGATATAATAGAAAACAATGAGAGTTTAGATGAATCGTTAAAAGATAAACCGTTAAGACTCGGGTTGAATTGTCCTAAGCTGACTTCAACGTTGACTCTAACGGACGATCATCCTCTGATGGGTCTGTCAAGTCCTGAGAGTCCACCGTCCATGAGCAATTATCCGGATTTAATCCTGCAATCGAGGAAAGACACCCAAGTCCACAGCACCGTTGTGCACGATCAAAGTCACCACCTTTTGAATTCAGATTGTTCCGGAATGCTGAGCCTCTCTAGCACGGAGGACGAGAGTTTCAACCGGAGCCTGTTCAATGGAGACGTTAGCATCTACTCGGACGGATTCTTAAACCAAGAAGGCCCTCAAAGAAACACGTCAAAAAACAATCTCTACTTTTCGGATAATTTTACAAGTTCTGATGGCAATAAGAGCATAGAAGGCAGCTTAAGTTCAGAAGATCCCAGAACTTTTACTGCGATTGTCGATGGCAAATTGTCGGTGGCGAAAAACTCGTTCCCGTCAAAGAATCTGGCGTACCCCGACATCTTGGACACGGGAAAACAAATGAACTATGAGAAAGAAAAGAGTGAAAGGAAAAAAGTGAAAGCTGATGTCAAAGGGCCCAAGATCAAGGGTTACAATCAAACTCCTAAAATAAGTGGTGACTCTAGTTTAACGGAAACTCATAGAACTGAAGGTCTCACTTCAAGTCACCAACATATCCAGAATATTGAAGATAAGGTTATGAAATTGGATCTATCTATTGCTTATGTTAGCGAGGTATAGTTTACTTTTGTTTATTTATTTTCTGTTTTTTTTTAACTGTTTACCACTGCATTGATCTTTCAGAAAGAAATTTTATATAGCCTCTGATCCGTAAATAAAATCTACATAACAATTTGCTCAAACATGCCCCCCAGCTTGAGAGATATTGTTTCACTGATAAATTAATTGTATTTCAGGTTTCTGAATTCCCCAAGTCTCCGTCACAATTGAGATCTTGCCTAAACTACGAGCTGCCTGTTGAAGTGCCTTCCAACTTTTCTGCAGATGAGGTAAATCTATCATGTTACTAGCTTTTTGGTGCATCCCACACAAGGAGGATTTAAACAGGTGTGTACACTAGACACTTTTGGTTGATTGCTGTCTGTCCGTCTTCAAAAGGAGCTAGTGGGCAAGCTTCTTATTGGCAGCCAAAAAATACCGTTTATCCATTGGTTCACCCCTGAATAACAAGGATCAGCTGTTTCCGCTTTTGCTTAGGTGCTGCTATCAGTAAATTTCATGAAAGTAGTTTATCATAAAATTCTGAGCTAGAGGACCATGGAAAGTTCTGAAATGCACTGAAGACGAGCAAATTTCTGGCATCACATGCACAAGCGCCCTTGGAGTGACTACATCACGAAACGGCGCTATAAAGAAATCACCAACTCATCATCAAGTTAATAGAGCATGGAGCTGTATGAAAGCTTTCACATGGTTGGTCCGGTAATCCATAGATAATCTGCGCATAATGCATTATCTCAAAAGGCCCTGCTATTAGAAAACACGTTGAACTATTGATCAAATCCTCATTATTTTGTCACCTTTTTGTAATGTGATTGATGTCACATTTCAGGGAGCTATGTCGGGGGGCAGTTGCTGCAGTTCTCCGCTGGGGGAGCAGGACAAGTCCCTGTACCAGACGGAGCTGGACCCTGCAGGGGGCAGGGTGGCTCTCAAGCAGAGGCAGAGCACCAGGCGCAGGATACGACTGCCCGTAAGTCTATTCAACCATGAATTTTGCTGTTTTTACAGCCATTACACACTAGACGTATTCTGTCACCTTTCTGCCCGGTTTGTCTATGTTTTTTTCTATCCAGGGCTGGAAGTCTCATCATCACAGTAATTCTTACCGACCAAATATCAGTAATATTTGCAAGAAGACTAATCAGCTGTTCCCGTACGGCCATCTTGGATTGACAGGTCTGCACACAAATATTACTGATAATTAGTAGGTAAGAATTACAGTGGTGATGGAAGACTTCCAGCCCAGAGCTGGGCAGAAGTCAGTAGTGTATGGAGATGTATGGAGGTTTTTACACAGTTTTTCCGGTAATCTATAGACAATCCAGGTAGAACACATTGTGTATGAAGTGGTCCTGAGAAGTTTTTCGCAACAGTGTATGCAGGTTGCTTTTAACATGGACCAAAAGAAGGTGCTGGTCATTTTTGATAATCTATTTTGAAATGGCAACATTCAATAAAATTACAGTAACTTAAGTTTTGCATGTTTTGTTTTCAAAGAAAGTTTTGTGATTTACAGTAAAATAGATACTGAATAGGGCAATTGCAATGGTGACGAATATTTGTGATTTTCTTTAATGATATACAGTAGAGCCGTGCTTGTCCGAACCCTGCCTAATCCATTGATCGTGGTAATTCGAACGATCTTCCACCCAGGAATTAAGATAATAAGCCATGCTGAGGCTGTGGAGACATTCAACAAATGCATTTAACGGGCTGGCGAAAACAGTGTGTCAAGTCAGGACACATTGTTGCTGCGGCGATTGCGAAGTGATGTTTTTTCCCTAAAAAATACTAAATCAAAGTAAAAGTCAATGCTAGATTTTCTTGTTCCAAAGTATGCAGAAAGAAGTATGTAGGACAATACCATTTTTTTTTTTTTTTATTTGAATTACGATCGAAGATTGCTTTAATAAATAAAACACAAACAAATCCCAATTTTTTTATTTTTCACCTCCATAGAATTTCTTCCATAATCCGAACACCCCCGTTTTCGAACCCTCCTGTGTTTTTAGGGGTTCGGATTAACGAGGCTCTACTGTACTATGTAACACCCTCGGGGCGTTTAATATGAATAACAAAGAATGAAGTGGTGGATTTGTTGAAATGTTGAAGAGTGAGCGTGGAGCGGAGTGCCTGGGCAGCTGCAGCAGCCTGGAGAGCCTGGCGGGGGACAGCCTGCACTCGGGGGACGTGCCCCTCAGCGCGCCCCACACCACGCAAGAGGACAACGCCAGTCTGACTGACACAGACACCGAGCAAGCCGAGAGGTGACTATTGCAGCCTAAACATTATCAACTTATCAATTGTAGATTAAAGCTTTGACGACCGGTAGTTGATGTAATAACTTTTTTTTTCTGGGGTGTGTAGCTGTGGTCTGGTTGGTTTTTATTCCGGACAGTTTCGCCCATAGGCACTATCAACGGTTAGCCAGGCGCTTTGATCTTCCCAGA
Organism: Agapetus fuscipes; assembly: GCA_951799405.1. Lineage (NCBI taxonomy): Eukaryota > Metazoa > Arthropoda > Insecta > Trichoptera > Glossosomatidae > Agapetus > Agapetus fuscipes. The sequence goes on from OX637354.1 coordinate 4,460,192, forward strand.
GGTTCTGGTGTACTCGAACCGGCGCTGGCCTTTGAGTTAGGGTTACTTGAACCTTAGTTAGGCTTGCCTAACTTAAAGACCAGTGCCGGTTCAAGTACACCACAAAGCAATGGTGTAAATCATGATTATCTTCAAAGAAAAGTATTACAAAGATTTTTTCACTTTTCTGTTTACAAAATTGGTAATTTGTTCATGCTTTTGATGTGGTAGGAGCGGAGAGAATTCCCAGGACTCGTCAGGCGTCCCCGCCAAGATCCCAGAGTACTCGTGGAGTGAGGAGAGGAGGGACTCGAGGCTCTGGCTCAAGGTCACTCTGCCCAGCGGAGAAAGACGCACCATTGACATGAAGGTAACGTCATGTGTGTAGTATATAATGGGAAGTTGACCATGGTTAATATATAATTTACAGGATCTTTACAAAGAAACAGCAACACAAATAGGAGGTGGCATCAATGCCATCTAATATTATCTTATTTAAGTTCAAAGATATATTAACATTTAAAGTTCATATTAAATGCATGCCTACAAACAGACATGTTGTAAACTTCACTAACACCTATCGGTATTATATGAGTAGTCCAATTGCAAACAGCGCTATGTTAAAAAAAATTTTTTTTTTGTTTTTGATGGCATGATATTGGATTTTTAAAAATGCTATTGTGTATTTTATTATACTATTCAAAAACTCACTACGTTACGTATAATTTGAGGCTTAATACGGTATACTCTTGCAAAAGTCGCTATGATATTTGACAATCCACTTTCAAAACTGTCTATGTTACTGTTCACTTGCAAATGGCGCTAAGACGCCAACATCCTTTTGCAAATCTCGCCATCTTGCCTGTAAAACAAAAACTCCAAATCAAATTAAAAAAATAATTATTATATTTCCGGTAGTTGGGCATTCTTTCTTGCCCCCTGACCGTATATTTGGCAATATTGAAAGAGAGATTAAGACTAAAAGAGGCTTAGTTTTACGACTTACTGATTCAAAACTGTCTATGTTAATTCCATACAACTGCAAAGATGTCTATGTTACAAATACTTTTGCAGAACTTGCTATGTTCAATTTTAATATTCAAATTACAAGAATTATATAATACCGAGATTTAATTTTTTACAATAAAATAATTTCTAAAGAATACCACTGTAGAATTATTATAATGTAACAACATTTTCTCCAATAACTTAACTAGTAGATGTTTTTATTGAATTTCGTAAAAAAAACTTTTTTTAACAAAGCGCTGTTTGCAATTGGACTACTCATATAATGAATTGTTTTTGTGGTTTTTCGGGTTAGACCATAGTCTTCCTGCAGCTTTTTTTATCTTCCGACGTTTATATAGACATGTGTAAGTTCACGCTTACAAATGTTGCATGTGTATTTACTATTCAAAAACCAAACCTCAAATGAACATAAGCTCTACTACTTTTGCCAACCTTCCGGGTGACATTGGCAAGATGAACCTTTTTTGTTACAGCATGGGTGATCAGCCTCAGAACAACTTATAAATCAAGGCTTATAGACATCTATAATTTAACATAATAGAAAAAAAAAGTTACATTACCTGGCTGGGAAGAGAATTTTACGTTTTTGCTGAAAACCCTAGTCACATAGACCTGTGACGCCGCTCTCCAAGATTTTTTTCTAATTTGGAACGTTGTTCCTGGTAGCACTTCATTCTAAAGTTGGCATTACTGAATGCACTGAGGTTGGTACTATTGAATGGGCTCCTTTTGAAGCAGCCCTACCTAAAAAACGAGTTGCAAGCTTACTAGTTATGTTTGTACATGTGTTTCAGGTGATAGAACCTTACAAGCGCGTGCTGTCCCACGGGGGCTACGCCCAGTCAGGTCGCAGGGACGCCATTGTGGTGTTCAGCGCTTGCTTTCTGCCCGACAGCTCAAGGGTAGACTACAATTACGTCATGGACAACTTGTTCCTGTGAGTTCCCTTTCATTCCTTCATATCTGTACTTTATCCTGCCGCCGTTCCACTTGGGGTGGCCGGCAACTCCGCAGATGCGTCGTCACTTTTTTCTGTCCTTGATAATGAAGTGCAAAAATTATTTAGCGCCTTTTATGACAGTGTGTGATTGCAAAGGCGCTTGTCCATTTGATTGGATGAAAGGTGATTATTGAGACATCTTTTGAACAGTCTCTCCCAATCCAGTTTCCTTGCATATCTCTTTCCTCATAAATACTCTTCTCTTATTCTCACTCTGCAGGTTCCATTCTTTCGCAGACTCACCTATTTAGTCTATCTATTCCTTCCTCGGTCTTCCCGTTCCACGCTTTCCTCTGACATTTCCTCTGTACACTTTCTTCGTTAGTCGTTTCTCATTCTTTCTTTCAAGATGTCCGAACCATCTCATTGTGCTTTTTTGTCATGGAGCATACCATTTAGAGCTTTAAATACCATTAAACGCACACGGTAGACCACCCTCTCAGGAAAACAAAGGCAATGTAGTTCTTTCAACAGGGGAGTGATGTGAGAGAATTTGGACATCCCGAAGATCAGTCTAGCAGCCGCATTCAGAACAGACTGAAATCTGTTCAGTTGCTTTTTTGACTGGTCGACATATAGTGTAGAAGCTGTCTATACACCGCCTTGTTTTATTCCGCCCTATCTTCAAATAGATACGGTAAGATCTATCGACGGTCGTCGAGATTGATTGCCTTGCCTATGTCAACATCTGTTTTTATCGCTGGGTTATGTGTTTGTCGTCCCCTAACTCTAGTGTGATTGCAGCTATGTCCTGTCGACCTTGGAGCAGCTGGTGACAGATGACTACATCCTGATCTACCTCCACGGCAGTGCGTCCAAGCGCAGCATGCCAACATTCCACTGGCTCAACAAGTGCTACCAACTTATAGACAGAAGGTAATCTTATACCCGAGTTGTTTAACCACCCTACCTTTACTGTAACTATGCCGCCATTCCGCTAGGGGTGGCCAGAATCCCTGCAGATTTGCTTGCATTTTTTTCTATCCTTGCATACCTCTATCAGTTCATTCATATCTATCACCTTTTTCGTACATTTTCTTCTCTTACATCCGCTTTGTATATCCCATTCTTTCACAATTGGGATTTGAGCATATATTTTTATATTTATAGTGTACAGGATATGGTTTTTTTGGTTCAGGAAATAATATAGCAGACACGTCACATGTTGATAGGTCTATAATCTATAACGTAAGTTGCCAAGATATATTAACATTTAAAATTCATATAAATGCATGCCCACAAACAGGCATGTCTAAGTTGGCGCTTACAAATGCTGCACGTGTTTTATACTCAGGGCCAAGCATCTTAGGATTGCCACTAATGCCACCTCCTCATGTATGGATATTATCTGTTTCAGGTTGAGAAAGAGCCTCAAACATTTGTTTCTGGTACATCCAACGTTTTGGTTGAAATCCGTCATGTGGATGACTCGACCCTTCATCAGGTAAAGTCTTCTCTTTTTCTATTGAAATATGTCATTAGCTCAGTTGGTACGACACTGAAATAAAAACCTGCCTCTTCTGGAGGAGGGAAACTCTCACTTCAATGTAAGTGCTTGGGGTAAGGCTTTCCCTCTTACCTGTGAAAATATATAGACTCGTCTCACCACATGCAACCCCTTCGAGGTATATTTTCAGCCTAGTTGCTTTTCCTTTTTTACGGAAAAGAGTTTTATTTAATAGATTTGTGAAAAGCAATGCAATTCACCAACCTATTTTGCCTGGCCAGAAACAGATATTAACATCATCAATTAACAATTCATTATTTTACATTTTAATTAATTATTAATTAGTAATACCCCAATGACATCTGTTGAACCAGGGTCGAATATATAGTCAGGAAGCAAGGCAGGATTAGAACCAGCGTTATTCTGTTCCAACACGCTAGGCAAGATTAGCGACTTGACCTCCTCGGCCATAACACCAACAACTTGATTATTTTTCCTAGCATTAGTCTCTAAGAAGGGATCTACTTCATGCCAATAACTCTATTGCGAGTCAATTTATGAATAAAAACCCAAGAATTAATTCAATTTAATTAAATTAAATTAAACGTGTCCAGAACCACCTATGCTCGGTATCTCCAGTGACTAGCGGCAGCCACTGCATTGTCGTTCCCTTGAAGCAGGTCCGTCAGTGTGCATCTTTCACCAATTAAGGGGCACACTGACATATGCGCCGAGTCCTGGACATCCCCGCAGTCGCACAGGGTGTCCTGCCCACGGTCCAGCAGGCCCCACCTCTGAAGGTTTGTCCTGCACCTTGTCACCCCAGTCCTGAGTCTGTTGAGGGATCTCCAGGTATTGTATGGTAGCTGGTTGCCAGGTGGGAGAGTCTCGGCTGGTTCCATCCAACTACTACCATCCCTCCACAGTCTTCATTGCACGTTGTATTCAATGACGTCAGAATTCATTGCACGTTGTTGACACTTCAAAATAAGACATTGTTGTATTTTTTGCAGTTCAAAGTTTTTCCGCAAGCTGAGCTACGTGCACAGTCTGGAGGAACTGTCGGCCCAGGTGCCAGTGGAGCCGGCTGCCATCCCAGACAGGGTGCGGCAGTTTGACGCTCAGAGGGCGTGAGATCACCGCCACTGTCTGCGTCAACACACATCCCAGCTCTCCTGGCGACATCGGCGTCAACCAAAATACAAAATCAAGTTTTACTGGTAGCACCAGCGTAAAATATGAAATCAAGCTCTCCTAGCGACACCATCTCCATTCTTAAAAACAATCAAGCTTATATTTAATTTTGGAAACACCAGTGGTATCCCAAAAACACAAAATCAAGCTTTCCTAAAGACATCAGAATGAAGCTTCCATTTGATTCTGGAAACGCTAGCATCAACGTAAACCACAAACAATCACACTTCTAATAACTATTTAGATTTAAGTGTTTTTTTTTAAGACGAGATTTTTTTTAAGAAATCCTGCGCGAGAGACTCCCTAGATTTCAGAGACTCTAGGGGTCTATGACACTTTTTGTAGTGCCGCAGAGGTGTTTACGAGCTTGGTCGTCGCTACAAAGCGCCAATACTCAAGCAAGACCCAGTTGCTGTAAGGCTGAATGAACCTTTAGTGACCGGTCTTTGGTAATAATATAATAATAATTTATTTATTTTATAAAGGTAAAGGTGTTATGATTTTTTCAACCCAGCGAAGAGCATATTTGAAAATATAAATGGTATATTTTTTGTGCTTCGCCAGGATTCAAACCCACAACCTTCTATTTACGAATCCGAAGTGTTGCCACTGGACTACGAACAGGTCATTATCATATCTATTTGAAGATAAGATGAAATAAAACATGGCGGCGTATCAACAGCTGATCCATTTTATATGGAACAATGATCAGCTGTTCAGTCACCGCCATGTTTTATTCCGTCCTATCTTCAATTAGGAGACACCCCAGGCAATCAATGTGAGCAGCTACACCATAGGGGCCAGCGCTTCATACAGGCAAAGGTAGAGTCCAAAGTGTTGCCACTGGACTACGGACTGAAATATGATAGACCATTATTTTTTATCATTACACATGACATCTCTTTAGGTAGTCATATAGCCTATCTGTATTTTTGTTGTTCTTTCTTCATTATCTATGATTTTTCAAGTCATTGCCTTAAGATAAGTATACATGAATAATCTTTTGTTTTTCAACTGGGTCGCTTATGGAAATCCCACCTGTCGTCACTGTGCTATAATAACATTATAAATCACTGTAAAGCATCGATCAATATAAAATATATATGAAGCATCTGAGCCGATTTGTGTACTAAAAAAGAGTGCACCCTAGGGTGCGCTCTTCATACGAACATGGTCTTGTATTGATCAGCTTCCAGTTTTTTTTTCTTTGTAATAATGGATTTGTGAAGAGGAATGCAATTCACCAACTTATTTTGCCTAGCCAGTTATCTTCATGCCAAAGCAGAAGCTTGTGTGCATGCAATGGCATCTGTTGAACCAGGGTCGAAGTTATGGTCAATGGGCAAGACGTGATTCGAACAAACGTTATTCTGTTCCATATACACTAGTCAAGAATAGCAACTTGACTCCCTCTGCCATAACACTGACTGGTCATAATAATGGTCATGTTTATGTCTCTTTTTGACTTCTATAATCTATAATCTATGTTGCAAGGATATATTCATTCAAAGCTCTCAGATGTATGCCCACAAACAAACACGTGTAGTTCGCGCTTACAAATGCTGATTGTGTACTTACAAATAAAATCCAAACCTCAAATGAACATAAGCCCTGCAACTCTTGCCGACATTCCCTGAAACAGGGGTGACATTGGCAAAGTGAACCATTTTTACAGTATGGGTGGTCAGCCTCATACCAACCTATAAGTCAAGGAATACGAGTAATAAATAACATTTAAGTAAACAACAAAATCTTAAAAATAAATCTATACAAAAAAATGACAAAAATTTCTTATGCAAAAAATGTAGCAAACTAATAAACCAACATTACAAATCAGCATTGCAGATTAGCCGCCACTTCTTCCTGTCCTTGCATACTTCTTTCATTTCATCCAGAGTCATAACCTTTTTCATACAAGCTCTTCTTTTATTATGACTCTGGATATCCCATTCACTCGCTATTTCGAAAATTTAATTACTTAATGACGTTAATATCTTACGTCTCAATTTTTCATTGTTTACCAATTATTCCGTTTCATGGTACGTTTGTTACTATGGTAAAAAACAGATGTACGCCATCTATGTCTTTTATATTGATCGATGGATTAAAGTCTCCAAACTGTCCTTACAACAACTGGTATTCAACTCTATTTTAGTTTAATTTGTAATAAGTATTATTTAATATTCTGTGATACTATGATTCACACTTTAATTGGTATTTTTGTGAAAAGACTGCATTTTTATTTTGGTAATGCTGTCATCAACAAAGCAGCCATGTTTGTTTTTTTAAGAAAGTATTGGAAGCATTAAAAGTTATGCTAAATACAAGGATATTAGAATAACATGGAATATGTATGTATAAATTAAAAAGCCTAACACTGCGCTGGGCTGAAACTGGAGCCAAATCAAAGATTGAAGAACCGATAAGAAGAGTTAACACAATGTTTGGAGAGCATGCATTTGCAGTTGCTGGTCCTCTGGCCTGGAACCACCTACCACATCATGTAAAAGAGCTAGAGGACCATGGAAAGTTCCGGAATGCACTGAAGACAAGCAAATTTCGGGCATCATTTGCACAAGCGCCTTTGGAGTGACTACATCTGGAAACGGCACTATAAAGAAATCATCAACTCATCAACATTAAATACATATTTGAACCATTAAACGTTAATTACATACAAGATTAAATACAATATATCTTTTCATATGTTTTATTAATGCTAAATTGTGCCATATCGTCGTTGTTCTGGCAATAGGTCATATGTCAAAAAATTTCGACATCCCCTTTATGATACCATTTTATAGGGAAAGAAACATTTTATACAATTGGAATACCTCCCATGTCATAAACCATACTGTACTGATGATAATGTGTGACATGGGAGGTATTGTAGCTACATAAAATGACTTTTTTCCCATCAAATGGCATCACAAAAAGGAGATCGAAAACCCTTGACATACGACCTATTGCCAGAACAACGACGATATGTATTCTTGAATTTTTGTGTTCACAACTTTTCCCATTACTTTAACAAGTACTTAAAGAGAACTTTATACATTGCTTTTCTATTAATGCTATTCATTTGATCCATGGCTAATCTACGGATCTTTTTTTTTCTATGTAAAATTCACTGTAGGCTGCGGATGAGCCATGGCTTTGCTGTTTGAGAATAACACTGAATGGATGTGAGACAAATTCCATAAACAATAAAATTGTGTCTTCACACGGCCAGGTTGCTAAGGGAAATGGCGAGAAAGTATTTTGCAATTGGTTACTAACCCTTTCGCTTTTGAGTATTCTGGCTATATGAATACCCCCAGTCGGAATACTTTTTCAATCATATTTATTAATTTCCTACCTTAATTGATTTACGACACTTCATACTATGTATGTGCACATTTTTCCACTTGCAGACTTTTGAATTCTTGAACACAGATGTCAGGTATAAGTTCAAAGTTGGATGACGTCTGTGATTGACAGCCTGTACGCAAGTTTACACTTGACGCCTATGCGTGTTACCCACATTTGAAGGGCTAAGGACCTAGTTACATCAACGTGTGATGTTTGTCTGCCGAAAAAAAAAATATTTATGCTTAATCCATTATGAACACAAAAAAATATTATTCAAGAAAAGTATGATACTTTGGCTACTTCCCAATGCAATGGAGAGTCAAATATGTAGTTTGTAGCAAACTTCTAACAAACATTATCTTGTTATTCTAATATTGTTGGTCTATTTTTGTGATATTTTTTGTTTGAACGGTACAGATGCAAGTCTGGCAGTTGATTTAATTTAAATTTAGAATCTCCTAGTAAAAAAATAGTAAACTTTATTTTATAAGTAGGTATTTAATTATTTTTTGTGCTAGCAATCTTTAAATTCTGACTTGAACAAAGTGAGAGCTGATTCCTTGATAAGCATTTACTATTTGTATGGCATTAAAATATCTATATTTAGTAAATTTCTCATTTAATTTTAATCTTAATTAGGTTAATTTTCTCCTTTTTTGTATTTAAATATTTAGCTTATTTTTATAAATACATTTTTTTTTTAAAAAAGGTACACAACGAAAATATTTCTTACTCTATGGAAGCACTGTTGTAAACATCATAAAATGACAGTAGGTATATTGTATTTTTTTAAAGTACCATGTTTTTAGATTTGATCAACTGGCAACACCATAGAACTTTATGTACTTAATACATTTCAAATTTTTCTTCCTCATTGAAATTTAGAATTATATCTCGAGTAAAATAATGTAGGGACCATAAACACATTAATATTGTACATATTATGTATCACATCGCATTCATTGAATAAAATATATAGTGCTACACGGATTATACCGACGACCGTAGGTTCTTTCGGTGCTATTCTTAGTCATTTTAGTCATCCGTTGAGCCCACGCTTTGACAAACTAATGATGCATTTGTATGAAGACCTGTCAATCCAAAATGGCCGCAAGTGAACAGCTGATCAGTCTTCATACAAATATTACCAAAATTTGGTAGGTAAGAATGACCGTGGTGGTGAGACTCTCAGCCGAGGCATCATTAGTTTGTCAACACGTGGGCTCAACCGACGACTAAAATGTCTAAGAATAGCCCCGTATATCTTTTATTTTGATCACAATGGTAGCAAGTCATCTAGACTTGACTCCATTTGTTGGTGTATATTATGTTGCTTGAAATAAATTAATGTTAGGTTTACAATAAAATAAAAGAAGAAAAAAAACTGTATTGTGAATGTATACTGTGACTTTGTTGTGTTGAAAGTGAAATATGAATCTTAAAAAAACTAATAAATAACTTATGAATAAAATATCAGGTTAAATTTTAAGGTTAGCTCAAAACAAAACAATATCTAGTGCTGATCTTGCTTTTAGTTCTTTTTTTAAATATTTTATGGCCATATACAAAAAGTTGCCATAGAAATAAAATAGAAAATAACAGTACACACTGTAGGTAAAAAATATTTAGATGATGAGAATGGCGGTTGTTAGAAAATATGTGGGAAAAGTCTGTGATTTTTATGTTTATAATCTAAGTTGCAAAAATATTTGACATTTAAGATTAATATTGCATGCATTCTCGCAAGCAGATACACATAAGTTCATGCTTACACTAGACATATATATATCAATATATCTTTTCAACTTAGATTACAAATTAGAGTGTTGAATCTGTTTTGACTTTTCTTCACATGTTTTCTAAGAGCCCGCCATCTATTTTGTTTAATTTGATGCCTAGTATACATAGTTGCTTTGAAATAAAAATGTACTAGACAGATTTTTGATGCCCTAGTAATTAGAATATATTGTCAACTGTAATTTTGTACCTTAACAACAGACCAATCATGACTTTGGGTTAGTGTAATAAATGTTGTAAAAATCAACTGAATATTTTGATATGTAGATTTTTTAATGCAACATTTTTCATTTAAAATACACAAATATAATCATTTCATTTTATTCAAATCATGAATATAATTTATTATTCATATTCCTTGACTTATAGGTTAGTATGAGGCTGACCACCCATACTGTAAAAAATGGTTCACTTTGCCAGTGTCACCCCTGTTTCAGGGAAGGACGGCAAAAGTTGTGGGGCTTATGTTCATTTGAGGTTTGAATTTTATTTGTAAGTACACAATCAGCATTTGTAAGCGCGAACTACTCGTGTTTGTTTGTGGGCATACATCTGAGAGCTTTGAATGAATATATCCTTGCAACTTAGATTATAGATTATAGATATAGATATGAATGCTGTGAATACAGCGCACATGGTTTTTTAAACATCTGCGCACTGTTTTATTTTCACTCTTTATTATTTAATTATTTGGACACAAACGTTTTCGACTACACAGAATTCATCATGTTTTTTTATTACCTGATTATGATTATTGTGTAGTCGCGTTTGTGTCCAAATAATTAAATAATAAAGAGTGAAAATAAAACAGTGTTTGAATAACTAAACATAGGTATTAAAATGTTTACTGTTATTCTTTTTGCATACCATTAAAATTGACAACGAATCAGATTAACCTCATTTGACAATTGCTTGTCATAAATTATAATTTTTCTAGCTCTTTTTTATTTATAGATAGCTCTCTTTGATTCCATACAACTTGTGTACGTAATGCAATATTTTTTTTATAAGATTTTTTTTCTTTCCTCTTTGAGAAGATGAAATTGTTTGAAATGTACTCATCCATACCATATTTTTTTATTCAAAAAAAATATATATATATCACTGTAAACACACATCATTAAAAAAAAACACTTCCACTATTTTTCAAAAGCCTTAAAAACTATCATTATATTAAATTAAAAAAAAAAACTAGTATTGCACATTAGAAACGATTAGAAAAATAATACCAAAATTTCACTAAAAAAATATATTTAAAAAATAAATAGGAATTAGTACAATAAAGTTCTTGTTATCTAGTATTTCACTCTTGTCCATAGAATGTTGTTGTTTTTTAAATAAATAAATATAGATGACATATTTTGTAGCTGGTTTTTTATCATGCCGAATAAATGCAGTATTTTTCTGAAATTGTAAATAATAAAAACTCTAAGCCTAAATTCATGAACACATTTTATAGACATGTAGTTGATGTCTAAAATAATAATATCGTACCTAACTGTACTTTAGTGAGTTCTGTACCTCGGGTATTATACATTGCGTAAATTCCCCTCAATCGCATAAATAGAAAAAAATATAGGAGATACAGGAGCTTCTCTAGCGTGCAATTTGTTGTTAAACTTTTTATTTATTTACTCTATCGAGGGGAGTGTATGCAATTTTGTAGACTTTCTTATAAAATGACATTTGAAGTCCTTGGTCTTAGAATGAAGACGTCCAATTTTAGCTCAATCCCTTTGATGTGTAACAAAAGGATTTAATAGGTATATAAAGAAAATAAAGAATATAGGTAAATTTTGAATATGGAATAGAAAAACAAAAGATAATCGACGAGGAGAAAAAAATAAGACAGTGCTTGCTTGTGGCTCTGGAGCCGTGCAAGCGATCTCTTCTTTTTTTCTCCTCGGCGATCATAAGCAAGAAATCTTTTCTTTTTTTCTCCTCGTTGATTATCTTTTGTTTTTCTATTCCACATTCAAAATTTTCCTATATTATTTATTTTCCCTATATTCCTATTAAATATTTTCGTTACAATACAGATGTTTGATGATTCACTGGAGCTTTTTGCATTACAATTTTAAGGTTCATTCTATCAACATGATCTCTAGAATAATTTCTTTGCCTCCTATATCTCACCATGTCGTCTATATTGCAAGATGTGCTCATCTCCCTGTTAGAGATCCTATTTTTCTATCTATCTTACTAACTATTCTCACAACTTTTTGACGACAAACTAAGGACTTAAAATGCATAAATACTTTTGTTTGTAAAAACACTTATAATAAGAGCTTTTCAATACATGATTGGGTATTTTTTTAGACGTGTACTCACCACATAAGCAATACTTCTCAATCATAACTTGTATTGTAGCAAATTCAAAACTAATCTATGAAATAATAATCTTATGAATCCTAAACAAAAACTAAGAGACATTATAAGCTTTTGAATATCTGAAATGTAAGGATTTATTTTGTATAATACTTTTTAAGTAAGCTACGTAATACCTTGTATAATGTTCATATGAAAACAGCCTATAGTATGTTGTTAAAACTGAACAAAAATACTATCCAAGCTTTGTCCATTTCATTCAGTTAAAAGCGGCTAAACTATTGGTTTTAACTGTATGTATAAAAGCAATATTATTTATTCTCTTTGATTTAAAATATGTTGTAAGCAAATTTGTATTGGAGGTAATAATAATAAATAAGTGTATGTAAAAGTTCATTTGTTTTATTTTGTAGAAAAAAATACTGTTGATTTGGGAAGACGTCATCTGTAACCCGAGTTTCAAACATTGCATTAACTTCACCTTGGTTGCGTAAATTGAAAAGGTATGGAATATATATACGACGGCACTCCTAGAGGGGGATTTTGTTTTCAAACATTTTGACAATTTACGCCATCAAGGTAAGTTTACGCAATAGGGGCACTGTTACTGAGAGTTCAGTGCACCTGGTATAAAATATTGCGTAAACTTACTATTGTGTAAAAAAACAATTTCATTAATGATAAAAATGTACAAAAACTATATCACTCTGTAGGAGTGTCGTCGTATGTTCAATATTTTTTTTATTTACGCAATCAAAGTGAATTAACAGGCTAAAAATGCCATCTCGACGGAGTACAACAGGCTTTGGGTATAGGGTGTTTGGCTCAGCAGGACCGTCGTGTTGGAACCGGCTACTTCTGAAGCTGAGGACGGAGACTGGTGGAGAACGTTTCAAGAAGGAGTTGAAGATGTTCATGTTTTCCAAAAAGCAAGTGAAGGATGAGCGTCCTTGGGGTGTACTAAACGGCGCCCAAGAAGAGAAAAGCATAAACATATATATAAAGGAAATAAGAAGTAGCATGTTAAATAGGTAAATACGGAAAAAATAAAAAAGTATTTACTTACACTGCAAAATTTTTAATTGATAATGTAAAAATTAAAGGTATAATGGAGTGGGAACATTTTTGAATTTGGGACTTTTTTCTTAGTAATAGCAATCATTCACAAAGTATTTGCTTGCCTTTCTCTAGAAACACGGCCGGGTCATGACAAAATTTTGTCTAAGTCAATGTGGACCTCATTTTTTTAAGATATTTCATTAGTAATGAATAAAAAAATTACATCAAAACCTAAGTACCTAATTAATAACGTGACCAAAGTGCATGCTGTAAAGATGCACTTTTGTAAATTTTGATATACGTCACTTCAAATACCAAGTGTTATACGTCCCTTTTAACTTGTATGGGAGCTGCGAATCTACATCACATGATTTCCTGAAGTTGGTAGCGAAAGTTTAAGATGTCAAATTCGCAGCAACTTCAGAATAGTTGAATTTGAACATGGTGCGCTGTCGGCTATTTTCTATAGAAATGTTTAGGTCATTTTTAATTATTTTAATTGTCAACTGCGCGCTGCGAGTGAGCGCCCAGCCCCCGATCAAGAGATTCGAATACAAATATTCCTTCAAGCCGCCATATCTTTCACAGAGAGACGGCTCCATACCGTTTTGGGAATACGGTGGAAGTGAGTACAATATTCTCTGATTATTTTCACTTGTAATGCGGCTGCTTGACAGAAAGTAACATACTTAACTAAAGCAACGTTTTTGTTAACATATATTTAAATAATATCTGTGAAACTCGTTTCACGGATGTTTACTTAATTCATAATTTGCATGAAAATACGGAGTATTGTGCATTTTATATTTTTGACAATAGTACACGTCAGTCGAAATTGCATTTAAAAAAAGACACGTACGCTCTCCGCATGTCATGTGTGACAGAAAGAGACGGATATATAATTTTCGTTCTTAAGGCTGTCGAGTAACATTTTTTTGCGACACGACTGAAACTCAAAATTTTGTGTACCTACCTGTTATTTATTTTTATGAATTTATAAAAGAAAGTAGGTATTGTACAAGATTTATGTTTATTATTACAGCATTTCAGCCACGAGTGCGTTGCACAAAAGATTAACCATGGATTCATAAATGCTATCAAAACAACTTGACCTGATAATTTACATTTTATAAATAGGTACATGCCTTTTATCTCAAGTTTTATTATTCTTTCGGTAATTCTGCTTTTCACAGAATCATAATTAATTCTGCACAAAATTCAACGTACAAAAATTGTGACGTCACGCGGCTGGGTAGCTAGGGAAGAAGTAAACTAATATTTTGATTTACTGATGCTATTTTCAATTTCTTGACTTATAGACTGGTATGAGGCTGACCACCCATACTTTAAAAAATGGTTCACATAAGCTGTCTGTGCTATAAGCACACAGGAAATCCACTGCTCATCCATCGCCCAAACTAAACCATCCATACAAGAAACAATGACAATCCTCTATTGCAGCGTCTTCATTGGCTGCGCGTCCCAGAGAGTCTGGAATATTAAGTGTGCCTTATGGTATTTAACTCTCACAGAGGAGCGGCCCCGTTTTATTTGACTGAACTGTGTGAGGTTGAGGAGATTGTTGGTAAGCGGTGCACCCTTCCCTCAGTGAAGGGTGATGCTATCAGCAGGCTAAAAATGCCATCTCGACAAAACAGGACAGGTTTTGGGGACCGTGGTGTTGGAACCAGCTACCTCTGAAGCTGAGGACGGAGACCGGTGGAGAATGTTTCAAGAAGTAGTTGAAGACATTCATGTTTTCTTAGAAGCAAGTGAAGGATGGGCACCCTTGGGGGGGCTGGAGCCACTAAACGGCGCCCAAAAAGAGAGAAACAAATGATCCAACCATATATATTATATAATCCATGGATCAAATGTTCAGCGAATAGCACTAAATCTAAGCTGCAAAGATATATATCATTTAAGATTCATATGAAACGCATTCTTACAAGCAGACATGTATAATTTCGCGCGAACACATGCCGCATGCGGACCTACAATATAAAAACCCAATCTCAAATGAACATAAGCCCTGCCACTCTTGCCGACTTTCCCTGAAACAGGGGTGACATTGGCAAAGTGAACCATTTTTTACAGTATGTGTAGTCAGCCTCATACCAACCTATAAGTCAAAGAACACTGCTTGAACAAGTAGGTCTTCAGTCCTCTGCGAAATACTGTCTCAGTCTTCAGCTCGCCGAGGCTCTCGGGCAGCGAATTCCAGGCCATTGGTGGCGAAGAGTTGGACATTGTATATTTATATGAAATGCTGTATTTTTAGATGCCATCGCATCCTCGGAGAGTGTGCGCCTGGCCCCGTCCATGCGCAGCCAGAAGGGCGCCGTGTGGACCCGCCAGCCAGTCAACTTCCAGTGGTGGGAGGTGGACATGATGTTCAGGGTCACCGGGCGCGGGAGGATCGGCGCAGACGGACTGGTGAGCCATCAAAACATTATTCATTTTACGAGGACAGCAGATACTAGCGGTGCTATTCCCAGACATTTTAGTCGTCCGTTGAGCCCACGCTTTGATAAACTAATGATTCGTGGGCTGGAAGTCTCATCAAGGTATATCGATAATATTTGTATGAAGACCTGTCAATCCAAGATGGCTGCAAGTGAACAGCTGATTAGTCTTCATACAAATATTACCGATATTCAGTAGGTAAGAATTACCGTGGTGATGAGACTTCCAGCCAAGGCATCATTAGTTTGTCAAAGCGTGGGCTCAACGGAAGACCAAAATGTCATATGTAGCACTGTATGTATTCATTCAGATGTAATTAAATATGGAAAGAAAAATATTATGTTTTAATAATTGTCGGTGTTATGGCCGAAGGGGCCAAGTGGGCCGATCATTCTAGCGTGTTTGGAATGGAATAACGTTGGTTCGATCCCCGCTTGGGTCATTTGACCATAACTTTGACCCTAGTTCAACAGATGTAGGTAATTGGGTAATTATTAATTAATAATTCATTAAAATAACTTTACTTTACTTTCTTCGGCTCATAAGCCTTGAAGGCTCAGGGCCTCCCGCACCACAATCCTCCAGGACTCTCTGTCTTGTGCAGCTTCCCTCCATGGTCCCCTCACTCCCAGAATTTCGGCATCGGCTTCAATGTTGTCTGCCCACCGCATCCTGGGACGTCCGAGTGGTCTAACACCTGAAGGGGCACCATCCAAGACTGTTCTAATGATCCTGGAGTCCTCTGCACGTGCTACATGTCCGGCCCACTGGAGTCTTCTTGATTTCATTACCGACACTATGTTAGCATCTTGAAACACGGACATCAGCTCCGCGTTGGTCCGGATACGCCACCTGTCATCTTCAAATACAGGTCCGAGAATGCGACGAAGCATTTTGTTCTCAAAGACCTGGAGAGATTTTTCTTGTTTTTGAGTCAGACTCCAGGCTTCGCATCCGTACAACACAACTGGCCGAACAATGGAAGTGTAAATCTTGAATTTTGTGGAGCGGGATAGCCATTTTGAGCACAATAGCCCTCTAAGGCCAAAAAAAGCATTATTGCCGGAGTGAATTCGGGCATGTAATTCTGAGGATAGGATATTTTTGTCATTTATAAGGGTACCCAAGTATTTGAATGAATTGCAGTTCTTAAACTTGTAATTATCTACATTCAAATCTTCTTGAATATCCCGCCGCGCCACAGGCAAGTATTCAGTTTTCCCCTCATTAATTCTCAATCCTATCCTCCTTGCCATTCTCTCCATTGGTAAGAAGAGCGCCCGGAGCTGTGCAGCGTTCTCTCCTAGAAGCACCACATCATCCGCATATCCCAGCAGCCTAATGGTACTTCCTATGGTGATTCCACCATACACAGGTTTGGTTTCTCTCACAACCTTTTCTAAGGCTAGGTTGAAGAGCAATGGAGAAAGGGCGTCACCCTGCTTTAGGCCTGAACTGATCTCAAAGGGATCCGAGACCTGTCCCTGCAGCAGTATTTGAGCTCTTGAATTTTCTATGGATATCTGAACCAGTTTGATGAGTTTTCCAGGAATTCCATAGTCTCGTAAAACGCTCCACAGCCCCAAACGATGCACTGAGTCATAAGCAGTCTTGAAGTCGACAAAAAGGCAATGAGTATCTTGAGCATATTCCCACTTCTTCTCTAATATTTGCCTCAAAGAAAAGATCTGGTCCGTTGTGCTCCGATTCCTTCTGAAACCTGCTTGGTACTCTCCAAGAGCACATTCAGCATATGGCATAATTCTTCTTAGCAGAATATTAGACAATATTTTGTATGCCGCTGGGAGAAGTGAGATACCTCTATAATTAGAGCATAGCATTTTGTCTCCTTTTTTAATTAAATTTTTTTTTTAAATTTTAATTTTTCATTAAAATAAACAATAATGAATTATTAATTGATGATATTAATACCTGCTTCTGGCCAGGCAGAAAAAGTTGTTGAATTGCATTCCTCTTCACAAATCTATTAAAAAAAAGAAAAAGATAATAGATTCCTCACGATATTCTAATAAATTATGCACTAAAAAAACTTTGTTTCACTGCCTTTTGAAATACAAAAATTGGATAGCAGATATGTTTTGTATCCTTAATACCAGGAGATATTTAATATCAAAAGCATGAGTTGCCCAACTGAAAACCATCGGAACACTAAAGGTTTAAGCAATACCTCTCACTTTCAAAGGCTTTTGATTACCACAAGTCTTTCAATGGGGATCCGTCTCAATGTGATAAAAAAAACTGGAGGATTTGTCTTTGGCATAATTTCTTTACTCTAGCTGCCGTAAGATTGGCCCATTTGTCTTCTCAGCCTTCAATATCATTGCCAGCGCAGCACTCTACCACCAAACACGACTTCTAAAAACAAAATCTTGTGCCTTTACAATGTTGCTTTAAAATATTTCAGGCTCTCTGGTACACTACGAGTAAGGGTTCCTATGACGGAGACGTGTTTGGATCATCAGACAACTGGGTGGGTCTGGGCCTCATCCTGGACTCTTTTGACAACGACAACAAACACAACAATCCCTACATCATGGCAGTTATCAACGATGGCACCAAGAAGTTTGATCATCAGAAGTGAGTACATCCTTGCAATCAAAAGACTGACAACCCTTATAATTTATTAGTTCTTTCCTTGGCATTACAGCCCAGATTGATCCTTGGCCTCCGGTCGATGGCTCAGTTGGTAGAGTGCTTGCATTCCATGCCGTGAGCTCGGGTTCGAATCCCACCGAGGGTGTCAGAAATGATTTCCCGTTTCGGTGTTTATCTCAAACCCCAAAATAAAATACCGGCAAGGTTTACTCAGCCTTCACAAGAAATGAGTACCAGCCCTCTCCGGAGCTGGGAAACCCCCACTTCAACTGAAGTGGTTGGCGTAAGGCCGGCCCCCTTACCTGTAAAAATAAATAGGTTCAACTCGCCACATGCAAAACCTTCGGGGATAACGCGGCAAGAAGTTACACTATAAGTGTAGCTTAGTTGTGTTGCTTCCTGGGCTGGAAGTCTCATATTAAGATAGCGAAGAGCATATTTGAAAACATAAATGGTATATATTTTGTGCTCCGCCAGGATTCGAACCCACAACATTCCATTTACGAGTCTGAAGTGTTGCCACTGGACTACGGACCGGTCAAAGTTGAAACTGAATAAGTGCTGATTCACTGATTTGAGAAAGCATGGATAAAACATTTTATCTGGAGCAACTTCTCATAATAAGTGGATTAATTATAAGGCAATGCTCATGAAGAACTTCTGAACTAACAAGATTTTCACACTTTTGTAGTGTTTTCTCTCATATAAACTAGGAAAGAAAGGAGCAGTTATCTGAGAAACCCATGTTAGCTTAATATGTCACTTATTCAGTTTTACCTTTAAAGTATCGATATATCGACACTGGAGAGTTGTTTTTTCGGGATCTGTTGCTGTGGGATATCGGAGCTTGAGTTTCTGGACGTTTTTCCCATGTCTGTGATGGGCTTCTTCATTGTGATGTTGATGAAACTGTATCTAAAAGGATCAAAACTCTCCCGTGTCAACCGCCAGCCGTGAAAGCCTCAAATGTCTGTTCAATCATGATTATAATTTGTTTTTCTTTTTAATTTCCAGTGATGGCTCCACCCAGCTGTTGTCGGGCTGCCTGCGGGACTTCAGGAACACCCAGTATCCGACTAGATTACGCGTCGAGTATTACCAAAACACACTCACAGTCCTCGTGCATAGAGGTTAGTTTTCTATCTCAAGTCTTGAACCAAAATTAGCAAACCATGGAGAAAAAGGAGCACAGTGTTGGGAGACCGCGCTTTCGCCATTGCAGGACCGTTCACTTGCAATCAGCTGCCCTGAGAAGTGCACGCCAAGGAAGGGATTGAGAGCTTCAAGAGGGGAATTAAGACCCACTTCTTTACTGCCGCGTCAAGACTGAAAGCACCCTTGCAGTGTAGACAGTAGTCACAAAACGGCGCTCTATAAACCATCATCATAAATCAAATATAGAGAATCAGGCACAAAAAAGTACGATGAGATGGTTCGGACATCTCGAAAGAATGGATGATGAACGACTAACGAAGAAAGTGTACAAAGGAAATGTCAGAGGAAAGCGCGGAAGGGGAAGGCCGAGGAAAGAATGGTTAGACCAAATAGGTGAGATTGGGAAAGAATGGAACCTGCAGAGTGAGAATAAGAGAAGAGTATGTATGAAAAAGGTGATGAATATTGAGGAAATGAAAGTGGTCACAAAAAGGACAGAAAAAAGTGGAGGCGCATCTGCGGAGGTACCGGCCACCCCTAGTGGAACGGCGGCAAGATACAGTACAGTACAGAGGTCCTGTGGATTCAATAATGGATTTGGGATCTTTAAACTTAAAAATAATTTCAAGAAGCTTTTAGGTTTTTTTAACCTCAAAAAAATTCAAATTGTATTTCAGGGTTGACCAACAACGAGGCTGACTACGAGATGTGTTTCCGTGTGGAAGGAGTGATGCTGCCGGCCAACGGCTACTTTGGAGTGTCCGCGGCCACAGGTGGCCTCGCTGACGACCACGATGTCATCCATTTCCTCACCACGTCACTGCACGCGCCTGGAACCCAGCCACGTAAATAAATACTGTTTTAGTCTAAAAAAATACAATATTGATGTATGAAAGCTTTCACACAGTCTGTCTGGTAATCCATACGGAAACCATTGACAATTCGGGAATATGGTTATTGTGTGAAACGTCTGTTGGAGATCAGTTTTAAAATGTAAAGCTGTCTTGCTGTAGCAGTGTTTTGATGGTGTGACGTTGATGTGGTTGCAGAGCACCAGGTGAGCCAGGAGGACCAGCTGAAGCTCAGCCAGGAGTACCAGGACTACCAGAAGAAGCTGGACCAGCACAAGGAGGACTACAGGAAGGAGCATCCTGATGAGGTACACACATCTGATACTGGTTGTGGAAATGTTCAGTTGATGGTGGAGAAGGGATATAAGAGTGTTAGCCTTCTATAATCTATAATCTAAGTTGCAAGAATATATTCATTCAAAGCTCTCAGATGTATGCCCACAAACAAACACGTGTAGATCGCGCTTACAAATGCTGATTGTGTACTTAAAAATAAAATCCAAACCTCAAATGAACATAAGCCCTGCAACTCTTGCCGACCTTCCCTGAAGCAGGGGTGACAGCCTTCAAAGATTATAATTTTTATCAGCAGGTCTTTCTTCCTAGCCTTAGGCCCAGTATTTTGAACTGTAGTTAACTAAAACTTTCAATTTACTGCAGCTTTGAAATTTCAAAACTTATACAATGTACAATAAAATGACGCTGTCAGGGTCTTTGTTCTCTTCCTAACTAAGGGTGATTTGCGGTTAAGTAAGTTGAAACGAATGTAGTGTCTATTTTTGTTAAAATACTTTTTAGTCCATAGATATTATAAGTCAATGGTTTCAATAGTTTTATTTGATAAAATATGACAGGCAGGGCCTAATGAATATTTCTTGTTTACAGACAAAGGACCGTGAGTCGGAGTTTGAGGATTGGTTTGAGAATGACAACCAGAGGGAGCTGAGGCAGGTCTTCCAGGGACAGACAGCCATCGTGGACACAGTCAAGGACCTGCACACCAAGATTGATGAGGTGAGTCAAGCATGTAACATTTCACAAGTTCTGATTACTCCGGAATGTTTTCAAGTCACTTCAACATCCGCTGAAATGGTAATACTAAATGGCATTACATTGCCTAAGCGGTATCGCACTTTATCCTTCCATCTTCAGATATTTTTTTCTCGGCAGACAAATGCCACATATTCATGTAATAATGTACAATAACTAGCGTTGTTAGCAACAAATAACAATAAATTATTTGTTTGTATTTTTCCTACTAATGGTGATATTCTGTTGATTGACTAGTATGTCTCCCCGTGTTGCAGATCCTGGGTAAGCAGGTGAACTCGCTGAGTGTCCTGAGCTCCATCTACCAGATGCAGCAGGGACAGGGGGCGGTGCAAGCGCAGCCGGGGCAGGCCATGCCACCACCACAGGTACGCAGCAATATACCACAACGTCCCTGATAGAGACAGCTTCACTTCATTCTTTAGGTTACCTTCTCCCCGCCAAGGTGTTCGGATTTGAGTTGTTTTAATACAATGATTGATTGATGATGGATGATTTGTTTCCTGTGGCGACATTCAATGGTCCAGGACCATCTCAAGGGCGCCATGACTGTCTTGAACAGCAAACTTTCCGGTTTGCGGGCCCAATGGAGTGGAACAGACTACCACCTAATGTGAGGAAGGCAGAAACTGTTGGTGTCTTTAAAGGAGCACTAAAGACGCTTCCTACCTAAGCTTATACCCATTTCTAGAGATTTCATAGACTTATTATTAAACTAACACAGACAAACCAAACACAACTGCTAATATCTTGCATATTCATAACAATACTAATAACTTCATCTGATCTATTTGGTGATAGCCATTTTTGTCTATCTGCCTCTGGTTTTATTATTTTCTGCTGATGGTGTAGTGTGGCTTGTTTTTATTATTTTCAGATAGGAGCGCTGCCCATCCAGCGCCATGAGGTGGAGTCCATCCTGAGCACGCAGACCCTCTACATGAATTCTCTGGCTGACATCAAGTAAATATATCTCATTGATTGTTGAGCCATTAACTTGGCAATCTTTCATCTCAATAGATATAAACATAACAATTTAGTTTTTTAATTACTTGACAAAAGTTTCATTTCTATCTATAATCTCCTTCTAATCTAATCTAATCTAAGTTGCAAAGACATGTTTCATTGGAGATTCACATTACATGCATTCTCACAACCAGACATGTACAAGTTTGCGCTTGCACATGCCTCATGCGAGCCTACAACATAAAAACAAAATCTCAAATGGACATACACCCTGCAACTCTTGCCGTCCTTCCCTGTAACAGGGGTGACATTGTCAAAGTGAACCATTTTTACAGCATAGTTCCTTCCTTCCATACATCCTTCATAGTTCTTAAATCTTTTTCGATGTCCCTACAGCTCAAACTACTGCAGGTGACAGACTGGAAAGCCGCAGTGGTAGACGGGAGGAGTCGGAGGCGAAGGCTCATGGAGGCCAAGGGGAGATATGAGCTGTAGGGCCATCGAAGAAGAAACTACTAAATCTAAGTTGTAAAGATATATATCATTTGAGATTCATATTAAATGCATTCCCGCAAGCAGACACGTATAAGTTCGCGCTAACACATGTCGCATGTGGACCTGCAATATAAAAACCCAATCTCAAATCAACATAAGCCCTGCATCTCTTGCCGACCTTCCCTGAAACAGGGGTGACATTGGCAAAGTGAACCATCTTTTTACAGTATGGGTGGTCTACGTCATACCAACCTTTAAGTCAAGGAATGTTCAACTAGTTCAACGATATTTTCTTTCTCAAATAACCATGCCATTTTTTTGAAGGACCCGTATCAGAATATTTCTTTAAAAAAGGGTTTTGTTTTTAAATTGCCTTGCATTTCTTTCAGGGCCTTTGTAGTGGAGATAGCCCGCAAGTCTGAGAACATCCTGCAGGCGCAGAACCGCGCCCCCACGGCCCAGATACAGTCCGTGGGCTACGACTCACAGGCCGTGTTCAACGAGCTGAGAGACGGACTCAACGCACTTAAGCAGACAATCGCAGCCCTGCCTCAGAGGTTAGGATTCCTCTGTAATTGTTACTCTGTCACCATCCCGCTAGGAGAAGCATTCCTCTTTTAATTTCTTCATATCCATCATCTTCTTTTACATTCATTTCCTGCTGTTGCGTTTAATAATAATACTAGGATTATTTATTTGTTGAGCGCTGTTTTAGTGTTGAATTAAATTATGTATGAAAACGGGAAATTGATTTTAAAAATATTTAAAACAACTGTCACATTATCGTGTTTTATGTTATTTTCTTAGCTCAGATTGTGCAGAATGTGATTTCATTGAAAGGTCATTTTTTAATCAAATGGCAGACAAGCCAAACAAGCACTGGGGGGACTAATAGACTTGGAATAAATTCCATATTTACTCGGAACAAATTACTGCCGGGTTGCGAGAGAAAAGGCAAACAATTATTTGGTTATTGGTTGCCAAGAACCTTAGTCACTTAGACGTTTGCTCGCCGAAAAATAAACCTATTTCCAAATTTGTAGCATTATTATTGTGTCGTGTCGTAGAGACTAATCAATGTTGGAATCAGCCATCACATGTTATGATTTTACTGGGTTCTCTTTTAATTAAACTGCAATTGTTTATTTTAAAAGAATTTATTTCACACGGTTTGGTTCACAATTTACAATAATTGATAATCTCTGCGTGTATGGTATTCACGTCCAAATGTTGGATGCAACTAATCCCCTAATACCCCATTGCAGTCCGTATATATAGGTAAAAAAGAGATCATTCCTGCATATTCCAGATCATTTGATCTCTCGCTCATACCAGACCGCCGTTCTACCTTACTACTGCCATCATACTAGAGCCAGATTGTTCTACACACTATCGTACATGTTCAGGCATGCGTGGGTACTTCAAATCCTTAGTTCGTAACACTGCCACCATCATACTAGAGCCAGATTGTCCTACACACTATGTATGCATGTACAGGCGCACATAGGTACTTCAAATCCATAGTTCGTAACACTATTTACCTTCTGTTTCAGACTGGGTCCTCAGGCAGCCATGAACACCTCGTGTCCTGACTCCAACTGCGTGTCAGCCGCCTTCCTCGGAGTGCTACTCGCGGGACAGCTGATCATCGCGTTTGCCTATAGTTTGTATAAGTAAGTAAAAGTAAACACTTAATATCAATGGTGATCTTACATTCCTTTAAATCTCTGTATTCATTTGACACTTTTATACACAAACTCATTTGATTGATAATGTTTGTCGCAACGCAACTAAGCTACACATAAAGTGTAACTTCTTGCCTGCGTTATCCCCGAAGGGGTTGCATGTGACGCTTCGGGACCTATTTATTTTTACAGGTAAGGGGGCCGGCCTCACTCCAACCACTTTCAGTTGAAGTGGGGGTTTCCCAGCTCCCGCGGGGGCTGGTTCTCATTTCTTGTGAAGGCTGAGTAAACCTTTGAGATCGAACCCTTGCTCTCGGCATGGAATGCAAGCATTATATCAATTGAGCTATCGACCTTTTTACGAGCTTGATAGTCGTCGCTACAAAGCGCCAATTCTCGAGCAAGACCCAGTCGCTGTAAGGCTGGATGGACCTTTTGATGACCGGTCATTGGTAAAGGTTTTATGAATTTTTCAACCCAGCGAAGAGCAAATTTGAAAATATAAATGGTATATTTTTTGTGCTCTGCCGGGAATCAAACCTACAACCTTCCCATTCAGAGTCTGAAGTGTTACCACTGAACTACGGCCCGGTCTTTGTAATTGTAAAATTAATATGTGAAAATAAAGCTCTATTAAAAAGTAGTATTCTACTGTTTTGAAAATAAAATACAAACCATAGAAATCTTAATATTTCTATTGTCCCGACTCTACTAACAGCAAATGTGGGATAATAAGAATAATACTAATAATCCGATAATGGCAAATCACCTATATCAATTCCCCATAGCGGCTCCTTTATGGAGATGCCCAAAATAACACACACAGATGTGCTCACTGCTCTAAAAGGGTTAGATACACGCAAATCCAGCGGCCCTGATGGTATTCCAGCCTTAGTATTAAGAAACTGCGCAAATGAACTAGCTCCTCCCCTTTATAAACTCTACAAACTGTCCCTTGGATGCGGTACCGTGCCCTCTAACTGGAAGGTTGCAACCGTTCATCCCATCCCCAAGAAGGGAATTCGCTCTGACCCTGCCAATTATCGTCCAATCGCAATCACTTCCTTACTTTCAAAAGTCATGGAAAGGATCATAAACGATAAGCTTATGGAATATCTGGAAACCCATAAACTGCTTAGCGACCACCAATACGGTTTTCGCCGTAACCGCTCCAGCGGTGACCTTCTCACTTATGTCACACACGTCTGGGGCCAACGCCTTGATCTTATGGGTGAAACACAGGCTGTTGCTCTTGATATTTCCAAAGCTTTTGATAGAGTTTGGCACTCCAGCCTCCTTAACAAATTGTCATCATTTGGACTTCCCCTCCTCCTCATAGAATGGATTTCCAGCTTTCTTAAAGACAGATCTATCCAAACAGTCATCGATGGTAGTAAATCAGCTCTGCTACCAATCAATTCCGGTGTCCCCCAAGGATCTGTCTTGTCTCCGACACTTTTTCTTATGCACATCAATGATTTACTATCCTGTGCTCCTATCCACTGCTATGCCGATGACAGTACAATTCATGACGGTTTCTCTTTTACAAAGCCCCCAAATAGTTCAACGATATCTATTGCTCGTGAATCATTAGCTTCAAAGATCAATACAGATCTCAGGGCTGTCAGCCGTTGGGGCACTGACAACCTTGTAGAGTTCAACATCAAAAAGACTCAAGCATGTCTGATATCCTTAAAGAGGATTCCAAACAACTATCTCCCAACTTTCGACAATGTCTCCCTCTCTAACCATGAACACTTAAATCTTCTTGGTGTTTCTCTGTCATCAGAGTTAAAATACCATGATGCTATTGAGTCTCGCACAACTTCCGCTTTCCGGCGACTCGGCATATTATACAGAGCCCGTAGGTTTTTTACTTCAGCCCAATTATTGACTCTGTATAAATCCCAAATCCGCCCCATTATCGAATATGGCAGCCATCTCTGGTGTGGTATGTCCAAGAAGTTGAGTGACCAACTTGATTCTGTGCAAAGGAGGGCAGTGAGGTTGATCAGTGATCCTTCTCTGACATCCGATCTGCAGCCGCTCCAGCACAGAAGAAAGGTTGGAATGCTCAGTCTTTTTTATCGATATTACCACGGAGCTTGTTCTAATGAGCTCCATTCATTAATCCCTCCCCCTCTCATTTCAGAAAGGGAAACTCGTAGTACGACTCTCATTCATCCCTTTGCAGTCGATCTCAAAACTATGAGAACTTGGCGTTTTCATGACTCATTCCTTTGCCAAACTGCCCGTTTATGGAATGGTCTACCAGTATCTGTGTTCCCTTCCCAATTTAATCCGGTTTTATTCAAAACCAACATCAATCACCACTTCCTTGCAGCGCCTCACGACAGAACCAAGAACTCAAGCAACACCTCTGCGGCACCCTTCCAGGGTGACATAGACCCCCAAGACTCTCAAGAATTGGGGAGCCTCCCGCACAGGATTCCTTAAAAAAAAAAAAAAAAAAAAAAAAAAAAAAAAAAAAAAAAATACTAGGATGATTTATTTGTTGAGCCCTATTTTCGTATGAATCACACCTCAAGAGCCCTCTGCGAGCTTGGCTGTTTCTACAAAGCGCCAATGTTCAAGCAAGACCCATTTTCTGTAAGGCTGGCTCCACCAAGAATCAAAATCACGACTTTCGAAGTACGAGTCCGTAGCCTTAACCACTTGACTACAGTTTTGGTCTCATCATCATCATGAGCTTGACAGCCCTGTGTGGTGGGCCTTGTCAATAAAAAATGCGGTTATTCATTTTGCACAATTTATTTTAGCAAACAGTAAGTACACAGAGTTGCTTTTGAACTGTATAGCTTGACGGTTTAGATACTAGTCTGGCTACAGAGCATCTCTGTCTCTATTTATAGGTGAGAATAAAGGTTATTCTCGAAATATTGAGAACTGGCACACTGACGAGATTTCAACAGAACATTCTACTTAGAATATTTGAGTAAACACTCACACAATCTCGGACAAATACAAATACAACTAGTTCCATTTGAGATCTGGTTTTTATGTTGTAGGTTCACATGAGGCATGTGCAAGCGCGAACTTGTACGTGTCTGGTTGTGAGAATGCATGTAATTTGAATCTCCAATGTAGCATATCTTGACAACTTAGATTAGATAAGATAAGTACCTACATCTAGAGACTTCAGAGACTCACACAAACACACAATTACACATTCACAACACTATTAATAAAAAAAAATCGCCTCGAAACTTTTGACTGCTCCTGAGGATGCCTTTTTGAATCGAAAATATTTGAGCTTAAAAATAAAATTAAGTGAATTAAAACTGTGTTATTTTTTAAAATAAATACAATCGACTTTCACTGTGTGAACCATCAAACCCTTGTCTTGTCTTGTATCCTGCCGCCATTCCTCTAGGGGTGGCCGGTACCTCCACACAAGTGCCTCCACTTGACTCTATCCTTGCATACTTATTTCATCTCATCTAATTTCATCACTCTTTTCATGCATGCTCTTCTTTTGGTTCCACTCTGTAAATTCCATTCATTCGCAATCTCATTTATCTGATCAATCCATTGTTTCCTAGGTCTTCCCCTTCCACGCTTACCTATTACATTCCTTTTATACACTCTTTTTGTCAGTCGGTTTTCATTCATCCTTTCAATATGTCCAAACCATCGCATCACACTTCTTTGAACTTTCACTTTCACGCTTTCTTTTACTCCGCATTCATTCAGAACCCATTCGTTTCTCACTCTATCTTTCAGTGTTTTTCCTGTCATACTTCTCAAATGAGCCATTTCTACGGTGCATACCTATAAAAAAAAAAATTTTGTTTGTTTCAGGGACAGAAAGGAGTCACAAGCAAAGAAATTCTATTAGTTCATGTACAAGTTGTTATGTTTATACTGTTTTATATAAAGTCCAACGGCCGACCACACATTCTTCTTCTTCTTCTACTAGAACGACTCCATCAAAGCGGGTCGCCGTGATTCCATTTTAAGCGACTGCTTTCCCGAGGCTCTGTCTGTGTTGTCTGTGGCGTGAATGAGTGAAATGAATAAACGAGGTGTGCAGAATCAAAGTCGGAATTCTAGATCTATTTCTGAAAGTGTTTTTTATACACGGAAACACAGGCATTTTAATTTTTCTGCATTCTCAAATAGTTGTCTCATTCTCAGGAGTATTGGTAGTTTGCCGCCTTTGATTCTGTAGGCCTCAAATATGAATGATCAAAAACGATGTACTTCTTAATGTAAAATATCATGTATTTATAAATGTTTAAAAAACTATTTTTATTATTTTTGCTGTTTCCTGTGTTCATATATTTTTGTATTTCTTGTTTAATAAGAAGGAAGACATTTATATATTTTATTGTTTTGTAAGAAGTCATGAAATGAATCCTTATTCTGCTATACTTAAAACATACTACTTGTATCACTTACTAATGCAACTGTAACTCTGTCACCGTTCCACTAGGGGTGGCCAATTAATGTTTGTTGTGAACAGTTTAATTTATTTTACTGCCGAGGGAACTTCAACTCAATGGAGTGCTGCGTTAAAGATGATTATCCTACTGCAAATAAGGGGAAAACAAACAAAAATGCACAGATTGTAATTTGTAATAAAAGTAGAACTTACTATACCTATTTGTAGATGGGACACAATAAAACATGGCGGTGCCTGAACAGCTGATCATTGTTCCATATGAAACGGATTAGCTGTTGATACGCCGCCATGTTTTATTCCACCCTATTTTCAAATAGATGTGGTGAGATCTATTGGCCTGCAACTCTTGTCGACCTTCCCTGAAACAGGGGTGATACCGGCAAAGTGAATCATTTTTACAGTATAGGTAGGGGGCTGTCCATATATTACGTCATTCGCATTAAGGGGGGGGGGGGAGTCTGGTCTGCGGATGATGGCAAATGATGTACGAGTACCAAAAGTGACATCGTTCTTGTAAATATCAATTTCTACAAAATATACAAAATATTATGTAAGTAATATAACATTATTAATTATTAAGCTCATCCATTATTACAGCAAGAGGGGGGGGGGGGGGTTCGTTAGATAATGACTATAGGATGATTGTAAGGGGGGGGGGGTCGAAAGTTGGCCAAAATCGATGACGTAATTTATGGACGGCCCCTAGTCAGTCTCATACCAACCCATAAGTCAAGGAAGTCATTTAGAACAAAAGGAGGAAATCTAGATTTTTCATCCAAAAGTGAGACAAACTCATGCTAACACAGAGCTCATTTTCTGTGTTTCAATGTCATTTTCCAAAAAATCCTGGATTGTCGTCTTTGGTTCTATATGACTCGTATGTAGAATGTGAATTAATCTTATAATTTAAATATATTTTTGTAACTGTTTAGAAATTTCTCCATGATCAAAATTGTATTTGGCTGATTCTTGCTTTAACCCTTCAAGGCAAACGCGACAAGAAGTTACATTAAATGTGTAGCTTAATTGCATTTGCCTTCACAAAATTACCTGTTAAGTGTTTTTACTTTCTCAAAATGTCTTGGCTCAAATTTTTGTCTTGGTAAGTATATATTTTATTTTTTATACATTGTTTTTTTCTTTTTGAAAATGGGTTGTTATACTTAATTTATTAAACTGAAATAATTATATTTCTTTTGTACATCAGTGTATTTGAATGTCTTCCACATGATTATTTATAAAATAATAAAAACTGAAAAAAAAGAGAATCCATTGTTTCACTGAATGAATTTTTCAATCCAGCAAACAGCATATTTGAAGGTATAAATATATTTTTTTGTTTTATTATTAAATATATATTTTTTGTAGAGTTTTGTAGAGAAATCGTTCATCATTAAGGATAAAAGAACAACAGCTTTGTTTTCGATTACGTGAGTATATATATTTTTATACCACAACCGGTTTTGCAAACATCCGTTTTTTAACCACCTGACGATGGAAACGGATGTTTGCAAAATCGGTTGTGGTATAAAATTTTTTTTTTGTTCTTAAACTTTTTTGTAATCGAACTCACGACCTTCTGAATACGAGTCCGTAGCCTTAACCACTAGACTACAGACCAGTCTCATTACGGCATCATCATATTTTCCCCCCGATTTTAATGTGTGGACTCTATTTCTTTCTGGAGTTTTTTCTTTGTACTGTACAAGGCATTGACTAATAACATCTGTGGACAAGAAGTTATTTTAACGAAAATAGACATATATATCTGTCTCAACTTACTTACGAAAATGGTCATTAGTTAGAAAGGGAACAAAGAACTTCACAGTTGCATTTTCGTTTGTACAAAAAACTCAACAAAACCCCAAAAAAAAAATCTTGAATGTTGGTACCATTGCAAAAAATAGCTGCCGATTTGACCGGAAATAGCTAAAGTTGACAGATAACACGCGTTATAAATGTGATCGCCAAAATTGATGCCAGTATTTTATATTTTCAAAGTGTATAATCATATTTTAATTTTAGCACTCATTTCATTATAACCATTGTAATACTTTATGCGTAATATTTGTAATTGTTGCCGCCGTACATTTGGGGTACCACTGCAACGTTTGACACAAGAGGAGCGCAAGAGGGAACAAGTATGAACCAATTCAGTACTTTAGTTACCGCTCCCCTATATTATAACTCCATGGTATAAGGTTTATTTTGGGGAATCAAAAGCATCTTTCTTTTTCAAAATAAATCCACATTGTTTTTCCATTTTTTTTTATTAGAATTTCAAATTACAAAATGAAACAATTTCTATTACAACGATAGATAGGTACTCTTGACAAAAACATATTTTTTCAACGCAAACAAATATTGAATGTTACCATTTGAACATTCAAATCATAAAAATAAAAGTAAACAAACAAAAAATAAAATAAAACAGGCATCACTGCCATCTTTTGTGAAAAATATAATCAATTTACATACAAGAAATTAAAAGACTTTTTGGTAATAGCCAGCAATATGACTGGATAGCTTTTGAAATATATTTTGAGCAATGAGGTCCAAAATTTTGAAAACCGGGATTCCAAACGTCGTCAGCTGGCCGGATTCCTTCCAAATCTGACCGTCAGAATTATTCAGAGTTTGACACATATGTACATCCAAACACATTTTAATGTGCGAGAAATTCATCTTTAAAAGTAATTTCACAACCATAAACATTGTCTACAATTAATATTAGTATTAATGTGTATTTTATGAAAAATCATAAAAAAATAGTGTGTTCTTTGACTGACTATAAATGCTGTAAGCTAACAAAAATTCCCTGATCATTGGGAATTTCTTCTGGTTGATGTCACATAGCCGAGGGATATTTTGAATTTTCGGACCTCATTTCTATTATATGAAGTAAATAAAAAACATGCACATGGGCATACAATAAAAAACAAAAATAAAAGTTTTATGACTAAATTGGAGGAATGTCTTTTGGCCAAGGTGACGACCGCGGTCTGCCGGTCGACCATGAAGCTGATTTAGGTAGCCCTCAAGAGTTAAACTAATTCAGTATTTAAAATAAAAATGATCATCTATGGATTACAGAGGGCTCTTGAGGTGTGATACACACAAAAACAGCGCTCACCAAATAAATCATCCTAATATTATTTATTATTACGATATTTATTTTTCAGCTGAGCAAGACAGCTGCGGCAGAATCAAGTATTGTTGGTTACATTATCTAAGCCTTGACCATAAGAATTTTTTTCTCATGCCAGCCTCTACTTCTGCCTATGTCGTTAAATATTCAAAGATACATGGCTTGATGGCCGAAGGACCATGATATTGAGATAAGAAAGGCCATGGGGAACTCAAAAACACTGCTGATCTGATATACACATTGAATTGACACAATCTTTATTTTTCATTATGAGGATTGTTACATTAGTGTGGTTGCGATCATTCGAAAAGTGGACTCAAAACTGTCCTTAGTTTCTCCATTCCGTAAGCAACCTTTTTCTATAGCGAATAAGGTCAGTTTTTTATTAAAACGGAGGAGTAAAAGAGTATTGTTACATTTATTTGAATAGCTGGCAAGAATTGTTTTGACTAGTAAAACAACCAGGACTAAATTGAAATATTTTGGTTGTGCCAATGCTTTTCAACAAAATCCTAACTTAAAACCGTGATATGATTGAAATGTAATGCAAGTTGGACAAGAATAAAAAAGAAACAGACAAGCAACTGTTCACTTAACCATAACATATCAGACTATTGTTGTTTTAATAATATCATTCAAGGTTTTCCAACTGGAGCAGATTTCTTACAAGAACCACAAGTTAAAGATGCCTCTCTCCCAATCTCTATTCAAAAAGTCATCATTTTCATCACTACTGGTGTCCATGTGTTCATCAGACAGAAAGCCGTCCAACGAGGATTCATCATCATAATCGTCATCTTCATCATCCGTGCTCAAGGGGGAACAGTTATTGCTGTAGTGGAACATCATGTTGCTGGATGGCTGAGATGACGCGTACCAAGAGTACAAATACAGCTTAATACATTTATCCGGGATGTCGTTGAACAGTTTTTTAATTGCCGACGTTTCTCTGCTTCGTTCTTTTCGGATATAAACGACCATCTGTTTCTTTTCTCGCTTAGACACAGCCTCGTTTATAGACGGTAAACACGTGCCGTCAATCAGGGCGCAGTTCCCGATGTCTATCACGGTGAGGTCAGGGCTGTGCAAGACCATCTGCGACACAAAGTCATCAATGAGAGAGTGGCAGTCTCGGCAGATGAATGTTTTTAATTTTGTGGTTCCCGATGAAGACAGGGACGGAATACCGAGACTGTCAAACGACGCGGGACACACATAGAGTTCACTTAAATTTAGGTACTGAAGATTTTTCATTTTCCATACTATGTTTATATCGGCTAATGACAGTTTACGGCAGCCTGTTAAGTCTAAGGAAGCGATGTCTCTGCAGCTGTGGGCGACGCTCTGCATGAAGGACTTGTTCACATACTTGTTGTGGCTCACGTGGAGCAGCTGCAGCTTGCTGTTCTGGCTGAGGCACTCCATGTTGGGAATGTCGTAAGCTTTCTTTGGGTTCTGATTGGAGAACTCCTTCAAGTTGGGACACGCCATGACTAGCTCGTCCAGAAAGAAATTAACCTGAGAAGAGCACCTATCTAAAGTCAGAGACTCGAGCCTGTTGAGCACGCTCCAGCCGTTGATCAAATGCTCGCATTCTAGGTTGGCACAATCCACAAAATGCAGAGTCGTAAGGTTCTTACTTTTCATTTGTGATAAAAAATGCGCAGTGACGGAGTATATCCCGTGCAGGACCAACTTTTCACCTTTGAAGAATTTGAACACCTTGTCCTCTATGCCGGTGCAATTGATGAAGACAGCAGTTTTGAGTTTGCTGCACTTTTTGAAGATGACCTCGCTCTTTTCGAGGAAGAGGTTGGCACAGGAGAGTTCCTGGAGGTTAGGGCAGCTCCGAGCGATGACCCAGGTTAGCGTGGTGGTGTACCTGTAGATCTGCGTGTCCAGGCAGAGCTGCGTGAGGTTGAGGCCAATCTTGCGGAGCAGGTGGTCGCAGTTGGTGTCCGTGAGTAGGGCGCGGTTGCCGCGGTTGTCGAACTTGCGCTGTCTCTTGAGGCGCTCCAGCACCGCCAACCTCCACTGACGACTGACGCGCTCCGAGCGCAGCAAGTCGTGCAGCGGCAGGAAGGAGAAGATGTGGTTCCAGCAGTCGGGGTTCAGGATGTTTAAGATGTTGTGCTGAGATCTACAAACAAAATAATGAGAAAGTAAATACAATACCGGCAAAAGAATACATCCTTCTGAGATACTGACAGTATAGCAATAGTGGCTAAGCCGCAAAAAGGGTGATATTAAAATGAACTTTACCAGTCCTTCATCACCACAGTCAGACAACATCAAAAGGATTGCTGGTGACTGGATGCAGAAGGCCCACGATAGAGATGCCTGGAGAGATATGGGGAGGCCTATGTCGACAAGAATAGCTACTTGAGAGTACAAGTAAGTAAGCATGAATTCAAAAAAATATTTGATATAGTTTATATAATACTTAGGATGTATAGTGTTACGTTTTTTTTTTCAAAAAATGTTATTTAACACGAGATATTAAACTACAAAGGCAACATTTCTTTGGCATCCATATTAAATATCCTTCTGAGCAAGCAGGATTTTGAAGGATAAAAATATGTAAACATAACCTAAAAATGTGATATTTAGGAGTCACATTTCAGCCACGAGGGAACTAACGAAATTAATGGAAATATATGTTTTAGATGGAGATACAATAAAGTGCGTGTTGTAAAAATGAAGGCAATGATGATGCAGCGAAATGTACGTAACGAAAAACAGTTAGAAAGTAACGATTTACAAAAAGTGTCATTTTGAAAACGAAATTGTGGTAGAATTTTTGGCGTTGGGATGAATGCTAATATTATATACATGAACCCTATTAAATTAGTTAGATTTTTAATGTAGAATAAAATTAAATCATGGACGGATTAGGTGGGAAAGTGGAATATTAATTCGGTAAACAAATGCATCTTTTACTTTTGCGGCGGAGGTTTCATGATTGGTGTCAACGGCACAGAGCGCGATCGCAGCTTCCTAAATTCCGGAGGTTTGTTCATTTTAATATGATTTCACAAAGTGAATTGCAATTCAATACTGATTAAATGTAACAGTTTGACGGGAAAACGTCACAACAAAAGCGAGTTGAGAAAAACAATGGCGCCGAAGCGCTCACAGCAAGTTTACTTTCCCGGTCTGTGACGTCATAGCACCCTGGGGGTGCCAGTACATAAAATAAAAGATCCGAATCAACGAAGTCGGAACAAATGTCACAAATGACTCGGGTCCTTAGCAACCATTAACAAATTATTAGCTTTTTGACCTTTAACTTCGACTCTAGCATGTATATTTTTGAAAACAACTTTCAATACGACACCAAAAATCACTAGAAAGCTATAATCACTAGAATTTGATTATTAAGCTTTACCTACTGTTCAACAGATGTCACCTTCACTACCTAATGGACGTCGCATGGTAATGAAGTCGGAACATTTTTAATTTGGAACTTATTCTCGGCGAGCAAACGTGAATCATCTATTGGACTGCCGTTTTTACTCCTTAACAACCAATAACAAAATATTTGTCTGCCTTTTCCTAATATTGCCTTTGTCAATTTATGTGCAAACCTCATTGACACGGATAAAATTGTAACGTCACACAGCCAGGTTGCCAGAGAAAAGGCAAAAAAAAAAAAAATTGTTTGCTCAGGATGGTAATCTAACGCAAGTGTGACGTTTGCCCGGCGAGAAAAAGTTTTAAAATTAAATTTGTGCTGAGATCATTCAGTCATAAAATTAAATTTAAGAGCCCCTATACCCTAAATCGGCCGTTTTTGTTTCTTACACTTTATGGTCTTAGCAAAAGAGTTACAGTAATGAAAAAAATGAAGCATATTTATTATTTTTTTATCTTAATTACTTTTAAACAAAATATATACCTACCTAGTTTACAAATTGTCACCACAAAAAAAATATTTAAAAAAACATGTTTTTTCACATTTTTAGTTACTTTTTCGTGTGTGCTATATTTTGTTTTTTTTTTGTTTTTTTTTTTAATTACAGAACTATACATTGCTTAGTGAAATATTGGGCCATTTTTTTTATTATGTCGATAGTTTTTGAGTAAACATGGAAAAACTGTGTTCTTTGATTTAATTAAAATTTAGTAGTTTCAGTTTTTCCATATTTACTCCAAAACTATTGATATTATAAAAAAATGACCCATTATTTCACTAAACACTGTATAGTTCTGTAATAAAAAAAAATAAAAAAAATTCCAAAATTTAGCACACACGAAAAAGTAGCTAAAAATGTGAAAAAAGATGTTTATTAAGTATTTTTTGTGGTGACAATATTTTAAGTTATATATTTTGTTTAAACTTTATAATTAAGATAAAAAATAATAAACATGTTTGATTTTTTTCATTACTGTAACTCTTTTGCTAAGACTACAAAGTGTAAGAAACAAATACGGCAGATTTAGGGTATTAAATGCCTGGGCTAATCTAATCTAATCTAAGCTGCAAAGATTTGTTACATTGGAGATTTACATTACATGCATTCCCACAACCAGATACGTACAAGTTCGCGCTTGCACATGCCTCATGTGAACCTACAACATAAAAACCAAATCTCAAATGGACACTCTGCAACTCTTGCCGTCCTTCCCTGAAACAGGGGTGAAATTGGCAAAGTGAACCATTTTTACAGCATGGGTGGTCAGCCGCATACCAACCTATAAGTCAAGGAACATACACGACAGATAAACTCTCTTAAAAAACGCTCTTAAAAAAATCCCCGTTCACCCAAACGCAAGAATAAAGAACTAAACTGCACAGAAAGTGCATTTTTTACCGCGTTTTTACCACGAATTATTTACAAATCACGTCACTATAATATTTTCTAATTTTTCAAGAGTATCTTTTAAGTGGTATATGGAACCTATTTATTTTCACAGGTAAGATAACCGGTATTTCGCCAACCGGCAACCACTGAACTTGAAGTGGGAATTTTCCAGCTCTTGAGGGGGAGGTTCTCAATTTCTTGCAAAGGCTGAATAGGTAAACTTGTCGGTTTTTATTCCTCAAATTATAGGTTGGTATGAGGCTGATCACCCATACTGTAAAAAAAAAATCATTTTGCTAATGCCACAACCATGTTTCAGGGAAGGTCGGCAAGAGTTGCAGGGTTTATGTTAATTTGAGGTTTGAATTTTAATTTGTAAGTAGACATGCAGCATTTTTAAGCGCGAACTTACAATTAGTGTCTGTTTGTGGGCAAGCATTTCATATGAATCTTAAATGTTAATAAATCTTTGCAACTTAAAGAATGATAAAAACGGATTTTACTGACCGTGCAAAAGAGAAGAACGATTTTTTCTACGTTTCGTCGGAGTCATATCCGACGTCCTCAGGAGACGTGTGTCCTCTACAAAGAGGAACCACGAACTCGTGGTTCGACAAAACGTAGAGAAAATCGCTCTTTTCTTTTGCACGGTCAGTAAAATCCGTTTTTTTCATTCTTTAAAATGTCTAACGACCGTAATCATAATTTAAAATCTTTGCAACTTAGATTATAGTTGACAAATTCTTCGTTACGTTTTTTTTTATTTCTGAAAAACTAAGCCCGTTACTATCTCGCCAAAATGAGGTTTCAATTGAATTGTGTATTTGTTACAAATGATTTCAGTAAATGCGTGTTATAATTGTTTTTCCCAGTATGTAGATGTCGCTTTAGTGAAGCGCCAGATTATTGTCACTAGAGGGAGGCGCCTCCACGCACATACTTAGTCGAGACAACAACCATGACAAACTGCTCACCAACCGACGAAAACTAATTTGAGAAAATTGCGAATTCTAACGTACAGGCAGGCGAAGTGAGAAAACACGTATTTTTTTGTTTAAAAAAAAAAGATTTGTGAAGAGGAATGCAATTCACCAACCTACTCTGGCTAAGCAATTAATAATTTATTATTCCTTAACTGATAGGTTGGTATGCGGCTGACCACCCACACTGTAAAAAATGGTTCACTTTGCCAATGTCACCCCTGCTTCAGGGAAGGTCGGCAAGAGTTGCAGGGCTTATGTTCATTTGAGATTGGGTTTTTTATATTGTAGGTCCACATGCGGCATGTGTAAACGCGAAATTATGCATGTCTGCTTGTGGGAATGCATTTAATATGAATCTCAAATGATACATATCTTTGCAGCTTAGATTTAGATTTAGATTTAGATTGTATATTTTAATGAGTTATTGATAAATAATTCCCCAATGATATCTGTTGAACCAGGATCAAAGTTATGGTCAAAGCGGGGATCGAACCAGCGTTATTCCATTCCAAATACGCTAGAAAGATCAGCCACTTGACTTTCTCTGCCATAACACCGAAGTATGTAGGTACGTATTTAATAAGCATTGATTTTTTGTTGTCATTTATAATAAATTATTTTTCAATATTTAATACAAAACATTGTCCAGTCAATTGCTCACTTGGTAGAGTGCTTGCATTCCATGCCGAGAGCTCGGGTTCAAATCCCCCCGTGGGTGTCAGAAATTATTTCCCGTTTCGGTGTTTATTTCAAAACCCAAAATAAAATACCGACAAGGTTCACTTAGCCTGCGCAAGAAATCAGTACCAGCCATTGAGTAATAACATAGAGGAGCAGAAACTAACTTAGTGCATTGATACATACTATCGACCACATTTGTCTCAGTCCTGTCAAACGTCGCAGCTGTGTAGTCATACAAAACATGTTTTTACGTGTCAAATTTTATGCTTTCTTGCTTTCTCCATTTTGCGTTTTGACACATAGCATAATGACTTAAAAGATTGCATTTTTCTCTTAAAATTCGGCAATTTTATCGATCACGAGACTTATATCGCATGCGTCCATGTTCGGACTGGTTCGGGCATAGTGCGCACTAGTGATAACGTAACGTTTCAGACTCGTACATGGAAAGTTGTGTGTTTGAATCCTTGCGGGAGCACAAAAAATATAAGTACCATTTATACCAATTTTCAAATATGCTCTTCGCTGAGTTGGAAAATCGTATACCTTTACCAAAGACCGATCACCAAAGGTCCATCCAGCCTTATGCAGCAACTGGGTCTTGGTTGAGAATGGCTGCTATCCATAGCGACGACCAAGCTCGCACAGGGCTCTTGAGGTGGGATTCACACAAAAACAGCGTTCACCAAATAAATCATCCTATTATTATTATTATTATAGTCGGTTGTTGGTTGTTGGTATGAGACCACCCATACGAAAAAAAATAATGGTTCACTTTGCCAATGTCACCACTGTTCCAGGGAAGGTCGGCAAGAGTTGCAGTGCTTATGGTCATTTGAGATTTTGGTTTTTATATTGGAGGTCCACATGCGGCATGTGTATAGGTACGTGTCTGCTTATGGGAATGCATCTAATATGAATCTTAAATGTAATATATCTTTGCAACTTAGATTATAGATATTATGGCCGAGGGAGTCAATTCGCTGTTTTTGATTAGCGTATTTGGAACAGAATAAATAACGTTGTTTCGAATCATGTCTGGCCCATTTGAGCATAAC
This sequence comes from Agapetus fuscipes, assembly GCA_951799405.1. Lineage (NCBI taxonomy): Eukaryota > Metazoa > Arthropoda > Insecta > Trichoptera > Glossosomatidae > Agapetus > Agapetus fuscipes. The sequence goes on from OX637354.1 coordinate 4,499,761, forward strand.
TTCGACCCTGGTTCAACAGATGCTATTGCATACACACAAGCCTCTGCTTTCGTATGAATTCAATCGACCAGGCAAGGTTGGCGAATTGCATTCCTCTTCACAAATCTATTAAAAAAATATATATATATATATCGCGTGTCGTCTTGTCTTGTCTTGTATCCTGCCGCCTTTCCTCTAGGGGTGGCCAGTACCTCCACACAAGTGCCTCCACTTGACTCTGTCCTTGCATACTTCTTTCATCTCATCTAATTTCATCACTCTTTTCATGCATGCTCTTCTCTTGTTTCCACTCTGTAGATTCCATTCATTCGCAATCTCATAAGAACTCTAATTTTTTGCGAATAAAACGGAAGGGTTTTGTTAAAAATTCTTGTTGTTTTGTCTGCTGTACCCGGCTCGGCGTTATCTGTTCATCCATAGTTCATGAGCGCCCACACACAGCTCTGCGGCCAGTATACAGTATACTACTTACTACCCACTGTCTACTGTCTGCTAGGAGCTGCGTCACTTAGCACAAAGCTTTTAGCTGATGAGTTTTACTTCTCTCTTACTGCCCAACGCTCCAGGCAACACATTCACAACCGGCGATACTATAATAATCTATAATCTAAGTTGCAAGGATATATTCATTCAAAGCTCTCAGATGTATGCCCACAAACAAACACGTGTAGTTCGCGCTTACAAATGCTGATTGTGTACTTACAAATAAAATCCAAACCTCAAATGAACATAAGCCCTGCAACTCTTGCCGACATTCCCTGAAACAGGGGTGACATTGGCAAAGTGAACCATTTTTTACAGTATGGTGGTCAGCCTCATACCAACCTATAAGTCAAGGAATGAATACAAAATAATAAATTTAACTTTGTTATTACCTAACTAGCGGGCTTATAATAATAATGCAATGGTAATTTGAAATACTTATATTTATTTATTAAACTTTGTAATAAATGAACACCGTGTACAAATAAAAATAAAAATGTCCTGGATGTTTTGGACTCCAGGATCCGTCATGGTCACGCCAGGGACCACTTGTTGTGCTTGTGTGCGTTAATTAATGTCCACACACACTTTTACTAACATTGGCGGCCATTTGAAAACTCGAAGCGAGAAATTTCATCAATAGGCCTTATTAGGACATAGGCCTTATTTGGGTCACCCCCCTTACCCCATAGTTTCACATGCAAAATACACAGATGTCGCCGCTCCACAAAATCAAACTCGGATGCAAAGTGTCTTTAGTTTCCACATATAAACCCCGAGTGTGCACACACTTGCATCACAGTTCTCATCAAGATCATCTTCATCATCATACTTCACGCTGAGTAAGCCCATCGTAGAAATGGGCGAAACGTCCGGAAGCTCCAGCTCCCACAGACCACGGCAACAGATCCCGGAAAACATCCCTCCAGCAAAATAATAAATGTTTTTTTTTGTACATTTTTCTTAAGTATGCATTGTATGAAAAAGGTTATGACTCAGGATGAAATGAAAGAAATATAAAAATAGCGGTTGATCTGTAATGTTGGCGGCTAGGACTGGGGTTTTTTTAAATTAGAATTTTGTATTCATGTACGTTTTAGTTTTAAAGTCTATACATTTTATTAAAAATGTAATTTGTTGTGTGTTCCTTGACTTAGGTATAGGTTGATATGCGGCTGATCACCGATGCTGTAAAAATGGTTCACTTTACCAATGTCACCCCTAAAGGTCGGCAAAATTTACAGGGCTTATGTTCATTTGAGGGTTGGTTTTTGAAATGCAAGTAGGTATACACATGCAGCATTTTTAAGAGCGAATTTTAAATTGTTTCTTTGTTGTCAACTTAGATAATAGATTATCTAAATCTAAGTTGCTAAGATATATATCATTTGAGTTTCATATTAAATGCATTCCCACAAGCAGACACGTATAAGTTTGCGCTAACACATACCGCATGTGGACCTACAATATAAAAACCCAATCTCAAAATAACATAAGCCCTACAACTCTTGTAAACCTTCCCTGCATCAGGGGTGACATTGGCAAAGTAAACAATCTTTTACATTATGGGTGGTCAGCCTCATACCAACCTATAAGTCCAAAAATTATTATTATAAATACACATCCGGCATGTGTTAAACTTGCGGCATGTGGCGAACTTGCATTAAATTTAAGTGAATTGTTTTCTTGGCGAGCAAACGTCAGTCTTGTATGAGACTGTAAGCCTTAGCAACCGATAACAAAGTATTTGTATGCCTTTTTCGTAGCAACCCGGCCGGGTAAAGTCACAATATTTACTATGTCAATTTACGTGCGGACCTTGGTGCGGACCTCATGTTGTAGGTAATAACTGTAGGTGGCCTCAACTAACCGAGGGATATTTTGAATGTGCGGACTCCGTAGTAGTTATTGTTATGATTCACGCGGGCTTAATTTAAGGTTAAACTGCGGTGATTTATTTGACACTATTCATTTCAGATTCAGTTCACATACACAGTCACTTGAGACCTGCACAATACAACGGTCAGTTGACTTCTCCAGCTGCAGAGAGTTTTGTCCCTTTATTTATAATAATAATAAGGATCATTATCGAATCATTGAGAATTGGTACCTGTGAGACTTTACTAGAACATCCAACCAGACACTCGAGCAATCTCGAACAATACAAATACAAATTATATAAGTACCTAACATCTATTTGTTTCTAGAGAGACTTCACAGATTTTATTGACTTTACACAGACAAACAAAGCACACCATTACATATTCGTAGTAACAGTATTGTTAAAAAAATGATCTGTCCGTAGTCCAGTGATAACACTTCAGATTCGTAAATGGAAGGTTGTGGGTTCGAATACCAGTGGAGCACAAAAAAACATACCATTTATATTTTAAAATTTGCTCTTCGCTGGGTTGAAAAATTCATAAACCTTTACCAACGACCGGTCATCAAAAGGTCCATCCAGCCTTACAGCAACTGGGTCTTGCTTGAGAATTGGCGCTTTCTACAGCGGCGACCAAGCTCGCAGAGGGCCCTTGAGATGTGATACACACAAAAACAGCACTCACCAAATAAATCAGCCTATTTTTTTTTAAATGTGTGATTATAATATGTCTCTGTGTGTCTACTCATGATTGTGCGTATGTGTTTTTACTTACTTGTGTGAGTGTGTCTGTAGAAGTAGGTATTTGGATGGTTGGTTGTACTAGTGTTCGCTCGAAGCTTCTAATCAGGAAGATTCTCGCATGGTCTGGCTACTGGTGTATGCTAGAGTAGCCCTTATTCACTTGCAAATAGAGATCGCAGCGCTTTGAAGGGGATCAGTGCCAGAGCCGTTGAGCGAGATAGTATGAAAGTTAACCAAATGTCAGTGAATACTAAAATAAGTGTTATTAAATAGGAATGACAAAAATGAGAAAATAAAGCACACTCGTGGAAATCTTATATATTTTTCGTCTG